>CM055828.1:18419963-19124963 GCA_029582265.1 Zoroaster sp. YZ-2022 | reverse complement strand
ACACTCGAACACCCTGAGTTTGTTTTCTACAAACTCACGACCTCTAGTTTATTTTGTTTACGTAAATAAGGGGGAAATTGGAGGGGGGATGAGTCATGAGTGGTAGATCAGGTCAGATCCCTGCTGACGCCCCCGGCTTCAAAATCGGTGCGGTGACGCTTTTTTTGTTTTGTTTTGTTTTAATATTTTTGTTAGTGATACTTTTTTGGTAAGTGACACATGTATACGGAGTTATTGGAACCAGACCAAATTTTCCAAAATCTTAGCTGATCAAAATCTTAGCAGTGCATATATGCGCCAGCTGTTCACCAGTTGTTCGCCAGTTGTTTTGTGCGACGCGCGACGCAGATTTCAACCATCAGAATGACGAAGTTTGGCATCATGCTTTGGAAGTGTTTCGTGTGTCCCCAAAACATGAATTTAACCATTTCTATTTGGCTTTATTCAACAAAATTTACATTTCTTTTACATTTTGAAAACAAAATCGATACAGGCATTTATGAATGGGAACTAGAAATTTAGTGTTTGTTTGATTACAAACACTAGGTGTTCGTGATGTTTTAGTAAAGGTGAATCTTATCTAACTAACTTTAAATAGGAAAAATTAAAAAATATTCATATTTGCGTCATTTGTCATCTATTGTTTTAAATTTGTGATTTTGCTCATGGGGGACTTTTTGGTTATGGCTTTTGTAAAAGTTTATTCCAATCGCGGTACTTTATAAATCCGTCTCCAAACAAACTTACAGAGAGGTATGGAAATACTTTTGTTTTCACCTTCCGTTACGACACAAGGGCAAATAAGCATCACGTCATTCTTGTATTCTTTCGGAAGCTTTCTGCTGATCGATGTGTATCATTGTAAAATACATTGAGTGGTTGAAGAATTTTTGATCTTCGAAATATTAAACTTTAAATGAATGTTAATTGGTACCTAAAAGTTACGGAAGCGTTAAAGGGACATAGTAAAAAAAATACTGGGCTTAAGTCATAGTTATGACTTAATTAAGTCATAACTATGACTTAATATCCAATAATTATTACTTATTATGTCATAGTTATGACTTAGCATAATTATGACTTTTTATATCATAATTTTGACTTAATGTCTCATAATTATGACTTAAATAAGTCATAATTATGAGTTAAATATCTCATAATTATGACATATACATAATTATAACAGCAAAAGAAACGTCACCCCCTAAATTTTGATAAGTCTGAGAACGTGTTTAGCTTATGTGTCCTCAGACGTCATGCATGACGAATTTTGAGGTCAACCAAATTTGCGACATTGTGTTCGTGTTACACTCCATACTCATAATATTCTTCATTAAACAAATTATATTAATTATAAAATGAAAATAATAAATATTTTTAGGGGTGACGTTTCTTTTGCTGTTATGTGTATTATTTGATAATTATGACTGAAATAAGTCATAATTATGATTAATTATTTTTCATAATTATGACTTATTATCATACCAATCAATTTAACTGATCACGTACGACACCATGTTTACAGATAAATGCAAGCCGTGCACTTGTTTGCATTATGCCTATACAGTCAGACAGAAATGAGGTCATTAAGTTCTATCTTGATATTGGACTGCAACAGAAACAATATTGGGGGCGCCGAAAGCACGATCAAACTAAGTCATATTAAGTCATAATTATGACTTATGCTAAGTCATAATGATGGGATAATATGACTTCAGACGAGTATTTACATTTTTTTGTTACTATACTATGGCCCTTTAACGCTTTCATAGCGCCCTCTTTAGTTTGAATTATTGGCGCAGAAAACAGCATTGCCTAATTTTGTATTAACCTTCAAAGTTTTTATTCTCATATATTAAGTTTTGGTCACGTGATTAAGATGAAACTTTCCAGTGGTCTTCATATTGACATAGATTGTTTATATTCGAAATTTGACAAAATTCTGATATATAATTTTTGAGATAGAGAAATAATTTTTTTTCGAGCTGTTTTAATTTTCCTTACTGACGTAGTAATGACGTCATTGATCATAGTTTTGATATGTATATATTTCAAAGAATATTTCGTACACAGGAACCATGTCAAAATTCCCATTCACATTGCCTCCAGATCTCAAAATGAGGCCCAGGAATATTTTTTCACATCAACTTCCGGTTTCACCCGGAAGACAAGGTCAAATTGGGGTCATGTCTGTGTAACTTTCGCTTGGTTTTTCAAGACCTATCCGATGTGTGGATTGAAAAATTCCGTTGTGTAGTTTAGGAATTATGATTTTTTGAAATATTAAACTTTGAATTAATGTAATTCGACACCTGATGACGTCATCATAACCTCTCGTAAGCAGGTCGTGGGTTCGAATCCCGCCCGAGTCGCCTGTGTAGTTTTTCACAGACACTCGGAAAGCACTGAGTATACAGTGCTATACACACGTCGGTGTAGGGCAAAATTAAATCAATTGTCTAACTATTTGTTAAGTTTTCAAGTTCTTTGAACTCCGCAACTATATTTTGGCTGTTCAAATACATTTACAGAATAGTGATTCAGAATATTTCTTCACTTAAACTTAAACCGGAAGTAGAGGTCAGATTGAGGTCACGTCTGTGAACGAAATGACACATAATTCAAGATCTTTCAGATGATGCAAAGATTGCAAAAATATCTTTTGTGGTTCATGAGATGATTTTTTTAAAATATTAAACTTAGTGTAATTTAGTGTAATTCGATATCTGATGACCTCACAAAGACATCACAACTTAGTGAACAACCACATGTTAAGGTCTAACTGTGTGTTATAGTTTAAGGTTCTGTACCACAATAATGCTTAAAATGTTAAGGCCTTAATCTTTTTAATTTATTTATTTAATTATTTTTGCTGTTTTAGATATCAAAGACTGAAAATATAATGAAACATATCATTTGGTTATTACATAAATTAAAATGAAACAAAATTCACTGACCATTTTGAAATTTGCTAACCAATACCAATATTTAAAAATTAAAACACCCAACAATTTTGGAAAAATTTTCCAACCATTTTGTTCTAGACTCTTTTTTGCCACATTGTTTATTAACAATCATTGTGGGAAATTTATTGATGATTTTCGATTAAAAAAATTTACACATTATTCCATTTGCAAAATTAAATTTAATTAAGTTGATAAAATATATAAGTTAAAAAGAAGATCTAGATCTTTTGCCTTTTGTCAAGGGCGCATTGGAAAACTGTTACCATGAAATTGATTGCCCATAAACGAAAGCAAAAAGAAGAAATAAATTCTTTAATAAATCCTCTGTGCATCGATGACTGTTAATTTGACTGCATCAATCGTGAAAAGATGCGAAACATCATATTTCACGATGAGATAATTGAAGTCATGAATGCCAAAAAACGATCTGCTAGAATTCACTCATAGATTTAGAACAAGCGTTAACAATTCCAAAACTATGTACAAAAATTACAGCTCGAAATAAGGACAACGATAGTGACATTACCGTAGTGTGGACACGAAGGTGCAGTATTATATTCTAATTAGAGAAGAACTCAACCATGAGGTGAATGAACCATATATGCCCCGTGTCTGTGTGTGAGAAAACTTCAAGGCCTTTCACACGCGAAACTGGCTGTGCATAAAGAATGGTACTTCTGAATAGTTGTTCACTTAAACTTCCGTTTTCGACCGGAAGGAGAGGTCAAATTGGGTCATGTGAACTTCAAGGCCGTTCACACGCGAAACTGGCTGTGCATAAAGAATGGTAATTCTGAATAGTTGTTCACTTAAACTTCCGTTTTCGACCGGAAGGAGAGGTCAAATTAGGTCATGTTTGTGTATGAAATGTGACATAATTATAATATCTTCTGTGGTTCATGAGATATGATTTTTTGAAATATTCAACTTCCAGTTTCAACCGGAGGAGGAGGAGGAAGTGGAGGAGGAGGAGGAAGAGGAGGAGGAAGAGGAGGAGGCGGAGGAGGAGGAGGAGGAAGAGGAGGAAGAGGAGGAGGAGGAGGAGGAGGAGGAGGAGGAGGAGGAGGAAGAGACGGAGGAGGAGGAGGAGGAGGAGCAAAAAAAAAAACGAACAATAATTATCAAGAGGTGTTCGCGCTGTCGCTCGAACACTTAATCACACAGTGTTAATAACAGTTTGACACTCGATCGGTCTTTACCTCCAGCCCAGGATAATGACCTGTTTTGTGTGTGGTTTAAACTGTTAATCCCTTAATAAAGAAGTTACTACACTTGATATCTATTGAAGAGCATCATCTGTCAGGATTTAAGATAAGATACATCACCAACAACCATCATTTTGCAGGAAAACAGCCACCGTTTTGTTTTCATTTTTTCTTTTGAATAACGTCACAAACTTGTTGTAGTCTGCGTTTTGACTTGGATTAGCGCCCTCTTGTGATAGAATACGTCACGAAAACCCGACTTAAGTTGAAATTTGAAATTTCAAGGTGGGTCGGTCGTTTGGAATTAAAGATGTATTACAAAGATGTTTATCTGAAAATGACTTTTTCCAAACAAATACTTCAATAAACAATATTACTTCAAGAAAACAAATCGCAAGATCCAGTTTTTACTTTTTACGTTAATAAAGTTCTCAAATGAATTTACATTTATTTACATTTACAAATGGAGAATTACCGGTGACGAAAATACAAGCGATCATCTTCACATTGGTAGTCCATTTATCAGCTCAGAGTCAAGATGCGATATCTCGACTTTACAAATCTGTATATTTGTATTTTTTCTTAGCATTTATCTGTTTAACGATGTTTTTGACCATTACTTTCTGAAATATTTTAATTTAAACTAAAAAAAAAAAAAAATACAAAAAAATTCCCGCCCAGTGGAGGAATATCTTCAGAATATCTTCAGAATATCTTAGAATATCTTAGAAAATCTTCGAATATCTTCAGAAGTATATATCAGCACTAGGCTTGGGCGGTTTAAAAAAAATTAGCTAGCCAGTATACTGATGGGAAAAAACCACTGTTTTCGGTTTTACTTGTTTAATAGTCCTTATGTAACTTGTTTCTGATGTATCAATAAGTTTTTAAACAATTACGAACATAAGGAAAAAAATTAAGTCTCCGATTTCTGGTCCCCGCGATGTCCAACTGCAGCCAAAAATGCTGGATAGATTGGAATTCTGCCACGCTGTGTTTTAAAAACGTCCTTTTCACATAGGAGTCGAGTATGAATGTCTGTCTGATGTGTGCGGTCTTACGACCATCATACTTTGTGAATGGAAAATTTGGTCTGGTTCCAATAACTCCGTATACATGTGTCACTTACCAAAAAAGTATCACTAACAAAAATATTAAAACCAAACAAAACAAAAAAAGCGTCACCGCACCGATTTTGAAGCCAGGGGACGTCAGCAGGGATCTGACTTGATCTTCCACTCATGACTCATCCCCCACCCCCCAATTTCCCCCTTTTTTACGTAAACAAAATAAACTAGAGGAAGTGAGTTTGTAGAAAACAAACTCACTAAGGGGATGATCATTATGCACGGCTGTTTCGTTTACGTGCGTTGTGCGTAATAAAGTTCCAACAAACGCGCGTTTGTTTTTCATTACTCCAGTGGAATATCATGACGTCATGCATAAACATGTCAGCCTCTACAGTCCATAAAGTTTACATGAATGAATCATGAATTGACCCGCTTTGAAAATGTTATGATTGTATTTGAAGTAAAATGAAACATGTTTTCTCACTTATATGACATTTTCTTTCAAATGTTGTATTTGTTGGGACTAAAAGAAATAGACTTTTAAAAAAAGAACGATTTTCATTGTCTGCCTACTTAACGTTCATGTTGAAATTATTATACCCTTCAAATATGCTCTTTTATAACATCAGCAGAATTTTCCATTCATACTTCTACATTTCCATTAGTGAGATTAAATGTTTTTACAAGTATTTTTCCAAATATTATTCCTGGGACAAAACTTTTTACAAGGTTTTGTTTAAGTTGAATGTCGGTGTTTTATGCGGGGTTTGAAGTCTTTGTGACGTGCACAAACAAATAGGAATTTACATACAGCGCGCGTGTGCGGGATTATACGTGTAATACACGGACGTCTATGTACGCGTCGCGCTCATTTGTATGTGTGCATGTGAGCGACGCGCGGTGGACATTGTGAAAAGTTATGGGAAATCACCGAGTATGTTACCTTGTTTTCCACATTCCTGTTTATCTGGAGATGAGTTTTGATTTTCATTTAAAAAAATGCTCTAACAAAGTTATGAAGAATTATGGTAATAGACTGATTATAGCTACATGAAAATGGCTAAGATGAGCAGGTGTTCAGACTTCAGAAAGGCATTTTCTATAATTATTTGGTGGGAGAACATGGGACCACAATTCTAAGCAACACCATCAAATATTCTATTATTATTATGTTTTATTCGGTCAAAATACAACAATCATACAAAGAATAAATGAGAAATGAACATTGTAATTATATATAAACGTTAAACTTGACAGGGCCAAAAAACAAGATAAGCAGCACAATATTTTAACTATTCAGATCGCAGGAAGGCCTTTTTTCAAAAGATGTGTTTGGTTGGAGTATATGGGACGACATTTCTGATCAACATCCATCAATTATTTTATTGTCATTATTTATTTGGCCAAAAATGCAACAATCTTACAAACACTACAAGAGAAATGAACATTGTAATTTTATATGAATGTTATATAAACATAACAGGGTATACAAGTTGAACAAAGGGATTGGGTCAGGAGAGAAGGGGGTGTGTAACATAAAATAAAAAATGTTATAACCAAGGAATAATAAATAGTAACAGTCACAAATAAAGGCAATGTAGACAACAACCAGATGGATATAGACAAAAAACAACCATTCTAAGATGGTCAAGACTGATAACAGTGAATTTATTATGTTGTGACTCGAAAACTTATCAATTGAATCTTAAAATGGAACATGAAAGCTGATGACGAAGTTAATCATTTGAAGTGATTATAAAAGTAATAAATATAAATTTATATGCAATATGATTAATAATTGTGTATATATTGCATAAATCAAAACAATGTGACATCCATATAAATCAAAATATAATATAGGTAAATGTATACTTGCGCGAGGAAATTAAGGCACTGACAATCAGTCACGCCTAACTGGTATAAACATGAGAGGGTAGACAACTACCAAGTTTGTGAACAGTTCAACAAACAGGCACAACCAGGACGACCAAAGAAATTGAAAATAAAATCTCCAAAAGTCCTAGAATACTCCATGTTCAACTTTAAAAATGTGGTGGTTGTCTGGGCATCGTGTCTTCCACTTGGAAAAGTGCATCAACTATCTGCCCATGTATGCCCGAAGAAAACATCTCCAGACAGACCTATATGTAGGCCTAGTACAACTTTTGATGAAGCAAGTCTAGTGACAACATCTTGAAAGCTGCCAACCTTCTCAAAAAGCAGTAACCTGGAGATCCAATTCCAGTTGCCATTGAACAAGCTATACAGAGCCTGAAACACAAGAAAAATATTTTTTTAAATAAGTTTTGCACTTATCATTTAAAAGGACCTGTGGTGAATACTCAAAAGAACTTTAGAGAAAACTGGAAGCAGAGCATTTACAATGTATATAATTTATAAATAATGTACAAAGGCCTTTATGTAACAAACAAAATTGAAATGACGAAAATGAGAATGGACAAGTTGCCTTGAACTATCATAGGAGAATAACAACAGAGGACATGAAGGACAAATGGAGGAAATACAAATAAATTGAAAAAGCAGAAATCGTCTGTTAACAAGTAGCCTACATGTAAATAAGAATTAGACTGAATACTATTTCTAGTTAAATTACCTGTTGTCGTAGATGTCCTAAATTAATAGGAGCCAACTGCCAATGTTGTAAACTGTTTTCAATTCCTGGTTGAAAGAAATGATAATAAAATAATAGTAAGGCTTCCATAGTTCTATGAAAACATTAAAAAATAACACTACTCATCCAGACCGTTCTGTTGGATATCTTCAACACCATTATATTTCCAAGCATGTAAATATAGTGCAAAGTTGACATGCGGATGAAAATGCAGTGTACCGTAAATGTACAATAATGTACAGTGTGAAGTTACATTCACGTTCATAACGTTAGGCCTATCGATTGAACTACTGAATTCAATACATGTAAAAACAAACATTGTTGAAACAAGTTTCACTTTATTAACAACGAAAAAGTTTGCCTATCATTTATTAATTTAACGCCACTGTGTGTTTTAATAAACTTAAAGACTGCGAGGCCAAATGTATTCATTGTCAGGGATCAGGCTGAATGTTCATTTGATGCAGTACATGTCTTTTTGCAAGAATTCACAGTAACCGTACACAACTGTTTCTGTAAAAATGGCTATCCTTTCTATGCATTCAGAATACACACGATCAAAACGAGTTAACCGTGTACGGTGTACGTAAACACGTAATGCGTTACGATGGATGCACTAAACATGTATGTACGTTAAACGCCATTACTTTGTACACAATAATATTAAAACCAACCGCATAAACTGATTTTTGGGGGAAAGTTTTTTAAAGGAAATAACCTTGTCCCAGACTTACTTTGTGGATAAAATAAAAGTAGATGCCATCATCGTTGATTTACTAGCTCGATTGTGCTTATCAAAAATTCGGACGTATCCATGACGACAGCTTGAAAAACGTCTTCAAATGTTCAAGGCAAAGACGACATTTAAATGGCTGCCTTCCACTACGTAGACTTCACCGGCAATTCCACAATGTAAACAGCCTCAATTTCGCGGGAAAAGCTATCATGTGACTGTTTATTAAATAAACTTAGTATATTCATTAAAAAAATTGCATATTTAACTTGAAAACCAATCACAAGAAAGCAAAATGTAAACAAACCAAATATAGATTTGAACCACACGCGTCACCCCTACGCGCGAGATGTATGAATGACGGAACAAAGTTTTTTCTCCCTCTCTCGTCAATATCACAAGGAGGTATCCTTTTAGTTTATCCCTAAAGTCAAAACCCTAACCCTAACCCTAACCTAAATCTAACCCTAACCCTAAATCTAACCCTAACCCTAACCTAAACCCTATCACTAACCCTAACCCTAACCCTAACCCTAACTCTAACCCCTAACCCTAACCCGAACAACCCTAACCCTAACAATAACAATAACCCCTAACCCTATCCCTAACCCTAACCCTAACACTAACCCTAACCCTAACCCTAAACCTAACCCTAACTCTAACCCCTAACCCTAACCCGAACCGAACAACCCTAACAATAACAATAACAATAACCCCTAACCCTATCCCTAACCCTAACCCGAACAACTATATAACCCAACCATAACCCTTACCCTAACCCTAATATAATTTGCCGACTGATATCAGAGTTGGTGGGCGCAAAAATATTTTGCTAGTAAATTTACCGACACAACTCTAATATGACCAGACAAATTTGGTTTTTCCCAAACATTTTCATCGAAATCACAAGCGATAAGCTTTGTATTTATGTATTTTGTTTTCTTCAAAATGACAAGGGTAAGTTTGTATTGATATATTTTTGTTTTCATCAAAATCACAAAAATATATCATTACAAGGCTTAGCCCATGTGATTTTGATGAAAACAAAAATATATCAAGACAAGGCTTACCACTTATAAATTTAGACAAAAACAAAAATATATAAATACAAGGCTTAGGCCCTACCCCTTGTGATTTTGATAAAAACAAAAATATATATACACAAGGGGCAAGTCTTTTAATTGTTTCTCCCTCTCTCGCCAACATCACAAGGAGGTATCCCTTTAGTTTATCCCTAAAGTCAAACCCTAACCCTAACCCTAACCCTAACCCTAACAGTAACCCTAACCCTAAATCTAATCCTAACCCTAACCCAAACCCTATCAGTAACCCTAACCCTAACTCTAACCCTAACCCTAACTCTAACCCCTAAGCCTAACCCTAACCCGAACAACCCTAACCCGAACAATAAAAATAACCCCTAACCCTATCCCTAACCCTAACCCGAACAACTATATAACCCAACCCTAACCCTAACCTAATTTGCCGACTGATATCAGAGTTAGTGGGCGCAAAAATATTTTGCTAGTAAATTTACCGACACAACTCTAATATGACCAGACAAATTTATTTGGTTTTTCCCCAAACATTTTCATCAAAATCACAAGGGCCAGCCTTGTAATGATATATTTTGGTGATTTTGATGAAAACAAAAATATAGCAATACAAGGGGTAAGTCTTTTAGTTTTTTCTCCCTCTCTCGTCAATATCACAAGGAGGTATCCTTTTAGTTTATCCCTAAAGTCAAAACCAAAATGCGTTTAGCCTTGTAGTTTAAAAATACTTCTTAAAACCCACGTCTTCATAATCACACGGAGTAAGCCTTTTTGTCTTCAAAATCAGGAGTAAGCCTTGTATTTTTTCCTAAAAGTAGTAAGTTCCCACTATCAACACGTAATAAGCAAAATCATCTCACTGAGCGGCAGTGATTATAATTTTGAGAAGTCCCCCGTCTCCCAATCTATTCAGTGGCAGTAGATAATAAAACACGACATGTTTTTCCATTAACAAAATCATCAAAAGATCAGTAAGGTTTTAAAACAAATAAATTTGTGTTGGTAAATTTACTAGCAAAATAGTTTTGCGCCCACCAACTCTGATATCAGTCGGCAAATTGGATCCACACACCACAAAGAAAATGCCTTTGATACGCCCCCTGGCTCCTCTGAACCTCCCCCAACTGACACCCTCTTGTCGGTCGATTAATCTCAACATTTGTTACATGTTTTGAGTTGGAATAGGCCTCATTTGTGAAGTAAATTTTGATGGAAACAAAAATATATAAATAAAATGCTTACCCCTTGTGATTTTTTAGAAAAACAAAAGTATGTAAATACAAAGCTTACCTCTTGTAATTTTGATAAAAACAATAATATCATTACAATGCTTGTAAATTTTGATGGAAACAAAAATTAAAAAATACAAGGCTTACTCCTTGTGGTTTTGATAAAAACAAAAATATATATACACAAGAGGTAAGTCTTTTAGTATTCTCTCTCTCTCTCTCTCTCTCTTCAACATCACAAGGAGGTATCCTTTTAGTTTATCCCTAAAGTCCAAATCAAAACGTATTTAGCCTTGTAGTTTAAAAATACTTCTTAAAACCCACGTCTTCATAATCACACGGAGTAAGCCTTTTTGTCTTCAAAATCAGGAGTAAGCCTTGTATTTTTTCCTAAAAGTAGTAAGTTCCCACTATCAACACATAATAAGCAAAATCATCTCACTAAGCGGCAGTGAAGATAATTTCGAGAAGTCCCCCGTCTCCCAATCTATTCAGTGACAATAGATAATAAAGCACGACATGTTTTTCCATTAACAAAATCATCAAAATCACAATGAGTATGCTTTAAAAAAATATTTCATCAAAATCACAAGAGGTAAGCCGTACAGTAGATTGTCAGTATTTGTGGGCGAATGCAATAAAACAGCTGTATGTTAATAAGGGACAAAATGTAAAGTGACATGGTTTGTGAGTGAGTCAATTTTAAAACAAAATAATAGTAATATTTATTTTGTTCAAAACTTATTTCTGCAGAAAGTTAGTCAGAGGTAATGACCAGGCATTGGGGAGCGTTGAATCTTCTAGGCGAACCCAGCGTGATAACCACCTTAGCACCCTTCTGGGGGAATCGGCAGACCCCCGGTCCCTCCTTTACTTTCCCGCACCGTAACCAACTATCAAATAGGGGAGAGACATGGCGGCCCCCAAACCGTTGCTGCTGCCGCAACTGCCATGTCCCTGAATTAGGTCTGTTCTAGGGCTTCGAACCGGTGCGTCCCAGCTCTGGAAGTCCCGCGATTGACACTTCCAATGGTCCGGCCAACCCGCTGCGCCATCTGGACCATGTTGGTATTAGACAGGTTAAATTAAACCTATTTAAATAAAGGGTTTGAAATATATTGCTACACAATAAAAGAAAAAAAACGCAGGCGGGATTCGAACCGGGATCGCCTGTACGGATGTCAAGCGTCTAATCCATTAGACCACCACTTCACCTGATTGTTTGCTATGAAAGGAGATTCATCATCATTTGATGTGATGGAAAGATGACGGGAATGCTCATCATTAATTTTGTAGATATTTTTAATTCATTTTCAATGCTTCATGTTACCAGTACATATTCGTTTAACAAAATTAAATAATAGTTTCTCTATTGTCAGTTGGGTTGGTTTTTAAGTCCAACAACAATGGTTTCCACGCGTCGAATAGGGGAGAGACATGGCGGCCCCCAAACCGTTGCTGCTGCCGCAGAGTTGGTGGCCGCAAAAATATTTTGCTAGTAAATTTACCGACACAACTCTAATATGACCAAACAAATTTACTTGGTTTTTCCCCAAACATTTTCATCAAAATCACAAGGGGTAAGCCTTGTATTTATATATTTTTGTTTTCATCAAAATCACAAAGGGTAAGCCTTGTATTTATATATTTTTGTTTTCATCAAAATCACAAAAATATATCATTACAAGGCTTAGCCCATGTGATTTTGATGAAAACAAAAATATATCAAGACAAGGCTTACCACTTATAAATTTAGACAAAAACAAAAATATATAAATACAAGACTTACCCCTTGTGATTTTGATAAAAACAAAAATATATATACACAAGGGGCAAGTCTTTTAATTTTTTCTCCCTCTCTCGCCAACATCACAAGGAGGTATCCTTTTAGTTTATCCCTAAAGTCAAACCCTAACCCTAACCCTAACCCTAACCATTACAGTAACCCTAACCCTAAATCTAATCCTAACCCTAACCCAAACCCTATCAGTAACCCTAACCCTAAACCTAACCCTAACCCTAACTCTAACCCCTAAGCCTAACCCTAACCCGAACAACCCTAACCCGAACAATAAAAATAACCCCTAACCCTATCCCTAACCCTAACCCGAACAACTATATAACCCAACCCTAACCCTAACCTAATTTGCCGACTGATATCAGAGTTAGTGGGCGCAAAAATATTTTGCTAGTAAATTTACCGACACAACTCTAATATGACCAGACAAATTTATTTGGTTTTTCCCCAAACATTTTCATCAAAATCACAAGGGCCAGCCTTGTAATGATATATTTTGGTGATTTTGATGAAAACAAAAATATAGCAATACAAGGGGTAAGTCTTTTAGTTTTTTCTCCCTCTCTCGTCAATATCACAAGGAGGTATCCTTTTAGTTTATCCCTAAAGTCAAAACCCTAACCCTAAATCTAACCCTAACCCTAACCTAAAGCATATCACTAACCCTAACCCTAACCCTAACCCTAACCCTAACTCTAACCCCTAACCCTAACCCGAACAACCCTAACAATAACAATAACAATAACCCCTAACCCTATCCCTAACCCTAACCCTAACACTAACCCTAACCCTAACCCTAACCCTAACCCTAACTCTAACCCCTAACCCTAACCCGAACCGAACAACCCTAACCCTAACAATAACAATAACCCCTAACCCTATCCCTAACCCTAACCCGAACAACTATATAACACAACCATAACCCTTACCCTAACCCTAACATAATTTGCCGACTGATATCAGAGTTGGTGGGCGCAAAAATATTTTGCTAGTAAATTTACCGACACAACTCTAATATGACCAGACAAATTTACTTGGTTTTTCCCCAAACATTTTCATCAAAATCACAAGGGGTAAGCTTTGTATTTATATATTTTTGTTTTTCTCAAAATCACAAGGGGTAAGCCTTGTATTGATATATTTTTGTTTTCATCAAAATCACAAAAATATATCATTACAAGGCTTAGCCCATGTGATTTTGATGAAAACAAAAATATATCAATACAAGGCTTACCACTTATAAATTTAGACAAAAACAAAAATATATAAATACAAGGCTTACCCCTTGTGATTTTGATAAAAACAAAAATATATATACACAAGGGGCAAGTCTTTTAATTTTTACTCCCTCTCTCGCCAACATCACAAGGAGGTATCCTTTTAGTTTATCCCTAAAGTCAAACCCTAACCCTAACCCTAACCCTAACCCTAACCCTAAATCTAACCCTAACCCTAACCCAAACCCTATCACTAACCCTAACCCTAACCCTAACTCTAACCCCTAAGCCTAACCCTAACCCGAACAACCCTAACCCTAACAATAACAATAACCCCTAACCCTATCCCTAACCCTAACCCGAACAACTATACAGCCCAACCCTAACCCTAACCCTAACAGTAACCCTAACCCTAAATCTAACCCTAACCCTAACCCAAACCCTATCACTAACCCTAACCCTAACCCTAACCCTAACCCTAACCCTAACTCTAACCCCTAAGCATAACCCTAACCCGAACAACCCTATCCCGAACAATAACAATAACCCCTATCCCTATCCCTAACCCTAACCCGAACAACAATATAACCCAACCCTAACCCTAACCCTAACCCTTACCCTAACCCTAACCTAATTTGCCGAATGATATCAGAGTTAGTGGGCGCAAAAATATTTTGCTAGTAAATTTACCGACACAACTCTAATATGACCAGACAAATTTACTTAGTTTTTCCCTAAACATTTTCATCAAAATCACAAGGGCCAGCCTTGTAATGATATATTTTGGTGATTTTGATGAAAACAAAAATATAGCAAACAAGGGGTAAGTCTTTTAGTTTTTTGTCCCTCTCTCGTCAATATCACAAGGAGGTATCCTTTTAGTTTATCCCTAAAGTCAAAACCATAACCCTAACCCTAAATCTAACCCTAACCCTTAATCTAACCCTAACCCTAACCTAAACCCTATCACTAACCCTAACCCTAACTATAACCCTAACTCTAACCCCTAACCCTAACCCGAACCCGAACAACCCTAACCCTAACAATAACAATAACCACTAACCCTATCCCTAACCCTAACCCTAACACTAACCCTAACCCTAACCCTAACCCTAACCCTAACTCTAACTCTAACCCTAACCCGAACCCGAACAACCCTAACCCTAACAATAACAATAACCCCTAACCCTATCCCTAACCCTAACCCGAACAACTATATAACCCAAGCATAACCCTTACCCTAACCCTAACCTAATTTGCCGACTGATATCAGAGTTGGTGGAAGCTGGGCGCAAATATATTTTGCTAGTAAATTTACCGACACAACTCTAATATGACCAGACAAATTTACTTGGTTTTTCCATAAACATTTTCATCAAAATCACAAGGGATAAGCTTTGTATTTATATATTTTTGTTTTTCTCAAAATCACAAGGGGTAACCCTTGTATTGATATATTTTTGTTTTCATCAAAATCACAAAAATATATCATTACAAGGCTTAGCCCATGTGATTTTGATGAAAACAAAAATATATCAATACAAGGCTTACCACTTATAAATTTAGGCAAAAACAAAAATATATAAATACAAGGCTTACCCCTTGTGATTTTGATAAAAACAAAATATATATACACAAGGGCAAGTCTTTTAATTTTTACTCCCTCTCTCGCCAACATCACAAGGAGGTATCCTTTTAGTTTATCCCTAAAGTCAAACCCTAACCCTAACCCTAACCCTAACCCAAACCCTATCACTAACCCTAACCCTAACCCTAACTCTAACCCCTAAGCCTAACCCTAACCCGAACAACCCTAACCCTAACCCTAACAATAACCCCTAACCCTAACAATAACCCCTAACCCTATCCCTAACCCTAACCCGAACAACTATATAGCCCAACCCTAACCCTAACCCTAACCCTAACCCTAACAGTAACCCTATCCCTAAATCTAACCCTAACCCTAACCCAAACCCTATCACTAACCCTAACCCTAACCTAAACCCTATCACTAACCCTAACCCTAACCCTAACCCTAACTCTAACCCCTAACCCTAACCCGAACCCGAACAACCCTAACCCTATCAATAACAATAACCCCTAACCCTATCCCTAACCCTAACCCTAACACTAACCCTAACCCTAACCCTAACCCTAACCCTAACTCTAACCCCTAACCCTAACCCGAACCCGAACAACCCTAACCCTAATAATAACAATAACCCCTAACCCTATCCCTAACCCTAACCCGAACAACTATAAAACCCAACCATAACCCTTACCCTAACCCTAACCTAATTTGCCGACTGATATCAGAGTTGGTGGGCGCAAAAATATTTTGCTAGTAAATTTACCGACACAACTCTAATATGACCAGACAAATTTATTTAGTTTTTCCCCAAACATTTTCATCAAAATCACAAGGGCCAGCGTTGTAATGATATATTTTGGTGATTTTGATGAAAACAAAAATACAGCAATACAAGGGGTAAGTCTTTTAGTTTTTTGTCCCTCTCTCGTCAATATCACAAGGAGGTATCCTTTTAGTTTATCCCTAAAGTCAAAACCCTAACCCTAACCCTAACCCTAAATCTAACCCTAACCCTAAATCTCACCCTAACCCTATCCTAAACCTTATCACTAACCCTAACCCTAACCCTAACCCTAACTCTAACCCCTAACCCTAACCCGAACCCGAACAACCCTAACCCTAACAATAACAATAACCCCTAACCCTATCCCTAACCCTAACCCTAACACTAACCCTAACCCTAACCCTAACCCTAACCCTAACTCTAACCACTAACCCTAACCCGAACCCGAACAACCCTAACCCTAACAATAACAATAACACCTAACCCTATCCCTAACCCTAACCCGAACAACTATATAACCCAACCATAACCCTTACCTAACCCTAACCTATTTTGCCGACTGATATCAGAGTTGGTGGGCGCAAAAATATTTTGCTAGTAAATTTACCGACACAACTCTAATATGACCAGACAAATTTACTTGGTTTTTCCCCAAACATTTTCATCAAAATCACAAGGGATAAGCTTTGTATTTATATATTTTTGTTTTCATCAAAATCACAAGGGGTAAGCCTTGTATTTATATATTTTTGTTTTCATCAAAATCACAAAAATATATCATTACAAACTTAGCCCATGTATTTTGATGAAAACAAAAATATATCAATACAAGGCTTACCACTTATAAATTTAGACAAAAACAAAAATATATAAATACAAGGCTTACCCCTTGTGATTTTGATAAAAACAAAAATATATATACACAAGGGCCAAGTCTTTTAATTTTTTCTGCCTCTCTCGCCAACATCACAAGGAGGTATCCTTTTAGTTTATCCCTAAAGTCAAACCCTAACCCTAACCCTAACCCTAACCCTAATAGTAACTCTAATATGACCAGACAAATTTACTTGGTTTTTCCCCAAACATTTTCATCAAAATCACAAGGGCCAGCCTTGTATTGATATATTTTTGTTTTCATCAAAATCACAAAAATATATCATTACAAGGCTTAGCCCATGTGATTTTGATGAAAACAAAAATATATCAATACAAGGCTTACCACTTGTGATTTTGATAAAAACAAAAATATATATACACAAGGGGCAAGTCTTTAAATTTTTTCTCCCTCTCTCGCCAACATCACAAGAAGGTATCCTTTTAGATTATCCCTCAAGTCAAACCCTAACCCAACCCTAACCCTAACCCTAACAGTAACTCTAACCATAAATCTAACCCTAACCCTAACCCAAACCCTATCACTAACCCTAACCCTAACCCTAACTCTAACCCCTAAGCCTAACCCTAACCCGAACAACCCTAACCCTAACCCTAACAATAACCCCTAACCCTATCCCTAACCCTAACCCGAACAACTATATAACCCAACCCTAACCCTAACCCTTACCCTAACCCTAACCTAATTCGCAGACTGATATCAGAGTTGGTGGGCGCAAAAATATTTTGCTAGTAAATTTAACGACATAACTCTAATATGACCAGACAAATTTATTTGGTTTTTCCCCAAACATTTTCATCAAAATCACAAGGGCCAGCCTTGTAATGATATATTTTGGTGATTTTGATGAAAACAAAAATATAGCAATACAAGGGGTAAGTCTTTTAGTTTTTTCTCCCTCTCTCGTCAATATCACAAGGAGGTATCCTTTTAGTTTATCCCTAAAGTCAAAACCAAAATGCGTTTAGCCTTGTAGTTTAAAAATACTTCTTAAAACCCACGTCTTCATAATCACACGGAGTAAGCCTTTTTGTCTTCAAAATCAGGAGTAAGCCTTGTATTTTTTCCTAAAAGTAGTAAGTTCCCACTATCAACACGTAATAAGCAAAATCATCTCACTGAGCGGCAGTGATTATAATTTTGAGAAGTCCCCCGTCTCCCAATCTATTCAGTGGCAGTAGATAATAAAGCACGACATGTTTTTCCATTAACAAAATCATCAAAAGACCAGTAAGGTTTTAAAACAAATAAATTTGTGTTGGTAAATTTACTAGCAAAATATTTTTGCGCCCACCAACTCTGATATCAGTCGGCAAATTGGATCCACACACCCCAAAGAAAATGCCTTTGATACACCCCCTGGCTCCTCTGATCCTCCCCCAACTGACACCCTCTTGTCGGTCGATTAATCTCAACATTCGTTACATGTTTTGAGTTGGAATAGGCCTCATTTGTGAAGTAAATTTTGATGGAAACAAAAATATATAAATAAAATGCTTACCCCTTGTGATTTTTTAGAAAAACAAAAGTATATAAATACAAAGCTTACCTCTTGTAATTTTGATAAAAACAATATCATTACAATGCTTGTAAATTTTGATGGAAACAAAAATTTTAAAAATACAAGGCTTACTCCTTGTGGTTTTGATAAAAACAAAAATATATATACACAAGAGGTAAGTCTTTTGGTATTCTCTCTCTCTCTCATCAACATCACAAGGAGGTATCCTTTTAGTTTATCCCTAAAGTCCAAATCAAAACGTATTTAGCCTTGTAGTTTAAAAATACTTCTTAAAACCCACGTCGTTTAAAAATTCTTAAAATTCACATTGAGTAATCCTTCTATGTTTATACATTTTTTTAATTTGAGTTGTCTTCAAAATCAAGGAGTAAGCCTTGTATTTTTTCCTAAAAGTAGTAAGTTCCCACTATCAACACATAATAAGCAAAATCATCTCACTAAGCGGCAGTGAAGATAATTTCGAGAAGTCCCCCGTCTCCCAATCTATTCAGTGACAATAGATAATAAAGCACGACATGTTTTTCCATTAACAAAATCATCAAAATCACAATGAGTATGCTTTAAAAAAATATTTCATCAAAATCACAAGAGGTAAGCCGTACAGTAGATTGTCAGTATTTGTGGACGAATGCAATAAAACAGCTGTATGTTAATAAGGGACAAAATGTAAAGTGACATAGTTTGTGAGTGAGTCAATTTTAAAACAAAATAATAGTAATATTTATTTTGTTCAAAACTAATTTCTGCAGAAAGTTAGTCAGAGGTAATGACCAGGCATTGGGGAGCGTTGAATCTTCTAGGCGAACCCAGCGTGATAACCACCTTAGCACCCTTCTGGGGGAATCGGCAGACCCCCGGTCCCTCCTTTACTTTCCCGCACCGTAACCAACTATCAAATAGGGGAGAGACATGGCGGCCCCCAAACCGTTGCTGCTGCCGCAACTGCCATGTCCCTGAATTAGGTCTGTTCTAGGGCTTCGAACCGGTGCGTCCCAGCTCTGGAAGTCCCGCGATTGACACTTCCAGTGGTCCGGCCAACCCGCTGCGCCATCTGGACCATGTTGGTATTAGACAGGTTAAATTAAACCTATTTAAATAAAGGGTTTGAAATATATTGCTACACAATAAAAGAAAAAAAACGCAGGCGGGATTCGAACCGGGATCGCCTGTACGGATGTCAAGCTTCTAATCCATTAGACCACCACTTCACCTGATTGTTTGCTATGAAAGGAGGTTCATCATCATTTGATGTGATGGAAAGATGACGGGAATGCTCATCATTAATTTTGTAGATATTTTTAATTCATTTTCAATGCTTCATGTTACCAGTACATATTCGTTTAACAAAAGGAAATAATAGTTTCTCTATTGTCAGTTGGGTTGGTTTTTAAGTCCAACAACAATGGTTTCCACGCGTCGAATAGGGGAGAGACATGGCGGCCCCCAAACCGTTGCTGCTGCCGCAGAGTTGGTGGGCGCAAAAATATTTTGCTAGTCAATTTACCGACACAACTCTAATATGACCAGACAAATTTACTTGGTTTTTCCCCAAACATTTTCATCAAAATCACAAGGGGTAAGCTTTGTATTTATATATTTTTGTTTTTCTCAAAATCACAAGGGGTAAGCCTTGTATTGATATATTTTTGTTTTCATCAAAATCACAAAAATATATCATTACAAGGCTTAGCCCATGTGATTTTGATGAAAACAAAAATATATCAATACAAGGCTTGCCACTTATAAATTTAGACAAAAACAAAAATATATCAATACAAGGCTTACCCCTTGTGATTTTGATAAAAACAAAAATATATATACACAAGGGGCAAGTCTTTTAGCTTTTTCTCCCTCTCTCGTCAATATCACTAGGAGGTATCCTTTTAGTTTATCCTTAAAGTCAAACCCTAACCCTAACCCTAACCCTAACCTTAAATCTAACCCTAACCCTAACCCAAACCCTATAAGTAACCCTAACCCTAACCCTAACCCTAACCCTAACTCTAAACCCTAAGCCTAACCCTAACCCGAACAACCCTAACCCGAACAATAACAATAACCCCTAACCCTATCCCTAACCCTAACCCGAACAACTATATAACCCAACCCTAACCCTAACCCTTACCCTAACCCTAACCTAATTTGCCGACTGATATCAGAGTTAGTGGGTGCAAAAATATTTTGCTAGTAAATTTACCGACACAACTCTAATATGACCAGACAAATTTACTTGGTTTTTCCCCAAACATTTTCATCAAAATCACAAGGGCCAGCCTTGTAATGATATATTTTGGTGATTTTGATGAAAACAAAAATATAGCAATACAAGGGGTAAGTCTTTTAGTTTTTTCTCCCTCTCTCGTCAATATCACAAGGAGGTATCCTTTTAGTTTATCCCTAAAGTCAAAACCCTATCCCTAACCCTAAACCTAAATCTAACCCTAACCCTAAATCTAACCCTAACCCTAACCTAAACCCTATCACTAACCCTAACCCTAACCCTAACCCTAACCCTAACTCTAACCACTAACCCTAACCCGAACCCGAACAACCCTAATAATAACAATAACAATAACCCCTAACCCTATCCCTAACCCTAACCCTAACACTAAGCCAAACCCTAAACCTAACCCTAACCCTAACTCTAACCCCTAAACCTAAACCGAACCCGAACAACCCTAACCCTAACAATAACAATAACCCCTAACCCTATCCCTAACCCTAACCTAATTTGCCGACTGATATCAGAGTTGGTGGGCGCAAAAATATTTTGCTAGTAAATTTACCGACACAACTCTAATATGACCAGACAAATTTACTTGGTTTTTCCCCAAACGTTTTCATCAAAATCACAAGGGGTAAGCTTTGTATTTATATATTGTTGTTTTTCTCAAAATCACAAGGGTTAAGCTTTGTATTGATATATTTTTGTTTTCATCAAAATCACAAAAATATATAAATACAAGGCTTACCACTTATAAATTTAGACAAAAACAAAAATATATAAATACAAGGCTTACCACTTGTTATTTTGATAAAAACAAAAATATATATACACAAGGGGCAAGTCTTTTAATTTTTTCTCCCTCTCTCGCCAACATCACAAGGAGGTATCCTTTTAGTTTATCCCTAAAGTCAAACCATAACCCTAACCCTAACCCTAACCCTAACAGTAACCCTAACCCTAAATCTAACCCTAACCCTAACCCTAACCCTAACCCTAACAATAACCCTAACCCTTACCCTAACCCTAACCTAATTTGCCGACTGATATCAGAGTTAGTGGGCGCAAAAATATTTTGCTAGTAAATTTACCGACACAACTCTAATATGACCAGACAAATTTACTTGGTTTTTCCCCAAACATTTTCATCAAAATCACAAGGGCCAGCCTTGTAATGATATATTTTGGTGATTTTGATGAAAACAAAAATATAAGGGTAAGTCTTTTAGTTTTTTCTCCCTCTCTCGTCAATATCACAAGGAGGTATCCTTTTAGTTTATTCCTAAAGTCAAAACCCTAACCCTAACCCTAACCCTAACCCTAACACTAACCCTAACCCTAAATGTAACCCTAACCCTAACCTAAACCCTATCACTAACCCTAACCCTAACCCTAACTCTAACCCCTTACCCTAACCCGAACCCGTACAACCCTAACCCTAACAATAACAATAACCCCTAACCCTATCCCTAACCCTAACCCTAACACTAACCCTAACCCTAACCCTAACCCTAACTCTAACCCCTAACCCTAACCCGAACCCGAACAACCCTAACCCTAACAATAACAATAACCCCTAACCCTATCAAAATCACAATGAGTATGCTTTAAAAAAATATTTCATCAAAATCACAAGAGGTAAGCCGTATAGTAGATTGTCAGTATTTGTGGGCGAATGCAATAAAACAGCAGTATGTTAATAAGGGACAAAATGTAAAGTGACATGGTTTGTGAGTGAGTCAATTTTAAAACAAAATAATAGTAATATTTTTTTTTTCAAAACTAATTTCTGCAGAAAGTTAGTCAGAGGTAATGACCAGGCATTGGGGAGCGTTGAATCTTCTAGGCGAACCCAGCATGATAACCACCTTAGCACCCTTCTGGGGGAATCGGCAGACCCCCGGTCCCTCCTTTACTTTCCCGCACCGTAACCAACTATCGAATAGGGGAGAGACATGGTGGCCCCCAAACCGTTGCTGCTGCCGCAACTGCCACGTCCCTGAATTAGGTCTGTTCTAGGGCTTCGAACCGGTGCGTCCCAGCTCTGGAAGTCCCGCGATTGACACTTCCAGTGGTCCGGCCAACCCGCTGCGCCATCTGGACCATGTTGGTATTAGACAGGTTAAATTAAACCTATTTAAATAAAGGGTTTGAATTGTATTGCTTCACAATAAAAGGAAAAAACGAAGGCGGGGTTCGAACCGGGATCGCCTGTACGGATGTCACGCGTCTAATCCATTAGACCACCACTTCACCTGACTGTTTACTATGAAAGGAGATTCATTATCATTTGATGTGATGGAAAGGGAATGCTCATAGATTTTGTTGGTATTTTTAATTCATTTTCAATGCTTCGTGTTACCAGTACATTATTCGTTTAACAAAAGGAAATAATAGTTTCTCTATTGTCAGTTGGGTTGGTTTTTAAGTCCAACAACAATGGTTTCCACGCGTCGAATAGGGGAGAGACATGGCGACCCCCAAACCGTTGCTGCTGCCGCAGCTGCCATGTCCCTGAATTAGGTCTGTTCTAGGGCTTCGAACCAGTGCGTCCCAGTTCTGGAAGTCCCGCGATGGACACTTCCATCTGGACCATGTTGGTATTAGACAGGTTAAATTAAACCTACTTAAATTGAACATAACTATACTCACGGAATTTAAAAACGCATCATCCCAATATTTCACATATTTTTCAACAGCAGATTATTGCAGTGAGAAATAAGAACATAATTTTATATTATAACTCATATCTCCTGAAGTAACTCTTGTCTTTTAACAACTTTAGGTGATGATGTCATCACATATGATGCACACTCGAACACCCTGAGTTTGTTTTCTACAAACTCACGACCTCTAGTTTATTTTGTTTACGTAAATAAGGGGGAAATTGGAGGGGGATAAGTCATGAGTGGTAGATCAGGTCAGATCCCTGCTGACGCCCCCGGCTTCAAAATCGGTGCGGTGACGCTTTTTTTGTTTTGTTTTGTTTTAATATTTTTGTTAGTGATACTTTTTTGGTAAGTGACACATGTATAAGGAGTTATTGGAACCAGACCAAATTTTCCAAAATCTTAGCTGATCAAAATCTTAGCAGTGCATATATGCGCCAGCTGTTCACCAGTTGTTCGCTAGTTGTTTTGTGCAACGCGCGACGCAGATTTCAACCAATCAGAGTGACGAAGTTTGGCATCATGCTTTGGAAGTGTTTCGTGTGTCCCCAAAACGTGAATTTAACCATTTCTATTTGGCTTTATTCAACAAAATTTACATTTCTTTTACATTTTGAAAACAAAATCGATACAGGCATTTATGAATGGGAACTAGAAATTTAGTGTTTGTTTGATTACAAACACTAGGTGTTCGGGTTGTTTTAGTAAAGGTGAATCTTATCTAACTTTAAATAGGAAAAATTAAAAAATATTCATATTTGCGTCATTTGTCATCTATTGTTTAAAATTTGTGATTTTGTTCATAGGGGACTTTTTGGTTATGGCTTTTGTAAGAGTTTATTCCAATCGCGGTACTTTATAAATCCGTCTCCAAACAAACTTACAGAGAGGTATGGAAATACTTTTGTTTTCACCTTCCGTTACGGAACACAAGGGCAAATAAGCATCACGTCATTCTTGTATTCTTTCGGAAGCTTTCTGCTGATCGATGTGTATCATTGTAAAATACATTGAGTGGTTGAAGAATTTTTGATCTTCGAAATATTAAACTTTAAATTAATGTTAATTGGTACCTAAAAGTTACGGAAGCGTTAAAGGGACATAGTAAAAAAAATACTGGGCTTAAGTCATAATTATGACTTAATTAAGTCATAACTATGACTTAATATCCAATAATTATTACTTATTATGTCATAGTTATGACTTAGCATAATTATGACTTTTTATATCATAATTTTGACTTAATGTCTCATAATTATGACTTAAATAAGTCATAATTATGAGTTAAATATCTCATAATTATGACATATACATAATTATAACAGCAAAAGAAACGTCACCCCCTAAATTTTGATAAGTCTGAGACCGTGTTTAGCTTATGTGTCCTCAGACGTCATGCATGACGAATTTTGAGGTCAACCAAATTTGCCACATTGTGTTCGTGTTACACTCCATACTCATAATATTCTTCATTAAACAAATTATATTAATTATAAAATTAAAATAATAAATATTTTTAGGGGTGACGTTTCTTTTGCTGTTATATATATTATTTGATAATTATGACTGAAATAAGTCATAATTATGATTAATTTTTTTCATAATTATGACTTATTATCTTACCAATCAATTTAACTGATCACGTACGACACCATGTTTACAGATAAATGCAAGCCGTGCACTTGTTTGCATTATGCCTATACAGTCAGACAGAAATGAGGTCATTAAGTTCTATCTTGATATTGGACTGCAACAGAAAGAATATTGGGGGCGCCGAAAGCACGATCAAACTAAGTCATATTAAGTCATAATTATGACTTATGCTAAGTCATAATGATGGGATAATATGACTTCAGCTGAATATTTACATTTTTTTGTTACTATACTATGTCCGTTTAACGCTTTCGTAAAAAAGTTGTGATTTGTTATCCAGTTGGACAAATTTTCCAACCACTAAATGTGCATAACGCCCTCTTTAGTTTGAATTATTGTCGCAGAAAACAGCATTGCCTAATTTTTTTATTAACCTTCAAAGTTTTTATTCTGATATATTAAGTTTTGGTCACGTGATTAAGATGAAACTTTCCAGTGGTCTTCATATTGACATAGATTGTTTATATTCTAAATTTGACAAAATTCTGATATATAATTTTTGAGATAGAGAAATAATTTTTTTTCGACCTGTTTTAATTTTCCTTACTGACGTAGTAATGACGTCATTGATCATAGTTTTGATATGTATATATTTCAAAGAATATTTCGTACACAGGAACCATGTCAAAATTCCCATTCACATTGCCTCCAGATCTCAAAATGAATTTACCGGTGACGAAAATACAAGCGATCATCTTCACATTGGTAGTCCATTCATCAGCTCAGAGTCAAGATGCGATATCTCGACTTTACAAATCTGTATATTTGTATTTTTTCTTAGCATTTATCTGTTTAACGATGTTTTTGACCATTACTTTCTGAAATATTTTAATTTAAACTAAAAAAAAATAAATTAAAAAAAATTCCCGCGCAGTGGAGGAATATCTTCAGAATATCTTCAGAATATCTTAGAATATCTTAGAAAATCTTCGAATATCTTCAGAAGTATATATCAGCACCAGGCTTGGGCGGTTTAAAAAAATTTAGCTAGCCAGTATACTGATGGGAAAAAACCGCTGTTTTCGGTTTTACTTGTTTAACAGTCCTTATGTAACTTGTTTCTGATGTATCAATAAGTTTTTAAACAATTACGAAACATAAGGAAAAAAATTAAGTCTCCGATTTCTGGTCCCCGCGATGTCCAACTGCAGCCAAAAATGCTGGATCGATTGGAATTCTGCCACGCTGTGTTTTAAAAACGTCCTTTTCACATAGGAGTCCAGTATGAATGTCTGTCTGATGTGTGCGGTCTTACGGCCATCATACTTTGTGAATGGAAAATTTGGTCTGGTTCCAATAACTCCGTATACAATGTGTCACTTACCAAAAAAGTATCACTAACAAAAATATTAAAACCAAACAAAACAAAAAAAGCGTCACCGCACCGATTTTGAAGCCAGGGGACGTCAGCAGGGATCTGACTTGATCTTCCACTCATGACTCATCCCCCACCCCCAATTTCCCCCTTTTTTACGTAAACAAAATAAACTAGAGGAAGTGAGTTTGTAGAAAACAAACTCACTAAGGGGATGATCATTATGAGGGCATTGCCAATCCGTCACAAATATTAATAATAATAATATAATAATAATAATAATAAAGATTTGTTAAATTGTAGCGTGCACATATCCACCCTGCTGGGCTCTCAAGGCGCGGAAACAAAGATAAAACATGAATACAAACAATATACAATGATAGCACAGGGAAATATTATGTACTGAGATAGATGTACCTACAATGCAATTACAAATATACATCATCTTTGAAGAATTGTGACATAAGATGAGTTTTAAGCATCGACTTAAATCTAGTTATACCATGACAAGATTTGAGTTTTGTTGGAAGATGATTCCAGAGTCTCGGAGCCGCGACAGAAAAAGACCTATCACCCCAGTTCCGTTTTGAAGTTGGTTCCTTTAGGAGTGACATGTTGCTGGAGCGCAAATTGCGTGATGGAGTGTAGACTTTAAGCAGTTCAGAAATATAAATTGGAGCAATGTTATTAAAAGATTTGTGAACAATTAGCATAAGTTTAAAAACAATTCTCTGTGAAACAGGAAGCCAGTGCAGTTCTTTCAAGATTGGTGTGATATGGCATGACTTTCTGGACAAAGTCACAACACGAGCTGCTGTGTTTTGTATGTGCTGAAGACGAGATATTTCATTCTGCGGGAGACCGTAGAGGAGAGCATTCCCGTTATCGAGCCATGATGTGACAAACGCATGTATAATTTGTTCAGCAGCACTTTTATTCAAGTATTTCCTTATTCGGCTAATATTTCTGATATAAAATGATGATATGCGAACAATGTTGGAGATATGAGGTTTTAAAGTCATTGTCGAGTCAAATATAACACCCAAATTACGTGCTTGTGATGAGGGGGTTATCTGCGAGTCACCAATTGTAATAAATGGAAGAGGAACTTTAGACAATATTGGGGTACATGTTCTACCTCCCCCCCCCCCCCGCCCCGATCGCCACCGTTGCTTATTAGGGTCGCCAGTCGTGGGTTAATGAAATATCATTTTTTCTCAGTAAAGAAGGGAAAACGTAGCTACAATTACGGCGGGGAAATGTCGCCATCAGGGAAGCTTAAAAATGTAATAAACACATTGCTGTACGTAAATATTTATTGGGAGAACATTCTAGATGTGTACTCTCAAACACATTCTGATGCATATTAATCGTACATTTTACATCTTACGTACCTCTCTAAAAGGTTTAGATTTGTAATTCAATCTAACTGATTGAAACTAGTAACAAATTGCTAAATATTTGTTCCTAGCTTCAATCAGTTGGAGTGAATTTTTAAAACTTTTAGAGAGTAGTATGAAATTTTGCAAAAATCGTCCCTAATTTGCCATAGTGACCAATCCGGAATTAAGTTTGCATAATGACCAATGCGGTATTGGTCACTTTGCCAAATTACAAAAATAGCCAGTTAGAGCATTCGTCATTTGAATGCATGCTCTATCTCCAGAACTATAAGGAATACATGCATGTGGATTAGATACAATGGTAGGTCTCTTCCTGAATGTACTAATGGGCGGGAAAACTTAAAATTGAAAAAAGTCGGATTGGTCACTATGGCAAATTAGGGACGAAATGACATGCACAAGGAAAATTTGTATTTATTTATTTTTATTTTTTTGGGTGGGATGAGGTGGTAACATTGTCATTAGCGTCCCCTCCACCGTAAATATTGGGGGTACGTCCCACCGTCTCCTTTGATGATCGCCATCCATGACGTCACTGGAATATTGGTATTTGACAGATTTTTTAAACATTTCAAGGTTTAGGATACATTTTTGGCGCATTAAAAAACACTTCATTGGGCAACTTGAGTTGATTCCATGTCAATAATATGTGAGCATGTAAACCACTATGCGACCCAGTAACTCGAAAGCTTCGGAGGTTTTATTTTAGAAGCATCTTGTTTATACAACAGCTTACGGGAAGGTGACAATATTGGTAATTACCACATTATTAAACATTCATGTCAGACGTCAAACAATAAAACTGATAAATTGTTTTGTCTATAGTGCTTTAATTTTAGAGGAAACAATAATAGTTATGTTCAATTTAAGTAGGTTTAATTTAACCTGTCTAATACCAACGTGGTCCAGATGGAAGTGTCCATCGCGGGACTTCCAGAACTGGGACGCACTGGTTCGAAGCCCTAGAACAGACCTAATTCAGGGACATGGCAGCTGCGGCAGCAGCAACGGTTTGGGGGCCGCCATGTCTCTCCCCTATTCGACGCGTGGAAACCATTGTTGTTGGACTTAAAAACCAACCCAACTGACAATAGAGAAACTATTATTTCCTTTTGTTAAACGAATATGTACTGGTAACATGAAGCATTGAAAATGAATTAAAAATACCTACAAAATCAATGATGAACATTCCCGTCATCTTTCCATCACATCAAATGATGATGAATCTCCTTTCATAGTAAACAGTTAGGTGAAGCGGTGGTCTAATGGATTAGACGCTTGACATCCGTACAGGCGATCCCGGTTCGAATCCCGCCTGTGTATTTTTTATTTTATTGTGTAGCAATACAATTCAAACCCTTTATTTAAATAGGTTTAATTTAACCCGTCTAATACCAACATGGTCCAGATGGCGCAGCGGGTTGGCCGGACCACTGGAAGTGTCAATCGCGGGACTTCCAGAGCTGGGACGCACCGGTTCGAAGCCCTAGAACAGACCTAATTCAGGGACATGGCAGTTGCGGCAGCAGCAACGGTTTGGGGGCCGCCATGTCTATCCCCTATTCGATAGTTGGTTACGGTGCGGGAAAGTAAAGGAGGGACCGGGGGTCTGCCGATTCCCCCAGAAGGGTGCTAAGGTGGTTATCACGCTGGGTTCGCCTAGAAGATTCAACGCTCCCCAATGCCTGGTCATTACCTCTGACTAACTTTCTGCAGAAATTAGTTTTGAAAAAAAAAAAATTACTATTATTTTGTTTTAAAATTGACTCACTCACAAACCATGTCACTTTACATTTTGTCCCTTATTAACATACAGCTGTTTTATTGCATTCGCCCCCAAATACTGACAAACTACTATACGGCTTACCTCTTGTGATTTTGATAAAATATTTTTTTAAAGCTTACTCATTGTGATTTTGATGATTTTGTTAATGGAAATGCTTTGTTATATATTGTCACTGAATAGATTGGGAGACGGGGGACTTCTCGAAATTATCTTTACTGCCGCTTAGTGAGATGATTTGGCTTATTATGTGTTGATAGTGGGAACTTACTACTTTTAGGAAAAAATACAAGGCTTACTCCTTGATTTTGAAGACAACTCAAATTAAAAAAATGTATAAACATCGAAGGCTTACTCAATGTGAATTTTAAGAATTTTTAAACGACGTGGGTTTTAAGAAGTATTTTTAAACTACAAGGCTAAACACGTTTTGATTTGGACTTTAGGGATAAACTAAAAGGATACCTCCTTGTGATTTTGGAGAGAGAAAGAGAGAGAGAAAATACTAAAAGACTTACCTCTTGTGTATATATATTTTTGTTTTTATCAAAACCACAAGCGGTAAGACTTGTATTTACATATTTCTGTTTTCATCAAAATCACAAGGAGTAAGCCTTGTATTTTTTTATTTTTGTTTCCATCAAAATTTACAAGCATTGTAATGATATTTTTGTTTTTATCAAAATCACAAGGGGTAAGCATTTTATTTATATATTTTTGTTTCCATCAAAATTTACTTCACAAATGAGGCCTATTCCAACTCAAAACATGTAACAAATGTTGAGATTAATCGAGCGAGAAGAGGGTGTCAGTTGGGGGAAGTTCAGTGGAGCCAGGGTTGTATCGAAGGTATTTTCTTTGGGGGTGTGTGGATCCAATTTGCCGACTGATATCAGAGTTGGTGGGCGCAAAAATATTTTGCTAGTAAATTTAGCGACACAACTCTAATATGACAAATTTACTTGGTTTTTCCCCAAACATTTTCATCAAAATCACAAAGGGTAGGCCTTGTATTTATATATTTTTGTTTTTCTCAAAATCACAAGAGGGTAAGCCTTGTATTTATATATATTTGTTTTTATCAAAATCACAAGGGGTAAGCTTTGTATTTATATATTTTTCCTTTTATCAAAATCACAACGGGTAAGCCTTGTAATGACATATTTTTGTGATTTTGATGAAAACAAAAATATATCAATACAAGGCTTACCACTTCTAAGTTAGACAAAAACAAAAATATATAAATACAAGGTTTACCTTGGTTTAGTTTAGTTTTTTCGCCCTCTCTCGTCAATATCACAAAGAGGTGTCCTTTTAGTTTATCCCGAAAGTCAAACCCTAACCCTAACCCTAACCCTAACCCTAACCCTAACCCCTAACCCTAACCCGAACCCTAACCCTAACCCGAACCCTAAACCTAACCCAAAGCCTAACCCTAACCCCTAACCTTAACCCTAACCCTAACCCGAACAACCCTAACCCTAACCCTAACCCTAACCCTAACCCTAACCCTAACCCCTAACTTTAACCCTAACCCTATAAACCCTAACCCTAACCCTAACCCTAACCCTAACCCTAACCCTAACCCTAACCCTAACCTAATTTGCCGACTGATATCAGAGTTGGTGGAAGCTGGGCGCAAAAATATTTTGCTAGTAAATTTACCGACACAACTCTAATATGACCAGACAAATTTACCCTAAACCTAACCCTAACCCTAACCCTAACCGTAACCCTAACCCTAACCCTAACCCTAACTTTAACCCTAACCCCAAACCTAACCCTAACCCTAACCCTAACACTAACCCTAACCCTAACCCTAACCCCTAACCCTAACCCTAACCCTAACCCTAACCCTAACCCTAACCCTAACCCTAACCCTAACCCTAACCTAATTTGCCGACTGATATCAGAGTTGGTGGGCGCAAAAATATTTTGCTAGTAAATTTACCGACACAACTCTAATATGACCAGACAAATTTACCCTAAACGTAACCCTAACCCTAACCCTTACCCTAACCCTAACCCTGAACCTAACCCTAACCCTAACCCTAACCCTAACCCTAACCCTAACCCTAACCCCTAACTTTAACCCTAACCCCAAACCTAACCCTAACCCTAACCCTAACCCTAACCCTAACCCTTACCCTAACTCTAACCTAATTTGCCGACTGATATCAGAGTTGGTGGGAGCAAAAATATTTTGCTAGTAAATTTACCGACACACCTCTAATATGACCAGACAAATTTACTTGGTTTTTCACCAAACATTTTCATCAAAATCACAAGGGGTAAGCTTTGTATTTATATATTTTTGTTTTTCTCAAAATCACAAGGGGTAAGCCTTGTATTGATATATTTTTGTTTTCATCAAAATCACAAAAATATATCATTACAAGGCTTAGCCCAAAGGGTAGGCCTTGTATTTATATATTTTTCTTTTTATCAAAATCACAAGGGGTAAGCCTTGTTCTGATATATTTTTTGTGATTTTGATGAAAACAAAAATATATCAATACAAGGTTTACCTTGGTTTAGTTTAGTTTTTTCGCCCTCTCTCGTCAATATCACAAGGAGGTATCCTTTTAGTTTATCCCAAAAGTCAAACCCTAACCCTAACCCTAACCCTAACCCTAACCCGAACCCTAACCCTAACCCGAACCCTAAACCTAACCCTAACCCTAACCCTAACCCCTAACTTTAACTCTAACCCTATAAACCCTAACCCTAACCCTAACCCTAACCGACACAACTCTAATATGACCAGACAAATTTACTTGGTTTTTCCCCAAACATTTTCATCAAAATCACAAGGGGTAAGCTTTGTATTTATATATTTTTGTTTTTATCAAAATCACAAGGGGTAAGCCTTGTATTGATATATTTTTGTTTTTATCAAAATCAGAAAAATATATCATTACAAGGCTTACCACTTATAAATTTAGACAAAAACAAAAATATATAAATACAAGGCTTACCGCTTGTGATTTTGATAAAAACAAAAATATATATACACAAGGGGCAAGTCTTTTAGTTTTTTCTCCCTCTCTCGTCAACATCACAAGGAGTATCCTTTTAGTTTATCCCTAAAGTCAAACCCTAACCCTAACACTAACCCTAACCCTAAATCTAAACCTAACCCTAACCCTAACCCAAACCCTATCACTAACCCTAACCCTAACCCTAACCCTAACCCTAACCCTTAACCCTAACCCTAACCCGAACAACCCTAACCCTAACCCTAACCCTAACGCTAAACCTAACCCTAACCCTAACCCCTAACTTTAACCCTAACCCTATAAACCCTAACCCTAACCCTAACCCTAACCGACACAACTCTAATATGACCAGACAAATTTACTTGGTTTTTCCCCAAACATTTTCATCAAAATCACAAGGGATAAGCTTTGTATTTATATATTTTTGTTTTTATCAAAATCACAAGGGGTAAGCCTTGTATTGATATATTTTTGTTTTTATCAAAATCACAAAAATATATCATTACAAGGCTTACCACTTATAAATGTAGACAAAAACAAAAATATATAAATACAAGGCTTACCGCTTGTGATTTTGATAAAAACAAAAATATATATACACATGGGGCAAGTCTTTTAGTTTTTTCTCCCTCTCTCGTCAACATCACAAGGAGTATCCTTTTAGTTTATCCCTAAAGTCAAACCCTAACCCTAACACTAACCCTAACCCTAAATCTAAACCTAACCCTAACCCTAACCCAAACCCTATCACTAACCCTAACCATAACCCTAACCCTAACTCTAACCCCTAACCCTAACCCTAACCCGAACAACCCTAACCCTAACCCTAACAATAACCCCTAACCCTATCCCTAACCCTAACCCGAACAACTATATAACCCAACCCTAACCCTAACCCTTACCCTAACCCTAACCTAATTTGCCGACTGATATCAGAGTTGGTGGGTGCAAAAATATTTTGCTAGTAAATTTACCGACACAACTCTAATATGACCAGACAAATTTACTTGGTTTTTCCCCAAACATTTTCCTCAAAATCACAAGGGCCAGCCTTGTAATGATATATTTTGGTGATTTTGATAAAAACTAAAATATAGCAATACAAGGGGTAAGTCTTTTAATTGTTTCTCCCTCTCTCGTCAATATCACAAGGAGGTATCCTTTTAGTTTATCCCTAAAGTCAAAACCAAAATGTGTTTAGCCTTGTAGTTTAAAAATACTTCTTAAAACCCACGTGTTCATAATCACACGGAGTAAGCCTTTTTGTCTTCAAAATCAGGAGTAAGCCTTGTATTTTTTCCTAAAAGTAGTAAGTTCCCACTATCAACACGTAATAAGCAAAATCATCTCACTAAGCGACAGTGATTATAATTTCGAGAAGTCCCCCGTCTCCCAATCTATTCAGTGGCAGTAGATAAAAAAGCACGACATGTTTTTCCATTAACAAAATCATCAAAAGATCAGTAAGGTTTTAAAACAAATAAATTTGTGTTGGTAAATTTACTAGCAAATATTTTTGCGCCCACCAACTCTGATATCAGTCGGCAAATTGGATCCACACACCCCAAAGAAAATGCCTTTGATACACCCCTGGCTCCACTGAACCTCCCCCAACTGACACCCTCTTCTCGGTCGATTAATCTCAACAGTTGTTACATGTTTTGAGTTGGAATAGGCCTCATTTGTGAAGTAAATTTTGATGGAAACAAAAGTATATAAATAAAATGCTTACCCCTTGTGATTTTTATAAAAACAAAAGTATATAAATACAAAGCTTACCTCTTGTAATTTTGATAAAAACAATAATATCATTACAATGCTTGTAAATTTTGATGGAAAAAAAAAATAAAAAAATACAAGGCTTACTCCTTGTGATTTTGATAAAAACAAAAATATATATACACAAGGGGTAAGTCTTTTAGTATTTTCTCTCTCTCTCTCTCTTCAACATCACAAGGAGGTATCCTTTTAGTTTATCCCTAAAGTCAAAATCAAAATGTGTTTAGCCTTGTAGTTTAAAAATACTTCTTAAAACCCACGTCGTTTAAAAATTCTTAAAATTCACATTGAGTAAGCCTTCTATGTTTATACATTTTTTTAATTTGAGTTGTCTTCAAAATCAAGGAGTAAGCCTTGTATTTTTTCCTAAAAGTAGTAAGTTCCCACTATCAACACATAATAAGCCAAATCATCTCACTGAGCGGCAGTAAAGATAATTTCGAGAAGTCCCCCGTCTCCCAATCTATTCAGTGGCAATAGATAATAAAGCACGACATGTTTTTCCATTAACAAAATCATCAAAATCACAATGAGTAAGCTTTAAAAAAATATTTCATCAAAATCACAAGAGGTAAGCCGTATAGTAGTTTGTCAGTATTTGTGGGCGAATGCAATAAAACAGCTGTATGTTAATAAGGGACAAAATGTAAAGTGACATGGTTTGTGAGTGAGTCAATTTTAAAACAAAATAATAGTAATATTTTTGTTTTCAAAACTAATTTCTGCAGAAAGTTAGTCAGAGGTAATGACCAGGCATTGGGGAGCGTTGAATCTTCTAGGCGAACCCAGCGTGATAACCACCTTAGCACCCTTCTGGGGGAATCGGCAGACCCCCGGTCCCTCCTTTACTTTCCCGCACCGTAACCAACTATCGAATAGGGGAGAGACATGGCGGCCCCCAAACCGTTGCTGCTGCCGCAACTGCCATGTCCCTGAATTAGGTCTGTTCTAGGGCTTCGAACCGGTGCGTCCCAGCTCTGGAAGTCCCGCGATTGACACTTCCAGTGGTCCGGCCAACGTGCTGCGCCATCTGGACCATGTTGGTATTAGACAGGTTAAATTAAACCTATTTAAATAAAGGGTTTGAAATAAATTGCTACACAATAAAATAATAAAACGCAGGCGGGATTCGAACCGGGATCGCTAGTACGGATATCAAGCGTCTAATCCATTAGACCACCGATTCACCTGATTGTTTGCTATGAAAGGAGATTCATCATCATTTGATGTGATGGAAAGATGACGGGAATGCTCATCATTGATTTTGTAGGTATTTTTAATTCATTTTCAATTCTTCATGTTACCAGTACATATTCGTTTAACAAAAGGAAATAATAGTTTCTCTATTGTCAGTTGGGTTGGTTTTTAAGTCCAACAACAATGGTTTCCACGCGTCGAATAGGGGAGAGACATGGCGGCCCCCAAACCGTTGCTGCTGCCGCAGCTGCCAGTCCCTGAATTAGGTCTGTTCTAGGGCTTCGAACCAGTGCGTCCCAGCTCTGGAAGTCCCGCGATGGACACTTCCATCTGGACCATGTTGGTATTAGACAGGTTAAATTAAACCTACTTAAATTGAACATAACTGTTATTGTTTTCTCTAAAATTAAAGCACTTTAGACAAAACAGTTCATTTTATTTTATCATTTTATTGATATCATTTTATTATTTAATATCATTTTATTGTTTGACGTCTGACGTAAATGTTTAATAATGTGGTAATTACAAATATTGTCACCTTCCCGTAAGCTGTTGTATAAACAAGATGCTTCCTCCGAAGCTTTCGAGTTACTGGGTCGCATAGTGGTTTACATGCTCACATAATTATTATTGACGTGGAATAAACTCAAGTTGCCCAATGAAGTGTTTTTTATTGCGCCAAAAATGTATCCTAAACCTTGAAATGTTTTAAAAATCTGTCAAATACCAATATTCCAGTGACGTCATGGATGGCGATCATCAAAGGAGACGGTGGGACGTACCCCCAATATTTACGGTGGAGGGGACGCTAATGACAATGTTACCACCCCATCCCCCCAAAAAATAAATAAATAAATAAATAAAAATGTTCCTTGTGCATATCATTTCGTCCCTAATTTGCCATAGTGACCAATCCGACTTTTTTCAATTTTAAGTTTTCCCGCCCATTAGTACATTCAGGAAGAGACCTACCATTGTATCTAATCCACATGCATGTATTCCTTATAGTTTTGGAGATAGAGCATGCATTCAAATGACGAATGCTCTAACTGGCTATTTTTGTAATTTGGAAAAGTGACCAATACCGCATTGGTCACTATGCCAACTTAATTCGGGATTGGTCACTATGGCAAATTAGGGACGATTTTAGCAAAATGTCATACTACTCTCTAAAAGTTTTAAAAATTCACTCCAACTGATTGCCCAATAAATATATACGTACAGCAATGTGTTACATTTTTAAGCTTCCCTGAAGGCGACATTTCCCCCACCCTAATTGTAGCTACCTTTTCCCGTCTTTTTTGAGAAAGAATATTTCATTAACCCACGATTGGCGACCCTAATAAGCAACGGTGGCGATCGTGGGGCGGGGGGGGGAGGTAGAACATGTACCCCAATATTTGTGACGGATTGGCAATGCCCTCATAATGATCGTCCCCTTAGTGAGTTTGTTTTCTACAAACTCACTGCTTCTAGTTTATTTTGTTTACGTAAAAAAGGGGGTAATTGGGGGGTGGGGGATGAGTCATGAGTGGTAGATCAGGTCAGATCCCTGCTGACGCCCCCTGGCTTCAAAATCGGTGCGGTGACGCTTTTTTGTTTTGTTTTGGTTTAATATTTTTGTTAGTGATACTTTTTTGGTAAGTGACACATGTATACGGAGTTATTGGAACCAGACCAAATTTTCCATTCACAAAGTCTGATGGCCGTAAGACCGCACACATCAGACAGACATTCATACTCGACTCCTATGTGAAAAAGACGTTTTTAAAACACAGCGTGGCAGAATTCCAATCGATCCAGCATTTTTGGCTGCAGTTGGACATCGCGGGGACCAGAAATCGGAGACTTTATTTTTTCCCTTATGTTTCGTAATTGTTTAATTAAAAACTTATTGATACATCAGAAACAAGTTACATAAGGACTGTTAAACAAGTAAAACCGAAAACAGCGGTTTTTTCCCATCAGTATACTGGCTAGCCAAAAAATTTAAAACCGCCCAAGCCTAGTGCTGATTATATACTTCTGAAGATATTCGAAGATTTTCTAAGATATTCTAAGATATTCTGAAGATATTCCTCCGCTGGGCGGGAATTTTTTATTTTATTTTTTTTTAGTTTAAATTAAAATATTTCAGAAAGTAATGGTCAAAAACATCGTTAAACAGATAAATGCTAAGAAAAAATACAAATATACAGATTTGTAAAGTCGAGATATCGCATCTTGACTCTGAGGTGATAAATGGACTACCAATGTGAAGATGATCGCTTGTATTTTCGTCACCGGTAATTCTCCATTTGTAAATGTAAATAAATGTAAATTCATTTGAGAACTTTATTAAAGTAAAAAGTAAAAACTGGATCTTGCGATTTGTTTTCTTGAAGTATGGTATGGTATGTCCCAGCCTTGGAGGCCGTTGGGGCGACATCTTGATGGCTCATAGTCGTTTCTGTGGGTGATACTATTACACTTGGTGGCACCCATCTCCTCTCCAAGTGTTGCTTAATTAGCTACCAGAGACACCGGGGTAAACCCCTACTCTTGAAGTAATATTGAAGTATTTGTTTGGAAAAGGTCATTTTCAGATTAAACATCTTTGTAATACATCTTTAATTCCAAACGACCGACCCACCTTGAAGTTTCAAGTTGGGCAACCCAACTTAAGTCGGGTTTTCGTGACGTATTCTATCACAAGAGGGCGCTAATCCAAGTCAAAACGCAGACTACAACAAGTTTGTGACGTTTTCAAAAGAAAAAATGAAAACAAAACGGTGGCTGTTTTCCTGCAAAACGATGTTTGTTAGTGATGTATCTTATCTTAAATCCTGACAGATGATGCTCTTCAATAGATATCAAGTGTAGTAAGCTTCTTTATAAAGGGATTAACAGTTTAAACCACACACAAAACAGGTCATTATCCTGGGCTGGGGGTAAAGACCGAGTGTCAAACTGTTATTAGGTGTTCGAGCGACAGCGCGAATACCTCTTGATATTGTTCGGTTTTTTGTTGTTGCTTTTTCTTCTTCTCCTTCTCAGTGAGACATACCCAGAGCAAAAAACATAGTTGCAGAGCTCACAGAACCTTTATATCTCATGAACCACAAAAGATTTTTTCACAATCTTTGCATCATCTGAAAGATCTTGAATTATATGATTTTTCGTACACAGACGTGACCCCAATCTGAATTCATGGTGATGTCATCAGATATCGAATTACACTAAATCAAAGTTGAATATTTCAAAATATCATATCTCATGAACCAGAGAAGATATTTTCACAATCTTTGCATCATCTTAAAGACCTTGAATTATGTCACATTTCATACACAAACATGACCCAATTTGACCTCTCCTTCCGGTCGAAAACGGAAGTTTAAGTGAACAACTATTCTTTATGCACAGCCAGTTTCGCGTGTGAACGGCCTTGAACTTTCCTCACACACAGACACGGGGCATGGTTCATTCACCTCATGGTCGAGTTCTTCTCCAATTAGAATATAATACAGCACCTTCGTGTCCACACTACGGTAATGTCACTATCGTTGTCCTTATTTCGAGCTGTAATTTTTGTCACAATACATAGTTTTGGAATTGTTAACGCTTGTTCTAAATCTAAGAGTGAATTCTAACAGATCGTTTTTTTGGCATTCATGACTTCAATTATCTCATCGTGAAATATGTTTCGCATCTTTTCGCGATTGATGCAGTCAAATTAACAGTCATCGATGCACAGAGGATTTATTAAAGAATTTATTTCTTCTTTTTGCTTTCGTTTATGGGCAATCAATTTCACGGTAACAGTTTTCCAATGCGCCCTTGACAAAAGGCAAGAGATCTAGATCTTCTTTTTAACTTATGTATTTTATCAACTTAATTAAATTTAATTTTGCAAATGGAATATGTATAATTTTTAATCGAAAAGCATCAATAAATTTCCCACAATGATTGTTAATAAACAATGTGGCAAAAAAGAGTCTAGAACAAAATGGTTGGAAAATTTTTCCAAAATTGTTGGGTGTTTAATTTTTAAATATTGGTATTGGTTAGCAAATTTCTAAATGGTCAGTGAATTTTGTTTCATTTTAATTTATGTAATAACCAAATGATATGTTTCATTATATTTTCAGTCTTTGATATCTAAAACAGCAAAAATAATTAAATAAATAAATTAAAAAGATTAAAGCCTGAACATTTTAAGCATTATTGTGGTACAGAACCTTAAAACTATAACACACAGTTAGACCTTAACATGTCATGGGCGGATCCAGAACATTTTTTAGGGGGGGGCTGAAAATCAAAAACAATTATTTTCAGTACTACAAAAATTACAATGAAATAATCAAAGGGAGAGAAAAACAAAGCACAGTGAGGGGGAAATGAGAGTGCGTTCTCCCCTCCCCTCCCCCTCTCTCTCTCTCTCTTTATTACGATTTTAGGGGGGGCTACAGCCCCCTTAGCCAGCCCCCCCTCCCTGGATCCGTCAATGCATGTGGTTGTACACTAAGTTGTGACGTCTTTGTGAGGTCATCAGATATCGAATTACACTAAATTACACTAAGTTTAATATTTCAAAAAATCACCTCATGAACCACAAAAGATATTTTCGCAATCTTTGCATCATCTGAAAGATCTTGAATTATTGTGTCATTTCGTTCACAGACGTGACCTCAATCTGACCTCTCCTTCCGGTTTAAGTTTAAGTGAAGAAATATTCTGAATCACTATTCTGTAAATGTATTTGAACAGCCAAAATATAGTTGCGGAGTTCAAAGAACTTGAAACTTAACAAATAGTTAGACAATTGATTTAATTTTGCCCTACACCGACGTGTGTATAGCACTGTATACTCAGTGCTTTCCGAGTGTCTGTGAAAAACTACACAGGCGACTCGGGCGGGATTCGAACCCACGACCTCCTGCTTACGAGAGGTTATGACGACGTCATCATGTGTCGAATTACATTAATTCAAAGTTTAATATTTCCAAAAATCATAACTCCTAAACTACACAACGGAATTTTTCAATCCACACATCATCGGATAGGTCTTGAAAAACCGAGCGAAAGTTACACAGACATGACCCAAATTTGACCTTGTCTTCCGGGTGAAACCGGAAGTTGAAGTGAAAAAATATTCCTGGGCCTCATTTTGAGATCTGGAGGCAATGTTGAATGGGAATTTTGACATGGTTCCTGTGTATGAAATATTCTTTGAAATATATACATATCAAAACTATGATCAATGACGTCATTACTACGTCAGTAAGGAAAATTAAAACAGGTCGAAAAAAAATTATTTCTCTATCTCAAAAATTATATATCAGAATTGTCAAATTTAGAATAGTTACATCTTAATCACGTGACCAAAACTTAATATATGAGAATAAAAAAGTAGTTTACGATACAACTTTGAAGGTTAATAAACAAATTAGGCGATGCTGTTTCCTGCACCAATAATTCAAACTACAGAGGGCGCTATGCACATTTAGTGGTTGGAAAATTTGTCCAACTCGATAACAAATCACAACTTTTTACGAAAGCGTTAAAGGGACATAGTATAGTTTAAAAAAATGTAAATACTTGGCTGAAGGCATATATATACCATAATTATGACTTAGCATATATATACCATAATTATGACTTAGCATAAGTCAAAATTATGACTTAATATGACTTAGTTTGATCATGCTTTCGGCGCCCCCAATATTCTTTCTGTTGCAGTCCAATATCAAGATAGAACTTAATGAGCTCATTTCTGTCCGACTGTATAGGCATAATGCAAACAAGTGCACGGCTTTCATTTATCTGTAAACATGGTGTCGTACGTGATCAGTTAAATTGATTGGTAAGATAATAAGTCATAATTATGAAAAAAATTAATCATAATTATGACTTATTTTAGTCATGAGATAATTAACTCATAATTATGACTTATTTAAGTCATAATTATGAGATATTAAGTCATAATTATGATATAAAAAGTCATAATTATGCTAAGTCATAATTACGACATAATAAGTAATAATTATTGGATATTAAGTCATAGTTATGAATTAATTAAGTCATAATTATGACTTAAGCCCAGTATTTTTTTCTCTGTCCCTTTAACGCTTCCGTAACTTTTAGGTACCAATTAACATTAATTTAAAGTTTAATATTTCGAAGATCAAAAATTCTTCAACCACTCAATGTATTTTACAATGATACACATCGATCAGCAGAAAGCTTCCGAAAGAATACAAGAATGACGTGATGCTTATTTGCCCTTGTGTTCCGTAGCGGAAGGTGAAAACAAAAGTATTTCCATACCTCTCTGTAAGTTTGTTTGGAGACGGATTTATAAAGTACCGCGATTGGAATAAACTCTTACAAAAGCCATAACCAAAAACTCCCCTATGAACAAAATCACAAATTTTAAACAATAGATGACAAATGACACAAATATGAATATTTTTTAATTTTTCCTATTTAAAGTTAGATAAGATTCACCTTTACTAAAACAACCCGAACACCTAGTGTTTGTAATCAAACAAACACTAAATTTCTAGTTCCCATTCATAAATGCCTGTATCGATTTTGTTTTCAAAATGTAAAAGAAATGGGTAAATTCACGTTTTGGGGACACACGAAACACTTCCAAAGCATGATGCCAAACTTCATCACTCTGATTGGTTGAAATCTGCGTCGCACAAAACAACTGACGAACAGCTGGCGCATATATGCACTGCTAAGATTTTGATCAGCCAGTCTATACCATCCGTTAATACACCCCCATGTGATTACGTTTTCTCCAATCAGATTGTCTCAACTGTCTTGGGCATTTATGAATGACATTTATTTACGAGTAAAGAGGTAGTCTTGGTTCAAGACGTTTTTTTTTATACATGATCCATCACCGCATGCCGCAGGAGGGTACTATCTCTCCATGAACCGCTATCACAAACGAACCACTATCAAACACAGTCTTGGTAAAACTTGCGTGTGCACCAAAAATGTGGGCCATGCTATAGCATGTCAAACTGACGCATGCGTAGTGGTTTCCCCATGTTTTCGGGGGGAGATTCGACAAGTTTCCCAAGACTGTGTTTGATTGCGGTTTGTCTAGAGATAGCACCCGCCGATGGCGATGGAACACACAAATACAGTGTTGAACCAAGACTTGTAAAAAGGAGAAAGTGGGCCAAATCCACGATATTCATTCGAGAGGGGTTATCGTTATCACTGCATATGTTTTTTGTATGGGCCAATGCTGACGACTCGACACACAGACAGTTGGGAAAAGCTTATCTTGGTTCTACTTTGCTGATGATGTTTGGATAGGTCTGAAGTGTCTGCGATGGACCCAGACAAAGTGTTTCCATATGTTGGCAATGCTGTCTCGGATTTGTCTGCGTCAGTGTCTGCGTTCATTATAACTATATGGACACCAGGCTTAACCCTAAGCTGTATTTTTTATTTACCAACGTCCCTAAAGATTTGATTTGAGTGATTGTGCTTTGAGTTCCAGGAGACCAATGCTAGTCAGGTGGACCTCATCTGGTCCATCAGCGATGCGCAGGGAGCGTGCTACAGCATAGAAGCTTGCAAGCGGTAGGTCTTGACATACTCCAGCCCCTCCGTGGATCTGTATGGCTTGATCAATGACGTGGGTTATCATCCGTGGAGCCACTACTTTAATCATAGCAACCTGATCGCAGAAAGAAAAAAAGAAAAACATAAAAAAGCGAATTACAGAGGAATTGAAGCCACTTTTGGTATTTATTAAAAAAAAATTCAATGTTGAATAGTAAAGTTGGTATACAAATAATGAGTTCCTCAGAGTACAATGGGAACAATATAACAAGGAAAACATTATCACTGTTCCATTTCACAAGGTGAAGATATGTGAAATGGAACAGTGAAGATAGAACAGTGAGTGTACCTTATCCTTATCCAAAAAAAATCTGGCCATAACTGAAATCCCAGTCAGATTGTAGTTGCATCGTAAGGTGTGGGGTGAGCTCAAGATTAAACCAACCTGTTTGCGAGCTTTCTTGGTGCCGTACTTGTCGATCGTATGAGCAGCCTTCATGGTGAGTAACCGGGCCTGATCAATCTCCAGACGACACTCTGCAATCTGGTGCTGAATAACACCCTGTAACAAACACCCAAATACATCCAAATATATTTTTAATTCACAAGTATAATTTTGCTGTGATAGCTTCTCGTGTGCGATAGTGGTTTGTATGGATTACTGCCCTCTTGTGGCGATGGATCACGTATCCAAATACAACATCATTTAGAAAGAAGGCTACCAGCAATGATGAATTAATCACGCTGCGGCATGAATTTATTTATTCAATAATTTACTCTTCATCCATGTCCCAGTTAAACATTTTGTGAAATAATTTCTTTGAAAGTAATTTACTTTCCATCTTATAGGAATAGAGCTTGGAAAAAAAGATTATTAATATAGGAAGAAGGTGTAAGTTTTGTTAACACAAACCTTACATTTTGTGTTACAATCTTTAAAGAGTGCTGGTTCTGAGAAGAACATCGGGTGGTGCGATAGCTTGACATATTTTCTGATCATCTTTGAGGAGAAAGCCAGACTCATATGTTAAAGCATTGTATATACACTGTACATGTGTGAGCCTTGCCTCCTGCTCTTATTGTAATGTGATTATGGGATGTTTTTTGTGTACTGTTTTTGTTGTCCTCGTTTATTTTGTTTCTGTAAGGCTACCTCTCACAAGGAAATTTTTTGTAGACGCCCTTTCTTCAATTGTGATTTCTTGAGTTAGTTATATTTTTGAATTGTAAGTTTTTGGCTAGGAAGAGAAATACATGAGCATAAATGAAATGAAATGAAATGAAATACGCATCTTCAACACTGTATACGTAGGATTATCTCACCATCCTGGCCAACTCTTTTCCAAATGCCTTCCTCTTCATGGCGCGTTGACACATCATCTCTAGCGCCCTCTCTGCCAGACCGATAGCACGCATGCAGTGGTGGATGCGTCCCGGGCCTAGGCGTCCCTGGGCTATTTCAAAGCCACGCCCCTCCCCCAGGATCATGTTGGACACTGGCACGCGTACGTTGGTGAACTCAATCTCATAGTGGCCATGCGGTGCATCTGATGATAAAAGAAGATATGACAAACTTTGAGACATTGCATTTTGTTGTTACAATCATCATAGTGAAGTGTCGTGGCCGAGCGGTCTAGCTTACCGGACTCAAGTTCTGGTGTTAGCAGCAGAATGTGGGTTCGAATCCCGGCCGTGACACTTGTGTCCTTGAGCAAGACACTTAACCATAATTGCTTATAGGGGCAGAGGCAGTTTAACAACTGCCTTGTTCTGGACTAGTTACCCCTCCCAGTCCTATTCGCACCGTGAAGAGGCTGGTTATTAACTTGTCTTGTTTCGGTGTGAGGGCTGGTTTCTTCAGTGTGGAGTCGTTGTAACAACTCAATGACTTAGTAGCCCCCACCTTAGAGTGGCCATTGGCCTTGTGTGGGGCGATTTGTTTAAAAAAGAATAAATAAATAAATAAAATAAAAAAATCATTGAGGCATACTGATCAAAATGATGAGTTGTAACCTACAGGAGCTCTGGAAATGCCATCCGACTTGTTGAGATCCTGAGATAATTTATCTCAGGATGTTGACATCATGAAAGTAGGATGCTGTCATCCCGAGATAATTTATCTTGGGATGTTGACAACTTGAAAGTATGCATTAACAGAAGGACTACCATATATCTGCTAGGTTTGATAGTCCAGGGACTAGTGTACACAAATAAGAAACACATCATAATAACTGAAACAACTGTGACCTTATAATGATTATTGCCGTCATCACGAGGCAGTTCTTTGGCATGGTAGAGAAAACCTCACGGTATAAACTCATAAGAATGAGTTTGGAAATTGTGGTAATCATTTTGAAACTCTGCTTTGAGACATTAAAGTACACAATAAATTAACAATAACTGTTTTTATTCATTAACGCTTGCTGCATCGTTGTTTAATGACCTTTCAAATGGATAATTATGGAAGTTTGCATGAAGTTGTTGCTCTGTAAGATTGCGTAGTAACGTCATACAGTCAAGTGGTGCATTTTTCTTGTGAGATCACCAAAATAGCCATGTTGGTGATCTGTGTGATGTAGCTGCACAATGTCTATACAAATGTTGAGTGGCTTGGAGTACAATGGGAGAAATATATCATAAGATGATATTAACAAAACAAAAAATATGTGAAACCAAAACGAGATACCTAGACTCCCAAATACCGTCAAGGGTCGTATCTTCTTCACTCCGGGTCGGTCCATAGGAACTATGATCATGCTGTGCTGTTGGTGTCTACAAAAAGAATATTGGAAAAAAGAATTTGGTGAGACATTAAAAGGGTCTTAACAACAACTTTTGGGGGTGCTTTTCATTTAACACGACAGTATATACGTGACTGGAAAGATCTCTCAGTAAACCTAGAAGAACAAAATCTATAAATTTTCTTTTTTCAAATGCATTAAGATTCGTTTGTATTCAGTCTAATTTGCTGTGATCCGTTTTTAAATTTGTTTTTATCTCAAAAATCACAGCATGTCAGAGGAATCATTTTTAAGGATATTTGTTAACATCACCAACTTCATATCAAGGAAGTTTTCAGATTTACTAATTTTGTAATCAGGTAATTACAAAGGTTTTACTTATACAAACCTGGATTTGTTCTTGTTAGGAGTAAGTCCCATCAAGATGGCTACCTTGCAGCGAGGGTCCCCAGCACCTATCAAAGACAGCCAAATCAAAAAGGATCTAATTCCCTATTTGCCTGTGATTTTTCTAATGTCTAGATGATTTTCATTGATTTTGATTTTCACAGCCACAAATCTCCTTTTGTTGCATATTTATGCCACATTTACTAGCCTTTAGTTAAGGCATGCGGCAACCCAGAACAGCAAGCCCGAAAAACGATCACGTTTTTACTAGTCCGTTCTGTGGTATTATGCTTTTCTCTTTATATTCCCGATTTTGGTAGACAAATGTTAATACATAATGCATTAGGTTACTAATTTATTACGACATCACCTACTCAAATACAGACAAGCCCAACGTTTTGCTTACGGTGATTGGTTCACATGCTTGCTTGGTATAAAAAAATTATTTGAGTGTGGTGTTCCGGGTGGCCACGTGCGCCTTGACTAAAGGTTACACTTTTACTGACGTACATGTATAGCCATTCTTGGTTGTGAAGTTCTTTTTTTTTTTGGAAAAAGGACTCGATTCCATTATTTTGCTGCAAGGCCAAAAGTCTCAGTTTAGAGAAAACAGCAGCCCTTTAATAATAATAATAATAATGGACATTTATATTGTGCCGGTATCCTCCAAGTTTGACGCTCATGGCGCATGAACATTATTACCCCTGTCATCGGGCTAGTTATATCATTCCTAGAACCATCTGAACTCCCTGGGGAGTATGCAGCCCATGCTGCCAAATGTGTAGCGCAACAAGCTTAATCAAACACAATTACCATCTCTGCCCTCACAGGTCCCCATTTATACTCCTGGGTGAAGAGAAGCAATTATAGTTAAGTGTCTTGCTCAGGGACACAAGCACCACGTTCGCGGCCAGGATTTGAACCCACATTCTGATGACTCGGCCATCAGAACACAAATCCCATGCACTTATCCGCTCGTCCATGGCACCCTATACTAACATATATGTATGAATGACAGTCAAGACAGTTGCACTGAAACTTGTTGTCAAGCAAAGAAACAATATTACGCACTGTAAGTATGTTGCTATTTTCATGATGGTGGGTGAACCTGCCGCGTTCATCTACAGGGCTTGCCAAAAGTACGATTCTGTGAGTTAATTAATACTTTTTCCTTATTTACACATTGAGTGTGGGAAGTGTACATGGCAGAAGAAATTATCCAAACACTCGAAATAGCCCGAAACAACAATCTCCCAAAAGTTCCAAAATCAAGAAGCCACACAAGACCTTGGTCAAATGACCAGATACTGCAAGATTTGCTCAGCAAAAGGCGAGAAATTCGCAGTCGTGGCAGCAAAGCTGAGTACAAAATTGCACATAAAATGGTCCAAAAGAGGGTCACGGTTAAAAATGACTATTACAAAGCTGAAGCTCTAACTTTCAGCGATGCAGTTATACGAAGCGACATGGAATCAGCTTACAAAGCGGCGAAAGCACAAGCCAGCATGATGCGTAAGAAACCAACACCCATCGAATGCTCTGGCCTCATGAAACACTTGAAAATCATTTCAACCCGACCTTCACCCAACCAACCCCGATCCTACTACAGCGTCCATTCCACAAACCAATTATCAAATCCAAAATCAACGAAAAGTTGCCAACAAGAGGCGAACTGAAACAAGTCATCAAGCAGCTTAAAAACAACAAAAGCAGCCTCGACCTGCGGTAGGAAGTTTTAAGCTATTGCTAGAATCAGATATATTCATGGAAAATCTATTGGAATTTTCGAAAATATCTGGAAGACGGAAGAGGTGCCAGCACATTTTGGATTAGGTAAAATATCAGCCATTTGGAAAAACAAGGGCTCAATGAAGGATTGTACTAAGTATAGAGGCATCACGCTTAGTAGCATACTGTCCAAGATAATGGTAGTGATCATAGTACAGAGACTCACAGATGCATATGATGAGGTTTTGGATGAGGGACAATTCGGATTTAGGTCTAATAGAGGGACCACGGACGGGATTTATTGTTTGAAAAGATAGCAGCAATGGGCTAGAAAACATCAGAAGGAGTTATACGTAGGCATGATTGACTTGTCGGCGGCATTTGACCACATTCAGCGTCAATGGCTGTTTTCAGCAGTAAGGGTGGCCTTAGGGGAATCGAAACTGATAAACTTGCTTGAAAACATGTACTCGACTACAACATGCTTCATGTCAACCAATCCAACCGACACCTTCAAAACCACCGCCGGAGTCCGTCAAGGCGGCTCAGAAAGCCCATATCTCTTCAACATATACGCAAATCATTGCATGTCAATCTTCTCAAAACTAATCCACGAACAAAATATTCCAACATTCAAACTCAACTACAGAATTCCCAAAACTTGTTCAGAAACCAGAAAAATAGTAAAAGGCTCAACTGAAATTCCGTACCTAGGCTACGCTGACGATCTAGTAGTGTGTCGGAAACAGCAGAAGATTTACAGAAAATGCTGATAATAATTGAGTCTATTTTCAGGGACATGGCTTGACAATCAACGAGACTAAGACCGAGGCGTTGATATTAAATTGGAAATTGGGAAAAGCAACAGCAGAGGAGATCTACCGAAAACCATCACAACTTTGAGCGAAGTCGACATCAAGAACTCTGAAACGTTCAAATACCTTGGGTCAACAATAATGTACAATGACAGCTCCACTGGGGAAGTTGAAATTGATAACAGGATAATAGCCGCAACATGCAAATTTTTGAACTCCGAAAATTCTACACCAATAGAAGCATCAAACTTTCAACAAGAATCATCTTCTTAACGCATTGGTTAGATCGGTCATGACCTATGCATGCCAGACATGGTGCCGAAGAAGAAGGAATTTGATAAATTGGAATCTGCATACACAGGTTTCCTGAGGTTCATGATGAAAAGCGGTCATCAGAGGGTGAAAGATGCACAAAAGTATGAGAGAGCTGATGGTACGGAGGGAGAATTTAATAAATTTGTACACTCAAATGTGAAAATAAGGGAGATAGCAGGGTCTGGAAGCATTGTGAGCTACATCAAGAAGCAACAGTACAACTGGATTGCCCACATCACAAGGCAGAAAGATGTCAGAATGACTAAGCAATTAACATTTGATAATGAAAAATATGCCAAGAAAATTTTTTCAATTTAAATGAAAAACAGGTAGATACTCAAATGGTAAAAAGAGAAAACTTTAAGATCTAAGGATCTTAACCACAAAATTCGGTGAATATACGAATGTGGAATCAATCTATCTATCTATCTACACATCGTCACTTTTCTGCTGAGAAATTTAAGCTGTATGTGTTTCACAGGCAATTTCTGTAACTTTTGGTTTTTCAATGGAACATTTCTTGATAATTTCCTTATCATGGTAAATGATCCACCAGTCTATCCCACTTGGTTCCTCCTGTTAGGGTGTTCGAGCATGAAACTCGGCTTTCCACCTGCTCTCACCCATACACCCTATCTATACCTAAGTGTAGAAGCTATACTAATAGCTTTTTCCCACATGCTGTATCTCTTTTGAATTTCTTGACTGATGGATGTTTCCCTTCATCTTACGATCTATCCTGTTTCAAGAATTTCTAAATTCCCACATTCAGCTCCTCTGAGTCATTTTACTTTTTAAATTTTCTTCTATTGTAACCCCGTACCTTGAGTGGCTTTTAGCGTTGGTCAGGGCGAATACACATAAAACAAAATTTAAAAAAAAACACATACTTGGTCTAACAGTAAAAAGTGCCAAAATGAACTTGATGGGACCCACCGTCAATTTATTTTGGTACATATGTACTGTAAAACCTTGCTTATCACAATTATTTTGAGAAAATATTCATGTTAAAACATTTGTTTTCCCTTCCTCAAGTAAAATCGCAATGTTCCGAGGACAAAGAAAATTTCTTGAAATTGCCATTAAAACAACGAAAAACATGAGCGATACATGTTTAAAGAGTTCTGAAAGGATAGGTCTTCAGACATTTATTATTTATAACTCACCACTACTCCACCACTTCCTGCCGTTGATGACATAGCTGTCCCCGTCTCTCACGATGGAACATTCCATGTTGGTCGCATCGCTTGAAGCCACCTGTGGCTCTGTACAAATCAAAATGATGTTATGAATGAATCTCATGTAAGAAATGGAACATATATATGTGACCTGCTCGTATCAAAATCAGGAATAAGTTACAAGGGCTGTTTTAAGTAATCACACCGCTAGACCTGCATACACCTGTTAGTGTAGTGTATAGCTTATAACTGCACCACCTTTCAAAACCTGTCAGTGCAGTGCATAGCTTATAACTGCACCACCTTTCAAAACCTGTCAGTGTAGTGCATAGCTTATAACTGCACCACCTTTCAAAACCTGTCAATGTAGTGCATAGCTTATAACTGCACCACCTTTCAAAACCTGTCATTGTAGGGCATAGCTTATAACTAGACCACCTTTCAAAACCTGTCAGTGTAGTGCATAGCTTATAACTACACCACCTTTCAAAACCTGTCAGTGTAGTGCATAGCTTATAACTACACCACCTTTCAAAACCTGTCAGTGTAGTGCATAGCTTATAACTACACCACCTTTCAAAACCTGTCATTGTAGCGCATAGCTTATAACTACACCACCTTACAAAACCTGTCAGTGTAGTACATAGCTTATAATTACACCACATTTCAAAAGTGTAGTGCATAGTGAAGCAACTACATAGCTTTCAAAACACTGCAACCGAACAGGCTTTGAAAGGAGAAGTTTCTCGGGTACAGTTTATAGGAGGTTTTTTAAATGTTCATGGGGTCAAAATTATATAATTCCTAGAACCATCTCAGCTCCATGGGCGGTATGAAGCACACTCTGCAAAATATATAGTGCAAATTATAGCTATTCAATCAAACACAAAAAACCAATATCTGCCCTTGAGGTTCCCATTCACTCTTTGGTGGAGAGAAGCAATGATGGTTAATCAGTGTCTTGATCAAGGACATGAGCACCAGAGTCTTGGCTAGAATTCAATCCAACGATCTGGTTGTATATTTAGCCATCAGACAACAAGTACAAGTCACTAAATTGCTAAGTTAAAACCCTCCTACTACTACAAGGGTCAAAAACATTCAAAATGTCGATATACTTGCCAAGGTACATCTAGTGCACTTCAAAGTCAAACACTGTCAAACCTTACATGTAGTAAGTACATTTACAGGTCAAAATGAGTCGACCATTTTACACTGGTAAAAGTATTGTCTGGTATTGTTCAGGGTGGTCAAAATGACAGTCAAAAGCAGTCAAAAATGCCCATGTGTGCACGTTTGGGTCAACAGTCAAAACGGGCAGTTGACCGATTTTGACCTCTACAGCAACTTCCCACTCAAGTGCAGCTAGAGTAGGAGGGTTAAGCCACGGCACTCTAGTAGGATTAAGGTTTACGGTAGCACCATGTGTGACAATCTCTTTAGGAGATAGTAATAAGTACTGGTTCTGAGAAGAACCGGAGGTGAGATAACTTGACGTTTCGATCAGTATGCTCTGATCATCTTCAGGAGAATGAGAGCATACTGATCGAAACGGCGAGTTATCTCACCACCGGTTCTTCTCAGAACTAACACTTATTTAGTTTTTATACACGTCTTAAGAGATAGTTTACATGTTGCTCCAGCACACCTCCTGTTCTTACAAAACCTACTTACCTGTCATGCAGTAGCAGGATCGTATCTCTGCATCCAGTAGTGGCTGTAGCCATTTTTTCTTCTGCTCTGTGTTTCCATACAGGTGTAACACCTCCATGTTACCAGTGTCTGCGATCAAATTAATAATTACGACCAAAACAACTATATAACTCGGTACGTGTATGCAAGGTACAAGCATTGACAAAACTACTTATACGAGCATGCTTACTCTCTTTGAATCAAGATAAACAACCAACCAGTGAAAGTTTCAGCTCAATGCAGAGTCTACTGTATAAAGTCATGAGAGAAGTGTAAAAAAGCATTCACAACTTTTACAGAAGAGCACAAAAAAAAGCTTTGTTCATCTCTGAATACTCTTAGGGTGTGATATATTTTTGGTGTGGGTAAGGTAAATTTTGTCATTGTAAAGAAACAGCTCAGACAATGACATTGAGAGCGTGCTATTTCCCCATCGTTGAATATTTGCTTCGCATGAAGTCGCATGAAGAATGAACCGACTTTAATTCTTCTATTTTCTCCCTGTATCAGGGGCAGACCCAGGGTTGCAGAAATTGGGGGGGGGGGGTGCACACGATGATTAAGAGGGGCACTCAACCAAAAGCGGGAGGCCCTCAAATTTTTAAATAGATGTAAATTTTGAATTTTTGAACATGACTGAATTTTTTTTAAAAAAGGGCGGGGCACACAATCTTTGAATTTAATTTTTGTCTGAATAAAGGATTGTTATAATTGGTTTATTAGGGACGTGTAATATATACCTGGTGCACTACAGTTGAATGGTTCGGAGCCGATAAATGACTGCCCCATGGCCTCCGCCATGTAGGCATACTCCAACTGGCTCAGACCACTCTGGGCAGGCAGGAATAAGTTCCACAGTCCCTGGGCCCTGGCTTTGGTCTTGAGCTCTCCCATGATCGGCGGCACGCACCAGATGGATGGAGCACTTTGAACTTGCGCAAGATATGTCTAGGTACAGAAACAATATGGCAGAGGGTTGGTTACTGTCTGTGGTGATGATATGCCACTTTGCCTGATATTCTCAAAATGAAACAATTAAAGATGTATCGCCCGTGTATTTCCCAATTTTAATAAATAAAATATTTCTTTTTCATTGGAACATTTCTATTTTACTTGAGGAAGTGCTTCAAAAAACACATTTCTCAAATTAATCAGGATAAGCATGGTTTTACAGTAAATATGTCCCAAAATTAATTGATGGTGAGTCCTGAAATAAATCATTTTGGCTCTTTTTAAAAAAAATGTAAAACCTAGCTTCTGACAACTATTTTGTGAACTATTTTGTGATCTTATTTCAAAGCAAGTGTTTTCTTTTCTATTAATTTAACCCTCCTACAATCAGTGCAATTTTTGAAACAACCCATTGATGCCACTCCAAGCCATTGCTATGGTAGGCAGTGGCTCCTCATAGCTATACTGCATAGTAACATAATGCCTCATATGTCTGTTGGTTTTAGTGGTTTGTGACTGACATATTGCAGGGCATATTACTTTGTTCCAGACTCGGTGGCTGGTGGTAGGTTACTATGAAGAGTCTGTGTTTACAAAATAACTGCTGAAAATCCCAATGGATGATGGAGGCTTGGTATGGTTTATTGGTCTCCTCAGTAATTTATTATTGGGAGTTTGTTTACAGTATAACCTGCTGAAAATAAGGTCAACTGTGGTATACATGTGTCTTTATATGCAAAGGGTCAGTGTGGCTTATATGCACAAACAATGTGTGTACAACACATTGGACATTCAGTGGTTTACAGTGGCCTCTATGTGTAGGAGGGTTAAGGAAATTAACCATGTTATCAATGTTCCAATGAAGACAAACAAATTCCGGAAATTGGCGGTAAAACACGAGTGATACATCTTTAAGGAAATTAACTAGTTGCCGTCAGGCAATCAAGTTGCCCAGACAACTGGGTGTCTTAGACAGAAAATTTTGCTACCTCAAAGTGGCTACATTCATGAGTGATATGGTCTCTCTTGATTTGGATTGATTCATTTTTGTTTTTATTCAAAGAGGAGTTTGAGCTACACAATGTATTTGAAAATTTTTGAAAAACATTAAAAAGACCTGCAACAGTTTATTAGTTGTTAGGCGAAAGATTTGATTGAGACGTTTGCACTAGTACTAGTAGGCAGGAGGTATTTTTCATTTGAGTGTCTGTTTTTAGTTGAGTGTCTGAACAAAATATTGCAGGTCACTTCAGCAGGAGTGAAACCCACAATCTCCTGCCTACTAGTGCAAACGTCTCAATCAAATCTTTCGTCTAACAACCAACAAACTGTTACAGGGTCTTTTATGGTTTTCAAAAAGTTGCAACTTTTTGATATTTTAACATAACAGTGTCTTTTTCTCTCAGATGAAAGCACTTCAGATAGAATAATTTCTCATTAGGATGATACAGGCCTGAGCATCTGTTTACCTTTTCAGCAGGTATGACCTCATTCTTGATGAAGTCTTTGACCTTCTGCAGGATATCTCTGGCTCTCTGTGATATCGGTTGAGACTCAAGGACGGGCTGCATCTCGAGCATCAGGGACGATGGCTTGGTCGTCATAGCTTCACCCGGTACTGGCCTGATAAATATCATCAAACCATGGAAAACAGGAATGTGAGAATGTGAGATACCAATATGTTCTAAACCAACCTTTAGTACATACAAGCCTGCTGTCCTTTCCAAGTAGTCTTACAAAATCAACTGTGTGCCACCCAAGGACACTGTAAATGTTTGAACATATTAGTATGGCCTGCAATGTATCAATGGGAGACCACCTTACCCTGCAATCTCAGTGGTGTGAGTGTACAGAAGGGTAACCAAAGGAGGCCACTGGCAACAGCTAATGGCTTGGAGTGGCCTGAATGGGTTGTTTAAAAAATTTCACTGATTGTAGGAGGGTTAATCTGTTAATCATGTATCTTTCGCGTTTTCTGGTATTATGCCAACAAATTTCTGAAATTTGAGTTTTCATCGGAAAATAACTTCCTTATGGAAAGGAAAACAAATACTTTGATAAAAAAAATATTTCACAAAATAATAGCCCAAAGCTCTATGTTTAACAGTAAACAAGTGCACGAATAATTTACGATGGGACACACCATAAATAATTGTTTTTACATATTTACTGTAAAACCATGATTCTCATGATTATTTTGAGAAATGTTTCATGTTAAAGTATTTGTTATCCTTTCAGAAATTTGCCTTTGAAATACAAAAAATCACAAGCGATACATTTTTAACTGCCGTTTCCTCATTGTTTTTCCTTAGGCCAAAAAACAACATTCTCAGGTTTCTCACCTCTGTGTGCGTCGTCTCAGACCCGCATGTCTGCATTTTTAATTTTCTTTCTTTTTTGCTATAAAATGATGTCTAATTGCAGCAAAATTGCTGGATCGATTGGACTGCCACACTATGTTTTAAAACGACTTTTTTTTACATAGGGGTATGAACGTTTGCCTGATCTATGCAGCCACCATACTTTATGAATGGGAAATTTGGTTTGGTTAAAATAACCGTTTACACATATAACACATATTTTACTAATTGGCGACAACAAAAAAAGATCACAAATAAACAATTTAAAAACGCGTCATTTTGATGACTGGCTAACTCACCTTTTCTCTGTGGTCAAATTTTCTAGCAGTAAAATTACGAGGCCCTGCTCTGCAAGTATACACTGACTTACCCAAGGCAAAGAAAATAATGCTATTCAGAACTTGATAAGGCTTTACAGGAACAGTTCAGCCCACAAGGCCAGACAGAGATGTATCGTTCCAAGGTTTAAAATGCAGTTCCCTATGTCTAATGCATGGTGCTATCAATAGATATCTGATAAGATGCACTAGATATCTCTCTTAATAATTGACAGGGTGTCATCTATTAATACAGCATATGGAAACCTTTTGTGCCAAAAGGACCCTATAAAAATGCACAGCACAAGCTGTACTACACAAACGACCTTGAAGTCCCCTGGCTCTGTGGAGAGCTATTTACAGGTGTTGGACTAGTCCATTATGGACAATAGGTAATTATCTGCATTGAATGGTATTTGTGTTGGGTCACTTTCACAGCTTTAAGAATGGTTTACTTGAACTGTTTATGCATAACTTGATCTGGGAAAATTCACACTTAAAGATGAACAAAAGACCAAACAGAAAATACTTCAAACTCTTTCAATTTCCTGTAATAAATCACAACAGTGTACTTTATTGTAAAAGGAAAAACAACATACAGAGTTATAAAAATTAATCTTAATACTGTTGGGCACGGGAAATTTGTCTGAAGTTAGGCGGTAGCACACACTGTTTATAAACCCATTATAAAAAGTTATACAAAACTATTGTTTGATATTTCCATGTACAAAATATATATACGTGATATGGCAAGCTGACAATTTGTAAAGTTTTAGCAGACACTGACTGACATTATACATTGTACACCATGTTATGAAAGTTGTGAAAAATTCTGAATTCCCAAACTATGGTAAAATCTTGCCCGTCATTCATTTTACAATACAGAGAACTTTACTGATACAATAAAATGTAATTTTGAGTGTGAAATTATGCTCAATTTCCAATGCAAAAGATGCAATTATTATGAAATTAAGATTTTAAAAACCATGTAATTGTATCAACAAAATTAAACTAAAAGTTCTAATTAAAACTCGGGAGTATTTTAATGGAAAGATTAAAAAAAATTCATTTGTAAACCAACAATTATTTGCATAATACAAAATTGAAGTGCACAAAACTTCATCCAACAAGCTATGAAAAAGTGTCCTAAATGAAAATGCATTATTTGAGAAATCGCTATCACTTCAATTTAATAAAATACTCAAAAATTTGCCTGGCAGTATCTGCAGCCGGTGAATTTTCGATGTAACGATGTTAGTATTGCGCCATATCTTGCTTGCACAGCATAAAAAGGATGAAATTTTTTTGTCGGTTGTGCAAGCAAGATGGCGACAATACTAACTGCTACTGCAGCGAAGAAAATCATTTTTATTGCTAATTAAAACCACATTTTCAAAAACTGAAACCCTGTATGTATGCCACTGTCCCTTATAAACATATTTTTAACTTTATTTTTGAGTTTTCAGTGTATTTAGAACGTGTTGTCGTCAGTTGTCGTCAGTTGTCGTCAGTTGTCGTAAGTTGTCGTCAGTTGTCGGTTTTTAGTAGGACCCGATGTAGCTGCTGAAGACAACTTCGGCCCCTGATGGCGCTGACGGTAGTCGATGCTTGCCTTTTCACGGAGCTTCATTTCTATGACAGAGAAAAAATGACATTGTTAAAATCATTAAGTGGCACATTCCTAGGTTTTTTTACTAAAATTTAAATGTTTGTTCCGAGACAAACTTTTTTGGCCTCATGTTACTAACAAAATATGATAAACATGCATCTCACAAAGTACCAAATTTCAAAACCAAATGTCCGAGTTTTACACTGTCATGACTGTAAGCAAATATAATGAATAATGACGTTAATTGTTATTGATAACAGAACTTGTATTTAAACATGGAGGAAGGAAAACTAACTCTGATAACAAAACGATATACACTGAGCTGCCAACACGATCGAGCAAAATGGGTGAAGTAACGTTAGACACTGTTTACCCCTTCTGTATTGGAAATGGAATGCGCCATTACAGTGTGCACATCGTGTATCCAGCAAACTACTGGCCTTTTTCACGTAGCAAATTTCTCTCCTCAAACTATAGCTATATTACGGTGAAATTGGCTAATACAAATCATATACATTTGTTCTATATAACTTAAACTACAATATGATTACAACATTGTAACAAAAATCTGAAAAACTTACTCACAATTTAGCCCAAAACATACAGCAATCGAGACGAACGTTCCAACATTTCACAATGCTATCACTTTTTGTGGCTGTAGTCTCCTGGCAGTCTTATATACACTCTTCCATCCTGTTTACGACATGTATGTGTGTGTACGTAAGCGCGCCTACGGAAGCGTGTACTTAATCACGCACACGAAAAGACTAGTCGTTCCCAGCCGAGCCAGGCCAGGGTCCCGAGTAATGCCAAATTTGGATGGCTATTTTTTTTTCAAGAAAGATACGCGAGTGTTATCCTGAACCAATCAAAATGATCGTTACATTATTAGTTCTGCAAAGACTTGCTGAAGATACACTCTTTGGAACTAAGCCGTACGATGACGTGTATTAAAATTATGATGAGTTGAAGTCGGGAGTTACTGTACAAAAAAGGATTTTACACAGAAAATGAGCCCGATTTTGACTGAAAATGTGATATTTATCATGAAATTAGCGAGCCTAAATGATTATAGATTTCATTCTATTGAATATTTTATGAAAGTATAGTATCTTAGCTTCGTTATGCTACAAATTCGATTTTTTCGGCAGTTTTTCCATTGGGATATAGCGTGAAGGAAACTCTCGCAGGCTTAGTTCCCCAATGGAATCGATATGCACTCGAGGCTTCCACACCAATCAACACCCTTGCTTGTTGGAGTACTTGATGCAACATACATTGTAGTTAGCATGTTATAATCAGGACTCATTCAACATAGAACAATGGTTCTAATGTTAAAACCCTAATTACTGCCCCAAATCCTTCTCCTGGTTTGGCCTGATTTTGATGGATTCAGTACTCCAGAGTATAGCCCCTAGCACTTTTGTAAAACTAATGGAGTTGGTTTTTATGTGGGCTCCACTGGAAAACTTGTCTTGTTTATTTATTTCATACTCTCATTTTTGCACCATCCTTTTAATGAAATAGTGTTACCGCAAACCGAAACGATATAAGATTCAAAATGTTATCTGATGGACTACTGGACATACATACATATCTAGGTTATTACCGTTTCGTCTGATTCAGTCCTGTGTTGATCATGATTTTCACAAGCTCATCAAAATTGCTGGCAAACTGGGAACTTGCGTTACCAAGGATAGCACGACAATACACCCCCTGTAAGAGTAATGGACGATGGAGAACAACATAATTCATTATTCCTGTCTTGACAATGTATCACCCATGCTTTCCGTTTATATTTTACTTGTAATTTCTGGCAATTTTTGGTTTTAATTTGAACACTGGCATTTTCCTGTGAAATAAGATAGTTCAAACATAAAATTGTCAGAAGCTTGGCTTTGCTAGCAGTCATTAAGTGCCCAAATGATTTATGACACAACCAGCCATAAATCCTTTTCAGGACATATTCAACGTAGAACAGTGCTTCTTATGTTAAAACCCTAACTGCCCCAAATCTTCCAAAATCCTTCTCCTGGTTTGGCCGGATTTTGATGGATTCAGTACTCCATAGTATAGCCCAGTGAATAGAGCATGTAACCATGTGTACCAAATCGATCAAACTCCACCAGCTGCTTTTGTTGGATTCAGGATTGTGTATAGCCAAGCCATGGATGTTTTACATTTGCTAACTATACCAATTCCATCAAAGTCCAACAATTGGGGAACCTTTTTACTGCATGTTGATGGATTTTGGAGGAATTGGGATGGTTCCTACCAAAAATGCCTAGGGGTTAGGGTTGTATTTGTTATCCATTTCTCAAATGTTATGTAATGTTCTGATTAACCCAAAAAATACAAATTCCTGGAAATTAATAGTAAAACAGTTAACACAGGTGACACGTGGTGGCAAATGTTCATAAATAGATTGGAAACTATTTCCTAAGCTGAAGGGGCAGATCCAGAGTGGTTAAAATGGGGGGAGGAGAACAAAGAAAAACAGTAGAGCCCAATGCATAGGATATAATTACACTATGAATAACTTTACCCTGAAAATGCCCTGAAAATCTGTTTTACCGTGAAATAAGTAGTTCACAGCAATTTCATGACGACACAACACTGTGAAAACACCATGAAGTACTCTTGGAATTTCTTCGCAGTGAAAACGCCGTGAAAACGACATGAACTTCTTGTGGCAGTTTTGGGGCAGCTCATTAATTCTCAAGATCGCTGTGAATTTGCCCTGAAATCACTGTGAACATTATTGGCAATATCTGAGAGGAAGAGACACCATGAAATTGCCGTGAAATCATGGTGAACTATTATTTCACGGCAAAACGGATTTTCAGGGCATTTTCAGGGTAAAGTTATTCATAGTGTTAAGGGATTAACGGTCTTTACCATAGCTAGTTAATGACTGGATTTGGGCATGGTCACAGGCGATAAGGACAGTGCCAAAGTTCCTTAACCTGTGGTGAAGACCAAGTGTCAAACTGTTATTCCCATTCATAAATGCCCGTCTCGATTTTGTTTTCAAAATGTAATTTAAAAGAAAAAAATTGTTGAATAAAGTCAAATAGAAATTTCATGTTTTGGGGACGCGCGAAACACTTCCAAAGAACATGAGTCAGGCGCGTCATGCCAATCTTTGTCACTCTGATTGGTTCAAATCTGCGTCGTACGTCGAATATAACAGTGGGTGAACAGCCGACACATACGCGCTGCTCTGATTTTGATAAGCCATGTCTTTACCATCCATTAATACACCCCCATGTGATTCCGTGTTGTCCAATCAGATTGTCTAACCTGTCTTGGGCAATTATGAATTGACAATTATAACATTTATCATTTAACCCTAATCCCCTACAGGTATTTCACAGACACCCTACTGAATGCAACACAATGCAACAACAGAAAATTGTGCAGCCTGCTCAATGCAACAAGATCCACCGGCTAGAACAATGGTTCTTCGGTTCTCCGCTGAGGGCAACAAGATGCAACCACTTGTTACATTATTGCATCTTGTTGCCTTGAGCATGGTTAGGGTTTTAACCCTAATCCCCTAGGAATGTTGACTAATTAAAACCCTTCCCAGATCAGCTAAAACCCATCAACATGCAGTAAAAAGGTACCCCAATTGTTGGACTTTGATGGAAATCGGTACAGTGGCAAAAATGCAAAGCATCCATCATGGCTGGGCTATACCCAGTCCTGAATCCAACAGAGCACTGGGCTATACTGTGAAGTACTGAATCCATCAAAATCAGGGTATGGATTTTGGAGGTTTTGGGGGTAGTTAGGGCTAATGAACACTATTATTTCAGAAGATTTATACATGTATGTTTTACATCACAGTTAAAACTGACCGCAATGATGATGACCGTACCTGACCTATAGAAGCCAATTTGTAGAAGCCGAGACCAAGATAAAAATTCCAATGAGGCAGAGGGTAATGGAGCTCACATCGCTGACAGTAAGCCTTCACAAAAGCTTCCTCTGTGGGTATACCAGTCAAGCTCTCCAGTCTGGAAAACTCCTTCTCTGTAGAACCGCAAACAACAAAAATGTACTGATGAGCGCGCATATTTACTTCAAGCGAGAGTTTGTGAGAATACATTTTTTGAACTATTTTATCAGACCGGGCTTAGTTGAGGAAGTTGTTTTGTACCATCAGAGTTCACATAATTAAACAATTTTATAACATATTTAAAAAAAAAATAAAAGGACATTGCAAATTGATTAACAGAAATTTGGGTGTTGGGAATTTTGAAATTCGAACAAGTGATAAAAGTTTTGCACTACACCTACATAAGTCATGCCATATCACGCCAATCTTGAAAGAACTGCACTGGCTTCCTGTTTCACAGAGAATTGTTTTTAAACTTATGCTAATTGTTCACAAATCTTTTAATAACATTGCTCCAATTTATATTTCTGAACTGCTTATAAAGTCTACACTCCATCACGCAATTTGCACTCCAGCAACATGTCACTCCTAAAGGAACCAACTTCAAAACGGAACTGGGGTGATAGGTCTTTTTCTGTCGCGGCTCCGAGACTCTGGAATCATCTTCCAACTAAACTCAAATCTTGTCATAGTATAACTAGATTTAAGTCGATGCTTAAAACTCATCTTATGTCACAATTCTTCAAAGATGATGTATATTTGTAATTGCCTTGTAGGTACATGTATCTCAGTACATAATTTTTCCCTATGCTATCATTGTATATTGTTTGTATTCATGTTTTATCTTTGTTTCCGCGCCTTGAGCGCCCAGCAGGGTGGATATGTGCGCGCTACAAATCTTTATTATTATTATTATTATTATTATATGTATGAAGCTCTGTATACTCGGTGCATTCCGAATGTCTGAGGGAAAAAACTCCACAGGGATTTGAACCCATGACCTTGCTCGTGCTTACTAGTACAGACGTCTTGAAGATTGGCATCACACGCCTGACTCATGCACTTTGGAAGTGTTTCGTGTGTCCCCAAAATGTGAAGTTGCCCATTTCTATTTGGCTATATTACAATTTTTTTTTTTTACATTTTGAAAACTAAATCGATACGGGCATTCATGAATGAGTTTGACGATTGGTCTTTACTGCAAGTTAATGACCTGTTTCTTTGGGGGTGTTCATGGGTGACCACGCCCAAAACCGGTCATTAAACTGAAGTAAAGACTGCGCGACAGACATGGACGGATCATCATGAGCACAGGCCCTGGGCACAAATTCACCACGGGCCCATACACGCGCATAATATTACTAGTACTATGCTTTTTTTTTTTTTTTTTTGAAAACCAAGGGCCCCTATTGGCTCCTGGGCCCCCTATTGGCTCCTGGGCCCGGGGCACGTGCCCAGTTTGCCCGTGCGGTAATCCGTGCATGGCGACAGACTGTTGTTCCCTTATTCACAATTGGTGTTGATTACATGAATTGGCATATATCATTAGGGTAATGATATATAGCATGCAGACATATTTGACAGTCCATTTTTAACAATGTTATTTGTGTAAATTAACAAATGGGTAATGCTAACGCAAGATACTCACGGCTGGGGTTCATTAGATGAATTGGCATGTCATCAGGGTAATGATACAGCATGCAGACGTAGGCAACATCCGTCAGTGGCTCACCAAGAGTTGATAACTCCCAATCTAAGACTGCTATGACTTTAGGCTGGATAAAACATGCAGAAAGAAACAATCATGATAGGATTTTTGCTGAATGCTAAACTCGTACACATTTATACATATATGTATATGCACTGGGTTTAATTGAAGAATTGCAGACTTGCATTCGAGTCCACGAACCTCAGTCGGAGTCCGAGTTTCAAATGTTGAGTCTCGAGTGTTGAGTCTGAGTCAGAGTCGCGAGAACAGAACGTTGAGTCACCAATCTTTTAAAAGTAGAATTTTAGCAAGAAATCCATACATTGGATCCAGACCACCTACATTTGACTTCAGCGATTATGCCCCCATTGCGATTCTATGTGTATAAACAATTTTTATTAAAATAGTTAATTATTAATATTTTTTCTAATAATTTTGAGGGAATTTTTCACATTGAGTATATATTGAACAAGCCATTTTGCTTCCGAATTTTGCTTCCAGCAAGTCCGTGTTTGAGTCCGAGTAATTGTACATGGTGACTCGAGGCTGAGTCCGAGTTACTAAAAATGTGACTCAAGTTGGACTCGAGTCCGAGTTTGAATCTTGAGTCAGTCATATACCCTCTTCTTTTGTGTTCAATTCACACCTGACTAACTTGTGTCCACTCCTGTGTTCAGTTTGTGTACATTCATGTATATTGCCTATTTTGCCTTTGAGAAAGAACTTGCTAGGTTCGAAACGTAAGGCCAATAACTACTATTTTGCACGTTAGAAAATAAATACAAAATGCTGAATTGAAGTGAATCAAGTTGAAATTCAATCACATTTTTAAAAAAATAATATCGGTAATATATGAAATAAATGCAGTATGAGTGAACTGCTTACCAGTGTCGAGTGGAAGATGATATTGTCCAGTCGGAAGTCACCATGGACAATGGTAGTCTTTTCCTCAGCTGTTGGTTTGTTGTCCATCAGCCACTGCACAAGCCGCTGTGCTGCTGGATTCTCTGGTAAGGAGGCTAGCTTTGTGGCACCGAAGAACTGCTTGGCCCAAGTGTTTATCTGTAGAGATGGAAGTCATTTTGATCCTTATTTGAGCATGACAGTTCACTGAGACACATATATGTTTATATTATAATAATAATAATAATAATAAGAGCTTTACTTAGTGATGGTAACCATGTCACTTATAGATGATTTTCAATGGGCCATCAATTAACTACCAGAGACACCAGGGTAAACCCCTTGTGCGATAAATGTCATTATGGGTTCTTTGAGGTGCATTGATGTCTGTAGAGCATGGGACATACAGCTTAACGTCCCATCCGAAGCACGAAACAATTATGGTTAATTGTCTTGCTCAAGGACACAAGCGCTGCGACCAGCCAAGCTGGGATTCAAACCCACATTCGGACGCCACCAGAACTTGAAGCCGATGCAGTAGACCACTTGGCCATGACACTGTTTAAGGGAAGGTACATGTACACTTTCAAGAAAAATTGAACCTTCTTGGTTGTATCTAAAGAGCTATACGCTAATGTCGTTAGCTGATGTTGACTTTGTTAATGTCTCATTCAGAGAAGCTTAACCCTAGCTATTTTGGTTAAGAACCTTCCGGAATCCGCCAAATCCAACACCATGCAGTAACACTTCCACCCAACTGTTGGACTTGGCTGGAATTGGGACACCCGGCCCCCATGCAAATCATCGCTGTCAGGGCTACACAGTACCGAGTCCATCAAAATACAACAAACCCAGCTGTTGGAGTTTGAATGGTTTGGGGATGGTTAAGGATTAATAAAGGGAAGGCACATCTTTGGTTACTTGCAGATATCGAAATTAACAAATTATTATCTGAAAGTTTACTTGGTGTAGAGTCGGTACCAATATCAATCATCGTGAGGAATTATTCCATCTGTGCTTTCATCTTCGAGAAAAAAATTATATATTCCTGCTTGTATAAGGGCTTTGCGTTAATGTCAATAGTTGATGTTAACTTGGCCAATTTTCTCATTCAGAGAAGCATAAAGAGAAACGTACAACTTTGGTTATTATTAAACGGCTACAGAAAGCCCAACGTCTACAGAAAGCCCACGCACACAGATCGATACCTGAACCAGCGCTCCTTCCATCACCCAAGCATCAAGTCATCGGTCAACCGTACCCTCATACAACGCGCCTACAACATTTGTGACAAGGACAGCCTTCCCAAGGAACTATAGCACATCCGAACCACCCTCAAACGCAACGGTTACAACCCCAGCAAGATCAGCACAGCGAAGCCGGTTCCAAACCCCAAAAGCAAGGTAAGTAATCTAACCCTCTCTGCTTGTCTCCCCTATCTAGGTTCGACGTCTCACAAACTACAGCACATCCTCCGACGAGCAGGCATTGATGTGTTCCACTCAGCCCCCAGCAAACTCCAAGGACAAACCGGACCCAAACAACAGAGCGGGAGTCTACCGGATCCCCTGTGAGTGCGGTAAGGTGTACATCGGCGAAACAGGACGCAACCTCCCCATCAGATTGAAGGAACACCGAGCACACGGCCGCAGAGGAGATTTCGAGAAGTCCGCCATCGTCAAGCACTCGCACATCAAGGACTACCAAATCGACTGGCAGGCAGCCCAACTCATCACACCCATCGACACATGGCACCTCAGACGTATCAGAGAGGCCATCGAGATCGTCAAACACGACACTGTGCCACAGGACATCGGCTTCTACATCAGTGACATTTGCCGATGACTACTATGGACTGAAGGATCTTCTATATCCAAAGACCATAACCCACCCCAGACTGAGGGATCTCCTATATCCTAAGTCAACCACCCTCCATCCCCCTGTGCTTGTTAACAACTGATTCAGTTCAGTGAGCACACACTCCTCTCCCCCAACCCCTAGGATCCTAGTCTCAACAGTTCCCGCCTGCGCGCCTCAACGAACTAATCCTCCAGCATCCATTCATGGGATGATCCTCCAGCAGTCTACTTAAGCAGCAGCATTTTCCAGAGTCCGGCATTCTCCTGAGGACGATCAGAGCATTTCGAAACGTCGAGTTGTACCTCCAGTTCTTTTCAGAACTAATTACTACTCAATTGAGCATTTCACATGGTGTCACCGCAATTAGTCTTACTTATCATCCTCACCATGCAAAGCTACAAGTTTTACCTATTAAACGGATTATCAAATTAACAAACCATCCCAAATCCGCCAAAATCCATCAACATGCAGTAAAAATTTACCCCAATTGTTGAACGTCCATGGAATTGGTGGTACAGTTCTGAATCCAACAAAAGCAGCCGGTGGAATTTGATGGAATTGGTACAGTAGCAAATGCAAAGCATCCCTGGCTTGGCTATACACAGTCCTGAAGCCAACAAAAGCAGGCGGTGGAGATTGATGGATTTGGTACAGTAGCAAATGCAAAGCATCCATGGCTTGGCTATACACAGTCCTGAATCCAACAAAAGCAGCTGGTGGAGTTTGATGGATTTGGTAGAGTAGCAAATGCAAAGCATCCATGGCTTGGCTACACACAGTCCTGAAGCCAACAAAAGCAGCCGGTGGAGATTGATGGATTTGGTACTGTAGCAAATGCAAAGCATCCATGGCTTGGCTACACACAGTCCTGAAGCCAACAAAAGCAGCCGGTGGAGATTGATGGATTTGGTAGAGTAGCAAATGCAAAGCATCCATGGCTTGGCTACACACAGTCCTGAAGTCAACAAAAGCAGCCGGTGGAGATTGATGGATTTCGTACAGTAGCAAATGCAAAGCATCCATGGCTTGGCTACACACAGTCCTGAAGCCAACAAAAGCAGCCGGTGGAGTTGGATGGATTTGGTACACATGGCTACATGCTCTATTTGCTGGCCTATACTGTGTGGAGTACTGAATCCAACAAAAGCAGCCGGTGGAGTTTGATGGATTTGGTACACATGGCTACATGCTCTATTCACTGGGCTATACTGTGGAGTACTGAATCCAACAAAAGCAGCCGGTGGAGTTTGATGGATTTGGTACACACAGAAAATAGAGCTTGCCGCAAGCTTGCCACGAGCTTGCCACAAGCTTGCCGCAAGCTTAAAGAGCTTGCCGCAAGCTTATATGAGCTTGCGCTATTTTCTGCAAGGTTAGTACTAACTTGCTGCAAGCTTGCAAGCTTGCAAGCTTGTGGCAAGTTTGCGGCCAGCTTGCCAAGCTTGCTGCCAGCTTGCCAAGCTTGCTGCCAGCTTGCCAAGCTTGCGGCAAGCTTGCCAAGTTTGCGGCAAGCTTGTGGTAAGCTTGCGGCCACCTTGCCAAGCTTGCAGCCAGCTTGCCAAGTTTGCGGCAATTGGCAAGCTTGCCAAGCTTGCCTTCTTGCAAGCTTTTTGATTGTTAATAATATTGTACTGTATTATATTCTTCATAATGCTGTAATTAAACTTCATCTTGCATTTTACAATGCATATGCTTTTTCAAGGAAATACATGTATAATTCTCAGCCTTATAATATATATAACAAATTTAACAAAATTAATGCAATTAATTTTTTTATTCAAATCAGTGAATTACTCATATTCCAAAGAGTAATTTATTTTCAGCAAGCATACATGTACATATGTTGAATTATGTATGTACAATTTTGAAATAACACATAATATTCAATTTGTGTATTATATTAAATCCCTCAATATTGTTTGGCAAATCATGAAATCTAGTAATAAAAAGAACAGAAGTTCTATACCTTCTGCTTCCTTTAATGTATAGCAGAATCATATATTGTTCAGGCCTAAAGTATATACAAGTTTGAAATGACATCCAAAGTGGTTTTGAACCAACTAAGAATTTTTTCATCATGACAGAAATTCTCTAGCCTATATATATATATATGCAGAATAAATAAACAACCTGATGGTCAATCATTTTACTAACCTAGCTGTGATCTGATGAGTATATTTGTGGAGGCAGCATATATTTATCAAATGTACAGGTGTACATTAATACATACTATGTACAACTCCATGATGACTTTCCTCATACCCAAATACATTAAGTAAGTTGTTTATTTGTGTGTAACTCACTTATTGGAATTACACAGACTACAGGCAAGCAAGCTGTAATTGATACCTATAGTGCAGTGCACATAATTTGCATTGATTATGTAATACTAGCTATCACTGGATGGGGTAGTGTGTGTAACTTGACACTGTGTGGCCATAGCTGTCTGGCCAGTCATTGGACATTCATGGTCAAGCTATATGCCTCTGCAGTGTATGCTCTAAATTCAAACTGGAAGAAACAGATCTACAGTATACAGCAGTTTTTCAATGGAAGCAGTGAAATTTCAAGCAAGTTTTGTGAAGCAGGATGGGATTAATGATGGTATTACTTCATGTGAATGTGAATTGTACACTATATGGGCTAAACATAATTGAGTGCTGCATTTAATACAGAAATGCTACGAATGCAGTCTTGAATTGATCTGTACGTCAACCTATTGAATTTTGCAAAACCTTATGGGTGCAAACAATTTTTTGTTTTGAAATGGTGTTCATTATTTTTGCTATTCATGTTGTATTGTAATGATTTCATATGGTGTAATCATATGGTAATTCAGGAATAATTAACTGAATGATTGAAAACTCACATTCACCAGAAGAACTGTAAATACTGCATGGCTCTAGAAAATATTGCAGTCATACAAGAAGTTACATGTACATACCCATTATCATTATATTTAAAAACTCATCAGGAGGTTCCTTTTCGAAAATCTAATAATTTGGGGGTGATTTACATCATAGAAAGAGCATGTACCTGCATGTAATTGTATCTGTGCAAATATATAATAGCCACATTTCAAATTTAAATTGGTGGAAGGAGAAATATCTGGCTTTTCTAATATTTGTCTCCTTTCTTTGAATACACAGACTAAGTTGTTCTACGATAAACTACGTATGACTGATGCTGCTACTGTGATCAAAGATTGGATGACAACCAGCCTCGCTATCTCCCTGATGAAGCTACAGCATTTCAACATTTTCCAAAAAGAGATTATACTTCATATGCTGTTGCACAAATATACTGACATAACATGAACATTTAAATTTTGATTGTTCATTCTTAAATGGTTGTATCTTTTGGCTATACTGTTATTGTAATTATTTCAAAAATGTTTTTGCACATATGTAAAGATAATATTTAGCCAAAAAACAAATGATTCATATTTGATTTACAATAAAATGATTCCCTGCATGGTCACAATCAAAATGTATCCCTCAGGAATATAGCCTACAAGCTAAATTATAATCCACCAAAGATGTCAGATATGTATATAGCTACTGTAGTTTTATTTTACTAACCTACAAGTTAGCCTATGCAAAGCTGATGTTTTCATCAGAAAACATGTACATGTATGTCAGCAAATTACAGCACAAAATTGTATTTAAGCTTTTGCAAGCTTGCATATTATGTGCAAGCTTAATATTTACATCTTGGCAAGCTGAAAGGTACGTGTCTAAGTTTAGTTTGCATATTCATGCAAGCTTGCAAGATTGCAGCAAGCTTACAATCTTGTCTGCAGCAAGCTTGCCCCAATTTTCATTTTTGGAACCCCTGCAAGCTTGCAGGCTTGCTGCAATCTTGTCGGCAAGCTTGCCAGCAAGCTCCATGATATTTCTGTAAGGGCAGGCAAGCTTGCCAGCAAGCTATCCGGCAAGCTTGCCGGCAAGCTCGCGGCAAGCTTGCCGGCAAGCTTGCCCTAATTTGCATTTTTGGAACCCTGCAAGCTTGCCGGCAAGCTAGCCGGCAAGCTTGCCGGCAAGCTTGCGGCAAGCTCCATGAAATTTCTGCTCTATTCACTGGGCTATACTGTGAAGTACTGAATCCATCAAAATTAGGCAAAACCAGGAGTAGGATTTCGGAAGATTTGGCGTAGCTAGGGTTAATATCTAAAAACATCTTTGGTGTAAATTTGGTACATGTATTTCACTTTCATCTTTACTCAAAGATACTGGACGGCAATTTTTTATAAATGATAAAAAACAGGAAAAAAAGTGAAATAGTTTTCTCAAAAACATGAGTCCCTTTTGCGATGAAACTTTCACAGGTTAGTTTTCTGGTATATCTCTTGAAAACCAGAGGGTTGAAATGAACATAGTGTGACGTGAGATGGTGTTCACGTCGCTTTGTCTCACTAAATTAATCTCTTTAATAAGTATTCCTTAACTATGTCAGAGTGTTACCATCAAAAACAAACTGTTTAGGGTTCTAAATCATATTTGTTTTCTAAATAAAATCTTGCAGTAGATATGTATAGTCCAGTCGAACGTACATCTGCCGCGGCCACTTGACTGCTGCTCATTAATATTCATATTTAGATATCACGTGTACTCTGTGACCATATAAGGATACGTCAATTTATTACTTCTTTTTGATCCCAGTATTACTAATAGCATATTTAAACATGGATTTGTAATTTTGTATTATTCTTAAATAGTTATTCCTTCAAGAATAATTGTTTAAAGTAACGAACTTGTGCATATTTAACTTTTATTTGTGATAATCGTCTGCATTGCAAGCGCGCGAGTTTTGGATGCTGTGCCGCCAACTTTGGGCCAATGAAAATAGTGTCGCTCTGCGCCGTTGTATAAAAGGCAGTGTTTCAGCTTTCACGATCAGTTGCTGGAAGTTAAGCTCGCTGTAATTATCAGGTTAGTGTTGTAATGTTTATATGAAACAGATTGAACCCACATTGATTGCTTTTAAATGACTTGATTTATTGAATTCTATAAATAACATTGCTTGGATAAAATGTGTGTTTTGCATTATAATTTGTTCTCAAGATAATAGTAAATATTAGAGGAATTTAAGTGACATTTTCTTGTACATCGTATAAATATATACATTATAGGCCATCTTGTTTAATATCTCCATTATGACTTAATGTCGGGAACTTGACTTATTTACTGAGGCTTTAGTTGTTTAGGAACATATATTTGTGCATATTTATGAGGTAATTATTAGTTACTGGAAGTTAAGCTCGCTGTAATTATCAGGTTACGTGAGGTTGAGCAGCAACTCCTCCGTATGACTCCGCATCACAACGGGGTGTTTACACTATAACCGGCGGAGTCAAATTTACGAGTAGATAAACGGGGAACTATACTACCAGTGGATGCGTTCACTGCGATGCCAGTATAGGAGCCGGTAGCTGACGATAACCCAGTCTGGGACTGGCGGAGTAACTTAAATTCATCAGCCGGTAGCTGACGATAACCCAGTCTGGGACTGGCGGAGTAACTTAAATTCATCAGCCGGTAGCTGACGATAACCCAGTCTGGGACTGGCGGAGTAATTAATATTCAGCAGAGAGCTGACGATTAAGACGTTTAACCCAGTCTGGGACTGGCGGAGTAACTTAAATTCATCAGCCGGTAGCTGACGATAACCCAGTCTGGGACTGGCGGAGTAACTTAAATTCATCAGCCGGTAGCTGACGATAACCCAGTCTGGGACTGGCGGAGTAATTAATATTCAGCGGAGAGCTGACGATTAAGACGTTTAACCCAGTCTGGGACTGGCGGAGTAACTTAAATTCATCAGCCGGTAGCTGACGATAACCCAGTCTGGGACTGGCGGAGTAACTTAAATTCATCAGCCGGTAGCTGACGATAACCCAGTCTGGGACTGGCGGAGTAATTTATATTCAGCGGAGAGCTGACAATTAAGACGTTTAACCTAGTCTGGGACTGGCGGTGTAATTATTCATTAGCTTAGAGCGGAGGGCTACGTTTAGTGTATTGACGGAGTTAAACAGAGCACAACATTATTGTATGATTGCTATAATTTTAACATATTTTGAGTTGAGATGTAAATAAATTGTTGAAACTGTTAGACAGGCGTCATTCTTAGTTCTTACGTTGTAGTCCATCTCTTCAGTAATAATATTTATTGGCTGCCTGGTTGTATATTTCAACCCAACGGACTTGGGGAAGATAAATTTATTTGTACCACGGTGATCAGATTGGTAGGAGACACTGGCACTAGAGTTGCAACAGCGCCCCCACCGACCGCCGTGCCACAATAGATTAACCCTAACCCCCTTTGGTATTCTGGCTAGACACCCTGCTCAACTCAACAACATACAAAATTTGTCAAAGTGAGAAGGCTGCTGAGAGTAACAAGATCCAACAGTGCATATTGTTGCGTCTAGCAGGCTAGCCCTGTAGTGTGTGTGGGTGGTATTATAAGTACCCTGCTAGGCGCAACAGTATGCATCAGGGAATTTAGCAGGCTAGATCAGTGTGTGTGTGTGTTATAAGTAGCCTGCTGAGTGTAACAGTATGCAACGTGATACTACTGTGTGGTGACAGCTGGACTCAACAGTATACAACAAATTGTATAGCATCCCTTGGCTGCACAGTGCAACAAGGTCCCACAGACGTGTACACTTGTTGCACCGTGTTGCGTTGAGCAGGGTTAGGGTTAACAAACACCAATTGTACCTTCCCTATATTCTCTGTATTGGAACTCACCTGCCGTCCACAATAATTGCTTTCTTTGCCATAACCCTGCAGACCAAGCTTCCTCCAGTCCAACCTGTGTAGATGAGCTAATGTCTCGTTCATAGAATCATAGATCTGATAGCGCTCCGATGCACTCATACCGGGTAGGGTGACATCTCGAAATATACGACCCTAGAAGAAAGAAAAAAAACGGGCACATGACAAAATAATCGGGTATTCCGATTGTACTACAAACAACGTGTTCATGTACAGTGACTTTAGTTTGCATCATAACTTTGATAATTTAAAAAATAATTGAAAAATAAGACGTCTGCACTAGTAAGCAGGAGGTCGTGGGTTCGAATCCTGCCCGAGTCGCCTGTGAAGTTTTTTCCACAGACACTCGGAAAGCACCGAGTATACAGTGCTATACACACATCGGTGTAGGGCAAAATTAAATCACCCGACGCAACAATTTCCTGAAACTATAAGTTGATAATTTCCTTATAAATAGAAAGGAAAACGAATATGTAAGATTTGTAGCTTTGCATGGTGAAATGGATAAGTAAAGACTGTTTGCGGTGACACCATGTGAAAAATTCTCTTTTTGAGTAGTAATTAGTTCTGAAAAGAACTGGTGGTTACAACTCGACATTTTGATCAGTATGCTCTGATCGTCTTCAGGAGAGAAAGAATACTTTGACATCAGAAATTTCACAGAATAATACTCAGAAGTAAGACTTGTAGCTTTGCATGGTGAATGGGATTTAAGTAAAGACCGTCTGCGGTTGACACCATGTAGAAATTCTCTTTTGAGTCTTCTCCTGAAGACGATCAGAGCATGCTGATCAAAACGTCGAGTTGTAACCAACTGGTTCTTTTCAGAACTATTTACTACTCAAAAGAGAATTGGTGTCACCACAAACCGTTTTTACTTAGGCCCTAATAGTCAGAATATTAGCTTCAGTATTGTGCCAAAATCTATTTATGACGGGAACCACCATAAAATCTGTTTGGATATATTAACCCTCCTACTGATAGACCATTTGAAACCATTCAAAATTTCCATTTTCAAAAATGCCCATTGGTTTTGTACACACATGGTGTGTACCATTAAAATCCATTAAAATGCATAGAGGGTCCTTTGATTCACCACTTAGAAGTATCCAAACAAGGTTTTGTATTAGCTGTACTACTATTTGGAAAGATCCAAACAAGGTTTTGTATTAGGTGACCTACCATTCAAAACCATTTGGGGAAATCAATACTGTACACAGTTATTTCACCATTCAAAACCACAAAAGCGAATGGTTTCAAACGGTGCATCAACTTGTATGAAAAAGGTACCAAAAGTAGGAGGGTTAACTTCAAAAACCATGCTCCTCGTGATTATTTCGAGAAATGTGTCACTTTAAAACAATTGTTAACATTTTCTGAAATAAGATAGTGATGTTCTAATGAAAAAGAAAATATTAGGAAATTGCAATCAATATAGCACCAAGCACAGGTTAATACCGTCTTTCGGACAGACGATACTTTAGGAGACCTCATTATTTTTTGACTAACCTCCACATGTTCCATTACGTAGAAGGCAGTGCCAATAATGGAGTCATCCTGGCAAAAAATCAGAGGCTTCGGTACTGGGAAGTTAGCCTTATGTAGAGCTTGTTGCACGTGGAATTCTCGATCTATCTGTTGACCAAAAAAACAAAAAAAAGAGAAACATACAGAAAAAGATTACCATTGGATATTAACATCTGACGTGTCATAAAAGAAAAAACAAATAATTTAACTCTAACCCCCTAGCTATTTTGGCTAAGAACCTTCCAGTAACACTACCACCCAACTGTTGGACTTAGCTGGAATTGGGACACCCGGTCCCCATGCAAAGTATCCCTGTCTGGGCTATACAGTACTGAGTCCATCAAAATACAACATCATGCAGTAACACTACCACCCAACTGTTGGACTTAGCTGGAATTGGGACACCCGGCCCCATGCACAGTATCCCTGTCTGGGCTATACAGTACCGAGACCATCAAAATACAACACCATACAGTAACACTACCACCCAACTGTTGGACTTAGCTGGAATTGGGACACCCCCAGCCCCCATGCAAAGTATCCCAGTCAGGACTACACAGTACCGAGTCCCATCAAAATAAAACAAACCCTGCTGTTTGGAGTTTGAATGGTTTGGGGTAGCTAGGGTTAAAGATGTGCAACTTCTTCAAATGTAATACACAGTTGTAGCATGACAATGATCCTGAAAGATGGGTAGCAGGCCTGGGTCTCCCGTTGGTCTAGAGGACAAAGCCCCCTGAACCTCCTGGATGTTTCATTTTGGAGGATTTACAGACTCTCCACATCCCCACAAACAAGAAACTAGAGGTTTGGACACAATATAGGCTACTTCTTTCTTTCCTGGGTGGCTACTTCTCTTCTTTCAATGTTGAAGCAAAGGGAGATATGTAAACAAATCCAGAAATCAGGAAAAATCCTGAGAAATCCTAGGCCTGAAAATAACCCCAAAACAAGGGCTATACATCTTTAAAATTATTTCACTTTTCTTTAAAATGACATCACCTCATACAAAATTATTTCTAGGGGAGATTCATTCCATCATGAGTTTTACAACACTAATTCACAATACAATTCAACCAAAAGGTAAAGAATCATCAACATGAGAGCCCTGCTAGAATTAGTCAATTAGGCATTTGCAGCAACCCAGAAAACACAACACCTGAAAAAAGACCATGCATGCGAGCGCCTTTTATCAGTCTGTTCCGCTGAGAACGTTACTACTGAATCATTCATAAACCTCCAGCACAATGAATAATTTATGTATGCAAATTTATTTAAACCAATCGCCATAAGCAAAATGTTACGCTCTTCTATATTTAAATAAGTGATACCACACCAAGTTACCCAATGCATTATTTATTAACATTTCTCTACCAAATCAGTAGAGAAATATGCAAAAAAACGTACGACCACAGATCGAACTGGTAAATGCCCCCGGGGCGTCCACTACTCACGTGAGTGGTCTTTTTTCGTGCGTTGTATTCCGGGTTGCGGCGTGTGCCTTGACTACAGAATTTTTTTCAACATAATGAATTTTCTTCAACAAGACAGAACCCCCTTTTACTAATTAGTCTAATTAGTACACCCTGATTAATTAATGACTAACAGTAATGACTAGCTGTGATAGACTGACCTGGTGTGCCCCTTTAAGCAATTGGCCTGGCGGCTTCTTACGCATCACATAATCACATCCATCCTTGGATATGAAGAAGGTTGGATTGGACTGACCAGACCTGATGATAACATAATAAAACTGGTCACAACGAGGTCAAACAAAAAATGGTTAATCACCCTGATGTTTTTTTGCAATTAAAGGTTACGGTCAAAATTAGTTAGGGCCTAACTAATATCTACACTAATTTATCTTATGCACCTATCCATCGTTTACCCTCTCCCTCACCCTTCTGGAGTTGCCCTTCTCTTGATGCAGGGATTGATCAAATTGTCCATTCCCCAAGAATGTTGTATCCAACCGCCACTTTTTCTCATTCAATATAACCAATATTGTAATAATGGAGTGCCATGGTCGAGCGGTTTAGTGCATCGGATTTGTGTTCTGATGGCTGAGTCGTCAGAATGTGGGTTCAAATCCCAACCGCGACCATGATGCTTGTGTCCTTGAGCAAGACACTTTACCATAATTGCTTCTCTCCACCCAGGGGTAAATGGGTACCTGTGAGGGCAGAGTTCGTTGTTGTGTTTGATTAGCCCTATATGCGCCGTAATGGCAGCAATTGAGCTGTATACTCCCCAGGGAGCTGAGATGGTTTCAGGAATTATTTATGAGCCTGCTGAGCAGGGGTAATAATATAATGCGCCTTGAGCACCAGTTTGGTGGATATGTGTGCTATATAAGTCCACATTATTATTATTATTATTATTATTATTATTATTATTATTAATCTTACCTACCCAGTAAGGTGGAGAACATATGGATGATGATGGACATATACTTCAAATTATTCCAGGATATTTACTTTTACAAAGGAAATAAAGTCCGAAAACCATCATAAAAGTGGATTTTAAAGATAGTTTTCGCTTCCTGTACCCCCAAAAAATCGATAGAATCATTTTTTTAACTGGTTAGTGGTTGCAAAAAAATTCAAAAAACTCCTTAGTCAGTGGCGGTTGGATATGAAATTTTTCCCCCATAATTGTGACTTGTTACAACGAAATGAGCGTAAATTCACACTATACCATTTCACAGTGCATCGGGAAAAGTGAAAAATCGGAGGGGATGTCTAATTTTTCTTGGTTATTATATCTGCAATTTGTAAATCTCCTTATATCGAACTCCAGGATATTTATTTCATGAAAAATCAGGCAATTTTGGTATACGATGACTTCCTCAGTCATGTCAGTCTGATCTTGTCACTCCCCGTTAGTGACCAACACAGTCATTGTACATGCGCAGTGGCAACTATAATAGGATGCTTCTATTTTCTGAAGGGGAGGATTTTTTTAGAAGGGAAACAAAGTCCGAAAACCATCATAAAAGTGGATTTTAAAGACATTTTTCGCTTTCTGTACCCCCAAAAAATCGATAGAATAATTTTTTAACTGGTCAGTGGTTGCAAATTTTTTTTTTTTAAAACCTTAAAAGTGGCGGTCGGATACGACATTCTTTCCTAAAATCATTACGGATTTATATGTATTTATCATCTATTCGTTAACCCGTGGACTATATGGTTTATCGCTAATACTAGCATTGAAGCAACTGCCGCAATTACAGGGATACAATTTGGGGCATCTGTTTGGCGCAGCTTTTGTGACGTCAATAATACTTTGTTTGTCCGCGCAGCACGCAGTGGTGCTGTTGCGCCCACAGACATCCCACAATTCCTTGCAGCTGATTACTATTAGCGATAAACCTTATGGAGGACCTCTTCCTTCCTCCAGAAAGTGCACACAAGGTCACGCCCCTTACATAACCATGATCACCGTGATATGTCAGTCAAACTTCTCCCACCCTGCAGCATACCCATCACTCACGTAAACTGCCGCACTTGGAAGTTGGTCGATAAACTTGAAGGAAATCCTTGCACATTTCTTATCAAGAATTCGTGAAGTTTCTGCTCATCAAAACGGTGCTCTTCCCTAACTTCGCTCGTTCCAGCCATTTTGTTGTGTTATCAGTGACTGATTATTGTAAGGACACATGCACAGTATGTTATGGATTTACTTAACACATAGATAGTCATAAAGAAAGGACACGAAGGTCGTCTGCACCAAAAACACCTGTGAAGTCCAAAGTTCAAAGACTTTATAATGTTTGTGATGGCCCAAATTAAGATACATTCCCAACTACAACCACATGCCTAACTACGAACAATGGCCCAACTTGGTTGACTGACAGTCCGATCCCCGGAAGCTAACAAAAATAAATTTCATGTATACGAATTAAACTCGTCGATCAAACCAATACTAGTAACCGATTTGAAAGTTTAGGAGTTGTTCAAAAGACTATGAAGATCCGTATTCTACCTCCATGATTTGACTAAGGCGATTTTAAAATAGAAGATCAAAAACAGAAATTTAAAAAAATATTAGGCAAAAAAAAAGTCTCCCAGGATTCTAATAATAATAATGTAATGTATAGATTTATATAGCGCACGTATCCACCAACTAAGTGGCGCTCAAGGCGCATTATATTATTATCCCTGCTCATAAGGCTCATAAGGCTCATAAATCATTCCTGAAACCATCTCAGCTCCCTGGGGAGTATACAGCTCAATTGCTGCCATTTCTAGCGCATATAGAGCAAACCATCTCTGCCTTCACAGGTACCCATTTAACCCCTGGGTGGAGAGAAGCAATTATGGTTAAGTGTCTTGCTCAAGGACACAGGTGTCACGGCCGGGGCTCGAACCCACACTCTGTTGCTGGCAACACCAGAACTTGAGTTCAGTGCGCTAGACCGCACGACAATCCACTTTACGTGCATTATACAACACACGGGACCTACGGCTTTACGTCCCATCCGAAGGACGAAGCAATTATGGTTAAGTACCTTGCTCAAGGACACAAGTGTCACGACCGGGGCTCGAACCCACACCCTGCTGCTGGCAACACCAGAACTTGAGTTCGGTGCGCTAGACCGCTCGGCCACGACACTCCATAGTCATAGGTTGGCTTCAAAATCGGTGCGGTGACGGTTTTTTGTATATATTTGTTTCCAGTGAAACATGTTTACATGTATATATATGCGGTTATTGGAATTTTGCCCAATTTGCTCATACACACACATAAGTACGGTGGCTAAGAAATGCCTCACATATCGGGCAAACGTTCATACCCATGTGAAAAAGTCGTTTAAAACGGCAGACTGTTCCAATCGATCCAGCAATTTGGGTTGCAATTGTTAAAATAGCGAAAAACACGGGCGATAACCGGCGATTACATTTAATACAATAATCATGACCTATGATGTTACTATGATGTTTCAATAATTCACGACCAGACATAAATACACTCTTGAAATGTTTATTAATATTTAATCTTTCAATTTAAATTCCCTAAAAAGTTCATCCGATGACTTTTGAAGATATGGCCCCCCTTCGAAAGAAAGCCCCCACCCCTGAAATCTGGGTGCCAATTAGGCTTAGGCAGTTTTTTCCGGTAAAACCAAGAAGTGACGGTATTTTTAAACCGAAACCAAACCGATGGATTTTTACTGTACCGAAAAACTGCCAAATTCGGTTTTCAATAAAATACTGCTGTTTTTCGTCGCCACCTATCTTGGGAAAAACAATTTCAAAGCATTTTATTAATGTATAAAATAAAATCACCCTTTTTTGAGCCCCAGAGCGGGGTGATTTATTATCATAATAGTCGAGGCCTAATTTCACTGATCAGTAATACATTAAAAAAAAATTAAAAATTAAAATAAACAAAAAGTTACTCGGCGAATACCAGGCATTCAGGAGCCGCGATTTATCGGGATGTATCCCTACCGGCGCTTTAAAGGCATAGGCTCCTTCACCTGCTTCCATTAGGGGCCTTCAGGTCAGTGGCGTTCCGGCTCACCAATATACATGTATATCCTTCCCTGCCCCGAGAAGGCCCTGCACCTTTAGGGGGAAAACAATGCAGTTTCCAGGCATTACCAGAGCCAGTTACGGCAAAAAGCCAACTCCTAAATTAGGCGCAGACGATAACCGAACCCAGGCCCCGGTGGCCTGAGGGGACAGTAGGCTACCATTGAGCGCACTAATCGATCGAGCTACGAGTAGGCCTACGTGTAATTTTAGACTGCAATTTGAATGTGTTATAGTATTAAAAGGATAATAAGATATCAAGTTGGTAAAAAATCATTCTTGTCTCCGGTGGGAATTGAACTTAAGACCGTGGATCGATCGATTCAAAGTCTATGCGCTCTACCATGTACCAACTGAGCTATCCGTGGTTAACATTATTTTTGTAACAACTTCCTGTCACTGGAGGGCGCTATACATAATGGAGGGCAATATTTATGGATTTCCTTTACTAAATATAACAAGTTTCAGTTATTTGCAACTTTGTTCAAATTGAACATAACTATTATTACCAAATTTTAAACATGGTTAGCAAGAGTTTCTGCCTACAATTAATTTAAACATTTTACACCGCGATATAACGCAATAATACGGCGATATATCGCAATACTACGGCGATATAACGCCGTAAAATTGGCGAATATGAGCCACCGTACCATCTAGTATTAACTGTTACCAGGGAAAAGTTTTCACTTTGAAAATTTCTAACAAAATGGCCGCTGAGATCTCCTTTTTTCACCAGACTGATGTTAGCACGAAAATCGGGCCTGAATTCCGGCCAGCACGATTTTCGTGTTGGCATGAAAATTACATTTTTGGCTGTATTTCATTACGGTGGCCCAGAACGGACAAACTAATGAGAAACATAAACCATTTTCAGTGTGTTTTTTTTAAAGACTGCCCCATTATCTTGGTATATTATAAGTAGTGCACAGAAGGACGTTTTTGAATGATTTTGTTGCTGTAGTTTTTAAATTGTAACATTTCCCCCTTATTTGGTATAAATGTTTTGTACACCAACACATTTTTGACCAATTGTTTGCCATTTTCCCTCGTCCAAAATATTTTAATATTTTTATAACACCCCCTTGTACATACCTTCTAGTAGACTTAATTTTGGCGACGAAAAATTCTGCTATTACTGCTAAGCCCAATTAATTTAAATATTAACAGTTTTGGGTAAAACAAAATGATGTTTCGAATCGTACACAAATAGTGCACGAAAGCGAATTTATTTGATGAAAAATTGCCACATTTCTCGGGTAAAGTATTAAAATATTTTTATAATACGCTTTCGTAAATACCTTCTGGTAGACTTAATTTTGGTGACGACAAATTCTGCCATTAATTACTACCTAGCCCAATTAATTTAAATATTAACAGTTTTTGCGTAAAAACAAACGATGTTTCGAATCATGTACAAATAGCGCATGAAAGCGCATTTTTTTGATGAAAAATTACCACATTTCTCGTCTAAAATGTTAAAATATTTTTATAACACCCTCTAGAATATACCTTCTAGTAGACTTAATTTTGGCGACGACAAATTCTGTCATTAATTACAGCCTAGCCCAATTAATTTAAATATTGACAGTTTTTGGTAAAAAATGTTTCGAATCCTGTACAAATAGTGTACGAAAGCGTATTTCTCGTCTAAAATGTTAAAATATTTTTATAACACACTCTAGAATATACCTTCTGGTAGACTTAATTTTGGCGACGACAAATTCTGCTATTACTGCTTAGCCCAATCCTAATTTAAATATGAACAGTTTTGGGTAAAAAAATTGTTTCGAATCCTACACAAATTGTGCACGAAAGGGTATTTATCTATACAAATTGCCAAAATTCCTCGTCTAAAATGTTAAAATATTTTTATGACATCCTCTAGAATATACCTTCTGGTAGACTTAATTTTGGCGACGACAAATTCTACCATTAATTACTACCTAGCCCAATTAATTTAAATATTGAGTTTTTGGTACAAAAATGTTTCGAATCCTGTACAGTGTACGAAAGCGTATTTATCTATAACAATTGCCACATTTCTCGTCTAAAATGTTAAAATATTTTTATAACACCCCCTTGTACATACCTTCTGGTAGACTTAATTTTGGCGACGACAAATTCTGTCATTTACTGCCTAGCCCAATTAATTTAAATATTGACATTTTTTTGTAAATTTTGTTTTATCCTGTACAAATAGTGTACGAAAGCGTATTTTTCTATTAAAATTGACACATTTCTCGTCTAAAATATTGAAAATATTTTTTATAACACCCTCTAGAATATAATTTCGAGACTTAATTTTGACGACGACAAATTATGCCATGACTTACCGGTACCTCCTAGCACAAGTAATTTATTTCAAACAGGTGGCAGTGCAAAAGAGAGGAAGACAAAACGAATGATAGAAAAACTAGTGTCATTTGGGGAAAGGAAAACATTTCATATTGAGGGAAATTCACTGGCTGGATGGCCGGTCAGTGATGACAGACTGGTCAGTGGAGATATTTCTGATCATAGATAGAATGTTGGCTTAATGAGAGATGTGAGGAATAAACACGTTTATGATTAATCCTAACCCCCTAAATATTTCGCTAGAAACCCTCCTGAATCCATCAAAATCAATCGATATGCACTAAACAGTTGCAGTTTGGACTTGAATGGAATTGATACAATGGCGTATTCATGGCTTGGCTGCCTTGCTCTATGGCTGTACACAGTCCTGAATCCAACAAAAGCAGCTGGTAGAGTTTGATGAATTTGGTACACATGGCTACACGCTCTATTCGTTGGGCTATATACAATGTACAATACTGAATCCACCAAAACCAAGCAAAACCGGGTGGTGTACTTTAATGGCTTGTTAGGGTTAATGGGCAACAACCATAAAATCGCAATTAGATTTGTTTTGGATGAAGGGACTTTGGCACATGTGTTGTTAATGACAAATGTCCTTAAGCCCATTGTGATAATTATATAAACTACTTATCTTAATTCTTGTTTACCGATGGTAATCTGTCTATTAATAATGTCCGTCAGCGTGTCAATTAAGTTCCATTCTGCGACTTTGTGTCTACGCTGAAAACTGAGTAGTGATCTGATGTGAAGATTTGAAGTTACATTTCACCCATGCAATAGACTATAATCAATACCTTTTATTGTAAGGTCAAGTAAAATGCATATTCATTACACGTGTGACCTCTGAAATTTTCGCTCCGATCTTGTTGATAAAACATCCTCTTACTAACAGAATATTCATTAATTTGAAATATGTAAATCAATTACCGGTACCCGATTCCATTTTCGGTTCCAATTACCCATAAACGACTAAATATTTAAGCCATACAACAGTCTTAAATTTTTTCGTTAAAAAAATGTTTATGGGGAATGGGGATGTTAAGAGTCATTTTAAAAATAGAGGCGGGAAATTATTACAGTAAGCCCAATAAAAAGACTCTAATAAAAAAGAGAAACTTGTGTTCATATTGGTTATATTTCGATGTGAGGCGTGAAATATTGTCGAGGGGGTAGGTGTAAAAGTTTGTCAAGTTTGTCAAGACGGATTGCATGATGATTCTCAGGCGCTCAGGGGCGTATGCGGATAATAGTTACATGTGAATATTGTCGGAAGCTGCTCAAGACAAAATCCAGAAAATCACTTCAGTTATTACTTGGAGATCTACAGACGACTATTACATGTAAAACAAATGAACTACTAGTAGACATGCTACCATTGGGATCTACTACACAGACACACAGTCTTTTTCCGTATTGTGGGGACATACACTCACTTTTACACACAGTTGTGAGGACCAAAAATGCTATGGGGACATGACAATGTCCCCACAGATACGGTGTCATGGCCTACCCTTTTCTTATAACCCCACACCCCCGCGAAGGCCTACCCACACACATGCACACCATAAAAACAAAAACAATTATGATATTTAACAATAAAAATATAATAGTTTAATGCTTCATGCAATGGCACATGAAGTGGAGAAATAAATAAAAATTAAACTACGTTTAAAATGTCCCCGCATAAACTCCTTGGCATTTCCAAATGGCATCTTGTTTACATTTTCACCATAGGCCTATATGTTTTGTTCATGACTATATTGTTCCATTGAGGTTTTTAAGTCTGCTTTCACCAGTGAAAACAGCGGTGACAATTATTTTACCAAACCCTCAGCTTAGGCTGTATATGTATATACGATTACGATTGCAAAGTGAGACTTAAAGATGCATATAAAATGTTTTCCGTTTTGTACATACCCTCAACTGTAACGTTATTTCGCCATTAAAGGAAAATAATAAAAACTGTCAAATTGAAGTATTTCACCCAAACATTTCCAAAGTATTGTTCAATTGTTGAATTGTGTAACGCCTTTATGAAAGTAAAATTCAAGATAAATAATTGGTAAACAAATATATCATGCTGTAAGAAAATGAAATAATTAAAACCTTTCATCCTTTAAAGACACAACGTATGACGTGTGACGAATTTTTTCAGGTAGAAAAACTCTTCATACTTAATTTTGATAAGTGCAGCAAGAGGTTAAAAAACATAGGAAAAGGTATGAGATTTGGAAAGTAATGGATGAGAGGGTGGAATTCAGCAGTGAGAATGTCCAGTTTGCACATAAAATGACTTTATTTAATCATTCAAGCGACGCTGCCACGACCGTTACTATTGGAATAATGTTTGTACAGTAAAGAGCACCAGGCTGAAGTCAGCACCGAATTTGGTGCTAGCACGAAATTTGGCGCTGGCACCGAATTTCCAATACTGCAAAAGACCGTCAATATACGTCATTGAGTGTAAACGTACAGTACTGTAGTAAAATACACAATGATGATTCGCACAATTTTGACCAGAAGTGTTCCATCGTAAAATAGCAAAATTGTATTTTTTTTTCTTCATAGATGTGTTCATCACATCTCTAGCTATAATCTATTAGCGCCCCAATTAATGTATTCACTAATTAGCCCACCCCAACTAATTAAAAAATGCATACAATTATCCAAATGGGATATCTATAAGTACAATGTACGAACGGCATACCTATCTTTGATGGAAAATGTAAATGTTCCATCGTGAAATAGCAAATTTGTAATTTTTTTCTTCATAGATGTGTTCATGACATCTCTAGCTATAAACTATTAGCGCCCCTATTAATCGATCCACTATTTAGCCCAGCCTAATTAATTAAAATTACATACAATTATTCAATCGGGATCTCCACAATGTACGAACGGGATGCCTATCTTTGACGAGAACTGTTCCATCGTAAAATGGCAAAATTGTAACTTTTTTTTCATAGATGTGTTCATCACATCGCTAGCTATAATCTATTAGCGCCCCGAACTAATCAATCCACTAATGAGCCCACCCCAACTAATTAAAAATGCATACAATTATTCGATCGGGCGCTAATAGTTTATAGCTAGAGATGTCATGAACACATCTTTGAAGAAAACAGTTGCAATTCTGCTATTTTACGATGGAACACTTTCCATCAAAGATAGGCATCCCGTTTGTACATTGTACATATAGATATCCCGATTGAATAATTGTATGCAATTTTAATTAGTTAGGCTGGGCTAATTAGGGGATCGATTAATTGGGGGCGCTTATAGCTAGAGATGTGATGAACCCATCTATGAAGAAAAAAACGTTAATGATGGTGAAACTACAGTTTCAAAAAGTGAGCAACTTAAAACTCGATTATCTCGAAACGTGTATTTTGTGCTGTGTGGCCCAATTTGCACTTCGTGAAAACGGTGACGACGTATTACGCCAAATCTACGTTATCAATGATGCACGTTGGGGCGCTATAAACAGCGCTATGATGACAGACTGCGCGCTGTAGGCCTACACCAGAGACGGCAAACAGAGTTGATCTAATCTAGTCTTGGGGAAAGAGAAACTTGTTGAAGAGAGTGTAACTGAAATTCAGAAAATGGGATGGGGTGGGGATGGGAGAGGCGAATCCAGGGAGGGTGGAGAGAGGCTTGTGGGGCTGAAACCCCAGACCATACCTGTTTTCCTTCCTCCATGGTCTTGGGTTCGAATTAATTTCACGGTACTACGGTTACGCGGATCGCAGGGGGGCAAAGGGGTATGTGGCCCTCCTGTTTTTGTTAATTTATAATGTCCCGCCCCCCTTTTTAACCATGTGCCTCTAATCATGGAGGAACCTCCCTTTGAGACTCTGAATCTGCGCCATGATGTCCAGCAAGGAGTGCTGTATTATAGAAAAATGGTATTTGGAAGGAAATCGGTAAACAAATTAAGAATGCTCCAAACTCGGAGCTAAAGTTCATTCACCGCACTATCGGGATTTGGGCCACTATTGGGATTTTTCGTGGGGGCACCTGGAGGGAACTGGAAATTTGTGGGGGACGTTCCTCCCAGCCCCTCCCTCTGGCTGCGCCGCTGCCGCTAGAGGGCTACGATGTGCAGAGGATCTCTATAGGTTATAGAGATTATTAGCGCGCAGTGTTATTTTGTCCAGGACGGGTACGAACGTGAGCAATTTTTGAAAACAATTATTTTAAAAATGTTAAAAGACAACAAGTTTTTAAAAATAGAAATTTCATCGAATTGCCCACGTTCGAAAATGACGCTTGCGCGAACAGCAGAGGCCGGATCTTTGGTGACCCTCAAAGCGGGACGTCAGATCTTTTCGGGCTACTTTTGCGCATGGGCGGTCTATAGGCCGCGCCAGTGGTTCACCCACCTGACAGTATGATTTCTGGATGATTGTTATATTCTAATTTGCAATAGTACATTTTAGGCAAACTCGATCACTACTAACGGCCAAGAAGCTCTTCATTTCGTTTTCGGAACATTATAAGTTCCTTTAGAAATATTATCCCCATCGACAACAAATCCTATATATTGCATATAAATTAAAGGATAGTAAAAAGGAGAAAACAGTGCATTGTGCCACTTGCCTTTTTTTTTAAATATGTTCCTGATATTCAATTGATATTATTTTGTATACAATCTGATTAGCGTTAGCGTTTGTCAAAAGCTATAATGAATACAATATTTCATCCGAAGGGATTAAAACAGGCAAGTCTCATTAGATTTTAGATTTTAGATTGATTGATTGACTGATTAATTTTTAAAATTATTTATTTATTTATTTATTTATGTTTTTTAATTTTACGCTCGACTGATACCCGAAATTTATCATTATCATTATGTTTAATCTGTTGTGGGTTTAACCACGGTTTTACCATAATACTTAATTTGTTTTGTTAAAAATAATGAAATTATCTGCAATTTACCCCTTTTTAGAAAAAAAATGCACAAGAGACTAAAATATGGTCGTCGCACCCGGGGATCAGAAATTAGCCGATAATTCCTCCATTTGCATAGTTTTCGGGGGGGAATCAATTCTTTTCTTAATTACAAAAATGTACTGTTTATAATTTAACTGATTTCTTGAAGATTTTCTCCATAATTTTGCTATAAAACATTAAAAAACTTCCATTTTCATAGTGCGTTTGTTGACAACGTTTTCCCAAAATCCAACTCCCATAATTCATTGCGCGCTCAATTCCGATAAGGCTTATAGAGAACAGCTGGGTCACAATGCAACACATTGTATTCCAGACTTAGGCCTACATTCCCACGTGCACAAAGTTTTGTTTTTGTAAACTCGATAGTTGGCGCGCCAAAACACCTGAGCAGTGACACAAAAGAGAGGCTCTTTGTTCTACTGTCATCTTGCATTGCAGTTGTTTACGTATCAGCATGCACTTTCTGAGTTTCATTATGATCATGGAGGAAGGAAAAGTATGATCATGGCCGCTGAATCAGCTATAGCTGCATGAGGATGACACGACTTCTAAATCCAACGACTTCTGTCTTTGCTTCACTTGATGGTATGCCGTTGTTTTTAATCTAACCTCTATTTATTTCACTCATACTCTTATTTAGCGCCAAGTTATGTGGCACAGACCAACTGGATCATTAATAAAACATCAGTTCACAGTCCTTGCGCTTGGGAGACTTTAAAATTCGGCCCACAACAAGCACCTGCTATAAACCTACGAACTTACCAACAATGTTTATACACTGGAATACTTTCTATGACATGTTTGCTATCTTGTAAACTCTATATGGGTTATCTTACTTACATATTTCACTGATCTGGGACCAACAATATTGGCCTATATTTCAAAAGTGCGAGCTACACCACTCACAAGGCAGTGGCTGAGTTGTTGCTAAGGATTCAGAACGGTTCAAGCCACACTCTAATACTAATAGCGGCCGATCACTGGATATCTATGATATGGATGTCCGTCCATCCTTGCCAGCAAAAATACAACTTCATAGGTAAGAATGTAGAATACAACTGCCACTTTTTCTATCCAAAAATGACAAATATCACAGATTTTCCTTTAAAAGATGACAATGGACATATACCTATGCAACGGAAAATGTAATGAAGTCAAAAACCACAAATGTTTACAGATTTAAATGACGAATAGTTGGTGCATAATAGTTGATGATCAAAGAATGTTTCTATCGAAGTTGCTATAACATTAGTACAAAACATTGCAGTTTTCATGAATGCTCAAAAACTATATTTTTCATGAATTTCAGATATTAAGAAGGTATTTACTGATTCATTTAATTCTGCCAAGTATAGTCTTAAAATGTCATGGATTCCTAATTATAGTAACTTAAGTTTTTCATTTTCACGAAGTGACAGATTGCAGCCATGTGCATGTTTTACTGAATGTATTTTAATGATCTTCTAGATTAAAATGACATCGAAACAGCAATTTTAAAACTTACCAACTTTAATCGCGAATATCTCGCAACGCGATTGTACCACTAAAAACTACAACAAAATGATCAGGAAAGAATGTCGTATCCGGCCGCCACTTTTTAAGGGCTTTTTTGGATTTTTTTTTGCAACCACTAACCAGTTAAAAAATCATTCTATCGATTTTTGGTGGTACAGAAAGCGAAAACAATCTTTAAAATCCACTTTTATGATGGTTTTCGGACTTGATTTCCCTTCTAAAAAATCCTCCCCTTCAGAAAATAGAAGGATCCTATTATAGTTGCCACTACCCATGTACAATGACTGTGTTGGTCACTAATTGTGGAGTTTACAAGATCAGACTGACATGACTGAGGAAGTCATCGTATACCAAAAATGCCTGATTTTTCATGAAATAAATATCCTGGAATAATTTGAAGTATATGTCCATCATCATCCATAATGTTCTCCACCTTAGGTAGGTAAGATTACATTATTGGTTATATTTAATAAAAAATAGTGGCGGCCAGATACGACATTCTACCCAATGATGAAATTACAAGCAAATGAATTTGTTAAAATAAAATAAACTTAAACTATCACAGGTTAGTTTTTATACATAGTCCTATCTCTTGATTCTTATAAAATATGGATGCATTAAACAGATATAATGTATTTACAAATTGTGGCATTTTTGCATGGAGAGTTTTAACAAAAGACAAGACTTTTTGTTTGACAAACAGTTAAGATTTAGTCAGTATAGGCTTAAAGAAAATCAGTGTCACAGCAGTGAAAGTGTACCCACAAAAACAAAAAAAACAATTTCAGAGAAACTTACTTGTGAAATAAAATTTAGACAAGGAACTTGTTCAGTTGTTATGCAAAAACAAACATGATGTTGCATCGTTTCCTGCTATGTCATAATAGCTGCCAACAATATCCAAAAAAAGTGTTGAAAAAGAAACACCCCGAATCATCAATATCAAGGAAGCAAAGAGAACTTGCAGTAGAAACAAAGAAACAAATACCACAGAGTGATTTGTCCATCTCAGTCAAGACATACAATGGTTTTGGTGGCAAGAAAACTTCACAATTTTCTGATTAATCTGAGCAATTGTTGAAGTACAACTTTTAAAGGTGCAATACATACAGGGTGTCACCCCCCCCCCCCCAAAAAGGGAAAAAAAGAATTTTTTTAAAGAAAAATAGAGCTCAAGTGTTTGTTGGAACTAAACTAAGACAGAAATTTAGAAGTTTCACTGTTCATATTAATTTGTCATGTCATGTCAAGTTTTATGCACTGTGCATTGCTGTGTACAAATTTTCTTAAAAACAGGGATTTAGGTAGATGTTTTTAATCATAACTCCCAACCCTTTATCTTAAAAACTAGTTCCAAATGGAAAAACATTACTTAATGTATGACTTTTCAAATGGTATAAATTTAAACATTTTGGGGGTTTATTTGTGCAACTTAACCAATTTTCGTTATAATAATAACACTTTGTTTTTCTACCCACAGTCTAATGATCTATACAGTGTTAGCCAGAGACCCAGTGTAATCACTGAACTACACAAAGCAGAGAGAGAGCTAGAGAGAGAGAATGATCTAGACAGTGTCAGCCAGAAAACCAAGGTAATCACTGAATTACATCAAGCAGAGGCAGAGAATGGTCTATACAGTGTCAGCCAGAGAACTATTACATTTAGTGACATCATCAGTTTTGATGGTGCCCTCTATCTCAGTATAAAAACCTGAGATGATTTTTTTTTTAATTGGCACCTAGGCCTACACAGTAAAGACTATAAATACGCTGTCATAAGATTAAACCGTAAGTTGCGGTTGGGAGAATGCATATTTAAAGTACCAATTTCAAGTGTTCATAACCCTGTTATTCGCACCATTGATTCACGTTGAGTTTTTCCAATTTGTATGATATTGAAATGATGAATAAACATGAGAAGTTCATTGCACATTCGTGTCATTATCTTATCAGAAGTCATGCCTACTTGTACACCATCACACGGGATGGTATGGTTGGGAGAATTGTAATTAAGTAGCATTTTAAAGTTGTGTTTTTCAGTGTTGTAGGTCTCAAGACCATTCTTGAGACCACTTTTTCTTGGTCTTGGTCTCATGAAATTTGTAGGTATTGAAAAAAATCGAGACCTGTACAGTAAAGTTAGTTCATTTGTCACTTAATTAAAGTTAGTTTATATTTCATTTAAGCTTGTTCGATGTTTAACTTTGATTCTGAAAATTTGCTTGTGCCGATTTACAATTGTCATTGCAAATTGTGCGTTTTAACAGTGACATCACTGCGTATTATGACTCCCAAAAAAATTTGAGCTATATTCTGTTATGTCATAAGTGCATGCAGTGAGTAAAATTCAAAGAGACATGGTCAAGTTTAATAATGTTACATCATATTCAAGCAGCTAGAAATGATACTCGTTGTACACAAATTGTTAGTTAGTGTTGGTCTCAGACTATAGCCCTTTTCACACCAGCCAAATCCCCGGGAGTGTCCCTGGGGAAAACCCTGGGGGTTTAAGAATTCCCCAGGAAGTCACAGCTAATGGGAAACTAAAGCGAGTTGTGGTTACCCCAGTTTACGTGGCAGACAGATCACGTAAACAAACTGTGAAAGGTCAACAAGATAAACAGTAGAGGTCAGGAAATGCGTGCTAAGTAAATTGTGCAGTCTAAGTTCAAAGTGTTTGTTTTTTCAGATTTGTATTCAAGTATTTATAAAGTTTATATAAACCAAATATCAAAGGAAACATATTTCACTTTATAATTTTGAGAGAATTGATCAGGTTCCAAAACTACTGATTTTGAAGTAGATTTAATCTTTTGTGGTTCATGAGATATTACTTGTTTAAATATTAAACTAAATACACGTGTACACGTACATGTATGGAACACATGAATAACGTCCGTTCAGTCTGAGGCATTGATGGCACAATGTATTTAATTACTAATAATTAAATAGAAAATTAATTAGTTATGATATTCTTGCGTCATCATTATTAGAGCAATCTAGGAAATCCAAGGATTGAAAGTGCAAAATATGAAGTCATTCTGAGCTTGGCAACTATGTTTTCTGTCAATATTAAGAAGGTATTTACTGATTCCTTTCTTTCTGCCAAGTATATAGTCTTGACACGTCATGGGTGTTCCTAATTAGGCCTATAGTAACTTAATTTTGTTAAAATGTGTTGTAAACTGGAGTTTTTCATTTTCACAAAGTGACAAATTGCTGATTACATGTATTACTGCATGTATTTTAAGCGACACAAACAGTTCACAAGTTTTCATGAAGTGACGTGAATGGCCACGCCATACAAAATACACAGGAAACGTCACTTTGTGAAAAACTTATTTGTTTTAGTATTCACAAAGTGACAGTTTAGTCAACAAGTATGTTACTCATTTATAGTTGTTTCTATACAAAATACAATGACATGTCATTTGAGATTTCAGCTTTTTATCCAAGTTAAAATTAATGAACTTCGAGATTAAAATGACATCGAAACTGTGACATTTTAAAACTTGACCAACATTAACCCAGTATAAAGCACCGCATACACAGACAGTCACTTGAGTATTTTTGGTTGCATTGCCAATTGTTCACACATGTGTATAAGAGTGCTGGAGATAGTGGCAAAGTCAAACACACTTGTGTATGTCTTACAAGTTATATGCAGAGTCACACAGAGCTGTGTATGTACTGCATTTATAAGTTACAGTCGAGTGGTTTTGGTTTGACCTCCTACCAGAGCCACATGTCCTTGCATTTATTTGAGTGCACTGCACAAAGTCAATGGGTTGGGAGTGACATACAAATTTTGAGTGTCTTTGATTGTTAAACCTATAGGAGGGTTAATCGCTAATTATATCTCGCAATGTGATTGTACCAGTACGTGGACGGATATGCCACTTCTTAAAAACTGCAACGAAATGATCAAATTACAAGCAAATGAATTTGTTTAAAATAAAATAAGCTTAAACTTTCACAGCTTAGTTTTTTATACATAGGCCTATTTAGGTGTTCGAGCTACAGCGCGAACACCTAAATTGTTCGAGGTTTCTGAAGAGAAAACCATATTTGCAATGTTCAGACTAACTTATACTTCACAAATACTTTTACATTGACATGAAGGTAAATACACCCATCACAACTTCTTAGTTCCCCCTAATATTTTTTAGAATATCTCAACAAGTATTGCATGAATTTTATAAATTCAAAAAGCAAATGACAGAATGACATGTTCTACGCCGCTCGTAATGAAACGGTTGAAATTCAATCATGCTGAAACAATTCAGCTGAAAAAAGTTGCAGTACAAAGCATTGCTTCAATGGCATGTTACACATTAGTTTTCTGTAAGAACTCAGTTATTTTAATGGAGAATAATGGAGGACCAATTCCATATTAAACTCTTGCTCTACCCTTCTAAAACAATGGACATGCATGTTGCATATTGCCTTTGAATATTCTTTTCTTATTATGAAACAGCCATCAAAACCGGAAGTTTAACTGAAAAAATATTCTGAAGCACTTTTATAGGGTCTGCAGCCAACATGATATGGTATTTGGGCGTGCCTTCCGTGGACAAAATTACTATTGACATGTGACCTTTCCAAAAATGTGACTGATGACGTTATCACCTGTCACAGCGTCCTCTGGCGGCGGGTTTAGAAAAATAATAATTTTCTATATCAGAAACGATAGGAAATTTGAATATGACTTCTGTGAATAAACTGATTAGTGGCATCTTATCTTTAAAAAAAATATGTTTGATGACGTCATGAGTTCAGAGCGCCCCCTAGCGGCATTTATAAAAAGTGACTATTTTCCTATCTCAGATATTGAACCAAAGCAGGTACTAGCGTTATTTTTTCATGATCATGAGGAAGTTTTATTGTGTCATATGTATGACCTTCAAATCACCTGATCTGACTTTTACTTCCGGTCTAAACAGGAAGTTCAAATTCAACACATTCTAATGCAAAATTGATAGGTCTTTTGAATATCAAATTGATATTGTAATAATAAAAGATGATACACCTTTGCAAAATATGATTGACATCATCAATGATAATTTGATTGAACCAGAAGTTGACACAAACACCATGTGTTTGTTCTAACAAACACTTGAGCTCTAGTTTTCAGGTTTTGTTTTTTAGGTGTTTGCGTGCGACAGCGTGAACACCTCTTGAAATTGTTGTTGTTGTTGTTTTTTTTGGCTTTCATTCTCCTTCTACTTCTTCTTCCTCACGAAATCTATCCAGCAAAAAAAACATAGTTGCAAAGTTGCGAGATCCTTCAAGCCTGACACATACTTAGACCATTACATGTAGTTGTCAATAAAGTTGTGACATATAGTTTCAGGTAAAGTTGTGACGTCATAGATCTTGAATTATGTGACATTTCGTGCACAGACACGACCCCAATCTGACCTTTCCTTCTGGTCGAAACCGGACGTTTAAGTGAACAAATATTCTGAAGCAGTTTTATAGGGTCCATGATATGGTATTTGAACATGCTTTCAGTGGACGAAATATTGACATGTGACCTTTTTTTAAATGTGACTGATGACGTCATTGCCTGTCACAGTGCCCTCTGGCGACAGGTTTAGAAAAATAATAATTTTCTGAAAACCATAGGAAATGTGAATATTACTTCTGTGAATAAAGTGACTAGTGACATCTTATCTTTTTAAAAAATATGTTTGATGACGTCATCAAAGTTCAGAGCGCCTGTAGTGGCAGTTTTAAAAAGAGATTATTTTCCAATCTCAGAAATTGAACCAAAGCATATATATGACCTTCAAATCACCTGATCTGACCTTTACTTCTGGTCCAATCAAGAAGTTCAAATTCAACACATATTCTAACGCAAAATTTATATATTTTTGAATATCAAATTGTTATGATAATAGATAATACACCTTTGCAAAATATGATATTGACAGCATCAATGATAACTTGATTGAACCGGAAGTTCTCGCGAACACTGTGTGTTTGTTCCAACAAACACTTGAGCTCTAGTTTCTTCTTCTTCTCCCTGAGACTTGTCCAAAGACAAAAACATAGTTGCAGAGTATGTTCGAATCCCACCCGAGTAGAACGTTTGTATTTTTTGTCCGCAGCACTCTGGAAACACTGAGTATACAGAGTATAATAGTACTTATCAAACGTTAGGGTAAAATCTACAATAATATTTTAATATTATTATTATTATTCCCCAAAAAATGTTCTTTAATTCAACCTTTGGACGCCATTTCATGTTTGGGAAACAAAACCAAACACCCCTCCAGGGAAAACATAATAATACTACTGTAATAATAAAATAAAATAAACTGAAATAAAATAAAATTCACAAAGACAGACAATAAGCGCATGGATAAAATGGGCATGTCGCTCACATATACTACAAGGGAATTCAGACAATCCCGGTCAAATCTCGCTGGGCCCCCCGGCCCCCTGACAATGTTGGCTCTCATTGCGCGGTCCATGCTCCGGCTGGAGATAACAACATTGGTGAGGGGAGCGGGGGAGCGGGGAGCGGAGATTGGGGAGCGGTTGACAGGGGAGGGTATGTTTATAGTAACGTGTCCCAACTATTTTGGCCGTGATTGTAGTGTCAGACACCGTAGCGTAGTGCTTCACAAATGACTCAACAATTCTGCTGTTAATCATTCTGAAATGCCACAGTATCACATAGGGCCAGGATTATACTACAATTGTAAGAATGGGAATTTTATTCTGGATGTCCCAGCGTGAGGTCAAGAGTACTTTATAGCCTAAGATAACAACTTCAAACTTATATAATAAATAAAATAAATAAATAAATAAATAAATAAATAAATAAATAAATAAATAAATAAATAAATAAATAAATAAATAAATAAATAAATAAATAAATAAATTAATTAATTAATTAATTAATTAATTAAATAAATTAAATTAAATTAAATTAAATTAAATAAAATAAATAAAATAAAATAAAATAAAATAAAATAAAATAAAATAAAATAAATTCCAAATGGAATCTCCAATTTTGTTGTTTTACACTTCCTAACCGAACTGAAAATATGTAACTGTGTAACTGGCTATTCGGTCGTGTAAGCATTACAGCCTTACTTACTGTATATGGTCTGTAAGACTTAAAAACAAGACAAAACATATTAAATCCCATTAGAAAAAAAAATTGCAAAAATGCTTTTATTAAGCAGTTCCTATTTGCTGATGCCCTGTTTTTCAAATCAGTCAAATTTGGACACCCTATTTTCAAATCCTGGTTAATAGCCTGGTTCCAGGTAACATTTCAGCATGAATGACTTCTTTCATGTTTTACAGGGGTGAAACTTGTTCGGTGAAATGTGTGCTTTTTTTAAACCCAGAAGGATTTTATGACCTCAGTGGAAGATCATCTAAAATGGCGTATTTAAATTGTACCATAAACAAGTTTTTAAGTTTACAAAAAATATTTACTTTTTTACTTTTGTACACATTTTAACAACAATTTATTTCTGGGTTAGCCCAAATCCCTTGCCAAGCCAAATCTCTTGCCAGTTCACAAGTCTTTCTGAGCTGAATATCTTGCCACCCAAACCTTCTTGCCAGGCAGTCCAAGTGTCTTGCAAGCCCAATTTTCTTGCCAAACAATATGAGATCCTTTTATACATTTAACATCAATTTATTTCTGGGTTGAGCCAAATCTCTTGCCAAGCCAAATCTCTTGCCCGTTCACAAGTCTTTCTGAGCCGAATATCTTGCCAAACCCTCTTGCCAAATCTCTTGCCAGTCCAAGTGTCTTGCCACCCAAACGTCTTTCAAGCCAAATTTTCTTGCCAAACAAATCTTGCCAACAATATGAGATCCTGGGGGTGGGTGGTTGGGGTGACTGGGTGTACTTTATGCTAACATTGGCTGCTCTTGTTTGTCATTTGAGCAGGTAGGGGAAGAGAGGGATGATGGCAGAGGCTCGACCTAATTGTTGGCTAGTAAACGACTTGCAAGTTTGTGCCTCTGGACACAAGTTCCTGTGGATGGTGGTTAGAGTCATTGGAACATATCCGGCCAAAACCTGATGGCCTGGCTGTATGCTATGCTAGTTTGAGGTGTCGGAGATGACAACTGCTGGAATGAGGCGTTTGATGTTTGGCTGTGGGTTTAACATTAGAGATCTTTGGTGATCTGTTGTCTTACGAACAGCAACATCCAGAGAACTGGTCTCTCTGGATGAGTACTCTGAGGTGACTTGGTTGGTTCTGTGAAAGGAATTCGTGGGAAGGGAGGTACTGAAGCTCTCTTCATTACTGGTCCAAATGGAGAAGACATCATCGATGTATCAAACCACCAGACCCTTGGCGGACATGGAGCTAGAGGCAACATGCACCACTAGTTGCTCTAAAGAGACGAGCAATCGATGCTGCCCTGCACTGACCCGTTATGGCCGGATGTTCAGGCCATGGGTTGAATGGAGCGAGGCCATTTGATCAATACATCTTCTTTCTACTGACATGGACAGGCTCTCTGTTGTTCCTGGTGGCTCAGTACCCTGTAGAATCATGTCAGGAATCGAGTGGTTGGGCAGACCGAAGTGATGGCCTACAGGCATGTCTGATTTACGGGTGTTGGCCATGGACCTTTGGTCATGAAACTGTCTTTTGAGGGTGGTCTTTGTCTCACCAATGCACGGTACACCACAGACCTTGCAAGACATGAGACAGATGAGATTGGTGGTGGTACAGGTGATATGACCTTTGGTCATGTATATGGCTCTGATGGCATAGCTTTTGAAGGAATCCCACTCCTGGACATGTTCTCAACAAGCAGTGCACCAGGAAATATACCTAAAAGTACTCTGTTGGATGTGAGGACTAACAGTGTCAGGAATAGGGGGACCTCAGCTTGAACGATGAGATCCCTTCACTGGATGCATGTCTAAATGTCAACATTGGCTCTTCTGGAATGGCATGTTAAAGGCGATCTTTAGTGAGCAGAATATGGTGGTAAGTACTAGTTATTTTATGTATAGGACAGAGAAAGAGAGGTGATAAATGACAATGAGGGGATCTTTCTTGTTGGCACTGTCTTGATGTTCAGACTTCTCAGCAAAAACTGAGACCTTGGACAGACACTTGACCTTCTTGATAGCCAGACGAACTACTTGCGAGTTGTGACCTCTGGACGTAAGGTATTTCTTTAATTCCTGTGAATGGTGTTCAAAGTCGGAGTCATTGGAAGATATCTGGTGAAATCTGGGGGCCTGACTGTATGTTATGCTAGTTTTGCGGTGTCGGGGATGACAACTGGAGGAGGGAAGCTATTGGGGTTTGACTGTGAGTTTAACATAAAGATCAGTGGTTCGGCTGTTGTCTTCCTTATGCGCAGTAACATTCGAAAAATGGGTCTCTCTGGATTGGTACTCAGTTGATGATTATGTGGAAGGAATTTAATGTGGTTTTTGTAGGCAATGAAGCTCTTTTCATCATTGGTACAGATGAAGGAGACATCATCAATATAGCCCTGCTAGATCCAAGGCTCCATAGAACTGAGGCATATGGCATCAACATGTGTTCTTTTAGTGCATAACTTCTAAGCGAAAACCTATTGAAGATGCCATCAATGGTGTTTTCTCTTTGGAGTTAGCTAGAAGAATGCATGTTTGCCTCAGTTCCATGTCGAACCTCGAGTCTAGTGGAGCTATATCGTTGATGCCTTCCTCATCTAAATCAGTGATGAAAAGAGGCTCATTGCCTTCATTGTAAATCCATATGAATTCCTTCCACAGAATCGTCAATCGAGCACCCATTCACAGAGACCTGTTTTATGGATGTTACTGTGTGAAAGGAATACAATGGCTTAACCACCGGTAGCTATGTTGAACCCACAGACAAACACCAATAGTTTCACTCCAACAGTTGCCTACCCCGGCATTGCAAAATTGGTATAATGTACAGCCAGACCCTCAGATTTCACTGGGTATGTTCTATTGACCCCTACTTTGTTCATCATTCACAGGAACTAAAGAAACACCTTATGTCCAGAGGGCAGAGCTCGTAAGCTGTTCGTCTCGTCATCAAGAAGGTCAAGTCTCTGCCCAGGGCCTTGGTTTTTGCTGAGAAGCCCAGACGTCAAGATTGTACCAATTGGAAAGTTCCCCTTATTGCCACTTATCACCCCTCTCTCTCCTTCCCATACATGAAATACCTAGTACTGTAAAACCATCATATCCTGCTTACTTTAGATTGCCTTCATCATGTCATTGCAGGGGAGCCTATATGTTGGCATTTAGACATTCACCCAGCGTAAGGGAATTCATTGTTTGGGATGAGGTCCCTCTATTCATGACACTGTTCATCCTCATATTCAATGGGGTACTTTCAGGTGTACTTCCCGTTGCATTGCTTGTTGAGGACATGTCAAGGAGTCAGATTCCTTCAAAGTCATGTCACCATAGCTATATATAAGACCAAAGGCCACATTATCTTTATCATCACCAATTCCATCTATCTCATATCCTGCAGGGTCTGTGTGGTACTGAACATTGGTGAGACAAAACCCCCTCAAAAGAGGGTTTTGTGGCCACAGATCCACAGTCAATACCCGTAAGCTAGACACATCTGTTGACCACCACTTCTGTGTGTCCATCTACTCTATTTCTGGCATGATTATGCAGGGCTATGGGTCACCTGAGAACTGTAGAGAGCTTGACCATCTCAGCAGAGAGAAGATGTGGATCAATTGTCTTCACTTCACTCAATCTATGGTCTTAACATCCAGGTCAGTCGGGCAGTGAGGACACCATCTTTTGCCGTTCTCTTTAGGAGTAAACTAGTAGGATGCATGTTGACCTCCGCTCCATGGGCCTTGGGCTGGTGGTGGTACATCGATGATATCTTCTTCATCTGGACCGGTGATGAAGACAGCCTCAGTGCCACCTTTCCCATGAATTCCTTCCACAGAATCATGCGAGTCACCTCCAAAGACTCATTTAGAGAGACCCATCTCTGGATGTTGATATAGTAGGGCAACGGTTGAACCACTGATCCCTGTGTTGAAGCTGCAGACAAACACCAAGAGCTTCACTCTATCAGTTGCCTTCCCTGGCACTGAAAATCTGGCATAACATGCAGACAGACTTTCAGACTTTGCCTGATATGTGATAATGACTCCTACTTACCATTTACAGGAACACCACGTGTCCACAGGTCACAGCTTGTAAGTTGTTCTTCTAGCCATCAAGAAGGTCAAGTCTCTGCCCAGGGCCTATCACCCCTCTCTCTCCTGTACATACAACATCTTGTACATGTCCTGCTCATGTCATTCAAGAGGAGCCGATGTTGGCATTTAGTACACCCAGTCATAGGGATCTCGCCAAATCTTGCCACGCCAAATCTTGCCACGCCAAATCTTGCCACACCAAATCTCCCTTGCCACGCTAAATTTCCCTTGCCACGCCAAATCTCCCTTGCCACGCCAAATCTCCCTTGCCACGCCAAATCTCCCTTGCCACGCCAAATCTCCCTTGCCACGCCAAATCTCCCTTGCCACGCCAAATCTCCCTTGCCACGCCAAATCTCCCTTGCCACCACAAATCTCTCTTGCCACCACAAATCTCTCTTGCCACGCCAAATCTCTCTTGCCACGCCAAATCTCTCTTAATTGCTATGCCAAATTTGGTTCAAATCTTGGCAATAAATAGTTGTTATCTGTACTGGATCTAAGTGAAATAATTAATATTTGTTATATTCAAAGGGAATTGTCATACCAGTTATAGATGATGTTTAAATACTATTCCAATTTGAATCTTCTAGAAACTATATGTTGTGTTTGTACTAAAATACAAGTGTACATGTTAACCTATGCACTTTAATGGAAAAGAAGGCTGTTTATGTATTTATAAATGTGTTTATCAAACCAGAAAACCTTTTTTTAATTCAAGTTTACAAACCTCCACAGCAGCAACATTTATGAAATTAAGAACTTCATTGAATGTGTATGTTTAATAACTTTTATCCTTGGCACAAATTGTTGTGTCATTGCACAAAGGAACAAACCAAACAAATTGTTTAACTCTAAATAGTTATTTCTTGAGTAATTTCTTGATAGTGGTGGCGTCTGGGATTGACAGTTTTCCCAGATGGAGCTTTTCTACAGATGAGGGGTGCCACCCCTTGACCAACTGATTTGATGTGATGAGTGTCTTGGAGTGTCATGAAATGGTTAAAAGACGCCGAGGAGTGTTGAAGTGTCTTGGAGCGTGCTGTCATGATGCTAGATGGTAAGAAGATGCAGTGGAGTACTGAAGTGTCAATTGGAGCGTGCTGTCATGATGCTAGATGGTAAGAAGATGCAGTGGAATACTGAAGTGTCAATTGGAGTGTGATGTCATGATGCTAGATGGTAAGAAGATGCCAAGTGATCTAGTTCTTTCTATTTACAAACGATATATATCATTAATAATGTTATCATCTCTGGATTTGTACCATCTTCTTTGTTATTCATCCAGTTATTATAAAGTGCGCATATCCTAAAGTCAAGATCAAGGAAGTCAACATAAGAAACAAGCAATACAAATGAATATAAGCACATAATAGTTCTGTCTTATGAGCAGTTTCTTGAAAGTGTTTGGCAGCTTTGGCAAGCTAGTATGGTATTCTTTTCCTTAGTTTAAGATTGGATTGACATTTCATGTACTTATATTATCAGTGAACATTTAAAATAAAACAAATTAAATAGATATGATTGTGCCTTCACTGATGTTACTCAGCACTGTATAGTCTGTATGCTTTCGAGTGTCCACTGGTAAACTCTGTGGTCTAGAGGTAAGACATCTGCACTACTATGCAGAAGGATGTGGGTTCGAGTCCCACCTGAGTCGCCTGTAGACACTGGGAAGCACTAAGTATGTAGTGCTGAACTATGTTAGTGAAGGGCACAATTATAGCAATTGAAATTCTATTAGCTAGAGAACAATTATAATGATAGAATTCCTCCATTCAGTTAAGGGTCATTTCTAAATTGTTCACTTGTCCACTTGTTAATGTCTGAATCGGTGTCTTGATTAGTATAGGTGGTAAAACAGTGGTCATCGGTATCAAACTCACAATAGCAGTTAATTTCTGTTTATAACTTGTATGTTGATGAGAAACTGAAATTCAACTTAAATTATGCATAGAGAAACAAAATGTGCATATCTTTGGATTTGGCCCAAGTCTCAGCTTACACTAACTACATCACACTGAAAATAGAATTGATCATAGAAACATACATGCGCTGCAAATCATTTAGCTGTGTGTTAAAGATGCATGTGGCAGACATAATGCATCAGATGGCAGGCTACATGCAAACGTTCTGTTATTAGCTGCTTATCTCAACTTGATGTGGGTATCGCGTGTCAGACCAACGGGTCTGACAAACATCTACAGCGTGCATTTAACCATAGAGCAAGTTTTCCCCCATAACTTGGTATCCATTAAATATTTCACCTATAAAAATGTTATGTAGACCTTGATATACCAATCCCTTGCAATGCATGACAATGTTAGTGGGACATAGCAACAGATGTAGGATAACAATCTAATCAATTGAGTTAAACTTACTGAAATTAGATCATTATACTGCTTGAATTAAAATCACATGTACACACACATTGTACTATTCAGCTGGCATGGCAGACTGTACATCCAATTTTCATACTTATCCAAATGTTTTGTTTTGTCATCTTGTAGGTGCTTTAGGTATTACTGTATTGTTTGATTGACAGGCAGCAGGGGTGTATTTATCGACCGAATACATTTTATTTGGTTTCAGAACCACTACTATTTACAACTCGTTAGAGAAGTTACATGGTGCTACCACAAATTTTCCTTAGGTTATGTACATGTATGATCAGTTTTCAGTTAATTTTTTTTTAAATAATTACTAAGTACTGTATTGTATACTCGGTATAAAATTCAATTTGTGTTGGCTGTTATAAAGACCTAACAGAAATTATAACAGACATTTATCACGCATGCAGTGGCCATCTTGGTTTTCTGACACATCAAATAAACCGGTAATGCTGTAGGACGGTGCACACTAGAGAAAAATGTTGAGAATTATCCTCACTCCCAGTTCTTTTCACATTGATGTGTCAGAGAACCAGATTTCTTAAACATGCCTTTAAAGTCAGGATTCAAACTGCCTACTGTAGGTTGGGGTCAAAATCAAAAATGTTAATTTTAGGCAACAGTTGAAGATCTCAATAAAATGAATGAAAAGCTCAGTGTTGGACATGCATGTTGTTCTACATTCCACTCATTTTGCATTGGGTTACATTTGCCTTTCTAGTTTCATCTAGTTACTGGGAAATGGGCATGGCATTACTCTATGTTGTTAATCTCCAATGAAGAAAATGTATTTATAAATAATATTTGTGACATGCCATCTGAAAATGAGTGGAATTTTTTTTAAATATTTACAGTTGCCATTTCATTTATAGTCACGAGATGCAGGATATTCTGCATGTAATGTTGAAATTTGCCTTGTCTCAGGTTTCTTATACCTAGGCCGGGAACATGGCAGACTTAAAACATTTATCAACAGTAAGACATTTTCTGCTATATAAAATTAATGAAAAGTTCAATGTTGGACATGCACAGCTAAATTCCACTCATTTTGCATTGGATCACATTAAATTTTTTAAAGATGTGCCATCCTTTGATACAATAAGTTACTATTGAAGTGCTCAAAAAATTTATCATGTGCAAATTTTGCTTACGCTAAGCAATTCTACTAAAGGCATGAATTAAAAGGCCTCCGTTATTATAGTCAATTGATGTGTCAACTACTGCCAAAGAAACCTCCTCAGAGAATCAGAGCAGGTTCTGAGTGAACATCTTCATCGCACGATGGAGCTGAGCATATTCTTCAGTATACCACTTCAGGATGCTCAGTTAGACAAAGGCATCTACATCTAGCGCTCACCCTCTTCTGCATCTTCTTCAGTATGATGCTTAATTAAGGATGCTCAGTTTATTAGACAAAGGCATCTTCATCCTGATCCAGACTGATGGAAGTCTGTTTGACCTTCTTCAAGCCAATGTCAAAGATACAAGTAAAGGTGTCAAACAAGGCTGTGTGTGTACTAGTGCTCACCCGCATCTTCTTCATCTTCTTCAGTATAGCGCTTCAGGATGCTCTGTAATATTATAATATTAGAATAATTCAGTGGAGTGTCGTGGCCGAGCGGTCTAGCTTATCGGACTCAAGTTCTGGTGTTAGCAGCAGAATGTGGGTTCGAATCCCGGCCGTGACACTTGTGTCCTTGAGCAAGACACTTAAGCATAATTGCTTATAGGGGCAGAGGCAGTTTAACAACTGCCTTGTTCTGGACTAGTTACCCCTCCCAGTCCTTTTCGCACCGTGAAGAGGCTGGTTATTAACTTATCTTGTTTCGGTGTGAGGGGCTGGTTTCTTCAGTGTGGAGTTGTTGTAACAACTTAATGACTTAGTAGCCCCCGCCTTGGATTGGCCATTGGCCTTGTGTGGGGCGATTTGCTTAAAAAAAATATTTAAAAAAATAAAAAAATAAAGGCATCTTCATCCTGATCCAGACTGATGGAAGTCTGTTTGACCTTCTCCAAGCCAAAGTCAAAGATACAAGTAAAGGTGTCAAACAAGGCTGTGTACTAGTGCTCACACGCATCTTCTCCATCTTCTTCAGTATAGCGCTTCAGGATGCTCTGTAATAAACAAAGGCATCTTCATCCTGTTCCAGACTGATGGGAGTCTGTTTGACCTTCTCCTAGCCAAGTCAAAGATGCAAGTAAAGGTGTCAAACAAGGTACTCACCCTCTTCAGTATAGCGCTTCATGATACTCAGTATATAAACAAAGGATGCTCAGTAATAAACAAAGGCATCTTCATCCTGTTCCAGACTGAGGGAAGTCTGTTTGACCTTCTCCAAGTTAAATCAAAGAAATAATGAAATGTGTCAAACAAGGCTGTGTACTAGCGCTCACCCTCATCTTCTCCATCTTCTTCAGTATGATTCTTCAGGATGCTCAGTAATAAGCAAAGGCATCTCCATCTGGTTCACTTTCTTCTCCATCTGCTTCAGGATGCTCAGTTAAATAAAGGCACCAGCTTGTTTTGTTCTTCAAACAGAATCTGAAAGAATCCAGGAAAATTTTGGCACCGAGAATAAACCATATTGTGTGTCCTGAGAAGCTGTTCCATTGCTGTGTTTCATAACACACTAATAGTAGAATTGCTTAGCATCAACAATAATTAGAAAAAGAGCACTATTTTGTAAATTTAATAGTTTTATTATATAATTTTTGGCAATTATCAAAATTATACTAATTTCCCAAGAAGGGTCATCAAGAAGGTTGGAGTGACACTGGTTTACAGTTTTTAACACAAATGCATTTATTATACGACTCTAAAATATGCAGGACTACTGTCTACAGTGTACCAGCAAAAATGTGCTTGAGATGGTGAAGCAAATTTACAAGCCAGAGACAAACATTTGCATTCCTGTAAATAACTTCTGCATGCTGTGAACAACTTCAGAGATGCTAGTTTCTGGTCATGATGCAGAAAGAGACTTGAATGAGGCAATGGTGCTTGTGAATCAAATACCTATACTCTGTGGGGAAACAGCACTGTCTCTGCTAAGCCTCTATTTCACTGCTCATTGGCTGTTACGTCATTTGTCTCTTAAGCATCTTAAGCATGGCATTATCATTCTGCTCTGGTGATGAGATGTTGTCTCAAGTTTGTCTACCCTCATTCTACATCAAGAATGTGATTAGTTGTTGGCTATTTGATTGCGAATCAGCAGGATATCTTCACAGATTGAAAAAGGTTGCACATATTGGGCTGTATACTCCCCAGAGAGCTGAGAAAGATTATATGAATGATGTAAAGTGCATTGGGACATTATTTATAGATATATATAAATATATGCACTATATAGTAATGATTTATTATTATTACCTTCTCTTTAAAACTACATTGGCTTGCTCATTACAAATATAAAATCTGTCAATAAGCAGTATAGGCCTACTTACTCGTATGTACCCACGATGTATGTAATTGAATGGCATGCCGTATGTTTTTAAGTGAAAATAAGCTTTTGTGACATGCACTGTACTGAATTGAACTGAAAGAGTTCACTGATTAACAAGTCATTTATCTTGGCTTGAATTATAAAACACCCTCATAAAAAAAAAAAAAACGAAAACAAAATATATAATGAAAAAAAGAAAATTAATATAAAAAAGAAAAAAGAGAGAACTCGAAAGAAAAAAGAAAAAAAGTATTAACTCAAAAGAAAAAAGAAGGAAAAGAAACCTAAAAAATTACCACACCCCCAATTTATTTTTATTAATTTAAAAAAAAAAAAAAAATCCCAACAAAAAAGAAAGAAAAAATTATATAGAAAAAAAATTAATAGAAATAATTATATGCTATGCATGATCATGTATTTCATATCGTCGTGTCAGTGCAAAAACGTTATGTTCACAATGCAATAAGGTCGTATGTACAGCGCGTCGTCAATCTGCATAAATTTACATACATTAAAAAATGTTTGTGCAACAACGTCATATCTCAGCCATTGTTTTTGTGCATTCATCCGGGAACTTGTTACATACGACCGTTTTGCACTGACACAAACTGGTTTTGCGCAAAAACGTCGTAACTCGGAGATATAACGTTTTTGCACTGACACGACGATATTTAGGTCAAGAGGTTATCTGACTAGAAATTTATTTAAGTAATGTTTTATTTAAAGGGACAGTATTATCACGATCAGAGCAGACTTGGAACAGTCCTAATTTAAGAAAATTGATGACATTGTCCCTTTTAAGTATACCCAAATGGCCAATTGTTTTAAGTGTACAAATATAGTTATGTATAGGCATTATATATTAGGGGTTATCAATCCAGCCTGTCAATCAAACAGCACAAATTCACCAGTAGCTACAACTAATAGACTACAACTAATAGACTACAACTAATAGACTACAACTAATAGACTACAACTGTTGCTATATACTATACTACTCAAAACAATTTAGGGAACACCTGATGTTACTGCAAGAGGTGGTCACACCCGTTATTGAAATGTTCCATGAACCGGGATTTTCATTTGCAACCCCCTCTCTCTTTCAGTAGTCATGTCATGAAATGTGTAATCACTACATGCATCCTTTATCATCTGTTTCATTGTGCAGTTGTTTCTCATCAATTCTGTGAAACATTGTGTTTATCTGAAATAAATGATCTTGCTTTTTTCCTTCCTCCATGCTTTAACTGAGATTATTCCGGTGTTCCCTAAATTGTTTTGAGTAGTATATTATCTCTGTCAAACTTTCCAGGGGGTCTTTTTTATCCACATTTCGTGAATAACATCCAACATGACCAGTTTATGATGAATCCTCACTCCATGGTTAAATGCTGCTGTCAGTACTTGTTTGTTGGATACTTCAAGTACATGTACATGCCTGCATCCACACTGAGTTTGTAAAGTTATATTTTCTCCACTTGTTGCCTGTTCGGAATTATGCAATGTGGCCTCAAGCCAAGCCAGTTATTTATTTTAAGTGCTTTTGCGCTGTGGTATATTTTTTGTCTCACAACTAGCTTTACATTTTCAAAGAACCATCCATACCATGACCACTTTCACAGCACTGCATTAAGTTAATTAGAGAATGGATTGGAACAAGGGCCAAATCTAGGGGTATGCCTTTGTCACACGATGGGTTTGTTTTTCCCATGGCAGACATCACAGACAAAATACTAGACAAAGAAAGACCTTACAGAAGGAGAAGAACAGTACGAACTATACCACCATTTGCTAAACAAATTATAATGATAAAATGATTATGTGCCTTATAAATACGTTAAGTCCCTTCCCCACATCATGATGCCGGTTCACGACATAATAATGCCAGCACAAAATCCATCAGTTCTAGGGATGTACTTATAGTTTACACAGCGTCTTGTTGGTGACAACACCTACTTATCAGTTTATCAGTGTTTCTTGTGGTTGAACACTTTTATTTTTTTTCCCCCAGTCAATTGTTGTTACCTTATTAAAGGTTCTGGTACAGCCTAGAACTGCTGCACGGTTTCAAATTCAGTGTCAGTAACATGCAACCAAATCTGAGTATCTGCTCGCATGTCTATATACAATTGTCTTACACCATACGTTGTTTTTTGCCAAATATTTACAAACATTTAGTCTATTGACAAAGATGTTTATGGAATTAACCAGATAAATAGTAACACACCATCCTTGTTCTTTGCCAACCACTTTCAAGAAACTGCTAAAGACAGTAATTAGAGTTTATATATTTGTATTGTTTTGTTTAACACTTTTTGAAAATTAAACTTAGATTTTCTATGTCTTTTGAATGTTAATAATAAATTTATAGAAATATTTGGTTAACTTAGCAATCAGCTTCGTACTGATTTTGCTTCGTTTTGCTGTGTTAAGGTAAACATTAATTAGATATGATGGCTGGTGACAATAAAGCTGTTGTATGAATCTGCCTAGGCAGTGTGAACCGGCTTTGTTGTGGAAAGCATTAGAAAGTCTGTTTCAGTGACATTTAATCTGATGTAAAAAAAAATCTGGGATGAAAACAAAAGAAAATTTCAATCCTATGAAAAAGTTTGCGCTTAAATCCTACAGAAAAAAATCCTAAAGAAAAATTTGCGCTTCAATCTTACAAAAAAAAGTGATTTGCATACATTATTTTAGCAGGATTATTTCTAGGATGAAAAACAAAAGAAATTTGCATACATTATTTTAGCAGGAAAAAAAACCCCAAAAATTCCGCTTAAATCTAACAGAAAAAAAAAGTGATTTGCATACAAATGAAAAACAAAATAAATTTGCATAATTTATTTTAGAAGGAAAAACAAAAGAAAAATTCACGCTTCAATCCTACGAAAAAACCTAAATTGCATACATCTTTTTCTAGGATGAAAAACAGAAAAATTTGCGCTTAAATCCGACAAAAAAGAAATCTGATTTGCATACGCTTCAATCCTACGAAAAAAAAACGTGATTTGCATACATCTTTTTTCTAGCATGAAAAACAAAAGAAATTTGCGCACATTATTTTAGCAGGAAAAACCCAAAAAAATTGCGCTTAAATCTAACAGAAAAAATGTGATTTGCATGCAAAGAAATTTGCATAATTTATTTTAGCAGGAAACAAAAGAAAAATTCGCTCTTTAATCCTACGAAAAAACCTAAATTGCAAACATTTTTTTCTAGGACAAAAGAAATTTGCATACATTATTTTAACAGGAAAAACAAAAGAAAAATTCGCTGTTTAATTCATTTTAGCGGGAAACAAAGAAAAATTCGCTCTTTAATCCTATGAAAAAAACCTAAATTGCATACATTTTTTCTAGGATGAAAAACAAAAGAAATTTGCATACATTATTTTAGCAGGAAAAACTAAAAAAATTCACGCTTAAATCCTACGAAAAAAAGTGATTTGCATACATTTTTCTAGGATGAAAAACAAAAGAAATTTGCATACATTATTGCAGGGAAAAAACCCAAAAATTGCGCTTAAATCTAACGGAAAAAATTTGATTTGCATACAAGAAAAATTCGCTCCAATCCTACGAAAAAAACGTGATTTGCATACATTTTTTTTAGGGTGAAAAACAAAATAAATTCGTATAAATTTTTTTAGCAGGAAAAACACAAAAAAATTGCGCTTAAAAAATTGCGCTTAAAATTTCTATTTCGATTTTGCCGTTGGTTTCAAAAATCATTGAAAAAGCTGTCCACTCACAATTCCTCTCATACCTTACTTCAAACGACCTTCTGTCTTCTAATCAGTTTGGTTTTAGACCTGGGTATTCCACACTTGCAGCAGTAGCTCATGCTCATGATAACTGGCTCCATCACATTAACAATGGTAATTTAATTGGTTCTTTATTCATTGATTTACAGAAAGCTTTTGATACAGTCAACCACGGTATTACGCAAACTTTCTTTTTATAGTTTATCTACCTCAGCTGTTGATTGGCTAGCATCTTATTTATCTGGAAGGACGCAGCAAGTCTGTTACAAATCCAAACTTTCTTTAGTTAATCCTGTAACATCTTGAATACCCCAGGGATCAATCCTGGAGCCCTTACTTTTTTCATTGTACATTAATGACTTGCCGAAATGTCTTGATCACTGCAACATTGATATGTATGCAGATGATACACTCATTTATTATGGCGATAAAAACACTAGTCTCATTGAAAATAAATTGAACTCAGATCTTCTTAATCTGACAAAATGGCTGCAGGCTAACAAACTTATTTTAAATCCTCAATAAACAGAAGTTATGCTAGTTGGTACTGCTCAAAAACTTAAAAAGAGCAATCCCCTTTTTTTCTGGCCAAAAAAATACAACAAGTTGATTCTCATAAACACCTAGGGGTACTAATGGACAACAAACTCAGTTTCTCTGAACATGTGAAAAAAGTTTGCAATAAATTAAGTTCTTCAATTTCTTTGCTTGCCAGAACAAGAAAATTTGTTTACCAGCCAACAGCTTTTTCATTATACAATGCCTTGGTTCTACCCCACATAGACTACTGCTGTATGGTCATCATCACAATCACATTTATTTCCATTTCACTTTACAGATATTCACTTTACAGATTGCAGTGTAAAACAATAATACAAACTACAAAATAAATAAAGTGAGTAGGAGAATTACATAAAGTAGCATAGCAACAAATAGTGAAATGGAGGCATATCCCGAGAAGCATTGCTTGTGTTGGGGATGCCTTAGACAAGACAGACAGACAGACAGACAAACGGACATAGGACAAAAAGGGACAGACAGACAAAACATAGATTAACCCTAGCGAAAGCATATAAACAGATGTCACATAAAGGGTTGTGACGATAGCCTATCCAAGTTTAGGGATGGAATGTATAAGTACATTATATACCATACATGAGACAAAATAATGAAAAATAATATTAGTTTAAGCAATATAACATCAATAAATTACAGGGAACAATTTAAAAGATACCGTTTTATATTACGCTTGAATAAACCGAGAGAAGGGGAATGTCTAATAAGTTGGGGTAGTGTGTTCCAATTTATGGCACCAGTGTATCGAATGGTATGTTGAAAAAGTCGAGTTCTATGGATTGGAAGATGTATGTTTGTTGATGTTCTAGTGTTGTAATTATGAACATTATAATTAAATGTGAATAATGCTTGGAATTTGCTAGGTAGTTGTTTGTTGGCGTATTTATACATGAACACGTTTTGTTGATATTTATTGATGTTGTCAAGGTTGAGCAGTTTCAAGTTTTTGAAGAGGGGATCTGTGTGGGCAATGAAGTGGGCTTTAGAAATTAACCGAATGGCTTTCTTTTGGAGCGTGAGCAGTTTGTTAGTGTAAGTACGAAATGTGTTTCCCCACACAATGTTACAATACGTCAAGTATGGGAGTATTAACGAACAATAGAGTGTACGGAGTACTGCGGTTGGAAATATGTGTTTTAATCTGTTCATGATGCCAATAGACTTTGCTACTTTATTTGCAATCTGATCTATGTGGTATTTAAATGTCAAATTACTGTCGATCAGTACACCAAGAAACTTTGTAGTATCAACTCTTTGGATCGATTCATTTGACAGTTTAACATCATGAGTGGTATTATTATAATGTTTGTTTTTACTGTTAAAAATCATATAGTTGCATTTTTTGATATTGAGAGAAAGTCGGTTTGCTTTCAACCATTCACATACATACATCAAATGCTGATTGACATTTTCAAATAGAGTAGGAAGGTGGGGTGCCAAACCCACTCTTGTCTCCAAAATTCAAAAACTCCAAAATAGAGCACTTCGCATTGTTCTTAAGCTTCCACCCCTTTCACCCACTAACTTAATTTTTGGTAATCTCAATACAATGACAGTTGCCAAGCGCATCCACTTCCAATTTGCCTGCCAGGCTTTCAAGGCCTCCATTGGTGTTGCTCCGGACTGTCTCTGCCAGAGACTTAACCTGATCCAGCCTGGCGATCGACCAACAACTCGGGCAATTACACATGGTAATTTTTATTATTCCCAAACCTAAATGTGAAATCTTTAAAAACAGTTTTAGTTACAGAGCTCCTTCTTTTTTTAAATGGTGTCCCTTTCACCACTCGTTCAAACTCTTATTCTTCATTCCGGCGTTTGTTGAAGGAAGGCAAGGTTTGAAGTAATATTATTATTATGTCATAGATTGCCTTGTGTCTTGCGCGAGATGTTGGTATACAATTGATAATTAATCTGTGAAAAAAAAAAAAATTGCCATTTTACGACGGAACACTTTCGGTCAAAGATAGGCATGCCGATCGTACATTGCCTATATATATATCCCGATTGAATAATTTTATGCAATTTTAATTCGTTAGGCTGGGCTCATTAGTGGATTGATTAATTGGTGGCGCTAATAGATTATAGGTAGAGATGTGATGAACACATCTATGAAGAAAAAAATTACAATTTTGCCATTTTACGATGGAACATTTCTCGTCAAAGTTGTGCGAATCGTCATTGTGCATTTGCTATGGTACTGTACACTCAATGACGGATATTGACGGTCTTTGGCGGTAATTTAAATTCGGTGCCAGCACCAAATTTCGTGCTATCACTAAATTCGGTGCTGACTTCAGCCTGGTGTAAAGAGCTAAAGAGTCTGTAAATGGAATCGCATAAAGCCTGGAGCTCGCACTCATAATTAAAGGGACTCTAGAACATGTACCATTATCGCCGGTATATGCCGTGTATATATAGTTAAACAATGCCGAGTATTTGTGACCAACGCATCAAAAGTTAAAACAATTTGTGCCCCCTTTAATGTTAATTTTTGTTAATTTTTGTTAATTTTTGTTAATGAATTATGGAGATGACATTTCAACTTAGGGCATATCGTGGTTTTGGCTTGATACAATTAATATTTCATAATTAAAGGGACTCTAGAATATGCACCATTATCGTCGGTATATGCCGTGTATATATTATTACACAATGCCGAGCATTTATGATCACTCGTCAAAAGTTAAAACAATTTGTGCCCCCTTTAATGTTAATTTTTGTTAATGAATTATGGAGATGACATTTCAACTTAGGGCATATCGTGGTTTTGGCATGCTACGATTAATATTTCATAATTAAAGGGACTCTAGAATATGTACCATTATCGCCGGTATACGCCGTGTATATATTACACAATGCAGAGTATTTGTGATCAACTCGTCAAAAGTTAAAACAATTTGTGCCCCCTTTAATGTTAATTTTTGTTAATTTTTGTTAATGAATTATGGAGATGACATTTCAACTGAGGGCATATCGTGGTTTTGGCATGATACGATTAATATTTCATAATTAAAGGGACTCTAGAATATGTACCATTATCGCCGGTATATGACGTGTATATATAGTTAAACAATGCAGAGTATTTGTGACCAACTCATCAAAAGTTAAAACAATTTGTGCACCCTATAATGTTAATTTTTGTTAATTTTTGTTAATTTTTGTTAATTTTTGTTAACGAATTATGGAGATGACATTTCAACTGAGGGCATATCGTCGTTTTGGCATGATACGATTAATATTTCATAATTAAAGGGACTCTAGAATATGTACCATTATCGCCGGTATATGACGTGTATATATAGTTAAACAATGCAGAGTATTTGTGACCAACTCGTCAAAAGTTAAAACAATTTGTGCCCCCTTTAATGTTAATTTTTGTTAATTTTTGTTAATGAATTATGAAGTTGACATTTCAACTTAGGGCATATCGTGGTTTTGGCATGATACGATTAATATTTCATAATTAAAGGGTCTCTAGAATATGTACCATTATCGCCGGTATATGCCGTGTATATATAGGTAAACAATGCAGAGTATTTGTGACCAACTCATCAAAAGTTAAAACAATTTGTGCACCCTATAATGTTAATTTTTGTTAATTTTTGTTAATTTTTGTTAACGAATTATGGAGATGACATTTCAACTGAGGGCATATCGTGGTTTTGGCATGATACGATTAATATTTCATAATTAAAGGGACTCTAGAATATGTACCATTATCGCCGGTATATGACGTGTATATATAGTTAAACAATGCAGAGTATTTGTGACCAACTCGTCAAAAGTTAAAACAATTTGTGCCCCCTTTAATGTTAATTTTTGTTAATTTTTGTTAATGAATTATGAAGTTGACATTTCAACTTAGGGCATATCGTGGTTTTGGCATGATACGATTAATATTTCATAATTAAAGGACTCTAGAATATGTACCATTATCGCCGGTATATGCCGTGTATATATAGTTAAACAATGCAGAGTATTTGTGACCAACTCATCAAAAGTTAAAACAATTTGTGCCCCCTATAATGTTAATTTTTGTTAATTTTTGTTAACGAATTATGGAGATGACATTTCAACTAAGGGCATATCGTAGTTTTGGCATGATACGATTAATATTTCATAATTAAAGGGACTCTAGAATATGTACCATTATCGCCGGTATATGCCGTGTATATATAGGTAAACAATGCAGAGTATTTGTGACCAACTCATCAAAAGTTAAAACAATTTGTGCCCCCTTTAATGTTAATTTTTGTTAATTTTTGTTAATGAATTATGGAGATGACATTTCAACTGAGGGCATATCGTGGTTTTGGCATGATACGATTAATATTTCATAATTAAAGGACTCTAGAATATGTACCATTATCGCCGGTATATGCCGTGTATATATAGTTAAACAATGCAGAGTATTTGTGACCAACTCATCAAAAGTTAAAACAATTTGTGCCCCCTATAATGTTAATTTTTGTTAATTTTTGTTAACGAATTATGGAGATGACATTTCAACTAAGGGCATATCGTGGTTTTGGCATGATACGATTAATATTTCATAATTAAAGGGACTCTAGCATATGTACCATTATCGCCGGTATATGCCGTGTATATATAGGTAAACAATGCAGAGTATTTGTGACCAACTCATCAAAAGTTAAAACAATTTGTGCACCCTATAATGTTAATTTTTGTTAATTTTTGTTAATTTTTGTTAACGAATTATGGAGATGACATTTCAACTGAGGGCATATCGTGGTTTTGGCATGATACGATTAATATTTCATAATTAAAGGGACTCTAGAATATGTACCATTATCGCCGGTATATGACGTGTATATATAGTTAAACAATGCAGAGTATTTGTGACCAACTCGTCAAAAGTTAAAACAATTTGTGCCCCCTTTAATGTTAATTTTTGTTAATTTTTGTTAATGAATTATGAAGTTGACATTTCAACTTAGGGCATATCGTGGTTTTGGCATGATACGATTAATATTTCATAATTAAAGGGACTCTAGAATATGTACCATTATCGCCGGTATATGCCGTGTATATATAGTTAAACAATGCAGAGTATTTGTGACCAACTCATCAAAAGTTAAAACAATTTGTGCCCCCTATAATGTTAATTTTTGTTAATTTTTGTTAACGAATTATGGAGATGACATTTCAACTAAGGGCATATCGTGGTTTTGGCATGATACGATTAATATTTCATAATTAAAGGGACTCTAGAATATGTACCATTATCGCCGGTATATGCCGTGTATATATAGGTAAACAATGCAGAGTATTTGTGACCAACTCATCAAAAGTTAAAACAATTTGTGCCCCCTTTAATGTTAATTTTTGTTAATTTTTGTTAATGAATTATGGAGATGACATTTCAACTGAGGGCATATGGTGGTTTTGGCATGATACGATTAATATTTCATAATTAAAGGGACTCTAGAATATGTACCATTATCGCCGGTATATGCCGTGTAGCCTATATATAGTTAAACAATGCAGAGTATTTGTGACCAACTCATCAAAAGTTAAAACAATTTTTGCCCCCTTTAATGTTAATTTTTGTTAATGAATTATGGAGATGACATTTCAACTGAGGGCATATGGTGGTTTTGGCATGATACGATTAATATTTCATAATTAAAGGGACTCTAGAATATGTACCATTATCGCCGGTATATGCCGAGTGTGACCAACTCATCAAAAGTTAAAACAATTTGTGCCCCCTATAATGTTAATTTTTGTTAATTTTTGTTAACGAATTATGGAGATGACATTTCAACTAAGGGCATATCGTGGTTTTGGCATGATACGATTAATATTTCATAATTAAAGGGACTCTAGAATATGTACCATTATCGCCGGTATATGCCGTGTATATATTACACAATGCAGAGTATATTTGTGACCAACTCGTCAAAAGTTAAAACAATTTGTGCCCCCTATAATGTTAATTTTTGTTAATTTTTGTTAACGAATTATGGAGATGACATTTCAACTTAGGGCATATCGTGGTTTTGGCATGATACGATTAATATTTCATAATTAAAGGGACTCTAGAATATGTACCATTATCGCCGGTATATGACGTGTATATATAGTTAAACAATGCAGAGTATTTGTGACCAACTCATCAAAAGTTAAAACAATTTGTGCCCCCTATAATGTTAATTTTTGTTAATTTTTGTTAACGAATTATGGAGATGACATTTCAACTGAGGGCATATCGTGGTTTTGGCATGATACGATTAATATTTCATAATTAAAGGGACTCTAGAATATGTACCATTATCGCCGGTATATGCCGTGTATATATAGTTAAACAATGCAGAGTATTTGTGACCAACTCATCAAAAGTTAAAACAATTTGTGCCCCCTTTAATGTTAATTTTTGTTAATTTTTGTTAATGAATTATGGAGATGACATTTCAACTGAGGGCATATGGTGGTTTTGGCATGATACGATTAATATTTCATAATTAAAGGGACTCTAGAATATGTACCATTATCGCCGGTATATGCCGAGTGTGACCAACTCATCAAAAGTTAAAACAATTTGTGCCCCCTATAATGTTAATTTTTGTTAATTTTTGTTAACGAATTATGGAGATGACATTTCAACTAAGGGCATATCGTGGTTTTGGCATGATACGATTAATATTTCATAATTAAAGGGACTCTAGAATATGTACCATTATCGCCGGTATATGCCGTGTATATTACACAATGCAGAGTATATTTGTGACCAACTCGTCAAAAGTTAAAACAATTTGTGCCCCCTATAATGTTAATTTTTGTTAATTTTTGTTAACGAATTATGGAGATGACATTTCAACTTAGAGCATATCGTGGTTTTGGCATGATACGATTAATATTTCATAATTAAAGGGACTCTAGAATATGTACCATTATCGCCGGTATATGACGTGTATATATAGTTAAACAATGCAGAGTATTTGTGACCAACTCATCAAAAGTTAAAACAATTTGTGCCCCCTATAATGTAAATTTTTGTAAATTTTTGTTAACGAATTATGGAGATGACATTTCAACTGAGGGCATATCGTGGTTTTGGCATGATACGATTAATATTTCATAATTAAAGGGACTCTAGAATATGTACCATTATCGCCGGTATATGTCGTGTAGGCTATATAGTTACACAATGCAGAGTATTTGTGACCCACTCATCAAAAGTTAAAACAATTTGTGCCCCCTTTAATGTTAATTTTTGTTAATGAATTATGAAGTTGACATTTCAACTTAGGGCATATCGTGGTTTTGGCATGATACGATTAATATTTCATAATTAAAGGGACTCTAGAATATGTACCATTATCGCCGGTATATGTCGTGTAGGCTATAGTTACACAATGCAGAGTATTTGTGACCAACTCATCAAAAGTTAAAACAATTTGTGCCCCCTTTAATGTTAATTTTTGTTAATTTTTGTTAATGAATTATGGAGATGACATTTCAACTTAGGGCATATCGTGGTTTTGGCATGATACGATTAATATTTCATAATTAAAGGGACTCTAGAATATGTACCATTATCGCCGGTATATGCCCAGTGGCGTAGCTAGCGGGGGGGGCCGCCCCCTGGCTCCAGTTCCAGTTCCAGAATAAGTGGGCCCCCCTAACACATGCAATTTTTTTTCACATGCTTATGGGACTGACTGACGGGCCCACCAGCAGGCAGGACTATACAGGCAGGGCCGGATTTAGACCTTGAGGGGCCCGGGGCACTTCAGGTTCGGGGGCCCCTCGACATAGAAATTAAATTACATGACAAATAAAAAATGAACTAAAATGAATGATAAACCGCATTTCAAAAAATATAAAACTAATTTTATAATTATTACATTTTTTTAATAAAGGAAGTCCTTAGTCTGGGGGCCCTCTGGCAGGGGGGCCCGGGGCAATTGCCCCCTTTGCCCCCTTATAAATCCGGCCCTGTATACAGGGCCGCTTTTACATAAGGGCAAAAGGGTAGTTGCCCACGGCCGGCCCCAGGTAAAGAGGGGGTTCCCAAAAAATATGTAAAATCTGATTGGTGGGCCCCCTGGGATCCGATTCGCCCCCCCCCCCCTGGCGAACATAGCCAGCTACGCCACTGTATATGCCGTGTATATATTACACAATGCAGAGTATATTTGTGACCAACTCGTCAAAAGTTAAAACAATTTGTGCCCTATTTAATGTTATTTTTTGTTAACTTTTGTTAACGAATTATTGAGATGACATTTCACCTGAGGGCATATCGTGGTTTTGGCGTTATACGATTACGCTTTTAACGACAGAGGCTGGGCGCAATCATCATTTCATTTCGCCTGCGCCCGGCCGTGTGGAAACATACCGTATTGAGTGCAGTATTCACACGGACTGGACCAACCTGATCGTGGGTATTAAATTTACATCTATCCAGTTTTTAAACTGACCCGATCCGGTTAAATCCGTGAGAAAACCTGCAGCTGAATCCGCGGCTGAATCCGCGGCTGAATCCGCGGCTAGCTTGATCTTGGTTACCTGTACCTGCTGTCAGGTGTTCTCAAATGTTGTTAAGGTCTGGTCACTCTGACTTTACCCAGACCTTTATAATCCTATTGATAACATTTGAGGAATTCTCAGTAGGCCTAACAGCCTAACTACTGAAGTCAATTGTGGAGTTACACATGAAGAAATAAAGCTGATTAGCCAAGTTTGATATTGAGTACATCAACCTGTGGCCGTGTGGGGAAACATCTGGGTATGCCTTAAGAATTATCCTCCAAATATCACTAGTGAGTTCAGGTAATGATTCACCATTCTGCGAACACGAGCTTTTAAGTTTTGCATGATAAAGCTTTGTCTGGCCTTGTGGGCTGAACCATTCATGCAGAGCCTTAACAAGTCGTGAATAGCATGTTTACATGAATGTTGAGTAGGCCTACAATGTTGTGCACTACGCTGAGCAAAACGGTTGGCACTCCTTAACACAGTAACATATCTAACTGAGCTGTCTCACCAAGAAAGCCCCATCCCCCCATCCCCCCATCCCCCCATCCCCCCCCCCCCCCATCCATCCAATGATGAGTGCTCTGAACTTGGCTGGGACATCACACCACCAAATGTTTCCAATTAAAATCTGGTTTTAACTCGACATGGAATTGGGGCGGGGGGCGTGTGCCAAAAGGTTTTTGTAGATTGTTATGGGCTGGAACACTTCATGTTGATACAGTCAGTGTAATAGACTTTGGTTATTGATTATAACATGCTAACTACAATGTATGTTGCATCAAGTACTCCAACAAGCAAGGGTGTTGATTGGTGTGGAAGCCTCGAGTGCTGTATGAATAGATGACACCCTGTCAATTATTAAGAGAGATATCTGAATGTCTAGTGCATCTTATCAGATGTCTATTGATAGCACGATGCATTAGACACAGGGAACTGCATTTTAAACCTTGGAACGATACATCTCTGTCTGGCCTTGTGGGCTGAACTGTTCCTGCAAAGCCTTAACAAGTTCTGAATAGCATTATTTTCTTTGCCTTGGGTAAGTCAGTGTATACTTGCACTTGCAGAGCAGGGCCTCGTAATTTTACTGCTAGAAAGTTTGACCACAGAGAATAAGGTGAGTTAGCCAGTCATCAGAATGACGCAGTGACGCGTTTTTAAAATTGTTTTTTTTGCCAATTAGTAAAATATGTGTTGTATGTATACACGGTTTTTTTAACCAGACCAAATTTCCCATTCATAAAGTATGGTGGCTGCATAGATCAGGCAAACGTTCATACCCCTATGTAAAAAAAAGTCGTTTTAAAACATAGTGTGGCAGTCCAATCGATCCAGCAATTTTGCTGCAATTAGACATCAATTTATAGCAAAAAAGAAAGAAAATTAAAAATGCTAATATGCGGGTCTGAGACGACGCACACAGAGGTCAGAAACCTGAGAATGTTGTTTTTTGGCCTAAGGAAAAACAATGAGGAAACGGCAGTTAAAAATGTATCGCTTGTGATTTTTGGTATTTCAAAGGCAAATTTCTGAAAGGATAACAAATACTTTAACATGAAACATTTCTCAAAATAATCATGAGAATCGTGGTTTTACAGTAAATATGTAAAAACAATTATTTATGGTGTGTCCCATCGTAAATTATTCGTGCACTTGTTTACTGTTAAACATAGAGCTTTGGGCTATTATTTTGTGAAATATTTTTTTTATCAAAGTGTTTGTTTTCCTTTCTATAAGGAAGTTATTTTCCTATGAAAACTCAAATTTCAGAAATTTGTTGCCATAATACCAGAAAACGCGAAAGATACATGTTTAACAGACTAACCCTCCTACAATCAGTGCAATTTTTGAAATGACCCATTCAGGCCACTCCAAGCCATTATCTGTTGCCAGTGACCTCCTATGGTTACCCTTCTGTACACTCACACCACTGAGATTGCAGGGTAAGGTGGTCTCCCATTGATACATTGCAGGCCATACTAATAAGTAATATGTTCAAACATTTACAGTGGCCTTGGGTGGCACACAGTTGATTTTGTAAGACTACTTGGAAAGGACAGCAGGCTTGTATGTACTAAAGGTTGGTTTAGAACATATTGGTATCTCACATTCTTTTTTTCCATGGTTTGATGATATTTATCAGGCCATAGCTATGACGACCAAGCCATCGTCCCTGATGCTCGAGATGCAGCCCATCCTTGAGTCTCAACCGGTATCACAGAGAGCCAGAGATATCCTGCAGAAGGTCAAAGACTTCATCAAGAATGAGGTCATACCTGCTGAAAAGGTAAACAGATGCCTGTGATTCCTCAGGATTTTTTCCTGATTTCAGGATTTTTACGAATGTCCCTTTGCCTCAAACTGTTCTTGACAGAAGAGAAATAGCCACCAAGGAAAGAAAGAAGTAGCCTGTATTGTATCTAAACCTCTAGTTTCTTGTTTGTGGGGATGTAGGGAGTCGGTAAATCCTCCAAAATTAAACATCCAGGAGGTTCAGGGGGCTTTGTCCTCTAGACCAAAGAGAGACCCAGGCCTGCTACCCACAGGAGGTTCAGGGGGGTTTGTCCTCTAGACCAAAGAGAGACCCAGGCCTGCTACCCATTTTTTCAGGATTTTTTTTACTTTTATCAAATCACACCCCTGAGATACCTAACATGAAGTGTACCAGCTCCTTGTAGATATTTGGCTATTGCTTATAATGTGCATTGTGACTATGTTGCATTGATGTACTAAAAAGCAAGGATGTCGATTTAGAGTGCTCTCTTTATAATAGATGACACCCTGCCAATTATTAACTGTTATCCTGCGTGGAGCCACGATCGTGGCTGCGGTGTCCCGTGCGGAAAGCCACGATTGTGGCTTTCAACAACACTGTGAAAATGATGTTACGTGGCTTGTGATTGGTTAACGCTACCTACCAAGGTTTACATTAGCCAATAGCAGACACTTTTAGGAAGCCAATGGAAAGCCGATGTCATGAAGTGAGCGTTCTAAAATCAGCTATTTGTAGGCCAAATGATGTAATTCATGAAAAAACAACAATGCTCGTTTCATTACAAGCATGACAGAGTCGCGGTATACTATATACTACTAGTACTACCAAACACTGTGAATAGTCTGGTGACAGTAACTTTTCGTGAATTTTATATCGGAATATATGAAAACTCCGCACACTGTATTGATTTTGTGTACTGAACTCCGCAGGATAACAGTTAAGAGAGATATCTGAATGTCTAGTTCATCTTATCAGATGTCTATTGATAGCACCAAGCATTAGACCTACGGTAGTGAACTGCACTGTAAACCTTGGAATGGATTTAGGCATTTAATAATGAATGGTATCACATACTAAACTAGGGCTGGATGATATCATGAGAATATCGCAACAATACGATATTCAAAAAAATATTGCCGATATCAAATATATATTGCCCTTTTTTACTTAAAATATCGCAGCTAGCCTGGGAAAGTAAGGTCTGGCTTCCTGTCCCTGTCCCTGTCCCTGTCCATGATATACATGTGTGTAACATCACATTCATCAGGTACTAAACAATGCACTAGCTTTGAGGAAATGTTTGTCGTACCGACCAGCAAAAACCAAAGCACTCAGCTCGTTTTGAAGTGATTAATTTCAAATTTTGACCATTGTCAGCACTGTTTATTATTCTATGCAACTTCTCTGTCGTACTTTGATGTAAAAGTAGTTCATATTTCGGTGTCCGATGTCATTTAAAGTACACTACATACATTTTCGGCATGTGTGGACAAAATCTGCGTATTGACATGATAATATTGTATATCGACAATATCATGGCCGATGATTATCAAGTATAAAAAAAATTCAATATCGTCACCCCTGCATTGAACTCGCCTTATAACAAAGGCTTGTACAGTGTGTATGCTATGTGATAGATCATGGTTCTACCGCAAACCTTACTTATATCATGTAGATATTTTGAACAGCATTGGTATATAATCACGAGATTATCACATTGACTAATTATTATCTGCAAGCTTGCTTGGCGTACATGTATCGTCCTAATGAGAAATTATTTTATCTGAAGTGCTTTCATCTGAGAGAAAAAGACTCGGTTATGTCAAAATATCAAAAAGTTGCAATCTGGCAACTTTTTGAAAACCATAAAAGACCCTGTAACAGTTTGTTGGTTGTTAGACGAAAGATTTGATTGAGACATTTGCACAAGTAGGCAGGAGATCGTGGGTTTCAGTCCTGCTGAAGTGACCTGCAATATTTTGTTCAGACACTCAACAGCACTGAGTATACAGTGCTTTTAGATATGTCAATAAAGCGCTCAAATGAAAAATACCTCCTGCCTACTAGTGCAAACGTCTCAATCAAATCTTTCGTCTAACAACTAATAAACTGTTACAGGTCTTTTTAATATGTTTTTCAAAAATTTTCAAATACACTGTGTAGCTCAAACTCCTCTTTGAATAAAAACAAAAATGAATCAATACAAATCAAAATAGACCATATCACTCATGAATGTAGCCAGTTTGAGGTAGCAATATTTGCTGTTTAAGGCACCCAGCTTTCTGGGCAACTTTATAATTGCCTGGCGGCAACTATTTCCTTAAAGATGTTTTACCGCAAATTTCCGGAATTTGTTTGTCTTCATTGGAACATTGATAATTTCCTTAACAGAAAAGAAAACACATACTTTGAAATAAGATCACAAAATAGTCAACAAAATAGTTGTCAGAAGCTAGGTTTTACATTTTTTTTAAAAAGAGCCAAAATGATTTATTTCAGGACTCACCATCAATTAATTTTGGGACATATTTACTGTAAAACCATGCTTATCCTGATTAATTTGAGAAATGTGTATTTTGAAGCACTTCCTCAAGTAAAATAGGAATGTTCCAATGAAAAAGAATTTTTTTATTAAAATTGGGAAATACACGGGCGATACATCTTTTATTGTTTCATTTTGAGAATATCAGGCAAAGTGGCATATCATCACCACAGACAGTAACCAACCCTCTGCCATATTGTTTCTGTACCTAGACATATCTTGCGCAAGTTCAAAGTGCTCCATCCATCTGGTGCGTGCCGCCGATCATGGGGGAGCTCAAGACCAAAGCCAGGGCCCAGGGACTGTGGAACTTATTCCTGCCTGCCCAGAGTGGTCTGAGCCAGTTGGAGTATGCCTACATGGCGGAGGCCATGGGGCAGTCATTTATCGGCTCAGAGCCATTCAACTGTAGTTCACCAGGTATATATTACACGTCCCTAATAAACCAATTATAACAATCCTTTATTCAGACAAAAATTAAATTCAGTGTGTGTGCCCCCCCCCCCCTTTTTTTTTTTTGAAATTCAGTCATGTTCAAAAATCAAAATTTACCATCTATTTAAAAACTTGAGGGCCTTGTGCCCCCCCTCCCGCTTTTGGCTGTGTGTCCCTCTTAATCATTGTGTGCCCCCCCCCCTCCCCATTTCTGCAACCCTGGATCTGCCCCTGACACAGGGAGAAAATAGAAGAATTCTTCATGCGAATGCAAAAGCGAAGCAAATATTCAACGATGGGGAAATAGCACGATCTCAATGTCATTGTCACAGTTTTCTACTTCACTTTCGCATGCGCTTGAAGTCTGAGCTGTTTCTTTACAATGACAAAATTCATCTTACCCACACCAAAAATATATCACACCGTAAGAGTATTCAGAAATGAACAAAGTTTAAAAAAAAAAATTTTTTTTAAGTTGCCAGACAGCAACTTTGTCCTCTTCTGTAAAAGTTATGAATGCTTTTTTACACTTTTCTCATGACTTTATACAGTAGACTCTGCATTGAGCTGAAACTTGCACTGGTTCGTTGTTTATCTTGATTCAAAGAGAGTAAGCATGCTTGTATAAGTAGTTTTGTTAATGCTTGTACCTTGCATACACGTACCGAGTTATATAGTTGTTTTGGTCGTAATTATTAATTTGATCGCAGACACTGGTAACATGGAGGTGTTACACCTGTATGGAAACACAGAACAGAAGAAAAAATGGCTACAGCCACTACTGGATGCAGAGATACGATCCTGCTACTGCATGACAGGTAAGTAGGTTTTGTAAGAACAGGAGGTGTGCTGGAGCACCATGTAAGACATGTATAATAACTAAATAAGTGTTGGTTCTCAGAAGAACCGGTGGTGAGATAACTCGATGTTTCGATCAGTATACTCTGACTCTCCTGAAGATGATCAGAGCATACTGATTGAAACATTGTGTTATCTCACCTCCGGTTCTTCTCAGAACCAGTACTTATTACTATCTCCTAAAGAGATTGTCACACATGGTGCTACCGTAAACCTTAATCCTACTAGAGTGCCGTGGCTTAACCCTCCTACTCTAGCTGCACTTGAGTGGGAAGTTGCTGTAGAGGTCAAAATCAGTCAACTGCCTGTTTTGACTGTTGACCCAAATGTGCACACATAGGGGTTTTTCTGACTGGTTTTTACTGTCATTTTGACCACCCTGAACAATACCAGACAATGCTTTTACCAGTCAAAAACGGTCGACTCATTTTGACCTGTAAATGTACTTACTACACGTAAGGTTTGACAGTGTTTGACTTTGAAGTGCACTAGATGTACCTTGGGAAGTATATCAACATTTTGACTGATTTTGACCCTTGTAGTAGTAGGAGGGTTTTAACTTAGCAATTTAGTGACTTGTACTTGTTGTCTGATGGCTAAATAAACAACCAGATCATTGGATTGAATTCTGGTCAAGACTCTGGTGCTCGTGCCCTTGATCAAGACACTGATTAACCATCATTGCTTCTCTCCACCAAAGAGTGAATGAGGGTAGATATTGGTTTTTTGTGGTTGATTAAATAGAAATAATTTGCACTATATATTTTGCAGAGTGTGCTTCATACCGCCCAGGGAGCTGAGATGGTTCTAGGAATTATATAACTTTGACACCCATAAACATTTAAAATCCTCCTATACACTGTACCCTAGAAACTTCTCCTTTCAAAGCCTGTTCGGTTGCAGTGTTTTGAAAGGTGGTGTAGTTACATGTATAAACTATGCACTACACGGACAGGTTTTGAAAGGTGGTGTAGTTATAAGCTATGCACTACACGGACAGGTTTTGAAAGGTGGTGTAGTTTTAAGCTATGCACTACACTGACAGGTTTTGAAAGGTGGTGTAGTTATAAGCTATGCACTACACTGACAGGTTTTGAAAGGTGGTGTAGTTTTAAGCTATGCACTACACTGACAGGTTTTGAAAGGTGGTGTAGTTATAAGCTATGCACTACACTGACAGGTTTTGAAAGGTGGTGTAGTTATAAGCTATGCACTACACTGACAGGTTTTGAAAGGTGGTGTAGTTATAAGCTATGCACTACACTGATGGGTTTTGAAAGGTAGTGCAGTTATAAGCTATGCACTACACTGACAGGTTTTGAAAGGTGGTGCAGTTATAAGCTATGCACTACACTGACAAGTTTTGAAAGGTGGTGTAATTATAATCTATGCACTCCACTGACGGGTTTTGAAAGGTGGTGTAGTTATAATCTATGCAATACATTGACAGGTTTTGAAAGGTGATGTAGTTATAAGCTATACACTACATGCATTGTGTATATAGTTTGCACAGTCTAAATGTTTGACAGGTCTAGTAGTGTGATTACTTAAAACAGCCCTTGTAACTTATTCCTGATTTTGATACGAGCAGGTCACATATATGTTCCATTTCTTACATGAGATTCATTCATAACATCATTTTGATTTGTACAGAGCCACAGGTGGCTTCAAGCGATGCGACCAACATGGAATGTTCCATCGTGAGAGACGGGGACAGCTATGTCATCAACGGCAGGAAGTGGTGGACTAGTGGTGAGTTATAAATGATAAATGTCTGAAGACCTATCCTTTCAGAACTCTTTAAGTTAAACATGTATCGCTCATGTTTTTGACAGCAATTTCAAGAAATTTTCTTTTTCCTCAGAACATTGCGATTTTACTTGAAGAAGGGAAAACAAATGTTTTAACATGAATATTTTCTCAAAATAATTGTGATAAGCATGGTTTTACAGTAAATATGTATCAAAATAAATTGATGATGGGTCCCATCAAGTTCATTTTGGCACTTTTTACTGATAGACCAAGTGTTTGGGGTTCTTTTATTATTTTTTTATGCGTATTCGCCCCGAACAACTCTAAAAGCCACTCAAGGTACAGGGTTACAATAGAAGAAAAGTAAAATGACTCAGAGGAGCTGAATGTGGGAATTTAGAAATTCTTCAAACAGGATAGATCGTAGGATGGAGGGAAACATGCACCAGGCAAGGAATTCCAAAGAGATACAGCATGTGGGAAAAAGCTGTTAGTATAGCTTCTACACTTAGGTATAGCTAGGGTGTATGGGTGAGAGCAGGCGGAAAGCCGAGTTTCATGTTCAAACACCCTAACAGGAGGAAACCAAGTTGGATAGACCGGTGGAACATTTACCATGAAAAGGAAATTATCAAGAAATGTTCCATTGAAAAACCAAAAGTTACAGAAATTGCCTGTGAAACACATACAGCTTAAATTTCTCGAAAGAAAAGTGACGTATGTGTAGCCATGTACACTTCCCACACTCAATGTGTAAATAAGGGAAAAGTATTCATTACCTCACAGAATCGTACTTTTGGCAAGCCCTGTAGATGAAAACACGGCAGGTTCACCCACCATCGTGAAAATAATAACATACTTGGAGTGCGTAATATGGTTTCTTGGCTTGACAACAGGATTCAGTGCAACTGTCTTGACTGTCATTCATACATATATGTCTGTATAAAGGGCTGCTGTTTTCTCTAAACTGAGACTTTTGGCCTTGCAGCAAAATAATGGAATTGAGTCCTTTTTCCCCCCAAAAAAAGAACTCCACAACCAGGAATGGCTATACATATACGTCAGTAAAATTGTAGCCTTTAGTCAAGGCGCACGTGGCCACCCGGAACACCCTCAAATAATACCAAGCAAGCATGTGAACCAATGACCGTAAGCAAAACGTTGGGCTTGTCTGTATTTGAGTAGGTGATGTCGTAATAAATTAGTAACCTAATGCATTATGTATTAACATTTGTCTACCAAAATCGGGAATATAAAGAGAAAAGCATAATACCACAGAACGGACTGGTAAAAACATGGTCTTTTTTCGGGCTTGCTGTTCTGGGTTGCCGCATGCCTTAATTAAAGGCTAGTAAATGTGGAATAAATATGCAACAAAGGAGATTTGTGGCTGTGAAATCAAAATCGACGCAAATCATCTAGACATAAGAAAAATCACAGGCAAATAGGGAATTAGATCCTTTTGATTTGGCTGTCTTTGATAGGTGCTGGGGACCCTCGCTGCAAGGTAGCCATCTTGATGGGACTTACTCCTAACAAGAACAAATCCAGGTTTGTATAAGTAAAACCCTTGCAATTACCTGATTACAAAATTAATAAATCTGAAAACTTCCTTGATATGAAGTTGGTGATGTTAACAAATATCCTTAAAAATGATTCCTCTGACATGCTGTGATTTTTGAGAAAAAAAGCATATTTAAAAACGGATCACAGCTGTGATCCATTTTCCAAATTAGACTGAATACAAACGAATCTTAATGCATTTGAAAAAAGAAAATTTATGGGTTCTGTTCTTCTAGGTTTACTGAGAGATTTTTCCAGCCACGTATATACTGTCGTGTTGAATGAAAAGCACCACCAAAAGTTGTTGTTGATGCTATGGTCCCACAGGAATATTTCGATCTTTCTGTCTAAATATATTTCGGTTCCTGTTTTTTTTTGTTATTTTTAATAATTTCGTCAAAATCTCGTATAAATATCGACAAAATATCTGTTTTCCGTGAGGAAATTTTTATTTTTGTATTTTCTCGACAATTTCGATTCATTTTCGATTTTATTTCGCTGACTTTCGACTGTTTAGATCATTTCGACTGGCATTTCGACAAAATTCGACTGTTTAGACTGTTTAGATTGATTTCGAATTTTTTTCGAAATAATTTTCGATTGTTTTAAAAAAATTTGGACAAATGTTCCGATTTATTTCACTGTAACGATTGTTTAGACTATTTAGAGAGTTCAGATTTATTTCGACTGGTTTTCGAACTTTTAGACTGTTAAGACTATTTCGATTTCATTTTCGAGAAGTTTCGATAAAATGTCGACTAAAATTTCGATAAATTTGATCGAAACTTTATCGAAAAAATATTGGTCAGGTTTAATAATTTTCGACACGATTTTTTTTTCGACAACTCTCGACAAATATCGACAGTTTCGATTTTTTTAGACTCTTTAGACTATTTCGACTTTTCTCGAGAAAATTTTGTAAAAAATCTAAAATCTTGACGAAACACGATCTAGATAGTCGAAATCTCTGTGGGACCATAGCATAAGACCCTTTTAATGTCTCACCAAATTCTTTTTTCCAATATTCTTTTTGTAGACACCAACAGCACAGCATGATCATAGTTCCTATGGACCGACCCGGAGTGAAGAAGATACGACCCTTGACGGTATTTGGGAGTCTAGGTATCTCGTTTTGGTTTCACATATTTTGTTGTTGTTAATATCATCTTATGATAATATATTTCTCCCATTGTACTCCAAGCCACTCAACATTTGTATAGACGTTGTGCAGCTACATCACACAGATCACCAACATGGCTATTTTGGTGATCTCACAAGAAAAATGCACCACTTGACTGTATGACGTTACTATGCAATCTTACAGAGCAACAACTTCATGCAAACTTCCATAATTATCCATTTATAAGATCATTAAATAACGATGCAGCAAGCGTTAATGAATAAAAACAGTTATTGTTAATTTATTGTGTACTTTAATGTCTCAAAGCAGAGTTTCAAAATGATTTCCACAATTTCCAAACTCATTCTTATGAGTTTATACCGTGAGGTTTTCTCTACCATGCCAAAGAACTGCCTTGCGATGGCGGCAATAATCATTGTAAGGTCACAGTTGTTTCAATTATGATGATGTGTTTCTTATTTGTGTACACTAGTCCCTGGACTATCAAACCTAGCAGATATATGGTAGTCCTTCTGTTAATACAGGATGTTGACATCCAAAGATAAATTATCTCGGGATGACGGCATCGTACTTTCATGATGTCGACATCCTGAGATAAATTATGTTGGGATGTCGTCATCTTACATTGATGATGTCATCATCCTGAGATAATTTATCTCAACAAGTCGGACGGCACTTCCAGAGCTCCGTAGGTTACGACTCGTCGTTTTGATCAGTATGCGCCGATGATGATTGTCACAACAAAATGCAACGTCTCAAAGTTTGTCATATCTTCTTTTATCATCAGATGCACCGCATGGCCACTATGAGATTGAGTTCACCAACGTACGCGTGCCAGTGTTTAACATGATCCTGGGGGAGGGGCGTGGCTTTGAAATAGCCCAGGGACGCCTAAGCTCTGCACGCATCCACCACTGCATGCGTGCTATCGGTCTGGCAGAGAGGGTGCAAGAGATGATGTGTCAACGCGCCATGAAGAGGAAGGCATTTGGAAAAGAGTTGGCCAGGATGGTGAGATAATCCTACCGATACAGTGCTGAAGATGCGTATTTCTCTTCCTAGCCAAAAACTTACAATTCAAAAATATAACTAACTCAAGAAATCACAATTGATGAAGGGGCTTTACAAAAAAAAATCCTTGTGAGAGGTCTTACAGAAACAAAATAAACGACAAAAAACAGATCCCATAATCACATTACAATAAGAGCAGGAGGCAAGGCTCACACATGTACAGTGTATATACAATGCTTTAGCATATGATCATGAGTCTGGCTTTCTCCTGAAGATGATCAGAAAATATGTCAAGCTATCGCACCACCCGATGTTCTTCTCAGAACCAGCACTCTTTAGAGATTATAACACAAAATGTAAGGTTTGTGTTAACAAAACTTACACCTTCTTCCTCTATTAATAATCTTTTTTTCCAAGCTCTATTCCTATAAGATGGAAAGTAAATTATTTCAAAGAAATTATTTCACAAAATGTTTAACTGGGACATGGATGAAGAGTAAATTATTGAATAAATAAATTCATGCCGCAGCGTGATTAATTCATCATTGCTGGTAACCTTTTTTCTAAATGATGTTGTATTTGGATACGTGATCCATCGCCACAAGAGGGCAGTAATCCATACAAACCACTATCGCACATGAGGAGCTATCACAGCAAAATTATACTTGTGAATTAAAAATATGTTTGGATGTATTTGGGTGTTTGTTACAGGGTGTTATTCAGCATCAGATTGCAGAATGTCGTCTGTTGATTGATCAGGCCCGGTTACTCACCATGAAGGCTGCTCATATGATCGACAAGTACGGCAGCAAGAAAGCTCGCAAACAGGTTGGTTTAATCTTGAGCTCACCCCACACCTTACGATGCAACTACAATCTGACTGGGATTTCAGTTATGGTCAGATTTTTTTTTGATAAGGATAACGTACACTCACTGATCTATCTTCACTGTTCCATTTCACACATCTTCACCTCGTGAAGTGAAACAGTGACAATGTTTAGATTGGTGAAATATATATATCGCGGAACCCACTGCTATATAGGATTCTAGCCGGCCAATCGTCATCGGGCAAGCTCGGTGGTTGAGAGGTTAAGACGTCTGCACTAGTAAGCAGGAGGTCGTGGGTTCGAATCCCGCCCGAGTCCCGCCTGTGTAGTTTTTTCACAGACACTCGGAAAGCACTGAGTATACAGTGCTATACACACGTCGGTGTAGGGCAAAATTAAATCAAGTGACAATGTTTTCCCATTGTACTCTGAGGAACTCATTATTTGTATACCAACTTTACCATTCAACATTTTTTTTTTTTTTAATAAATACCAAAAGTGGCTTCAATTCCTCTGTAATTCGCTTTTTTTATGTTTTTCTTTTTTTCTTTCTGCGATCAGGTTTCCATGATTAAAGTAGTGGCTCTACGGATGATAACCCATGTCACTGATCAAGCCATACAGATCCACGGAGGGGCCGGAGTATGTCAAGACCTACCGCTTGCAAGCATCTATGCTACAGCACGCTCCCTGCGCATCGCTGATGGACCAGATGAGGTCCACCTGACTAGCATTGGTCTCCTGGAACTCAAAGCACAATCACTCAAATCAAATCTTTAGGTTTAAGGCTTAGGGTTAAGCCTGGTGTCCATATAGTTATAATGAACGCAGACACCGACGCAGACAAATCCAAGACAGTATTGCCAACATATGGAAACACTTTGTCTGGGTCCATCGCAGACACTTCAGACTTATCCAAACATCATCAGCAAAGTAGAACCAAGATAAACTTTTCCCAACTGTCTGTGTGTTGAGTCATCAGCATTGGCCCATGCAAAAAACATATGCAGTGATAACGATATAACCCCTCTCGAATGAATATCGTGGATTTGGCCCACTTTCTCCTTTTTACAAGTCTTGGTTCAACACTGTATTTGTATGTTTTCCATCGCCATTGGCGGGTGCTATCTCTAGACAAACCACAATCAAACACAGTCTTGGGAAACTTGTCGAATCTCCCCCTGAAAACATGGGGAAACCACTACACATGCGTCAGTTTGATATGCTAGCATGGCCCACATTTTTGGTGCGCAGGCGCATATACAACCATTTTCGAGGGGAGATTCAACATGTTTTACCAAGACTGTGTTTGATAGCGGTTCGTTTGTGATAGCGGTTCGTTTGTGATAGCGGTTCATGGAGAGATAGTACCCTCCTGCGGCATGCGGTGATGGATCATGTACAAAAAAAACGTCTTGAACCAAGACTACCTCTTTACTCGTAAATAAATGTCATTCATAAATGCCCAAGACAGTTGAGACAATCTGATTGGACAAAACGTAATCACATGGGGGTGTATTAATGGATGGTATAGACTGGCTTATCAAAATCTTAGCAGTGCATATATGCGCCAGCTGCTTGCCAGCTATTTTGTGCGACGCGCAATGCAGATTTCAACCAATCAGAGTGACAGAGATTGGCATCACGCGCCTGACTCATGTACTTTGGAAGTGTTTTGTGTATCCCCAAAATGTGAATTTACCCATTTCTATTTGGCTTTATTCAACAAAATTTACATTTCTTTTACATTTTGAAAACAAAATCGATACAGGCATTTATGAATGGGAATAACAGATTGACACTCGGTCTTTACCCCCAGGATAATGACCTGTTTTGTGTGTGGTTAGCTCGGTCCTGACAAGTCTCCCGGTAACACACACAAAAATCGGAATGCGTGTTTAGACGCTCTCCGATCCGCTGTACAAAAAAAAATTGCGTGTATACACGGCCTCCGAAGCGAACTGGTTAATCAAAGTTAAGCACCACAGATTTTAGTAGATATACAGGAAAAGTAGATATCTTTGCACAAAATTTACAGAGAAAATAGTTCTTGAAAATTGTTGCAAATCAAAGAAACTTTAAAGTGTATATATTTCAAAATCATAAATATTCCAGGTAAAATATAAACTTACTATGTGTAAAGTTGCCTGATGGTATCGAACTTCCCTCAAAACAGTTCAATCAACAAAGCAGAATGCCAATGTTTGCCCTTAAAGAGGGGCTCTAAGGTCAAATTTAGTTTTGTGATTTTCTTTATTAACCCTCCTATAGGTTTAACAATCAAAGACACTCAAAATTTGTATGTCTCTCTTAACCCATTGACTTTGTGCAGTGCACTCAAATACATGCAAGCACGTGTGGCTGTGTGATAGGTCTGGTCAAACCCAAAGACACTCAAAATTTGTATGTAACTCCCAACCCATTGACTTTGTGCAGTGCACTCATACACAGCTGTGTGTGACCATAGAGCTCTGTGGTTTGACCTACAACCAATTGGAAATGCACCCAAAAATACTCAAGTGACTGCCTGTGAGTGCCGTGCTGACTGGGCCAAATTTCAGCCTGGGCATAGGAGGGTTAAAGTGTGAAAAAAGTACCCAAAAAATTAGTCTCTAACCTCACGTTAAAGTGATGTAAAATGTCATTTTATTTGATAACCTTCCTGTGTGAAATTTGTTAACATCCAAAGACAACAGTGACGTCACATTTCAAATAAATGGATCTCTACATTTTTGTTCGGTGAATTTGCAGTTCATTCCTGAATCTCCACAATATTTGATCAAATCGGCATTGAAATTTACTTTTTGACAAACAACAAATTCCTGTATGGAATGTTACAGACTCATTTACCGTAAGAAAATAGTGACGTCATGTGTCAAATATCGCTCTGAAAGGGTATCAAATAAAATGATATGTTACACCACTTTAAAGTGAAGTTAGAGACTTGTAATTTTTTTCACACTTTAATAAGGACTCTATCTATTGGAAAATGAGTGCATCACAAAACTGAATTTGACCTTAGAGTGCCTCTTTAAAGGGAATGTACAGCATTGGTCATGTTGGCTTAACTGTTTTTAATAGTATGCTTTACTCTCTTTGAATCAATATATACGTAAAACAACCATCCTGTGAAAGTTTCAGCTCATTACACTGTGTTAATGAGAAAATACTGAGAATACTGTAATATTTTTTATATTCATTCGTTGTTCCTTAATTCGAACTTTATTTCACTTTTCTTAAAAGTGACAGCGCCTCAGACAAAATTATTTCTCAAGAAGATAGATATTATATCAGCTTTGCACCAAATAAATGTCACATTATATTTTTGAATTGCCAATCCTTTACCTTTAAAGTGAGATATTTAACCCACAGTTTATTGAAAAGCTTTTCTGAATATTTGATTACAGATTTTTTTTTTCTACAATTATACAGTGGAAGAATTCTGATATTTTTTTCTATCAACACCCAATCTCTTGTTATAGTTATTTTTCACAATATTTCATTAAGTTTCTTTAAATATGGTGGTTTTGTAACTTTTCTAAAAAATATGGAATAACATAATTTTGTGTCACAGATTTAATTGTTTTATATTAATTAGCCTGTAAAAGCACCATAAAAATATACACATTAATAGTGACACGAACAATTGCAAGATATGTATAAATGTACTAAATTGAGTTTTTCATATATTTCTGAATCAAAAATTAGTAATTAAAGTTTATTTCTTGACATGTATTAAGGCTTGTTTTTCAGACTCTCTGCTTACAATGAGTTATTTTCAATACAAGAAAGACTGATTAAAAAAGAAAAGAGGAAAAATGGAATTAAATTAAATCAAATTAAATGCTATCTTTAGCTATTTTGCCTGCCCTTTCTGTGTTGATATGTTGGGGTCCAGCAACCTCGGTATGTTGTTTTAATGCTGCACATGGAAATAGGTTAGGATGTGGTCTCGAGAGATGTAGCTAAGTGTGTTAAATCATGGACCTTAATTTAACTCGTAGGCTTACTTGAAGTCACTCATTGGCAAGGTATGACCATTACTGTATGTACACATTTGTACATTAATCTTTCTGCTGTTTGACCATTTGAAACCATTCAAAATTTCCACTTACCAAAATGCCCATCGGTTTTGTACACACATGGTGATACCATTTGAACAGTGTTGGTAGCAAGCTTTACTACCATTCAAATCCATTCAAATGCATAGAGGGTCCATTGATTCACCACTTAGAAGTATCCCAACAAGGTTTTGTATTAGCTGTACTACCATTTGGAAAGATCCAAACAAGGTTTTGTATTAGCTGACCTACCATTCAAAACCATTTGGGGGAATCAATACTGTACACAGTTATTTCACCATTCAAAACCACAAAAGCGAATGGTTTCAAATGGTTTCAAATGGTGGATCAACTTGTATGAAAAAGATGGGAGGGTTAAAGATGTTATCGCCCGTGTTTTAACGGCAATTTCTGAAGAAAACAAATAATTTGAACATCACCAGACTGAGGGATCTCCTATATCCTAAGTCAACCACCCTCCATCCCCCTGTGCTTGTTAACAACTGATTCAGTTCAGTGAGCACACACTCCTCTCCCCCAATCCCTAGGATCCTAGTCTCAACAGTTCCCGCCTGCGCGCCTCAACGAACTAATCCTCCAGCATCCATTCATGGGATGATCCTCCAGCAGCCTACTTAAGCAGCAGCATTTTCCAGAGTCCGGCATTCTCCTGAGGACGATCAGAGCATACTGATTGAAACGTCGAGTTGTACCTCCAGTTCTTTTCAGAACTAATTACTACTCAATTGAGCATTTCACATGGTGTCACCGCAATTACTCTTACTTATCACTTTTTTTTACTTAAAGAAGGGGCCATATAACGAAATGAATTGATGGTGGGTCCAGTCATAAAATAATGTAGACAGATTTACTATAAAACCAAGCTTCTGACGACTATGTAGTGAAATATCTCATTTCAAAGTACTTTATACATAAGTCAGTGTAGGATACAAATTTATTGTCATCAATCTATTCAAAGTTTTTCTTTTCTTTTCTAAAAGGAAATTACCAATGTTTCAAACATAATCTGGAAATTGCCGGTAAAATAAAAACGGGCCAAAATTATCAAAAATCTTACAGCTGGTGTAATCTTTGCATTGTCACATCTCCTGAGAAAAATAATCAGAAGTGATACTATTGATTTAATTTTGGCCTACACCGACGTGTGTATAGCACTGTATGCTCAGTGCTTTCCGAGTGTCTGTGAAAAAACTACACAGGCGACTCGGGCAGGATTCGAACCCACGACCTCCTGCTTACTAGTGCAGACGTCTTAACCTCTCGACCACCGAGCTTGCCTGATGACGATTGGCCGGCTAGAATAGCAGCGGGTTCCGCGATATATACAGATTGGTGAAATTCTTGCGTCGGGAGATAAACAGAAGTGATACTATTCGAAAGAAAACATTAAAGCAATTTAAATTTCCAAAAGGAAGTTTGTTAGAGCATTGTCCGCTTCGGGAAGGAATGCAGACATTTTGTTTACCAGTGTGATCTTTTATTGATCGAGCAAAACTCTTCCAAAACTTCTTTGTTGATTGACAAAGTCGTCGGCTAAAACTTTCAGGTCTTTTCATTTTAAGCCATTTCTGCCTATGACGTATCTAATTTATTGTATCCATTCTCGGGGCCACCGAGAAGTATCCTGATCGAAACGTCGAGTCTTCAAACCACAGCTTTTCTGAGCACCAACACACTATTACAAGATAAAATGGTGTCTCTGCAAACTTCCTAGCCGTTAATAATTTAATGCACAAAATTAATATTTCGCGCAGTTTGAAAGTTCAACTTCCCAAAAAGCGTGCACGGCGGTCTTCAGAACTTGGGACTCACAAACGTATTCTTGTGTGAACGGGAGTTCTTTCCATTTAGGTCCGTTTCTGGCGGTAGACGAGCTATTTATGACATCATCAAGTGTTTCTTTCTCCGTTCTCCACAGTTTAACGCACAAAGGGTGACCTCTCGTTTGTAGGCCTATAATTAGGTAACCCCAGCCAGGGCCAGCCAGGGCCAGCCAGGGCCAGCCAGGGCCAGCCAGGGCCAGCCAGGGCCAGCCATTTGCTTGCGTGCGCCCGTATTTGGGAGAACTTTGTTCTGTTTAGTCTGGATATAGTGCCCCAATTAATTGATAGAGGGCGCAGGTCAATCCCTAAGAGCATTATAACAACACCGCTAGGGGGCTAGGCTGTACACAGTACACAATACATATAACATACACGTATTGTAAGTGCTAATGCACATGTGGTCTAGACTGTATACAAATTACAAAGTTTTACGACATCAGGTTATCATCACCTTGATTCCATTTGTTGTGACTGTTAAAATGAAACTGAGGGCATCTAACTTGTCTTGAGTTCTACCGTACTTTTATGGGTGATCACATGGTGGTGGTGGAGAAGGCACCATGAGTTGGTCCGATGGCCGTGAACTCCGAGGACGGCGGCAGTTAGGGAGGAAACTGGAGTCGCGATGGGGTAGCCCGCAGCTTGGCAGTTACGGCCAGCCAGCCCTTGCGGAATACGACTCTGAAGACAACCTGATCGACATGGTGAGAGATGTTTGCTTATAAATACAGTTGAATGTTTGTTTTGTTTTGCTTTTCTTGGGTAGAATGTCATATCTGGCCGCCACTATTTTTCATTAAATATAACCAATAATGTAATCTTACCTACCTGGTAAGGTGGAGAACATATGGATGATGATGGACATATACTTCAAAATTATTCCAGGATATTTATTTCATGAAAAATCAGGCATTTTTGGTATACGATGAATTCCTCAGTCATGTCAGTCTGATCTTGTAAACTCCACAATTAGTGACCAACACAGTCATTGTACATGCGTAGTGGCAACTATAATAGGATCCTTCTATTTTCTGAAGGGGAGGATTTTTTTAGAAGGGAAATCAAATCCGAAAACCATCATAAAAGTGGATTTTAAAGATAGTTTTTGCTTTCTGTACCACCAAAAATCGATAGAATGATTTTTTAACTGGTTAGTGGTTGCAAAAAAAATCAAAAAAGCTCTTAAAAAGTGGCGGCCGGATACGACATTCTTTCCCTTTTCTTTGCGTTGCTTTGCTTTGCTTTGCTTTGACAACTTTATTTATAGACTGGTGTTTCTGCTAGGTTATGCTATGGTTGGAGTGCTATCGACACCTGTCAGTGATTAATGTCTGAAGTTTTAATGGAGGAAGGAAAAGAAGGAACCCTTCCTGATGATTAAAGTCATACTTTATATTAGTTAAAATTGTTTATATTATTATCAAACTATTTTGTATTACTACTCAATAGATGTATATTGTTTCAACTTGTGTTGTGCACCATTCTCCACCCATGCACTCTGCCCTATATATATACCCAAAGTCCAAGGGATGTCTTAAGCCGTGTTCGCACTGGACTTATTTTGGTAAAACTTACCGAGACGATGGGTACTTTTCCCATTTTAAGTCCAGTGCGGACAGCCTAGGACGTTTTCCTCTCAGTTACTTTTCCTGAGTCCAGCGGTTACTTTTAGTTTTACTGGCCAACTGCTGCCCAGGAAAACTTCCCAGGTAACTTTTCCCGAGACGATAAGTCCAGTGCGGACAGTGCGAGTCGGTAAAAGCGGCTCAGGAAAACGAACATCCGGCCCGGGAGCAACGTCGTGCTACACAGGGACACCACGCATGCGCTTTGCATTGTTTAAAACCGGCTCAGGAAAGCGTACATCCGGCCCGAGCGCAAGGTCGTGCTACACAGGGACACCATGCATGCGCTTTGCATTGTTTCACCGCACGGTGGGGGCGGGCCGGGCGCATTTAGTGCATGTGCATGTGTAGCAAGTTTTCTGGGTCAATCGGGTCAACGTAGAAAGGTCACGCAAAGCGCCCTCATGAGTCATTATACTGACAGCTCGGTTACTTCTCCCATGGTCTCGGTAAAATTTTCCCGTGTCGAAAGTCCAAGTGCGGACAGAGGTTAAATTTAACCATTTTTCATTTTACCATCGTCTCGGTAAAACCTTCCCAAAAAAAAGTCCAGTGCGAACACGCCTTTACATGAAATGACGGAAAGAATGTCGTATCCGACCGCCACAGGTTTTTTGGGGAATTTGTTTTACAGCCACTAACTATTAAAAAATTATTATATCAATTTTTCGGGGTACAGAGAGCGAAAACTATCTTTAAAATCCACTTTTATGATGGTTTTCGGACTTTATTTCCCTTCTAAAAAAATCATCCCCTTCAGAAAATAGGAGGATCCTATTATAGTTGCCACTGCGCATGTACAATGACCGTGTTGGTCACTAACGGGGGAGTTGACAAGACCAGACTGACATGACTGAGGAAGTCATCGTATACCAAAAATGACCAATTTTTCATGCAATAAATATCCTGGAATAATTTGAAGTATATGTCCATCATCATCCATATGTTCTCCACTTTAATGGGTAGGTAAGATTACATTATTGGTTATATTGAATGAGAAAAAGTGGCGGTCGGATACAACATTCTACCCGTATAATTGTTTCAACTTGTATTGTACACCATTCTCCACCCATGCACTCTGCCCTACATACTGTATACCCCAAGTCCAAGGGATGTCTTTACATGAAATGACCAATCGATAGCTGTCAATCAATATACCGAAATGACCAATCGTATTTGTTGAACATGCATAAAGATATGCGTAGACCCCCAGGGGCGGATCTAGGGGGGCACAGCAGCATAAAAGGTTGCACACTGCCAAAAAAGGGGGAGGGGCACACTAAAAAATGTATGGTAAATTTACATGCACAGCAATAAAAAAAAGGGGGGGGCACATGATGGTCCCTTTTTCCCCCAGTTCCCTGGATCTACCAATACATACATGTACTCTAGACCATGATGCACATATACCATGATACATGTACCGTGCGTGCAACAAACTCTCTAAACGTATAAGTGAGATGTGTCTTTTTGTACATGTTTATGTATAAATGCTTTGCTTGATTTTGTCTAGTGGGCGTGGCATCCACATCGTGTATGGGGCCACTCCAAAATGCAAAAGTGTACAATCTCTATGGTTGGAAATCAGTCAAAACTTGGCATTAAAAAAAAAAAATTAAAAAAATGACATGATGTCTAGGGCTTAAAACATGTGAATGAATCCCTGATCAGACCTCGGAATGGATGGTGTTGGAAGGGAGGGATGGGAAAAAACAATGTCTTCCAGTACAAGTTTCTATTAATGAGAGATTGTTTTGAACTGAAGCTTCTGTTTTTGAAAGGCTTGTTCAACCCTTGAGAGATCATAGTGGCCAGAAGCGGCTGCAACCCCAATCCCCATCACGGCCACAACCCCAATCCCCATCACGGCCGCAACCCCAATCCCCATCACGGCCGCAACCCCAATCCCCATCATGGCCGCAACCCCAATCCCCATCACGGGCGCAAGCGGCCACAGATTTCACCACCCTCCTGTGCCGTTGCTACAAGATGTTAATTGTTATAGACTTCCCTGATATTGCATCGTTACAAGATATTTAAGATAAAAACACAGATTTATCAAATGTTTTGAGATACCTATTTGTACTTGTACATATGTAAATTTTCCAGCATATATCATATATGGAAATTATGTATTTTAAGATATGACATAAAACACAATAAAGGGGGCCACTTTGCATCCGTCACGTTAGCAGTTTTTCCAATGGTTGTTATTTTTTTTTTAAGTACCTGAAACCGACCAAAAAGTGTTTCAACATGTGAATGGACATGCAGGCTTATACTAGAACTAATTTGAGTTGATTTATTTTATTTTTTAATTTTTTTATTTATTTTTTTACCCTCAAATTTCCATAAAAATTGGACGGAAAAAGTTACCTCACTTTTCCGTCCATTTGTTGATGGAAATTTTACGCTAATTAAAAAAATAATAGTAATAATCAACTCAAATTATCTTTAGGATAAGCATGCATGTCTATTCAAATGTTGAAATTCTTTTTTGGTGGTTTCAGATATTTAAAAAAAATTACAACCATTAGAAAAACTGCTAACGTGACGGTAGGTAAGTGGCCCCCTTTATTGTGTTTTATGTCATATGGAAATTATGTATTTTAAGATGCACATGTCATCTACTCATGAATTTCTGTGAATTTTTATTAACTTCTCCAAGCGCTCTACAAATGCCTGATGCTTGAATTATTGATTGATTGATTGATTGATTGATTGATTGATTGATGTGGGAATAGTAAAGGATATGAATGCAAGAAGTGAATGCAACATTTAAACTTGTCAAGTTAAATTTTCGGCAAGTGTAAAATTTGTGGTCTGTCAAATATGCCAGAGTAAAGGGTGCAGTGTTACCACATGAGAGCATATGCAGACAACATATAATGTAAGCAACAACTTCTCAGCAATTTGTCTAGGTGAGAGTGTGAGATGTGTTTAATTTCATTTAGGATTATAACAGTCGTGGGCGCTCCAGAGCCTTAACAATTTAAATGCTAGCGATGCCCACTTATTGGTGATTGAGGTCTGTGACTGTGCAAGCTCAGGCCGGCCTTTAATACTAGTTGGTCCAGTTTACCCGAACAAGATTTGATTACATTTACTGAATGAAATTCTCGCATTAGGATATTGAACCATTGATTTGATAAAAATTGTTTGCCCTACACCGACATACATTATCTATGAAGCGCTTTAAATACTCAGTGCGTTCCGAGTGTCTGCTGAGAAATTGTTCAACATTTAATCACATAGTTGGATTCGTATAGTGTGTACTTCGTGAGGGAATTTCATTTTCCATTTCCAAATATCATTTTTTTCCTTCTATTATTAGAAGAAATTATTGATTAGAGCACAAACAAAATACCAGCTACAAGCTTGTGGTAGGGTTGAGCACGTATTGTACTACATATGTAGTGTGCCGTATCTATACGTACACATACATGTACCATATTGTGTTTATTTTTATTTTCTATGCATATTCACCCTGAACAAGGCTAAAAAACCACTCAAGGTACAGGGCTGCAATAGAAGAAAACTAGAAAGTAAATTACACATAAATGTGCAGACTCAGAGGAGCTGAATGTGGGAATTGAGAATCCTCTTGAAACAGGATAGATCGTAGGATGGAGGGAAACATGCATCAGGCAAGGAATTCCAAAGAGATGTTGCCCATGGGGGAAAGCATGCTCTCATTCATGCATGTTCTTAACCAGTTCGCGTCGGGAATAAAAAAGTTTTTCTGGGCCCCTGTGGCGGGTTTCTTTTTCCCACACACACGTTAATGGAAGCTTCCACAGCGGGTGGCCGGCACTTCCGAGCATGTCACCGTACATGCGTGGCTCAACCGAGCATGCACACAAATATTCCGGAGTTTCCTATGGCGTGTTTAGACACTCTCCGATCCGTGGTGCAAAAAAAAATTGCATGTATACACGGCCTCCGACGCGAACTGGTTAAAAAAGTATGCTTTTAAACTGCCAGTTGTTGTACACTTTATAAAAGTTCAAATGGACTAGATAGTATCATTGATGGACCCAGAGGCCGGGAAATTTTATCGCCATGCATACATGTACATACATGTATGATATGTTTGATTTGATCTCCCTTTCTTGGCATTCTGCCCCCCCCCCTTTCGTTCATATGCCCGCCCTGTTTTCAAGACCCTTGATCAAGACCGTTCCTTCAATCTGTTTTCCAGTGGGTCTAGACAGGTTCCCAGATAAGGCTGTGCGTTTTCGGTTATTTCGGGAACCGGGTACCCGAAATTGGAAATCTTCGGATACCCGGGGTACCCGGCACAGCCTTATTTCAAGACTACATGTTCGTCCAAGACGTGTAATCAAATTACGACATCTTGAAAATATTTTCATTTACTCTTCAAAATTCTGCTGATTTATATTCATTTTATACAAGTAACTCGGTCTCGATAAGTCCCCCCCCCCACCTAATAAATTACAATGATACAACCATAGAAACAAATTTATGAAACTATGGCAGGCGTGTAGTAGGCCCATTTTTAACAATAATATTTTTTTTTAATTTAAAAATTAAACAAAAGATTTGTCCCACATCAAAATATTTGACCCCATTTTTACCCTTAAAAATAAAAGCGGGGAGTTATGAGTTGTTACATGTACCTTAACCAAAATATTTTCCAAGCAAACATTGTTGGGGGGGGGGGGGGTACTTTTCTGCACAAAATTTGTCTCTCTCCCTCTCTTGATTAATTTCTGGCTACGTGCCAGAAAGATTGGGCCGTACACACCTGCACAAATAGAGCTTTGATCAATTGTGATGTGATCTGGGAAAACCCTTCACATGGTGAAATTTGTCATTTTTGTACTATATTTTATACATGAAATTAACGAGGACACTGTGCTGTTTTCAAAACTGTTTTATTCTTGATTCTAGGTTGTCTATAACTTGAGTTATGCTCTCGGGAAGTTATAACCGCAGCTGTCCTTAAAAAAACAATGGCAGAAACGAAAAACAAAAGACGGCTTTTTAATTATCTGTCATCATAAAACTATGTTTTTACATATAAAAAGATGGAATTTTTATTTAATATTTTCAAGAGTGATCATTTAGATATTAACAATTAAAATGGTAACAAAAACTCATTGTCCAAAAAAAAATCGACATCCGATGGGTTTTTCCCAGATCGCATCACAATTGTAAAATATGTATTGCATATTTGTGTATTTTTATTCTGAAATTCAGGAGTAAACCTCTTTACCCTGGGGAGGGTTAACATTGACATACACGTACATACATATATAAAAAAATATAATAATGATAATTGTCGTGTTGGAAGGAGAGATTACAGCTAACCAAAAAAAACACCCAAAACACTTTAAGCAGTATTGCAGATTCAGCTGTGTAGCATGACTGACACGCTTCATTGCACAATGAAATTATCTCCACTTTAGCTGTGATTACTCAGTTGTGACCGGCTTCTATACCAGAAAAGCAATTTTGCATGCAATCTTTGTCGGTTTCCAAGTGAAAAGTTGACATTTAATTTGTATTGCCTGAAATAAAAATGAACAGTTGTATTGAGTGAAATAGACCAGACAGACAGACAGACAAACGGATCATGTCACATAATTTGTAAACTATTTGGTGGATTTTCCTGTGCCACTACATGTACTTCACTAGTCCTCGTTCGCATAGCCTCTAGTCCTCGTTCGCAAGTTGGTAAACGGGTTACGGGTATAGTGTAGTCACTCGGAAAAGGTTTGATTCTAAATTCAGAATAAGTTGTTTACAAACACTCTTCTGTTTTTCCCATTAAGAGAACGCTTTATGATTTTCCTTGAAGTCGAAATGATGACTAACATCTAACATAACTGTGCAAATACATGTACCACAGTGGCGCGCGCATGTAAGCTGATTTACATAATTCATGCTGGTCTAGCTACTGATAAAATACAGCAAAACTGACCTTACCTCCCCAGATATTGTCTGTCAAACTAAGACCACCTTGAACAACAGACTTGAAAATGGTACTTACATTCTCCCAAGTTCCAACCATTACTTCCAGTTTAATCATTTGACAGCATCTAAAGCCCGTACTTCACTAACCCTGAACGGCAGATAAAAAAATTGGCACAGTGAACAACCACATTATAAACAACAACATTCTGAAGTATACACCCAATCACATGATTGAACCAGAAGTTACGGTTGGGAGAATTTGAAATTTTTTGTAAATCAATGAAATATTATGAAAAAACATAACTCCTGATCATAAAGAAACTTAATATGTTACTTCATATAAAAGCAAAATTGATAGGTCTTGTAATTGTGGACATTTTCAAAAAATATTATTGTGACGTCATCAGTGATCATTTCATTGAACCGGAAGTTAAACCGAACACCTAGTGTTTGTTCCAACAAACACTTAAGCACTGGTTGTATTTAGAGTTAGTCTTTAGTGTGCCAAATTTGATGCAATTTGGTTTGGTTTTGTAGCAAAAAGTGAGTTTGTTAACCTGCCGCTATGAGGGTCCTATGAGAAATGATGACATCACTCAACATATTTTTGAAAAGGTCAAAGTTTACTCAGTTTAACCGTATTTTCTTTTCTCTATGATATGTGATATGGTAATTTGATATCTGATTACATACATGTACAATTTAAGTGATAAGATCTTTGATGGTGCTAAGTGTCAATCAATCAATCAATCAATCAATCAATCATCAGGCATTAGTAGAGCGCCATCATTGAGGCGCTTGGAGAAGTGAAGAAAAATAAAAAAACGAGAATTCACAGAATTTCATGAGGAGATGAGATGTGCAATGGACTAATTGTAAGCAGATTTGAAGAGATGTGTCTTAAGTCGGCTTTTGAAGTTCTGCATGGAGTCAAATTGAGGTTCACAAATTGAATAAAAACTGCTCAAGAAACAGTGGAACACCTCAAAAAAAGAAAAAGAAAACTTAGGCTGAACTAAATTCAAGAGGTGTTCAGCTAGTAAACCGAACACCTGATTATCAGTAAAATAGCGAAAAATTTGGGTGCTAAACATCTTAAACGAAATTAAAAATCCCCCCACCCCCCTATGCTCTAATGTACATTTGAAGATTAAAAAGAAAACTGTTGGAAATTGCTGGTCAAATGAGTAGATGGGGATGATTGCCCCCATGACCCTTGGCATTACCATGGAGCCCCTTGAAATGTTCCGATAGACATTTCAACTTTTCTAATGGCAGAGCCCTTTTACAAGTACGGAATTCAAAGCCTGTTTTTAAAGCAAAAATCACCTGTATGGGCAATAGTTAATTATTGCTAGCACAGTACCAGAGAAGACCGATAATGTCACTATACAATCTCACAAATTAACATTTTACCAAGCCTTTACAAAGTGCACGTACAGGCCTAGATGTTGTTGTACTAAAACATGTATACTCCATACACTGTAGTTAATCTTTAGACTAGACATAAGTGTCTAAAGTCTGCATTTGTCAGCTTTATTGAAATTAACAACATGAAATGGACTTTGTGATCCACATGACTTATTGCTTTATGCATCATCGCATAGAAATTTTAATTTGTTTGTTAGATTATTTTGTGTACAACTTCGGGTGCGTGATTTTTAATATTGTATACTACTCAAAAACAATTCAGGGAACACCGGATTTTTAACATCAAATAGGTTTGAAATGTTCCACGAACCGAGATTTTCATTTGCAACCCCCTCTCTCTCTTTCAGTAGTCATGTCATGAAATGTGTAATCACTACATGCATCCTTTATCATCTGTTTCAATTGTGCAGTTGTTTCTCATCAATTCTGTGAAACATTGTGTTTATCTGAAATAAATGATCTTGCTTTAACTGAGATTATTCCGTTGTTGCCTAAATTGTTTTGAGTCGTCTATTATAAGGCAGTGTCTGGTATCTGGGTGTCATTTCCCTGTTCCATTTTTCGGTTCCACATTACCCGTAAATGACATTTTAAAAATTCGCCTGAACATTTAATCCACACAAATGGTAGTCTCTGATTTTTTGTTCACAAAATGTGTGTGGGGAATGGGGATGCGATGAGTGGTTTTTAATATAGAGGGTAGGTAAAACTTGTAGCTTTGCATGGTGAGGATGATAAGTAAGACTAATTGCGGTGACACCATGTGGAATCTCAATTGAGTAGTAATTAGTTCTGAAAAGAACTGGAGGTACAACTCGACGTTTCGATCAGTATGCTCTGATCGTCCTCAGGAGAATGCCGGACTCTGGAAAATGCTGCTGCTTAAGTAGACTGCTGGAGCCAGTCTACTAGAAGTGTGGTTGGAGTGAGATATAGGAGATCTCCAGGACTCCGAGTCGGATGGTCGTGGGGATATAGGGGATCCCTTAGACCGGGTGAACGCGCAGGGGAATAGGGATATAGAAGATCCCGTATCCAGTCGTTGAAGTCGCGAAATTTCCAGAGTCCGGCATTCTCCTGAGGACGATCAGAGCATACTGATCGAAACGTCGAGTTGTACCTCCAGTTCTTTTCAGAACTAATTACTACTCAATTGAGATTCCACATGGTGTCACCGCAATTAGTCTTACTTAATATAGAGGGTAGGAAATTATTACAGTCAAGTTCACATTTATTACATACATGTACATGTATGACTCTAATAAAACAAGAGAAACTTGGATCATTGGTTATTTTTATATTAGTTCATGTACATTCAGGAGTATTTATGTGTTGTTACAAAATTGTTTATGGATACCCGGGTACCCGGAGATTTCCAATTTTGGGTATCCAGTCCCATAAATAACCAAATACGCACAGCCTTAGTGCATTATGTGTCATGCTACGATGATAAAAAAGACTGTGTTTGGACGCCACAACTTTCATTGGTATTTGACATGAAAGAAGTCAACTTAAAATTGTTAATAATATTCATTGTGCATTCGTTCCTTGCAGATATTTGTTTTCACACAAAGTGATGTGAAAGTGATGCTTATTAGATGGAAGGTACATGTACTATGTACACAAGGTGTTAGGCAGGATTTAGAGATAGGGTGCCCACATTTGCTGGAATTTTCAAAATGGGGTGTCATAATTGTTCAATTACAAATACTTTTACATGTAGGCCTAAATGACAGATGAAATAGGGTGTCCAAAATTGAAACAGGGTGTCCGAAAGACACCCAGACACCCCTCTGGCTAACACTATGCATATGTACAAACAGTATAACATTTGTAATGTTTGTAAAATGGTTTTATGATGAGTATCTCTCTTTGAAACAAGATGTACATTAACCCTAACCTTCCCAAATCCTCCAAAATCCTCTTTGCTAAAGTGAAGGATTTTGAAGGATTGAGGTTACATGCTACATGCTCTTTGCTAAAGTAAAGGATTTTGGAGGATTGAGGTTATAAGGCATACTTGCCTTTCCATGGTACATATGTACATGTACATCCATGTTTGTTGTAGTGATTGCAAGATCAGTGCTTGGGTCAGTGGACACTGTTTATTGCTCCATGCATGCAGGGAGGGTCCCTGGCCATGTACATGTATCACAGATTAGAAACACATGTGTGCATACATGTCATGTGCTTGCTTTACTACTAAGGATTTTGGAGGATTCAGGTTATGTGTAAGCAAATGGGCCTAGGGAGTTAGGGTTAAACAACCAACCCCAGGAATTTTGTTGGTTCTAGATGGTCTCTGGTGCAATCGATGAGGCTGTAGAGAGGCATATTGTGAAATATAATTTATCACACAAAATCATAGGCCTATTTATTTAGCCATTAAAATATTTCTTGCTTTTCAATGTAATGTTTCAACATATGTACACATGTTGCATTTAATGTAATTCTGTCACATTTTTAGTGGCATGAGTTATTTAACCCTAACCACCCTGAATCTATCAAAATCCATCCCCCTGTTTTGGAGGATTTCGGCGGATTCACGATATCTCCACATTGAGCATATGGCGGACTTTGATGGATTCAGGATTTCAATAGTTTTTAACTGCTTGGTCATGTTGGTTGATGTATTTTGATGGATTATAGTTACATGTACTGTACATGTACAGCCAACACTTGTACAGTGTATGTGTTAGATTTTGATGGATTCTATGCAGCAACATACTATACAAATTTTCATGTGAGCATGGTATCCTGAATCCGCCAAAATCCGCCAGAAATTTAGTGGTGGATTTTGGCAGATTCAGGATATGTCCAATATCTACACTGTCGGATTTGTGTATGACAAAAATGGTGGATTTTGGTGGATTCAGGATACTTTCTAGTAAAAATACCCAAGGGGTTAGGGTTAAACAACCAACAAACTAAAAATAGCAACAGATATATATTTTTCTTCTCAACTAATATCAAACCCATTTAAAAAAAATTAAAATGGAATACACACTCAATGTTATTATTACTTGTAATACAAGTTAAAATTATTGTTTTATTCACATTACATAATTGGATTTGTGTTTGTAATATACTTCTGTGGTAGCTTTAAATAATTATGTTAATCATTTTTATGAATAATTCAAAGCCAGATATGATCCAAAAATTCCATACAGTAAATTACAATGTATGCCTTGACTTGTGCCTACTTTAAATTAAACTTGACAAAACTACATGTATAAATAAAATGGATCTTACAAATGGAATTCCTGCAGTGGAAGCTTCACTCAGGTAAATAGTTTCATAAAGCGTGATATTGGACAGTACAGACCTGTACATGTAGGTATTACAGGTAAGATGCAGGTTGCAGTTAGTAATATGCTGCAGGTTCCAAAAGTTCTTGAAGCTTACTAGCCAGAGAGGGCTCACTTCAAAAGTTCAATGTTTCATACAGTAACAACTTACGGTTCACCGGTCTTCAACCACACAACACTATTGTATAGTGTGATTGCTGTAGTTGATAGACGTATACAGTAATTCTGGTTACCTGTCAATTCTAACACCTGCCATAATAACTACACAACCATGCCCAGTATACAGTGACATTGTGTCCAAGTTCAGATGTGTTAAAATCTGGATTTAGATTTGTGGGAAATAAACACACACTCTGTAATGCATGTAACACAGATCTTTTTAGGTGTTCGGGTATGTGCCCGAAACACCTATTGTTTTTGTTCGTTTTTTTTTTCTTCGCCTTCTTCTTCTTCTCCTTCTCCGGATCGATTGTCTACAAAAAAACACATACTTGTTAACTTCAAACTTGGCATATACTTAGAACTTAACACTTAGATGAAACATGAGTTTGTGACGTCATGATGAGGTCATCAGATATCAAATTACGATAAATCAAAGTTTAATATTTAAAAAAAATAATATCTCAACAACCACAAGAGGTAAATTCACAATTTTTGCACCATTGTACAGATCGTTAATTGTCCAAAAATATTTACAAAAAGGTGACCCCAATTTGACCTTACTTCCTGTCTAAACCGGAAGTCAAAGTTTAATATTTAAAAAAATCATATCTCAACAACCACAAGAGGTAAATTGAAATTTTTTGCACCATTGTATAGATTGTTAATTGTCGAAAAATATTTACACAAAGGTGACCCCAATTTGACCTTACTTCCTGTACAAACCGGAAGTCAAAGTTTAATATTTAAAAAAAATCATATCTCAACAACCACAAGAGGTAAATTCACAGTTTTTGCACCATTATACAGATTGTTAATTGTCAAAAATATTTACAAAAACATGACCCCAATTTGACCTTTACTTCCTGTCCAAACCGTAAGTCAAAGTCAAAGTTTAATTTCTAAATTCAGTATTGTATTGTATTCAAATAAACTTCTCGCGAGAACTTCAACAGACGTTAACATTTGACTTTCTCCAACACTTCGAATTGATGACGTCATCATTTTAACGTCAACTGAACACCTAGTTTTTGTTGGGACAAAAACTTATGTCTAGTTTATTTTCATTTTCCTTGCGAATGCCTTGATATCAACAAACTTCCTCCATGTCGTCTAGCTATGAACCTTAGGGTGTAATTTTGATTGATTTGAATTTTACATGTGGTTTGACAACTGTTTCAATTAAAATTTTGTAATTTTTTTTTTACAAATTTGTCCGATGGTCCTTATGGAAGGATGAAGACTGAGGGACAAGTTAATGGTACGCCTGTGACGGGTACCCGGGTTTGCTGGTCCCCGAGTATCGAGTTCAATACCTGGTTTCTTATTACTGGTTCGGGTACCCAAAACCCAATTTAAAAAATAAATCTGATGTAACATTTCAGAAACTGAAAGCCAGTCTTTGATGATGAACACAACCGATCTTCCATGTTTATAATAAGGTTTCATGTATATGTACATGGGTCTGTCCACACTAATGGGTCCAACTAGTGTGACACTTTAGAGGAACACGGGACTTTAATAATAAAATGAAGTACTTTGTCATAGTTTTGTTTCTGTGTACATTCCAAGTGCCTTCAGGATTATGCTTTTCAAAAATTAAGACAACTTTCTCAGTAATTAAGTAATTACAAGGGGATCTTCTTTAAGATGTTATGTTTGTAACGTGGACAGACATTTAATCAGAAATTTACTAGAAGTACTAATAAAACATAATTATTCACCCACATGTTGTCTCTTTACAATGCTATTCCACTAAGGATTGTTACCTGGAAAAATCAAGACAACCCTCCTGGTATTAAATAAATAACAGGGGATAATCTTCAAAATATGTTTCCAACGTGGACAGACATTTGTCACAAATTGTCTGTCCACATTACATATGTGGTATATTTCACATGCTAATTTCTAAAATACCCAGAAGATGTCTTAGTTTTGGCTCATAACAATCCAAAAGGGGTTAGGGATGTAAATGAAAAAGCATTTGGGTAATTATTTAATTCTATTATCACTTTCTTGTCAATCTTAAAACAAAATGTCTGTCCATGTTACAAACATAATGTCTTAAAGATGATCATTCAATTTTCTTAAGTACCAATAATATTTTCTTATTATTTGGTATACACAATCATTAAATGCTAAGGAATGTTCAGGAATAGATTGGAACAAAATAGTTGTCTTTATTTGACCCTCCCATGTCACACTCCAATAGTTATCATTTGTACCCTTTAGTGTGGAAAGACCCTGATTTACTTTGTTTTATTTCATAAAATTCTTAACAATTATAAATTATCAATTGTGTTTTTTTTAAATTTTTTATTATTTTCTTTTTGTGACAGTATTATTTTTGTAATGAATATAACGGTAATGGAAATAAAGGTCACTGTCTTGGCGCTGCATTAGTCCTATGCGCTTGATAAATTCCTTGTGCTGCAGCACGGTGGAAAATCCGGTTCTGTCCCTTATTTTTGTTATGGATGCCTGGGAACCGGAACATTACCACGGCTGGGTACCAGGTTCCAAAATTACCAGTGGATGCACAACACTAGTAAATCTCAAGTGTCTCAGTTTTACAGAACAAAATTTGCTTCCAGTTTTTCGGTAGATAATATTTGTACATGGATGTCTTCTTGCCATTGCCCTCTCTGTCGCCGTAATTAATTTGTTGCTTAATGTTGTCTTTTCCGTACTAACTTGCTTCAGCGGTCCTCCAGTGGTGTAACGGGGGGAGGGGGGTGGGGGGGGGGTGTAACAAGGTACAAAATGATCAGTGGGTTTCTTGTGGTAGGATGGCCTTGTAGAGGTGCTGGTCGCCTGTCTTACCACTCACTGTCTTACCACTCACTGGCTTTGTTTAAAATGAATTTTTGTGTATTTTTTGTCTTTAGGGTTTTGGTTTTATATTTAATTGATGTAATCTGATTGCCAGTGTAAATTGTAATAAAATAAAATAAAATAAAATAAAATAAATAAATGAATGTTCAAGATCACTCATGTAGTTGAATTTGTGGAGTGAACACTAGTCAGTTATAACCCCCATTTTATGTTTTGGTGCTTAACCCTCCTACTCTACAGTAGCTGCACTTTAGTGGGAAGTTGCTATAGAGGTCAACTGCCCGTTTTGACTGTTGACCCAAATGTGCACACAGGGGCATTTTGGACTGGTTTTTACTGTCATTTTGACCACCCTGAACAATACCAGACAATGCTTTTTACCAGTCAAAAACGGTCGACTCATTTTGACCTGTAAATGTACTTACTACACGTAAGGTTTGACAGTGTTTGACTTTGAAGTGCACTAGGCAAGTATATCAACATTTTCACTGATTTTGACCCTTATTAGTAGGAGGGTTAATATTTGTAGAAATAAAATAGGGATGTGCAGTGTAGTGTGAACTCGAATCAGCTTTTCATGCACCATTTGTCATTTCATCATACATCGTTTGTTGTGGGCACAGGCAGATGATCTATATGGTTTGATTAGCTGATGGTAGCTTCTATGATACTGCATGGGTCTCCAGGGAGTGGACTGTACCATGAAGATTTAATTGAGCAGAAGGCATATGGTACCGTACTGGAAACCTTTCCTTCAGTGTGTACACCTTTAGTAAGTAGCTGAAATTACTAAATTATAATCTCAGGTCAAAAAAAATTGATCTGGTTTCTGGTCATACATTGTAAGTCGGCTTCAAAATCAGTGCGGTGATGCACTTTTTTTTCCCTCTTTTTTTTTCCCTCTTTTTTTTCCCTCTTTTTTTTCCCTCTTTTTTTTCCCCGTCTTCTTTTTCCCCGTCTTCTTTTGGTGGTAATAATTTTTTTTTGGGCCAACCAGTGAAATACGTGATAGATTGAAATATACTACTCAAAACAATTTAGGGAACACCGGAATAATCTCAGTTAAAGCAAGATCATTTATTTCAGATAAACACAATGTTTCACAGAATTGATGAGAAACAACTGCACAATGAAACAGATGATAAAGGATGCATGCAGTGATTACACATTTCATGACATGACCACTGAAAGAGAGAGGGGTTTGCAAATGAAAATCCCGGTTCATGGAACATTTCAAACCTATTTGATGTTAAAAATCCGGTGTTCCCTAAATTGTTTTGAGTAGTAATTATGCGGTTATTGGCACAAATCAGGCATACCCGTTCGTACCCCTGTGTGAAAAAGTGCAATTGGAAATCGTTTCATAGCAAAGAAAAAAGAAAACTAAAAATTCTGATGCGTAGGTCTGAGGCGACGCGCACAGAGACCTGAAACCTGAATTTATTTTTTTTGGCCTTGGATCTTACTTGATGAAAAATTTGGTGATGATGCTACATGTACACACCATGGGAAATACATATATGTAATTTAGCCTGACATGTTGTATTTTTTTATTTTTAGAAAACATGAAATGTAATGCAATTTGAAACCGAGCATGGCATCATTTGCATGATCCATATTTTCAACATCGGAATGAGTGCAAACAGATTATCTAAATGCTGTTTCACTATTTTCTTGTGAACCCTAACCTTCCCAAATCCTCCAAAATCCTCTTTGCTAAAGTGAAGGATTTTGGAGGATTGAGGTTGTTAGGCATACTTGCCTTTCCATGGTACATGTACATCCATGTTTGTTGTAGTGATTGCACGGTCAGTGCTTGGGGTCAGTGGACACTGTTTATTGCTCCATGCATGCAGGGAGGGTCCCTGGCCATGTACATGTATCACAGATTAGAAACACATGTGTGCATACATGTCATATGCTTGCTTTACTACTGAAGGATTTTGGAGGATTCAGGTTATGTGTAAGCAAATGGGCCTAGGGAGTTAGGAAGGATTCAGGTTATGTGTAAGCAAATGGGCCTAGGGAGTTAGGGTTAATGACAAATTGACAAGCAGTGAAATGAGCTGAAACTTTCACTGGTTGGTTTCCAACATATATGTGTGTATATATATTTAGATGCATTTGGATGCATACATGTACATTTTACCAGTGTGGTGTACAATTTCTTTAAACCTTTAGAGACCATAGTGGCCAGAAGTGGCCACAACCCAAATGCCCATAGTGGCCGCAAGCGGCCACAGATTTCAGCACCCTCCTGTGCCATTGCTGTACATATAAAACAAGATATTTTAGATCTCCCTGATATTTTTCAGTTCTTTCGGGTACACCATGTAATGATCTCTTTTTGGAAAAAGTGATGGCTCTGAGAAGAGCCGGTTGGTTTGTTCTCAACGTTTCGACTAGTCTGCTGTAGTCATCGTGTCTTTTTCCAAAAAGAGATCATTACGTATGGTGTACCCGAAAGAACTCAAAAACATCTACCTCCACCATGCAAAGCCCCAAATCCTACATCTCCCTGATAATCGTACTCTTACAAAATACGAGTGCAGATTTATAAAATGTCTTTAGATCGTTTCACTTGAACCAAAAGTCACCCTACACTGTAATAGTACAATTGAGAGTAATGTGAATGTGAATCAGATGGAGACATCCAAATACAGTTATTAATTTACATAGTTTACACTGTGTAGTATTGGCTTCAAGGGGAGTTTTGAATTTATTATTTTTTCTCATTATATTAGGAGTATTAACCCTAACCACCCCAAATCCATCAAAATTCTCCAAGGGGCAATGTTTTTGGAAAAATTTTGCACTGTTGGAAACTGGTACTTTCACCTCTTCAAATGGGACAAAATTACTACCTGGCAAGAAGTACAGGCCATAAGTGCTGAATATGAAAGATCAATGAAAATGCATGGTGCATTTTGAAGATAAGGGCATGTTTCCAAACGTGCACTGATGGATTTTGGAGGATTCAGGAAGGTTCCTAGCCAGGATACCTAGGGGGTTAGGGTTAATGTACCTGTCCCCTAGATTGAACACAGGAAAGACACATAAAACAAAATTATTACCAAATGAAATTATACTGAGAGGCTACATGTACATACATTTATTTTGAAAGATTTTACTTCAGAAAGTTCTTTAAGTACGCGTGTACCAGCACAGGCCTTTAGGCTGGGGGGGGGGGGGGGGGAAATCAATTTTTGAGTTTCACTCATTCGGAAATGTTGAGAGCAGCTTACAAGCCTGGTACACTTACAATGTAGAAGGCCTCTAGATGTACTTTGTTGAATGAAGCAGTGAGAGGGCATACTGATTGTCGAGTCTTATCAAAATATGTAATTACAATGTTTATTCCCTGAAAGGTGAATTTATGTTTTACTTTTTTACTCCCCCCCCCTTTTTTAATTTTTTTTTTACTGTTTTGTCTTGTACTGTAAAAAGGAAACTTAAATTACTTGTACGAGTACTGGTAATTTATCAAAATGACTGCAAGGGTCAAAGTCAGTCAAAATTTTCTGTGCATGACGATGTTATATGTGTATAGCTAGTGCACATAAAAGTTGAACGCTGTCAAACGTTATGTGTAGTACATGTATTGATATTGACCATTTTTGACTGGTAAAAGCATTGTTTTGTATTGTTGAGGGTGATCAGAATGACAGTCGAAACTAGTCAAAAATGCCCCCTGTGTACTGTGCACAGTTGGTTCAGCAGTCAAAAACAGACAGTTGACTGATTTTGACCACTATAGCCATGTACGTGTACATGTACATTGTACATGTACCTGTACTTGCCACAAAGGTTCAGCTATTGTACAGTAGGAGGGTTAATTAACCCATTTGAAGCATCACTCAAGAGTTATATAGAAGTGAACAATCAAACTGGTGACCCGGTGTCATAAACTCACTACTCGTCAGATAATTGCAATAATTGCAAAGTGGAGTGTCGTGGCCGAGCGGTCTAGCTTACCTGACTCAAGTTCTGGTGTTAGCAGCAGAATGTGGGTTCGAATCCCGGCCGTGACACTTGTGTCCTTGAGCAAGACACTTAACCATAATTGCTTCTCTCCACCCAGGGGTTAAATGGGTACCTGTGAGGGCAGAGTTGGTTGATTAGCCCTATATGCGCTGTAATGGCAGAAATTGAGCTGTATACTCCCCAGGGAGCTGAGATGGTTTCAGGAATGATTTATGAGCCTTATGCGCCTTAGGAGCAGGGGTAATGATATAATGCGCCTTGAGCACCACTTAGTTGGTGGATACGTGCGCTATATAACTTATAAGTCCACACATTATTATTATTATTATTATTATTATTATTCATGAATGTACTGTTTCACAACAATGCTTCAGCAATCAAAGTAATTTCTTTCATTCAGGAAATAAAGCAATGCATACATGTAAGTGGTACTGATACAAATAATTGTTGGTAAAATAATTAGGGAGTCCCACTGAATCTTTTAAGACCATTACAGACATGTACACGTACATGTACATGTAGTTTAAGCCAGCAATACTCTTGGGTGTCTTTTGGACACCCTGTTTGCTAAATGGACACCCTGTTTTATTTGTAATACACACTTGGAAAAAGTAATGTAAGATAAATATTTGGATGACCTGTTTTTTTCAAACAATAACAAACTTGGTTGCCCCTTTGCTAAATCCAGGCTTATACTCTGGAGTGCAGCTATGTTTTGAAAATTGAGTTGTGTCCCATCAGAGGAATGTCATTTTCTTCTTTCGCCCTAAGTTGTGAAAAAAAAGACATCCCCGGATCGACAGGTAGGCCACCCCGTGACTCGACTGACGCCAGCTCGCAGTCGGTACTTTTATCCATGTGGACTCGTCCTGGCCTCTTGTACCACCAGCACTGTGACAGCCTTTGTGTTTAAATCACTTTAACGCCAACAATTATATCCTTCTGTACTGCCGTAATAGGTTTTGCTACCAGTCAAATAATAACTGTCATTCACCAGACTGTTTAACATGTGAATGGGGTAATCGTTCAGCTAACTCGCTCACAATGCAGGATGATCAACTATGCTGTTTCTCCCCCAGTTGACAATGCACTTTGGTGTTAGTGGGTTGGAACCGCCCGAGCGCGGGACATGGGGCTACTGAAAGCCCCCACAGTGTATAGCGTTACAAGTACCAATTTACCTTTTGAGTTTGGGCAACGGTGTGAACACAATAATAGAACATTGGATTGCCACAGCACGCGAGCATTCATTTAGTCTCCACACCGCAACCGCTGGAGATGCACGTATTTCTATGTCAGTCAACTCAGATACGATGAATTTACTCATCTTAGTCTCCCAGGAGTCTCTGTGCTCCCCTCAGCAAAAGCCGGAGGCGTGATAAGGATTTTAAGAGGGATTATCCTGGGACTGTGGTCTTAATTACTTCTAGTGGAAAGCGAGGTCTGCCCAGCTCGAGGACAGTGGACTCAGGGATCTGCAACATAAAGTGTGTAATGGAGCAGTCTTGATAAGTATCTACCCTGCTGTAGAAGCGCGGGTACTTTATCGTCAGAACTGGTCCCAGGCACTTCTGAGATCTCCAAAAGTGATTTCACAGGACTGTCTCATCAATGAGCCACCTCAAACTTGGAATTACACACAAGCTTTTGCATAGCTTACTGCATCATTTTTTTTATTTTATTCACAACGTTTGTGTTGTGCGTTTAATCGGCAGATGTTTTTCTTGAGTAGCTGTGAAGTTGATTTTAACGGTAAAGATTCAGGTGGTCAAAACCAATATTTGTTGAACAAGAAGCATGAATGCGTTCTTGCCTTCCAGTACAGCTAAGCTGCACATTTCTTCATCGATCCTGTAACCATCAGACAGTGGATCTTTCATCATTTTAAACTCAAAATTTGGAGTAAAACATTTTGTAATAAAAATAACCTACTAGGGAAAACTGACAAGGTTTATGTATACTGTATGTATTCTTTGAATGAACAAAGAAATATTAATTGAAGTGGGAATCGAACCTGCGACCTGGATTACCACACTTGGCGCTCCACCAACTGAGCTACATGTATCTATCCCTATGAGCGACAGTCTTCTCAGAGAGAAACGAATTCAGTGTTAAGACTTCTTTAACTAGAGTGTGAAGACTTGTTACTTTTAACTCAAACTCTTCATTATCTGGACGTTAAGCATTCACAATGAGTACTTATCACTACTACCTTATTGACAGCAACGATACCGGGGGGGTTCATGATCAGAAGACGGGGATAACTCATGTTCTTCCTCAGGACTTAGACCGGTTGTTCATGCTTCGACCCCGTTTCTGGAAGGAAGAGATCAAACAGCAGAATATTGAGGTAAATGTATTCAGGTTTAACACATTTATTTGCAAAGATATATATTTTTTTCAGGTTATACTGGCAAAAGTTGATCATTGAATAATGTCAGGAATATTTCTAGGTTAAACGATAGTGCAATTGTACATACAGGTTGAGATACTTTCATAAACCCACTTAGGCAAAATTTAATTCTTGTTCTGCTTAAAATGTTAACATCATCAAATTGAAGTATATTGTGCAGTTAAAATGAACATTACTAGCTAGCATTTGAGGTGTCTGAAATGTTAACATTAGTGTCTGAAATGGTAAAATTTTCATTTCATTGTTGTTTTCATCTAACCCTCCTACAATCGGTGCAATTTTTGAAACAACCCATTCAGGCCACTCCAAGCCATTAGCTGTTGCCAGTGGGCTCCTATGGTTACCCTTCTGTGCACTGTCACACCACTGATGAGAGATTGCAGGGTAAAGTGGTCTCCCATTGATACATTGCAGGCCATACTAATATGTTCAAACATTTACAGTGGCCTTGGGTGGCACACAGTTGATTTCTGTAAGATTACTTGGAAAGGACAGCAGGCTTGTACATGTACATGTATGTACTGAAGGTTGCTCAAGAGCAGAATTTTGTGGATTGGAGTGGCCTCCATGTGTAGAAGGGTTAATAATTTCCTTTTACAAAGGAAAAACAATTATTGTTTTTCACAAGAAGCCTGCTTTAAGACTAATACAGGCCTGTGATTTCTCAGGTTTTTTTTAAACCAATTTTTCTTTGCCTCAATATTTTCTTGAAAGCAGAGAAGTAGCCACCAAGGAAAGAAAGAAGTAGCCTGTATTGTGTCCAAACCTCTAGTTTCTTGTTTGTGGGGACGTGGAGAGTCCGTAAATCCTCCAAAATTAAACATCCAGGAGGTTCAGGGGGCTTTGTCCTCCAGACCGCTAAAGGGAGACCCAGGCCTGCTACCCACAGGAGGTTCAGGGGGATTTGTCCTCTAGACCAAAGGGAGACCTAGGCCCGCTGCCCATTTTTCAGGATTTTTTACTTTTGTCAAAGCACACCCCTGATAATAAGTAGCACATTGAGAAATTTATAAATGTTGTGTCTTTTTAAAAATATTTCTTAATGAAAAGCCATTAGATACAAGGGCAATTTGCTGATGATTGAACTTGTCAGAATCGACCAAGATATACCTTCATCATGTAATGTACACTGTATGTGCATACGTACACTGTATGCTTGAAAAAAATAAAAATAAACTGACATCCGTTCATTCAGTTCAGCTCATATAAATGGCTACTTTAGAGTCCACAGTATGTAACACACAGTATCAAAAAGTGCATTCACTCTAAATGTATAAGATTATCATGCACAATATAATGACTGTCTGTATTTTATCCATAAATTTGTAATTTAAAAGGCTAATCACATCTGTTACTGGTATATCTTGATAATTTACGATGAACTTTAACACTATTGACTAAATTGCATGTAATTAGTACAGGTTTAATACTAAAAACACCACAAATGCAAAAAGGCATGTCAACACTCTATGGCAACAAATATTTTTTTGTTGGTGTACACTGTACCTTGCATCATATACACTGTGTATGCAAATTTGACACCCCAAAAGTAGAGCTTGAAGCAATCCATTACAAATGAAATTTGACATTGGATTTTGTATTTATTTAACCCTAACCCCTTGGGTATTTTTACTAGAAAGTATCCTGAATCAACCAAAATCCACCATTTTTGTCACACACAAAATGCTGGTGTCCTGAATCCATCAGAATCCGCCAGTATAGATATTGGACATATCCTGAATCCACCAAAATCCACCACTAAATTTCTGGCGGATTTTGGCGGATTCAGGATACCATGCTCACATGAAAATTTGTATAGTATGTTGCTGCATAGAATCCATCAAAATCTAACACATACAAGTGTTGGCTGTACATGTACAGTACATGTAACTATAATCCATCAAAATACATCAACCAACATGACCAAGCAGTTAAAAACTATTGAAATCCTGAATCCATCAAAGTCCGCCATTTGCTCAATGTGGAGATATCCTGAATCCGCCGAAATCCTCCAAAACAGGGGGATGGATTTTGATGGATTCAGGGTGGTTAGGGTTAATAAACGAATGAATGTTGAACATTTGTCATGACTTGCAAAGACACAGCGAGCACATCTTCACCTCATTCAATCCATTGGACAACTTGACCCTTTTTCCCCCATCGACCCCCAAAGGCTTGACTTTCCCACGAAACACAGTGTCACATATAGACACCCCTTACAAATATGACAGGTGGGTTCTTTTGTGTACGACTACAATAGCATATTTGTTTTGTTATGTCTATGTCAGAAGTAGAAAACAGCCACCTACTGCTTGTAACCTTCATATCTTATTGCTGTCCTTCAATTTATTATTTTAAACCAGTTTTTAAGCCACCACAGAAAGGAATAAATATAAATGTCAGAGTAATGCATGCATGTGTTACAGAACCAGCGGCATAGCCACGGGGGGCCTGGGGGGGCACGTGCCCCCCCACAAATTTCCAGTGCACCCCCAGGTGCCCCCCCCCACGAAAAATCCTCATAGTGCCCCAAAAACAGAAAAGAAAAAGAAAAGGGAAAAAACCCATACCCCCTGGGCCCCCCCACTGAAAAGCAATGCCCCCCCCCCGTGCCCCCCCCACTGAAAAAGTCCTGGCTACGCCGCTGTACAGAACAACCACAATTTGTAACCATTTAGGACCTTCCTACATGTACTTTCGAACAATTTGCTAGTGAGTTGACTGACCATTCCAAACTAGATAGACACTCGTCAGTTTGTTGAATGGTTGAGTATTGTGCAGCGAATGTGTAGATTAGATGTATTGACCACACTTCATCATATAACAGTCTGGCTTAGTACATACGTTGTACGTTTATCATTCAAAAAACCATTTGAATGATATTAAATGGTCAATCAATAAGATATCCCCTCCGCTCCACTGCTTTTTTTTATTAGAATAATAATAATAATAATACATAAATAATAATAAAATAAATTAATATAAAAAATAAATAAAATAGTGACATTTTTATTGGGACACCCATGTCTACCCAGTAAAACCCAGTAGTCTATGTTAAAACCACCTTGATGGGACACCCATGTACATGTTTACCCAGTAAAACCCAACCAGTCTATGAACCCAGTAAAACCATAGAGAAAGGTCACAGAAACCCAGTAGTCTACATGTTCAAACCAGCGTGATGGGACACCTGTTTATACCCAGTAAATCCCAACCAGTCTATTAACCAGCTATATCAGACACTATCTATACCCAGTAAAACCCATGAGAAATGACATAAAACCCAGTAGTCTACATGTTCACACCAGCTTGATGGGACACCAATTTATACCCAGTAAATACCCAGTTAGTCTACATGTACATGTATGTTCAAACCAGGTTGATGGGACACCCGTTTATACCCAGTAAATCCCAACCAGTCTTAATATTAACTAGCTTGATGAGTGCCTTGATCCTCCGTATTACTCATTCGTTTCCGCGATACACAAGTAAGCATACATGTGATTTTTCAATCTCTGAATTTTGTTGGAATTAGCATAATTTTAATTAACACAATTGACTCTTATCCTGAGCAATACAGAAAAACAGGTGTATAAACATTCCACGGTTCATTATACAGTATAAACCTGAAAAAATATGTTATTCCACTTGCAAGATACATGTGCGGTACAGTACATGTGCGTGCATGTCTACACATACAAATACTGTGAAAGGATCTGTGGTGTATTGGAGTAAAAGATTTGTGATTTAATGTAAGGTCGTTTCTGAAATGACGGCTTGTGCCACGGCTGTGGTTACGGATATGGCTAAATCACAGCCATGGCAGTGGCCACAAGCGCCCCGAATTGGACCTGGCCTAAAGGCCAGTTCGTACTTCACGCGAAAGCGATTGCGAAGCGAAATTCGTGACGTTGACAGTGGTTCATGGCAAATATTAGCGGTGAAGGTTCGCAAAAGTTTGAACACATTTCAACTTGCGCGAATCATTCACTGCGAATTTGATGACGTAAAATTCGCTTCGCATTTGCTTTCGCATGAAGTATGAACCGGCCTTTAGTCAGTGTTCAACTGGGGTAGAATTAAAATAAGTCGTAATAAAAATGGACTGGGGTCACACGGCAAAAAAAAAAACTAAATGAAAACAAAGGGGCACTGGTGGGGGGGGGGGGGGGGGACAATGCCAAAAAAGGCATGTACACAAAATGTATGGAAATTGAATATATTCAAAGGCGAAAAAGGGAATGGGGGGGTGGTCACACTTGAATTTACCCCATCTGGATTCGCCAATGTGCTTAAATTTCAAATTTACTCCGCAGTTCAACACATCCACACTGGGGAAATTGAGGACCTCCATTGTTGTAGGCATATCTGGTTGTTGACTCTGTAACTTTTTAGCGATGTCCCATTTGTTTTGTATGCAAAAACCAACCGAAGACATCGCCATCAACCATCTCTTTTGTTATAACTATAGACACGTACGCACCTCTTCTCTGGTCTTGAAGGAAAAACCCATTTTATCTACATGTACCTCAGAATTTTTTTTTTGTCTATTGTGAATAATGTCAAAAGTGGTCTTCTTTTAGAAAAAAATACCTATGCGTACACATGCATGTACAGGTATTGCACATAGGAAAGATTTGTTGCTGGAAAATTGTCGAACAGTTACTGCCCACTAAGGAAAAGAATGCTGCCCTCTATTGACCAGTTTGACTTTCACAAAATACGAATACAAATGTCGCTTAAACTATACAGGTATGTGCTGTATGATGGCATCAAATTATTCCTAACAAAATTATTCAAAAATGTTATCTTTACAGTACAGCTGTTCAGCAGCGTTTCAGTATTTGATTAAAGAAAAATCCTTCTCCACAGTTTGAGTGCATAGTACACTGTGTGTGCAGTGTAGAAATGTTTGTTTTTAATCATGTTTCATTTACATCGATGCTTATTTATATAGTCACGGTTGTATCTTTGATCTTTAATGGTGTCCTTCATGACGTATATAAGAAGTGACAGCTCTGATTAAAATCCGCGTTGCCGCAACCATTGATGCAATCCCAACGGAGTTATTGCTGGTAATTTCAAATATGCCAGGTCCCATTCGCAGTGACACAGATCACGTTCATTCCCCAGTTGGCATTCGGGAAATGTCATGCATAATACAGCCAGAATCGCTTGTGTGTTAACGGCACATTTAGTCCAAACCTTTTTTGACTATCGTAGGAATGTTGTAAATTGAGAGCAATCATTCAGATGTTACCCAGCAGTGTCAGAAATTTGCATCTTGCTAAAAGTTACTTGCAATTTCATGATGTTACTAAATATAATAATAATAATAATAATAATGTGTGGACTTATATAGCGCACGTATCCACCAACTGAGTGGTGCTCAAGGCACATTGTATTATTACCCCTGCTCATAAGGCTCATAAGGCTCATAAATCATTCCTGAAACCATCTCAGCTCCCTGGGGAGTATACAGCTCAATTGCTGTCATTACAGCACATATAGGGCTAATCAACCAACTCTGCCCTCACAGGTACCCATTTAACCCCTGGGTGGAGAGAAGCAATTATGGTTAAGTGTCTTGCCCAAGGACTCAAGTGTCACGGCCGGGATTCGAACCCACATTCTGCTGGCGAAAACCACATAACCCACATAACTGGCGAACCCACATAACTGGCGAAAAGCATGTGTTACTGTGCGCTTAACCCTCGAGGCATTTTTCTTGGGAACCATCCCAAATCCTTTGATTGTTGGGCCACCCTCAATAAAACAAGACGAATGCTTTTACCAGTCAAAAACGGTCGACTCATTTTGACCTGTAAATGTACTTACTACACATAAGGTTTGACAGCGTTTGACTTGTAAGTGCACTAGATACACCTTGGCATACATATTCCAAATTTTGACTGATTTTGATCCTTGCAGTCATAGAAGGTTGGAGCACTGCATTGAGTTACTGATAGAATTGAATCGGTCTTTGTAACCATGTTGAAAAAACATCCGCTAAAAAGAACACCGGTCCCCCAATTTGGCAACCACTTTTGACAATCTTTTGAGATGTACATGTATGTAACTTGATCAATAAGACCTATATTCATTGTGTACAAAGCTGCAGATATTTTCCTTCAGGGGAGGATTAAGAAAAACCAATTAATTGTCCCGAAACCCACTAATGGGTTTAATGCTTTGACTGCAGGCATTTGTTATTAAAGGTACTTGTACACCCACGCATTGTACAACCGACCAAAATAAGAAATTTATAAACAGAACAATCTTGTATTTTGAAATATATTTTGTTTTGTTTCGCTGGCAAACCTTGAGGCTTTTTTCCAAGTACTGCATCTCTTTGGGACTCCTTGCCTGGTGCATGTTTCCCTACATCCTACAATCTAGACAGTTTTAAGAGGAATATCAATTCCTACCTTCAGTCCCCCTGAGTTATTTTCATCTTCTATGTTTTCTTCTTGTAGCCCCTTACCTAGAGTGGCTTTTAGCCTTGTTTGGGGCGTACTTGCATAAAAAAAAATATATAAAAAAAAAGGTACTTTTTCATATATAAAAGTAAGCATTATAAATTAAAGCAAATTGAATGGTACATCCATGTATGTACATTCAGTGTACATTGTACATGTAGGCATATGGGTGAAAGTAATGACTAGGCTATATAAAATTGTACTAAATGTAATGTGTGCAATAGGATTGGGTTGTTTACACATTTACGCACACACAAAAAAAAAAATCACTGAATGTTTTCAAATTCACAAAAAGTGTAAACGAATCCTACATTTAAAAAAATGGAACCTTCCATTTCCACGATATTGATATTAACTGTTATCCTGCGGAGTTCAGTACACAAAATCAATACAGTGTGCGAAGTTTTCATATATTCCGATATAAAATTCACGAAAAGTTACTGTCACCAGACTATTCACAGTGTTTGGTAGTACTAGTAGTATATAGTATACCGCGACTCTGTCATGCTTGTAATGAAAATTTGAAAAGCGTTGTTGTTTTTTCATGAATTACATCATTTGGCCTACAAATAGCTGATTTTAGAATGCTCACTTCATGACATCGGCTTTCCATGGGCTTCCTAAAAGTGTCTGCTATTGGCTAATGTAAACCTTGGTAGGTAGCGTTAACCAATCACAAGCCACGTAACATCATTTTCACAGTGTTGTTGAAAGCCACGATCGTGGCTTTCCGCACAGGACACCGCAGCCATGATCGTGGCTCCACGCAGGATAACAGTTAAGTGCGACTAGTGGGCCTGCTAAACATTATTATATCATGATTTCAAGGAAGTTTTAATTTAATACAACCAGAAATTTCGGATGATGTTTTGTGCCAGGCTTAGATTTGGCCTGAGTCTGTATTAATGACCATAAATTATTTTCTCAGAAAATTGAGAGTTATTGACACCCACAGATCCGAGTTAAAATTAACAAATATTCTTTTCCCGAAAAAAACACACACATTTTACCAATTGTATTCAGTATTTTAAATCTTTACAAATGTAATTCTGGGAAAATATATTCAGTAAATTCATAACTTTCCTTCATGAAAGTGGTCGTTCACCCTCAAATCATAATGTAACTGTGTTAATTATGTAGATAATCTAATTGCCCTAAGGTCTAACTGAATAGAAATGAAAACTTGGTTCAATAGGAAAAATAGTCAGGTAAAAACCATTTTAAGTCCTAAGAAATTGATGAGAAAATCCACCCAATTGGTTGCAGAACATGTACATGTATGGGCCTGTGGCATTTGTGTTTGAAATATACCGTTTACTATTGAGCGGAGTTATTGTAAATCCATCCATGGGCTGATCGAGCCTTTTGTCAGTGTACTCTTCAAGTGGGGTTGATGATGACATTGGATCAAATCACCGCCTTGTGGAGACCCTTGGGGCTCGGAACCCTTTTGAGTGGATCTGATGGGGGGAAAAAACCCAATTGTATACTTGGCACAATGCTGGTCACGAAATGGTTGCGACCGAGCGTAGTGTTGAACAATGCATGAAAACGCTTTGGCGGGAGTTGCAAGTGTTGATACTCAAAAGCAAGACAAACACAAACCAGAAAGACATGATTTTAAAAACATCTTTTGTCAGAATTGTGGCCACAAAACACTCCTTTCCCTCAGTCAGGCCTGATCTATTGGTACCCAGAATGTATGTTTACGCTATGTACAATGTACATGTTGTATATATACATGTAGTTTGTAAGTAAGTCTTATTTAAATGTGTGTGAAAGTGCAAACAATTTGGCAGTTTTGTTGAATACCCGCTTTTCCACAGAGTTTGGGGCATTTCGTACTTTCGTAGTGTTATTTCATTGTCTGTATACATTCAGTTAAGTTCAGACTTCAGTTCAGTATACTGTCCTCTGAATCAATATACATGTACATGTACAAGAACACTGTATAAGCACAGGAATGATTTGACAAGAGTTGATCAAGTGGTGGAGCTCTCCAAAGAATAAGCTTGTCTGAGAGGAGACCCCCCAAACACAGATTTTTGTATGAAAACTTTTAACAACACACAATGTAAATACAAAACATACAGTGACATGTATGTATGTTTCCCACTGTACATATATCTTCTTCTTGCCCACGTCCTTCCAAATATAACATTTCCTAAAGCCAAAAAAAAGTATCTGGTTTCTGGTCATACATCGGCTTCAAAATCGGTGCAGTAACATGCTTTTTTTTGGTGGTATTTTTAACAAATTTTTAATTAATTAATTTATTTTTTTGCCAACTAGTGAAATACGTGATACATAAATACATGTACATGGTTATTGGAACCAGACCAAATTTCCCGTACACAAAGCATGGTGGCTAAGAGAGACCACACAAATCGGTCAAACGTTCAACGGTAACATTTTGAATATGAATGCATCTAAAAAGCAAAACACATACCAGCGATTGGTTGGGGACAGCTGCTTACTTAAATGGTGCCCTCATGTGACGGCATTTGGAGCTGATACAGGACTAGCCTGAAGATCTGACGTCACGCTTTGAGCTAGAGCTGCGTGAATTATGCCAGATCCTGGCCGTGCAGCCGCCATATTTTTCCCGATGCTCAACTTTTGACCTTGATTGGTAGCTAGCGTGCAAGTCTCGAAGCATGATGTCAGATCTTCAGCACAACGCGTTGACGTATCCAATGAAATCCTTTGAGTGGTACGCCTAGATAGAGCCTGTCTATATCCTATCAAGGGGACCAGTCTAATACAGGACATGGGGTTAAATACATCAAAATGTATACATAACAGCAAAAGAAACGTCACCCCCCTAAATTTTGATAAGTCTGAGAACGTGTTTAGCTTATGTGTCCTCAGACGTCATGCATGACGAATTTTGAGGTCAACCAAATTTGCCACATTGTGTTCGTGTTACACTCCATACTCATAATATTCTTCATTAAACAAATTATATTAATTATAAAATGAAAATAATAAATATTTTTAGGGGTGACGTTTCTTTTGCTGTTATGTATATATTAAAAGTAAAAAAAAATTAAGAAAGTATTCTTAATTTCTGACACAACAAATAAATTCCAAACAGCCACTGATAGATTTTTCTGTCGCGGCTTGAAACTGCTTTTATTCCCAATTCCAGAGAATGGGAGTGGACACCAAATACAATGAACTGTTTCAATTTAAAATTTCAAAAAAAAAAACGGACCAATTTGCAGCGCGAGAATGCTTATCAAATATAGGCAGCTTGCCCAATTCTTATTCAGAGAACAAAAAAACAAAAAAAACGTACACAGTTACAGAAGTCCCAGTTTTTGAGCCCGATCAGGCCCACTAACCCTGGCATCCTGCCAAAAGTACTGTATATCAGGGAAAAAATTGTATAGCTGAATACAATAAATGACAATGCTGTTACACAGCTTATGGTTGGAATAGTTTATGGCTAGAACATACCTAGTATTAAGTAAATTCCTCATTGTTGCTTTCAGGAAAATGGTCGTTGCCAACTGTGTCAAATCGTACATGTAAATGTCAGAAGAGTTTTAGGTCTGAAACTCTAAATGATCTTGCATTACGTTCTCAGAAAATGTTGTTTTGCGTGACAAACTTAACAAAGGACGTAAACTTGTAGGTGGGTCTTAATTACCGAGAAAGTTGTCTTAATTTTTGAAAAGCACAATCCTCAAGGGACTTGCAATGTACGCAGAAAAAATTATGACAAAGTACTTCATTTCATTATTAATGTCCCATGCTTCTCTAAAGTGTATTCTGTAAGTTCTTCATTGTTTCTTTCTGGAAAATGGTAATTGCCAACCATGCCAAGTTGTAAATGTCAAAACAGTTTTAGGTCTGAAACTCTAAATGATCTTACATTATTTTCTCAGAAAATGTAGTTTTATGTGAAAAACTTAACAAAGAACATATAGGTGCATTTACAACCTCATAGCCACCTTTTACCAAGTGTACATGTATTCTGGAAATTCCTCATTGTTTCTTTCAGGAAAATGGTCATTGCCAACCATGCCAACTTGTAAATGTCAAAACAGTTTTAGGTCTGAAACTCTAAATGATCTTACATCATTTTCTCAGAAAATGTAGTTTTATGTGAAAAACTTAACAAATGACATATTAACACTCATACCTTTTACCAAGTGTATTCTGTAAATTCCTCATCGTTCTTTCAGGAAAACGGTCATTGCCAACCATGCTAAGTGAAAACAGTTTTAGGTCTGAAACTCTAAATGATTTTAAACTTCCTCATAAAATCCTCATGGCTTTGAAGAAAAATCACTTCTAAGTATAAAGATATGAAGTCAAAACAGTAGCCAAACTGTAACATGTGTACCGCTCAGTCTTAGATTTTCTGCCGGACAGGGTATGGGGGTAATGTACTAATGTTGCAAAAAGTACTCAGAAGGTAGGCAATTTACCAAAAACTTGTTACTTACATTGTAACACAGCATAATCACAGGATATATGTGACGCGGTATGTCAAAACCAGGCAGAATTGGGCAGAGCTACGAACGAAGGAGCAGCTGCAAAATGCCTTGGGGGTGATTTTTTGCGATTTTGCGATTTTTGGAAATTTATGATGCTACAAATGTTTAAAATGTTCTGTAAAAGTTTCTAACTGAAATTTCATTGACAAATTATTTTTTAAATACTTTTAGAGAGGCATTATAATTTCACAAAATGATGCCTTGTTCGAGATTTTGCTTGGAAATGACGCCAAATTTAGCGTAACTTCGAGCTCACTTGCGAATGTAAAATCGCATCGCCCCTCTACAAATTTGGTATTGCCGGAAACGTCAGACCTTTCACTAATAAAGGAACTGAATAATTCATTAGGTATTTCCCCAGGAAAATGACATCATCTCACTGATTCAGACAGTCCGATTTCAAATCTTAATAACTTCGCTATGGAATATCCGATTTGAAAAAAAGAAAGCGGCATTGTAAAGTGCAAGGTCTATATTTTACTAATATTTCAATAACTCAAAATTTACCTCTTGCCCATTGTGCCTGGTTTTGACATACGGCGTCACATATAACTTATAAAAGCATATACCTGTATTTTGGCATTTGGTAAACCTATAATAACCTATATTTTGCTTTAAAAAACCTATTTAAAAAACCTATATTTGTCAGATTAGGCACTGGGAGGTCTGCATGTACCTGCTAAATCAGAGGTTCTGTATTTAGAGTAGACTGTATTAACCCTTTAACCTTCCCAAATCCTCCAAAATCCTCTTTGCTAAAGTGAAGGATTTTAAAGGATTGAGGTTACATGCTACATGCTCTTTGCTAAAGTGAAGGATTTTGGAGGATTGAGGATATTAGGCATACTTGCCTTTCCATGGTACATGTACATCCATGTTTGTTGTAGTGATTGCAAGGTCAGTGTTTGGGTCAGTAGAACTGGAGGTTACAACTCGACGTTTCAATCAGTATGCTCTGATCGTCCTCAGAGAATGCAGGACTCGGGGAAATGCTGCACTACTTAAGTAGGCTGCTGGAGGATCATGCAATGGCTGGATGCTGGAGGATTAGTGCGTTGAGGCGTGCAGGCGGGAACTGTTGGGACTGGGATCCTACTGGTTGGGGGAGAGGAGTGTGTGCTCACTGAACTGAATCAGGGGGATGGAGGGATGGAGGGTGGTTGACTTAGGATATAGGAGATCCCTCAGTCTGGGGTGGGTTGTGGACTTGCGATATAGATGATCCTTTGGTCCGCAGTAGTGGGTGCCAAATATCGCTGATGTGGAAGCCGATGTCCTGTGGAACCGTATTGTGTTTAACGATCTCGATGGCCTCTCTGATGCGTCTGGGGTGCCATGGGGTCGATGGGTGTGATTAGTTGAATTCTTGTCCTTAGGAGATGTACATGTAAATTCCATGTTGAAACGAATCGAGACAATCTGGGGAAAAAAGTGAAAATAAATTGCAATTTTTATTTGCATTCATTCTTAGAAAATGGATCACACCTGTGATGTGATCCGTTTCATGTCAAATTTGTAATATAGTTAATGTTTTCTCCGAAATGACAGCATGACTGACGGAATAATTTCTCAGCAACCTAACACCAAGTATAAAGTGTTTCAGAGTATAATTTCCATGATTTTGTAATCGGGTAAATAGAGGTGTGTACACTCCCTGTTAAAATGCAGATTGACTCATGGGATCTACACACATCTGTGAACGGGGTATTCACAAAGGGAGTATCACAGTATATTTTCACACTTACTGAAAATACCCAGTGAAAGAAGATCTTGAGTTAATTAGGGGGGGGGGGTTGAGATTGACAGAGAGCGCTTGTAGGCCCTGCTGCTTATTATACTGCTGGGGGCATACAGTATACCTGCCTGCCCTCAACAATGCAACTCGAGAAGGCGCAGTAAGGTAATTAGTTTTCCTGTATCTTAACCTTGGGGAAATAATTGTCCACACCTTGAGAGCTTTGCTTACTTTATAATCTTTCTAGTACACTTAAGTTTTGATTGTGATGGCTTGTCAGACTTATGTAGGGTCACATTTTTGTTTTTGTTTTTTTTGTCAAAAATTATAATACTAACGCTAATGTTGCTAATGTTGGCGAAACTGCTTATAAAAGTATTCTTTCTTTGAATCAAGATTATTACAGCTTATTACATTGTCCCATTACTGGGAAAATAATGAAAATATGCATTCAGATTTTGTCATGTTCATTATAGCGTTAAATTTTTGTCCCTGGAAGTTGGAAAATTGTTTGACTAATTATATCGCAGATGGAATAGTGACTTTTTTTTTTTAAATAGCAGTATAATCACAAGACAAGACAGTACAATTGGATATACATGTACAATGAAATGAGTTTTGATGAGTTTACATGTAGCATCATAGATAATTAATGATGTGTGATTGCGGCTTCCTTGGTGAGTTAAATATTTAGCTTGGGCGATAACACAATAAAATCTAATATCGCGATACCTTTTTTTATTCGATTACAATATTGAGAAAATCGCAATTAAAAAAATATATCGTGATTAACAAAAAAAAATCGCCATTGTGAGTCAAGTCAGAAATGAAATTAGGGCAGTCTTTTCTGCTTTCTGAAGTGAGAAGCAAAAGCGAACTACATGTACTTCAAAAGCACATACACACTCTGCAAACGAATTTGTGATTTAATGTGACACTTTGTAGAATGGCACGTGCCTGTGGTTATTGGCTCTGAAGCAATCATGCGAGAATGAAAAACAAATAATTGCGATACTATCGAAAAATTGCGATATATATGTTTGCCGATATATCGTGGATGAAAAAAAACAATATCGCCCAAGCCTAGAGCTAAAGTGATTGCACCGATTCAGATTTCAAGGAATGTTTGATGACATCATCAACTTTACGCTAAGAAAGAATCATGTAAACAAACTGATCATTTATGGTTTATTTCTCCAGATTGCCAATAGTGTATAGGGGATTTATAATGTAAGAAACGTGTGTTATGTTTGTGCTGTATTCGCATGAAATTTTTAAGTATTCGCAGTAAAAAAAAATATCACAAAGCTTGGATAAAATACATCTCACATATTAAACTTAATATCCTTGGGTTTGTTCCTTAATGCCCATGACCATGCCCAAAACCGGCCACTCCGATCCACAAAATTCTGTTCTTTAGCAACCTTCAGTACATGTACAAGCCTGCTGTCCTTTCCATGTAATCTTACAAAATCAACTGTGTGCCACCCAAGGCCACTGTAAATGTTTGAACATACATGTATTAGTATGGCCAGACCACTTTACCCTGCAATCTCAGTGGTGTGACAGTGCACAGAAGGGTAAACATAGGAGGCCACTGGCAACAGCTAATGGCTTGGAGTGGCCTGAATGGGTTGTTTCAAAAAGTGCACCGATTGTAGGAGGGTTAACCTGCGGTAAAGACAGCACGACAAACTGTTCTTCCCTTATTCATAAATGCCCAATATAGTTGAGACAATCTGATTGGACAAAACGTAATCACGTGGAGGTGTATTAACGGATGGCATAGACTGGCTTATCAAAATCAGCGCGTATGTGCCAACTGTTCACCGGCTGTTTTGTGTCACACGCAGGTTGCGGATTTCAACCAATCAGAGCGACGAAGATTGGCATCACGCGCCTGTCTCATGTACTCTGGAAGTGTTTCGTGTGTCCTCAAAACGTGAATTTATCCATTTCTATTTGGCTTCATTCAACAAAAATTACATTTTTTTTTACATTTTGAAAATTAAATCAATACAGGCTCGGTCCTTATCGCCCGTGACCACGCCCAAAACCACGCCCAAAACCACGCCCAAAACCGGTCGTTAACCTGTGGTAAAGCCCATGTAACAAACTCTTACTCCTGTATTAAAGTACACGTATGTACTGTATACATATCTCCTACTTTTTTGTGTATGCGTCTTGAAATTTGAATGTGAAATGCAAAGAAATACAGACAGTATTAACATCAATGATATTATGAATGTAAATTTGAATCCTACCTTCCGACATGTATATATTCAGAACACTGACCTTAGCACTCATAAAAGTCATTGCACTCCAGCCTGTGAGTACCTTTAAAAAAATATGACCGGAAACATCCAGAAACTTCATTGTATTAAACAGTCAGAATCCCAAGAGGGCAGTATGACTCCCTAATGGTCAAAACACCAGCTGTATCTTGGACAGTGCATTTTGTGATGTTTGCTTGGTTTAATCTTGTTGGATTGTATTTATACCGGGTACTTAACCCGTTTGCTGCGAGGCAGGTGGTCATGTGCAAGAGCCCCTGTACATCAATAAAATAATCATTGCTTTAAAAATAAATAAAGCACCGCAATAAACTTGTTTTTCTTATAATTTATAAAGCGGACACACGAGGGCATGGTATTGACCCACTTACAGTATGGCCTGGAATTTCATTCTTGTCCGGGCAATGCAACTTTTCCTCATTCCTAACTCTCTGCAGCATTTTTGCTAGAAACCATCCAAAATCCTCCAAAATTCATCAGCATGCAGTAAATAGATACCCCAATTGTTGGAATTAGTATACAGTAGCAAATGCAAAGCACCCATGGCTTGGCTACAGTCCTGAATCCAACAAAAGCAGCCGGTGGAATTTGATGGATTTGGTACAGTAGCAAATGCAAAGCACCCATGGCTTGGCCGTACAAAGTCCTGAATCCAACAAAAGCAGCTGGTGGAGTTTGATGGATTTGGTACAGTAGCAAATGCAATGCATCCATGGCTTGGTTATACACAGTCCTGAATCCAACAAAAGCAGCCGGTCAAGTTTGATGGATTTGGTACATGCACATGGCTACATGCTCTATTCGCTGGGCTATGCTGTGGAGTACTGAATCCAACAAAAGCAGCCGGTGGAGTTTGATGGATTTGGTACACATGGCTACATGCTCTATCCGCTGGGCTATACTGTGGAGTACTGAATCCAACAAAAGCAGCCGGTGGAGTTTGATGGATTTGGTACACATGGCTACATGCTCTATCCGCTGGGCTATACTGTGGAGTACTGAATCCAACAAAAGCAGCCGGTGGAGTTTGATGGATTTGGTACAGTAGCAAATGCAAAGCATCCATGGCTTGGTTATACACAGTCCTGAATCCAACAAAAGCAGCCGGTGGAGTTTGATGGATTTGGTACACATGGCTACATGCTCTATTCGCTGGGCTATACTGTGGAGTACTGAATCCAACAAAAGCAGCCGGTGGAGTTTGATGGATTTGGTACACATGGCTACATGCTCTATTCACTGGGCTACTACTGTGGAGTACTGAATCCAACAAAAGCAGCCGGTGGAGTTTGATGGATTTGGTACACATGGCTACATGCTCTATTCGCTGGGCTATACTGTGGAGTACTGAATCCAACAAAAGCAGCCGGTGGAGTTTGATGGATTTGGTACACATGGCTACATGCTCTATTCGCTGGGCTATACTGTGGAGTACTGAATCCAACAAAAGCAGCCGGTGGAGTTTGATGGATTTGGTACAGTAGCAAATGCAAAGCATCCATGGCTTGGCTATACACAGTCCTGAATCCAACAAAAGCAGCCGGTGGAGTTTGATGGATTTGGTACACATGGCTACATGCTCTATTCGCTGGGCTATACTGTGGAGTACTGAATCCAACAAAAGCAGCCGGTGGAGTTTGATGGATTTGGTACACATGGCTACATGCTCTATTCACTGGGCTATACTGTGGAGTACTGAATCCAACAAAAGCAGCCGGTGGAGTTTGATGGATTTGGTACACATGGCTACATGCTCTATTCGCTGGGCTATACTGTGGAATACTGAATCCAACAAAAGCAGCCGGTCAAGTTTGATGAATTTTGGTACACATGGCTACATGCTCTATTCACTGGGCTATACTGTGGAGTACTGAATCCAACAAAAGCAGCCGGTGGAGTTTGATGGATTTGGTACACATGGCTACATGCTCTATTCGCTGGGCTATACTGTGGAGTACTGAATCCACAAAAAATCAAGCAAAACCAGGTGGTGGATTTTGATGGACTTGGGGTAGTCGGGGATCTATAGAATCTATAGGGCACTTCCACAAGATAGAGGAACATTTTTTTTAGGGGCACCAAGGCCAAGACGAGGGCAGTGCAGGCAGTGTCCTCCATGGTGGAATTCCGGGCCTGTGCACTGAAACATTTCCATAATTTAACCAAAAACATGGACAAAGATAAGTTGCTGCATGTGGTAGCTGTGACAACACTTTTATCTGTGGAATAGAGCTTTGAGGAATCAATTTGTAAAACAGTCGGGTGTGGACAGTGAAAATGACATGAATAATTACACATACTTCATGATGCATGATGGTGAATACACAATATACATACATGTACATGTACATGTATGAGGCTACCACAATATGTAATTTATCATCATGTTTACAAAGATGGTGACTACCATGGAACATAACTAGCGCCCTTTAAACATTTGTATTCATCTGACAAAAACACACAAATTATTTATATACTTTTTTCAACATTTCTGTATGAAACTTAAAGTGCCTAAATGCGGACTGATTCCTGCAAAGTACATTTTTGCTTCAAAATACATGTATACATGTAATAATATAAAACATATTGTTTGCAATATTGTTAACCCTAACCTTCCCAAATCCTCCAAAACCCTCTGCCAAAGTGAAGGATTTTTAAAGGATTTTTAAAGGATTGAGGTTACATGCTGCATGCTCTTTGCTAAAGTGAAGGATTTTGGAGGATTGAGGTTATTAGGCATACTTGCCTTTCCATGGTACATGTACATCCATGTTTGTTGTAGTGATTGCACGGTCAGTGCTTTGGGTCAGTGGACACTGTTTATTGCTCCATGCATGCAGGGAGGGTCCCTGGCAATGTATCACAGATTAGAAACACATGTGTGCATACATGTCATATGCTTGCTTTACTACTGAAGGATTTTGGAGGATTCAGGTTACATGTATGTGTAAGCAAATGGGCCTTGGGAGTTAGGGTTAATGACAGATTGACAAGCAGTGAAATGAGCTGAAACTTTCACTGGTTGGTTTCCAACATATATGTGTGAATATATAATTAGATACATTTGGATGCATACATGTACATTTTACCAGTGTGATGTACAATCTCTTTAAACCTTTAGAGACCATAGTGGCCACAACCCAAATGCCCATAGTGGCCGCAAGCGGTCACAGATTTCAGCACCAAAGATTTTGGAGGATTCAGGTTATGTGTAAGCAAATGGGCCTAGGGAGTTAGGAAGGATTCAGGTTATGTGTAAGCAAGTAGGCATAGGGAGTTAGGAAGGATTCAGGTTATGTGTAAGCAAATGGGCCTAGGGAGTTAGGAAGGATTCAGGTTATGTGTAAGCAAATGGGCCTAGGGAGTTAGGGTTAAAGGAAGAAAGAAAATATCGGTTTCCTGTTTTAATTTTTTTTTTAATTACCTTTTTTTCCCTTTTTTTTTTTTTTTTTTTTTTTTTTACACTAAAGACCCAAATAAACTAGCTTATGTTTTGACTAGGCCCAAGGCCCCCTCATGCTGCTGGTTACCATTTCTCTGTATCTGAATGGTCATTGAATTAACTCCTTTTCCCCCAATCACATCCCGCCAGTTCACACTTGGTCAGCAATATTTTGACATGACATGTACTAGAATGGTCAACCCCCTGCTTGATTTGATAGCAACGCTGTGCTCCACACACAACCCCACAGGTCTTTGAATGCCAATCTCCCGAAATCAAAATCAGAAGTAAACTCCAGTCATTGTCACATGGCCAGATAGTGGTCAGATAGCAAAACCCAACTTGGCCAAGGGAAAGTAAAGCCCGGTTCATACTTGACGCGAAAGCGAATTTTACGTCATCAAATTCGCGGTGAATGATTCGCGCAAGTTGAAATGTGTTCAACTTTTGCGAACCTTCGCCGTGAATATTTGCTGTCAACCGTTGTCGACGTCACGAATTTCACTTCGCATTCGCTTTCGCGTGAAGTATGAACCGGCCTTAATACAGCCATGATGAGGCTCGGTTCTTGATCTGCCTTCTGTCAATCATGCAATCATTGTACATATACATGTATGCCAAGGCTTTCTCCATTATCTGTTATCTCTCTTGATGTGACTGTGTCATCAGTTACACTGTGCATTATCAAAGGCTTCTTACTAGATGTTGTTTAAGTTAAATAAAGTACCTGTCGTCATTTGATGGCCGCAAGAAATGTCTCCAAATGTGTCATGTCTGGTGCACTGCCATGGGATCCCAACGGGGGAATTAATGAACGCACTGATGACAGAGCAGCTGTATTAATTGCCTGTGACTGTGAGAGTGAGTTGCATGTGGTTTTACTGAAGAATGGGGGAAAGGCCAAAATGTAATTGACAACTTTCATCACTTGTACACTTTTGCCTCAGTCTGCAGTCTTAAGATTCATTCATCATCAGACCGTCGATTTTTAAAGGCAGTGTACACATCTGTAAAATGTTGATAAAGTGTGTCCATACATGCTAAGAATCAAGAGATACGTACATTTACAAGGTATGTAAGGTCCCCTAAAATATATTTCTGGTTTATTTCACATCAAATTAAGCATATGGCCCAAAGGCCAAAAGCGCTTCAATGTACAAAGGAGTTAAAACATTACATTAAAATTCACACCAAATTATATAAAAACACACAGTTAAAAGATACTAAAAATACTAAAAATAAATATACGAATTGCACAAGTTGACAAGGGGTAACAAAAAAACATTTTTTTAAACAACTAAGAGGTTCCAACATTGGCATTGAGGAGTCTGGTTATGGCGGGTATGGTGGAATTTCTATATCTCTCAGTATTGTAAAAAGGAATAGTAGTCTCCGGTTTCTGGTCTCTGGTCTCCTCGCGTATCGCCTCAGACCTGCGCGTCAGCATTTTTAATTTTCTTTTGTTTTTGCTATGAAACGATGTCCAGTTGCAGCCAAACATTGGCTGGATTGATTTGAATTCTGCCGTGCTGTGTTTTAAATGACTTTTTCGCATAGGGGTATGGACGTTTGCCCGATTTGTGAGGCCTCTTAGCCACCATACTTTGTATATGGGAAATTTGGTCCCCGCGTATACATGAATCACGTATTTCCCTGTTAGCAAAAAAAAGAAAGAAAAAAAGTGCATCTCTGCACTGATTTTGAAGCAACCGATGACCAAAAACCAGAGACTTTTTTGGGGGGGCTTAATGAAACCAACTTGTCAAAGTTTGTCAAAGTTAACGAGAAAATTAGTGAAAAATGTATGCAGATTTTTTGTATGCATTCTAACATGCTCAGAAATTGCGTTGGTAAATTATTTGACACGTTTTTCTAAAATGATAGCATCTTGGACAGAAGGATTGCATGGGGTGTTTGATACCATCGTACATCTTAACAGCAAGTAAGTTTGATGAGTAACTGTGATTATGTTTCTTTGAGATTACCACTAGTGTATAGTGACTTTAACAAGTAATTTCATCTTGTGAGACTTCAGAGCAGAACAAACAAGTAATCAGTTGAATTTTAACAATTCAAAACACACACAAAACAACACAAATCTAATTTCTCAATTTCAAACAAGCAGACTGACTGCTTACATGGATTGCTCACTGTGGATACAATTGATTTAGTCTACTTATTATTATATCAGCCCGCTGTAAATGTACTGCACTGATTGTGACCTTCAATGCCATGGTGATTGCCGGCTATGAACTTCAACCATTAGGATTGGAGCCCACCACAGTGCAGAGAACACCACTGGTCAGCAGCTGTGACGTGTTCCCATTATTGGATTTGACAAATGCTAAATTTCTGGGATAACTTCTCAAATATCTCTCAGCCATGACCGGCCAGAGTGGATGTCTTCGGCAGCAGTGGGGTTTAGTACCTTTCAGAGCCTTGTGTCCTCATTAGATCAAGACTTGGAGTCCTGATTTGTTTACCGTCATCAGTCACAAAAAACAACCCAGTGACAGCTAGCCCTTATGACGGTGACACTCATTAATACTGGTTTTCATCAAGACCTGATTTATTATTAGAGTTGGAGTTCTTTAACATTTTCACTTGGCCACTGAGCATCTTCGTGTATATTTGCACTGTTCCACTGCCTGGACTGACTGCTAATTTGAACTTGAGGCTCAGTGCAAACAAAACCTACAATTGAAATATACCGTCAGATCACAGACAATCAAGTCGGTTGTTCCTGCTCTATGTTTAAATCAACTAGTCAAAGAAGTCCGGTGGATCAATAAGCTGAAGCTGCTGTGGACACTGAAATAGCAGAGAGTTATTTTTTTTACAGAGAATCAGGAACTGCTGGTTTGTTTTTTTGATGGATTTATCACTCTGAGCTATTACTTAGGGCATCCCCTCTCTTTGCCCTAGAGAGGAGATCAGGTGTCCCAGAGAAATGTGCCTTGTGCACCCTCGGAATACCACCATTGCAAGTGGGAATGGTGCACCGCACAAAACATACTGCACACATTATACACACACATGTTTGTGGCCAGAGGTGAGCTGCGGTGGTATGGATCAGTGGTTGTAGGCAGCTTTGTGGCTTATTATACGCTTCCAAGCTATTGTGAGAGATGGGAAAATGCCTCAGCAATCTGAAGGTAGGTGATTACTGGATGATCTTTTATTCCTGTCGCATGCGGAGAAACAACAAGTTGCAGTCTATTTCATTAACATCGAAAGAGGGTCCGTGTGCATTTCAAAATAGCTGTGACACTGCAAGTGCACAGCATGCACATGTACATATACTCATTATTAGCTTGGTGAAGATTATTCTTCCAGAGTGTGTTATAGTTCACCCTGGTCTTTTATGTAGTCAAAATGTGGAACATAATTTCTTTGGCATTTTATCCAAAATGAGTGTGTGCTGTAAATAAACCTTAAACATAGTATGTACTTTTGGGAAAAGAGTGTCCCAATTTGTTATTCTTTGAAAAGCAAGGTGTCCAAATGTTTAAAGGGACAATATCATCACGATCAACAGGGCATGGAATCGGAGTGATAGTTTTACAATGTACATGTAGATTAACTTGGTGACTTAAAATACATGTAATATTCCACATGATAAGGTCATATTACCATTGCTGATGCATAAATGAGCCAGTAATTTTCAGTCACTGTGTTCATCTTAACCTGTTCGCGTCGGGAATAAAAAAGTTTTTCTGGGCCCCTGTGGCGGGTTTCTTTTTCCCACACACACGTTAATGGAAACTTCCACAGCGGGTGGCCGGCACTTCCGAGCATGTCACCGTGCACGCATGGCTGAACCGAAGCATGCATACAAATATTCTGGAGTTTCCTGTGGCGTGTTTAGACGCTCTCCGATCCGTGGTGCAAAAAAAATTGTGTGTATACACAGCCTGGTTAAACGAGGATACCGATTCTATGCCCTGTTGAAAGTCTGCTCTGATCGTGACGATACTGCCCCTTTAAAAGAGGTTCACGTATTGTTGGCTAACACTATTCTGTAAATGCATCCTAATTTTTTTTTAAGAATCAAGATACAACATCCAATGTGTGAATGTTTCACTTTATTTCATTGTGTGAACAGTGATTGTGACAATGTGACTATATATTGTGAACATGCATTAAGATTGCTCCTTTGCATTGCTTCTTGAAATTTCTGCCTTAATACTCATTCATACTCGGAATTCATTATGAAAATTATTTCACTAATTTCACTAAAATGATAACAAGGCAGTTCTAAGTATTTCAAGGGCTGTTTAATACCATCATCAACTTGACACCAAGTAAGTTGTAAAGCTGTGACTGTATGTTTTTTTTTAGATTACCACCAGTGTGTACACTGCATTGGGGACTTTAAATATCCATGTAGTTTGAATAGTGAGTTCAGTTGTACACGTACTGTGCATGTACCCTATGTACATGTACACTTCTTATTACATGTATATTAGAGAGTATCTTCAATAACAAAATATCTGATCTTGATTAAGAGCAAGACCTTGGGAAGCGGCAAGAGACTTTTATTGGAAATCCTTCTGTATTTAGAATGCATTGTAGCTTCACGCTTTAGTGAGCAACACAAGCACGCACATGTGTGCGTTTTTTTTTTTGCTTTGTGCAAATCAGGAAAAGTGTACAGTACTGGGAATATGTTCTCTTCATTCCGCCAGGAGTAGTATGTGGTTCTTTTCTGTTTTATTTGTCAAATATTAAATGTAAACATAGATCTGATACTGTACAATGTACGTATGTACATGTACATTACATGTAGCTCTCAGTGTAATACATAACTTAAAGTTGCAGGACTTTATCTTTCCCTCGACTTTGCTTGTAAGTAATGTAGGTAAACTTGTGCAAGAATACTCACTCTCTTTCCTATTTCTTTGAAAAAAAAGTTACATTAATTTATGAGGCCCAAAAAAAAAAGTATCCGTTTTCTGGTCATCGGTTGGCTTCAAAATTGGTACGGTGACTTTTTTTTTAAATTTAAAAAAATTTAATTTTTTATTTTTGGCCATCTTTTTTTTGGGCCAGGGAAATACGTGATACATTGTATACACAGGGACCAACTTTCCGATATACAAAGTATGGTGGCTAAGAAAGGCCTCACAAATCAGGCAAACATTCATATCCCTTGGTGAAAAAGTCACTTAAAACACAGCATAGCAGAATTCCAATCGATCCAGTAATTTTTGGCTGCTATTGAGCATCTTTTCGTAGCCAAAACAAAAGAAAATTAAAAATGCCGACACGCGGGTCTGAGGGGACGCGCGCGGAGACCAGAAACCACAAACTTGTATTTTTTGGCCTAATGTGGAATTTCTGATAAACTTATTGTCAATAATTTCACTTTTCTTCTAAATCACAACACCTCAGACAAAATTATCTGCAGTGAAGATCGATAACAACATTGCTTTTTAAACACCAGTTGAGTTTTACAAAATTATCTGCAGTGAAGATCGATAACAACATTGCTTTTTAAACACCAGTTGAGTTTTACAGTTAAAATTTGACCACTTCTGTACCAATTCATTACCTAAAGACAACCTGGTCACTTAAGGGTCAACCCAGGTTATTGCCTTCTATATTCCCCATCCTCTTCTGTTTTTGTTCAAAGGGTCAATTTTGTTAATGATGCCCAGTCAATGGTTTCTCAGAATTTTATTGTCATCTCTGTTTAAGAAATACTAGGAACTCGCTTGCATTACCAGATCATTATCTGAAATGCCTGAATATTGGTTTCATTTTACCATACATTTTCTTTCTCTATGCAAGAGATCCTAATTCCTTCATGATATTAAACCATAGATTGTACACTGTTGTATACATGTATTTATCCTTGTGTATTAGTTTTCAGTGACCTTAAACTCAGTGGGGGGTGGGTCATTTTCCATATAAACACACCACACAGTGACCATTCCATTGGTCGCACTGTAAACACTGGACTACTAGTACTACCCAAGCTCATGTCAGATTTCTGGACATCATTTTTAATGCTGTTCAAATCTGCAATGCACTATTATTGGTATTTATCTTAAATGTAAATTGGTGTCAAATGTAAATTGGTGTAAAATTGATGATGGTTTCAAAAATCCCTTGAATATTTTGGGTCTGATTTTGAATGGCCTCATGTTTGCAAGTTTTGCCCAAAAATGTTTTAATGAATTTATATGAATTTATTTATTAATTTGTGTAGGTTTAAAAAAAAAAAAAAAATTAAATTTTTTTGGGGGGTGGTGGTGGTCAGAAATTGTCATTATTTACATACATGTTACTTTCACAAGTCTCTCCAAAATATGGGTGCCAATTGAGCTAATATTTATTAAATTTTAAAATCCTTCTATGACTACAACCTGGGTAAAAATACATGCCAAGGTACAATGTACACGAGTACACTTAAAAGTCGAACACTGTACAAGTACATACAGGTCAAAATGAGTTGACCACTTTTGACTGGTAATTTAAGCATTGTCTGGTATTGTTCAGGGTGGTCAAAATAACAGTAAAAAACCAGTCAACAATGCCCCTGTGTGCACAGTTGGTTCAACAGTAAAACAGTCAGTTGACTGGTTTTGACCACTGTAGCTACTTGACACTAAAGTTCAGCTAGAGTAGGAGGGTTATTTAATGGAATCCATGTTCCATGTTGTGGGGGGGATTCAATCATACATCCCAGCCATGGGTAATTTTTCAAGTACACTGCACTGTACAAACACTGTGCACTTCGTTGTGCAGTGTATTTAGATGACAACATTTACAGGGGGGGGGATGACAGATTGTGAAAGGATAATCATTTTTCATTTGGAGAACTTCAGATTGCCGAGAGCTACTGAGTCTCTGTGTTTACAGAGACATGGATAATTCAATTCCAGAAAGCAATTCGACCGAGTCAATCCGGTTTGCCATTTTAGGCAATTACCATGTACATGTATGTATGTATGTATGTTATGTCCCTAAAAATGCATCTGTACTTGTACTATATGGGGGGGGGGGGGGGAAATCATTCATGGTTAGCTTTTCTGCTGCACTTCTTCATCTGCTAAGCAGAGAATTTTGCTAAGCAATAGAAAACGGACTACCAGTCAAAATGCATACTGGTACATATTGTATGAAAGTTTGGCTGGTAACCAAAGAAATTTGCTTAGCAGATATTTCTGCTAAGCAGTTTGTTATGCTTTATAGCAGCTCTGTGAAATCGGCCCCGGGTTTGTGATTTGAACAACTTAATCCTTTAGGAGCTGGCTATCTCATCCTTCAGGACACTTCACATTAAAAAGGCCTAAACTCCCATAGAAACTCCCATACAAACTCCCATAGAAACTCCCATAGAAATTCCCACAGAAACTAACGCGACATTATAATAGAAGGTCAAACATCAGTATTAGTAATTTCTCAGGAGGTTTGATTCTTGTACCAAATTAAATAAAAAAGACAACAAAATAAAAATGCTTATTTCCAAAGACATTTTGAGAAAATTCCTCTTCACTTGTCTGCAACAAAGGACCCTATCCATGTTTTACAGATTCATACATGTACATGTACATATATGTATGTTCAAAATACTAAAAGCTGCCATGATTTTCGGCTATAATTCCTCAATTGCAATTTTAAGCATTCAAAGTGTCTTTTAACAGGCTGATTTAAGGGCATACTGTACTGTTATTGACAAGGCTCGGTACATTGTATGGATTAAGTGGGTTGCATTGCTATAGTTCTGGTACAGTAACAGGGAGATACAAACCTGCGTTTTGCTAAATGTCTGAAATTTAAATTGGTTTTGTTGCATGTCTGTTTGATAGCTTTTACAGACTTTACACCAAGTTAGTTTGGTAATTTTGGTTGAACTGTGGAATTATTTCGCTAACAAAGTGTTTTCAAGCATGGTTAGAAATTAACAAATATTTCAAAATAGGCCCACACCCAAATTTTTCCCTAACAAAGTGTTTACACTTTTACAAGTGTGATTCGAGATTAACAAATGTTTCAAAATACGCCTATATTTTCCCCTAACAAAGTGTTTACAAGCATGATTTAAGATGAACAAATGTTACAAAATACGCCTATACAATGTAGTACGGTCTGGTAGTTGCACCGGTCTGGTAGTTGCACCGGCTTAGCCCATTTATGAAGTTTTGGATGAATACTGGTGTCATTGTTGTGGCTGATTCAGTCGTCTTCTCTACATCTCTTGACCTTTAAGTTCAAGGTCAACAATGTGAGTGTGTATGTACTTTGGCAGTTTTTTGTTCATATTGCAGTCAAAGTGTTTAAAGGGATGGTCACGATCAGAGCAGACTTTCAACAGGGCATCATCTTCCAACAGGGTATCAGTGTCTTTGTCGTAGCCACGGGGAGCCTGGGGGGGGGGGGCACCCCACGAAAAATCCCCCCCTCCCACTGAAAAAGTCCTGGCTACGCCGCTCATCAGTGTTGGCCGTCAAGTCATTACTTCCTCAGAATGTATTGATACATTTGCAGCAAACCAGTTTTTCTCAACCGGTGGCAAAGAATTTGGTTGGCTGCAAAGTTGTTAAGGTTTTTATTGAGTCTTACTTATTTGTATACAGTAGTAGCCCACCGGGGTATTAAACCTAGCAGATTTAATAGTTCTTCCATATATTAAAACCACTTGACGGGTGCTAGTGGTCTTATGAATATCAAGAGATGTACATTGTACATTGTCTGTACATGTAGGCCTACGCTGTACATAAACCAACCCGTGAAAGATTCAGGTTGTTTTTTTGTGTCGTAAAAATTGCCAAAATGCATTCAGATTAAGCTTGGGCAAATTTTTTTTTTTCATCCACGATATATTGGCAAACATAATATTGCGATTTTCGATAGTATCGGACCTATTTTTTTCATTCGCGCACAGGTAACCACAGGTATTTACCCTTCTACAAGCGCTACAATAAATCCCAAATTCGTTTGCGTTGTACTTCTGAAGTAGTTTGCTTTTGTTTCTAACTTCCAATAGCTGAAGAGACTGTCCAGATTTTGTTTCCATGGAATTTCTGACTTGACTCACAATGGCGATTTGTTTTTATTAATCGCAATGTATTTTTTTAATCGCGATTTACTGATATCTTGATAACTTCAAAAGGTTCTCAATATCGTAATCGAATAAAAAAAAGTATCGCGATATTCGATATTATCGTCGAAGCTTAATTCAGATTCCTTCACCAGCCAGTAATCCATTTCAGATTGGAATTTTTATTCACGTTTCCTAAAAAAAAACATCTCAAACATGTCAGACAGAATAACTTTGCAGAATGCTTGGTCCCATTACCATCTGAAAACCGAGCAAGCTTTTAATAATTCATAGAGTTTCTGTTCGGGTAATTACCAGCGTTTGACATTCTTCATGAATGAATTTCGAGATAGGGAAAGCACGAATGACCACAACTTGTCAGCAAAGTGCATGATGAACTTATCCATTTCGCTGTCATGTTTGCAGTACGATCGGGATCGATCATCCCCACACATCATCAACTAACTCCAATCCTTTGCAGTTCCATCCATTTTAATTTAAGTCAAATTGCAGACCTCTCCACTACATTTTCTGTCAGCGTATATATATATATATATATATATATATATATATATATATATATATATATATATATATATATACATATATATACATGTATACATATAAAAAGCACCATCTAGCCTGGCATGTGGTTCAGCATTATTTATAGTCAGTCGTCATGCAGGAAAATTGAAATCGGGTTCTCCATTTTACAAATGCACCAGGCTATGGGATGACATGAAATGAACGAAGACTACAAATTCTTGATCTTTCTCCCCTCTGCATTGCTGAGGATATATTTTTGAGGAAATCTGAATGGGTCAACTTAGGTGGAATTCAGCTCGAATGCAGCTTGCACTGACAGACATGCACAACTGCTATATTTTTGTGTTTCAAAGCAGTGTCTTCAAAGCAGTGTCTATAAATAGTGTGTACGTACACATACGACAAATGTTGCATTACCTTGGGGCGAAATGAGACGTGATGATGTCTGTAATTTTGGGCCCCTACCCCAAGCTGTATAGGATTCACAATTAATTTGTGTTTTCACATTTGGTCTACAGTAATCCCTCAGACACGTAGTTTAAAAAAAACAAAAAACATTGAGGGAAACCCATATTTGAGCTTCTAGTGTATATTGCACGGGTGCATGTACTCAGATGTATGTAGCAGAAAGAATGTGAAAGGTTGTTCCAAAGGTTGTTCCAAAGTTTGTCCACAGTTTGTCCACAGTTTGTCCACAGTGTGTTTTACACATTGGCCTACTACATGTACATGTACATATAGATGTTTATACTTAATATTTATATTTAATGAAATTAACATTTTGGCCGCAGTATAAAACTTCTTTTATTCCAAATGCTTAACAGGCCAGTTACCATGGGCAAACGGGCCGAATATTTTACAGAAAAATTCCCATGAAATGCAAGTTTGGGTATACCTACCAACAGGACCTAGGGATGGACCAGAAGTCTAAAAGACCACCCACACCCATGGGACCTGAATGGACTCTGGAGTCTAAAATAGAATAATGTGCTTCGTAGCATTGGTCCGCTCCTAAATATATCTGCATCCATATGACCAAATTCCAAGTTTCCAGGCCTGTGCTGTCTCAGGATTTTTCCTGATTTCAGGATTTTTTTTTACAAATCTCAAAATGTCCTTGAAAGAAAAGGAGTAGCCACCAAGGAAAGAAAGAAGTAGCCTGTGTTGTGTCCAAACCTCTAGTTTTCTTGTTTGTGGTGATGTGGAGAGTCTGTAAATCCTCCAAAATTAAACATCCAGGAGGTTCAGGGGGCTTTGTCCTCTAGATCAAAGGGTGACCCAGGCCCGCTACCCATTTTGTCAAATTACCCATTTTGTCAAATCACACCCCTGAGTTGCACGTCTGACCCCAGGTGCAAATTAATGGAAATAGTTTGACTTAATACACTTGTTTCCAACATCCATTAAAATTAGACTGGTTTTGAGATACATGGACAACATCAAGACTTCTTCGCAAATTAATTATACAAACAGTGCGCACACGCAAACCGATTTTTGCAATATCCATGCTGGTCTAGCTAATGTGATTGAAAATACTGCAAAACTGACTTTACTTACCCAGATATTGTCTATCAATGTTACAACCACACTGAACAACAGTTAGCCATGTTTTTTTTAAATTTTTTAAATATTATATGTGGTGAGTTTAATAATGCAGTTACTGTATGTAGTCAATAAACAGTTACGCATCAGGAAATGTGAACGGTAATGGCTACATGTAGCTAAACCGCGATGCACTGTCTCTGTAAATTTGTAGTCTATATACTGAAATTCTTACGTTTTTATAATAGAAAGTTCACGTACAAACTCAGTGTACATTTACTACTCAACAATGAAATAATTATGGAGTTCCATGGCCGAGCAGTTTAGTGCATCGGATTTGTGTTCTGATGGCTGAGTCGTCAGAATGTGGGTTCGAATCCCGACCACGACCGTGGTGCTTGTGTCCTCGAGCAAGACACTTTACCATAATTGCTTTTCTCCACCCAGGAGTAAATGGGTACCTGTGGGGGCAGAGTTGGTTGTTGTTTTTGATTAGCCCTACATGTATATGCGCCGTAATGTCAGCAATTGAGCTGTATACTCCCCAGGGAGCTGAGATGGTTTCAGGAATGATTTATGCGATGCGTCTGATGAGCAGGGGTAATAATGTACAGCGCTGTGATGTCTCGTGTAAGAGTGCTGTCAAAATGCCTCCATTATTATAAATGCCTCCATTATTAAATGAATTGATTGCATTGTGCATACCCCTGTAATATAATCATATATCCTTTTAAGAAAGTAGTATGTGACCTTGGTGTTGATTACACAGCCTGGATTGCAAACAGTTTATATATCTAGTGTCTGTCTCTCATTGTATGGTCGGGTTGCAGTTCAAACTTGGTCCTGTTTCTCAAACTACTCAACATTTGGTTTCACTCTTTTGTGGCCACAGTGACTCAGTTTTGTGCCCATTTGGTAAAGTCATAGATTTGTCATGCCCATTTGGTAAAAGGATCTGCAGGGCATCTTGCTGTGTGGTGAACTCATCTGGCTTCAGTCTTTTGATAGGCCTACATGTATGTCACGGGTAAGTGAAGGACATATGGTAGATCCAATTTGAATGGACACCAGTTTGATCCTACATTATACAAGTGTAAATGTACATTATGTAAGGACAGATTTTCGGGAATCGGATAACCGAAATTTGAAATCTTCAGATATATATCCAAGTACCCGTAAACTTGTAAAATTTGTAAAAACACATAATTACTCCTGAAAGTACAAAATAACCCTGTATGAATACAAGTTTCTCTTGTTTTATTCGAGTCATAATACATGTGGACTTACTGTAATAATTTCCTGCCTCTGTATTAAAAACGAGTAGTAGCATCCCCATTCCCAACACACATTTTGTTAACAAAAAATCAGAGATATCCATTTGTGTGGCTTAACCAGTTCGCGTCGGAGGCCGTGTATACACGCAATTTTTTTTGCACCGCGGATCGGACAGTGTCTAAACACGCCATAGGAACTCGGGAATATTTGTATGCATGCTCGGTTGACGTGGCAACGAGCCGAGCGTACAGTGACATGCTCGGTAGACGTGGCCACGCGCTGTGGAAACTTCCATTAACGTGTTTGTGTGGGAAAACGAAACCCGCACAGGGGCCCAGAAAAACTTTTTTATTCCCGACGCGAACTGGTTAAATGTTCAGAATTTTAAGAAGTCGTTTATGGGTAATTGGAACCGAAAAATGGAACCGGGTGTGACAGTTTCAGTTGGGTATCTGGATACCCAGTATAGCCTTAAAAGTATGTTTTCTGGTTTGATGGGCAGACCTACATGTACAAAAGAAAACAACGATTCCGTGACTACAAAAGATCACACTTTCCCGCCTTTTTGTGTTTAGTCACATTCTCTGGGGTTACATAGATGTGCATTAGTGCCCTCATTGACAGTCAACACCCGTGGGTACACATACATGTAGGCCTACTCTCTTTATTTTGATGGGTGTTGAGTAGGCCACATCTTACTATCCCAGCCAACCAATTAGCACATGTGCAATGTAGACCATCTGTTATCGATTGAGTATCACCAATGTCCAAACTATGTGTATGTTTGCGCTGGAAAGATATCCCATGGTGTTTAGTGGTTGTTTGATACCACATAAACACCTTAGGTGTGAGATATCAACACCCTGAACTGTCATGACCCACTGCTATCTATTCAACTAATTTATTGGCGGCACACTCCAGTAACTATACACACATTGTATGTACAGTCATTGTCTGATAACCAACTGTCCAAAACACCAGGGCAGTCTCATACATCTTTGGGTCCCATACAACAGATTTTAAATGGAATGTACAACATTGGTATTAAAATGCCCGATTAAGCATGGGTGATATTGATTTTTTTTCTTCATCCACGATATATCGGCAAACATATATCACGATTTTCGATAGCATTGTGATTATTTTGTTTCATTCATGCATGATTGCATGAGAGCCGATAACCGCAGATATGTACCCCTCTACAACTACAAGCGTTGCAATAAATCGCAAATTCGTTTGTGTATTGTGTGTATGTGCTTTTGAAGTAGTTCGCTTTTGTTTCTCACTTCCGAAAACCAAGAAGACTGTCCTATAATTTTTGTTTCCATGGAATTTCTGACTCACAATGGCGATTTAAAAAAAAAATTTTTTTAATTTTTTAATCGCGATATTTTTAAAATCACAATTTGCCGATATCTTGATAACTAATGAAAAGGTTCTCGATATCATATTCGAATAAAAAAGGTATCGCAATATTGGATATTATCGTGTTATCGCCCGAGCTTATGCCTGATTACAAAATTACTTCATTATTATACAGAATTATTACCCGAACGCTACAGTAACATGATGTTAAGTTGGGTACTAATGCAGAAGGTGGTCATTGTCACTTCGGTTACTCCCCAATGGTAACCCAGCCTGGGTACCATTGGGGAGTACCCTGGGCACCATTGGGGAGTACCCTGGGCACCATTGGGGAGTACCCTGGGCACCATTGGGGAGTACCCTGGGCACCATTGGGGAGCACCACTGGGTGATGACGACCCCTTTAGCAGTACTGATGATCCTGAATGTTTTTGTTTTGCTCCAAGTGTTTTCTCATAACTTAGACTATATTAAAGAAAGGCTTTGCATTGAGCTGAAAATCTGGCAGGTTGGTTTTTGAATGTACATGAATATCTTTATTCGAAGAGAGTAAGCATACACTGTACATGTACCCATAGAAGCAGTTTTGTGAACATTACCAACGTTGTACCTTCCATTTTAATGTATATCTTGATTCAAAGAATGTGGGTTCGAATCCTCACCGCGACTGTGGTGCTTGTGTCCTTGAGCAAGGCACTTTACCGTAATTGCTTCTCTTCACCCAGGAGTATAAATGGGTACCTGGCAATAGCTAGGGAAGTAACCTGCGATAGACTGGCATCCCATCCAGGGGGAATGGAAATATTCTCAGTCGTTTCATGCCAACGAAACCGGAGATAAACACCGGCCTGATGAGCCAATGTGGCTCAGGACAGACTTTACTTTGATTCAAAGAGAGTAAGCATACCCATAGAAGTAGTTTTGCGAACATTACCAATGTTGTACCTTCCCTTTAATGTATATCTTGATTCAAAGAGAGTAAGCATACTCATAGAAGCAGTTTTGCCAACATTACCAATGTTGTACCTTCCCTTTAATGTATATCTTGATTCAAAGAGAGTAAGCATACCCATAGAAGCAGTTTAGCGAACATTACCAATGTTGTACCTTCCCTTTAATGTATATCTTTATTCTTGAAAGAGAGTAAGCATACTCATAGAATCTGTTTTGCCAACATTACCAATGTTGTACCTTCCCTTCAATGTATATCTTGATTCAAAGAGAGTAAGCATACTCATAGAAGCTGTTTTGCCAACATTACCAATGTTGTACCATCCCTTCCATGTATATCTTTATTCAAAGAGAGTAAGCATACTCATAGAATCTGTTTTGCCAACATTACCAATGTTGTACCTTCCCTTCAATGTATATCTTGATTCAAAGAGAGTAAGCATACTCATAGAAGCTGTTTTGCCAACATTACCAATGTTGTACCATCCCTTCCATGTATATCTTGATTCAAAGAGAGTAAGCATACTCATAGAAGCAGTTTTGCGAACATTACCAATGTTGTACCATCCCTTCAATGTATATCTTGATTCAAAGAGAGTAAGCATACTCATAGAAGCTGTTTTGCCAACATTACCAATGTTGTACCATCCCTTCCATGTATATCTTGATTCAAAAGCCGTGTTCGCACTGGACTTTTTTGGGGGAAGGTTTTACCGAGACGATGGTAAAATGAAAAATGGTCAAATGTGACCTCTGTCTGCACTTGGACTTTCGACATGGGAAAATTTTTACAGAGACCGTGGTAGAAGTAACCGAGCTGTCCGTATAATGACTCATGAGGGCGCTTTGCGTGACCTTTCTACGTTGACGTTGACAGCTATTTTTAGCCGACACATCCGTTGTCGTGCTTTCTTTCGTCGAGCGTGGTGTCCCTGTGTAGCACTACCTTGCGCTCGGGCCGGATGTACGCTTTCCTGAGCCACTTTTACCGACTCGCACTGTCCGCACTGGACTTATCGTCTCGGGAAAAGTTACCTGGTCAGTTTTCCTGGGCAGCAGTTGGCCAGTAGAAGTAACCGCTGGACTCAGGAAAAGTAACTGAGAGGAAAATGTCCCAGGCTGTCCGCACTGGACTTAAAATGGGAAAAGTACCCATCGTCTCGGTAAGTTTTACCAAAAAAAGTCCAGTGCGGACAGGGCTAAAGAGAGTAAGCATACCCATAGAAGCAGATTTGCCAACGTACATTTTCTTTAAATGTACAATACACTTTTTCGTAAAATGTCTGTAAAGTTTGCATTTATACTTTATATGATGAAGATAAGATATCTGGGTCATTCCACCAGTTTGAGGCAAGCTTTGTGATAGGTGTCCCTTGTTACGTAGGTAAATGTACCATTTAGTATCATTTATTATGACTCCTAACCCTCCTACTACTACAAGGGTCAAAATCAGTCAAAATGTTGATATACTTGCCAAGGTATATCTAGTGCACTAGTTAAAAGTCAAACACTTTCAAACCTTACGTGTAGTCAGTACATTTACAGGTCAAAATGAGTCAACCGTTTTTTGACTGGTAAAAGCATTGTCTGGTATTGTTCAGGGTGGTCAAAATGACAGTAAAAACCAGTCCAAAATGCCCCTGTGTGCACATTTGGGTCAACAGTCAAAACAGACAGTTGACTGATTTTGACTTTTGTACATTTTTATGGGAAAATGCGCACAATAAATTCATTATTATTATTATTATTATTATTAATTAACATTATTGTAATTTCCTATTCAAGGCACAGAGGTTGATTTCATTCTGATTTGAAGAACAACTGAGAATGTGCACCCCACAATAAGGATAATGAATGGTACATCTACCTCTGTAACAAGGACACCATGGGCCATGAGTTGCTCAGCAGAGAATTATGCTAAGTAAATCTCTCTGGTAGTCTGCTAAGCAGCTAAGAAATTGGCTCCATGTCACAAAGCTTGCCCCAACCTAGTGGAATGACCCATGTACAGAAAACCCAACCTGTGAAAATCTCAGCTTATTGCTTTTGTGTCGTTAATGAGAAAATAGTGTATATCCCATGTACATGTACTTGCTATCACGAACTTAACACTTCTAACGTGAAATTTTTATATAACATTCATATTGACAGTTTTGGTGAATAACATTTGACAAATCTTAAAAAAACGTTAGGACCTCAGACAAAAATAGGCCTATATCACGTGAAGTAAGTTTTAGGTAAAACTTTGACCATTGAACTTTTTTTTTTTTCAAATACCAACTTTCCCTTTAATCCTGAAGTATGTACAGATCGTGATGTTCTCCTCGTTTCAAGCAAGTTGTCAAAAAGCAAAATTTGTTCCCACCCAGGACAACAGCAAAATGGGAAACTGGGGCCTTGTCACCCCAGCCACAGTTCATTTTGACAATTCCCTATAGGCCATTACATGAGAGTATTCATTCTAAATCCACTTGCCATTCATGCATTGCTCTGCAACCCTACTACTTATAATTGCTAAGCTGTAATGGCTGTAGCCCAAGGTAAAAAGTATCTGGTGGAAAAGTACATTTTCAATGAGAAAGTGTCCCCCTTGCAGTTTGGTCTTTCTCCCATTCCTGTTGTGTTCTGGTTGAGTGTGAGACCAGAAATGAGTGTGTGCAGAGAGGGCATTCCCTACAAATAATGTGAATTTCCTCATGCCATGAGGCCCTACTATAATCCCCAAATCCAAGGATAATTAAAACCAACCTTGGGCAATCTGGTTGGTTTTTAACCCTGCTACACCGTGCTCCTTAATTGAGGTCCTACATGTGCCATACATGTAGATGTACATGTACTGGGGCGGATCATGGTCTATTTTCCTTCCTCCATGGGTGGATCCAGGGTGATGAATAAGGGGGGGAGGAGCAAAAGAAACCCGCACAAAGAGGGGGCCCTTTGCAAACAAATGAGGACACACAAAAGATAGGTCCTTGGGTAAATTTTACATGCACATTGACAGAAAGATAGGGGGTGCAAGGTAAATACAATGCCTTCGCTGCCGCCAACTTTTTTTTAGCCACTTTTGCCACTTTTGCCTTGGTGTACGTCATGCTGCTGGTGCATACCCCGAGTACATACATGTAGATGCACCAGAGTTGGAGTACTCATACTAGTACTTGAGTATATTCATCCGTGTACTCGTATTCATGAAAAGAAGTACATGTACTCATAATACAGGCTACACGCCTGTACTTTAAGTACTGTGTACTTTGAGTTAAACATTTTGAGCAACCATTAACCATTAACCCTAACTCCCTAGGCCCATTTGCTTGAAACACATAACCTGAATCCTCCAAAATCCTTCAGTAGTAAAGCAAGCACATAACATGTATGCACACATGTGTTTCTAATCTGTGATACATGTACATGGCCAGGGACCTTCCCTGCATGCATGGAGCAATAAACAGTGTCCACTGACCCAAGCACTGACCTTGCAATCACTACAACAAACATGGATGTACATGTACCATGGAAAGGCAAGTATGCCTAATAACCTCAATCCTCCAAAATCCTTCACTTTAGCAAAGAGCATGTACTGTAGCATGTAACCTCAGTCCTTCAAAATCCTTCACTTTAGTAAAGAGGATTTTGGAGGATTTGGGAGGGTTAGGGTTAATTAACATTTAAATTTAACTTTTTAAGATTTCAGGTGTCATGTACATGTACCAAGCTGTAAGTAGACCCTAACCCACATTTGTTCATGAACATACACATGTGTGTGTGTTATATCAGTGCAATAATATTGTACCTAAAAAATAAGTGCTAAAAATGTAGAGCATTTTACATTACCGGTAGTTACATACAAATAGCCTTCATGCTCCCACAAAATGAGAGATAAGTCGGCATTTTTTAAAATCAAAATTGAGATTTTCCAAAGGTTTATCAGGTTAATTTAAGAGCATACGTTTACTTACATACAATTTGTGTCTGCTGTGATGTGGTTGCTGGAGTTTTGGAGTGCACCGGAGGGGACAAATGGCTCCCGAAGTGTGGAGCAGAGGGAGCCATTTGTACCATTTGACCCCATGAACCACAGCGTGCACAGGAGACGGCACGTCATTTTGCCATGATATTAGATTGTGTGAGCGCGAGATCAGTTAAAAGTGTGAAGAAGAAAATATCACAAAAATATACTTCTTTTTGAATGAATATGAAAACAAAAAATACCTGAAGGCATTTTCAATATTTTCTTGTTAACCACACATGATAACAAGCGGATACATTCACGGGTTGTTTATTGTATACATACAAACACGTATCTTGATTCAAAGAGAGTTTGAGCACAGTTTGTAAAAGCCTTTTTGCCAACATTAACGGGATGGTACCGTACAACATTGAGTAACCTTACCACATTATTATTCAATAGCCTAACTATCTTGATGTGGAGTGAGAAGAGGTACCAGTAATCCTAATAAATTAATCTGTCTGCACATACATAGAGCAAGCACCTCCTTTCAGAGAAAAACTGGAAAATATTTTCAAAAAGTTTCAAGATGGCACCTTTTTTCTGTAAGAGATTGTGAATACTTGTAAAATTCACAGCAGTTTTGCCAACATTACCAATAGAGGAAAGTTACAACATTTGTGATTACCTGATTACAAAATTACCTGATGTGAGGTTGGTAAAGTTACCATCAACCTTTCTGCCCGAACTAACTTTTAATTTAAGGCCGAAGTGTTTTCTTTGAAAATTGTAAACGCCTTGTCACACTTTTCTCATGACGTAGGCCCTAGACTCTCCAGTTTTGCAAACATTACCAATTTTTTTTACCTTCTCTTTAGCCCTCCTACTTTAGTGGAACTTTTGTGGCAATTAGGTACAGTGGTCAAAATCAGTCAACTGCCTGTTTTGACTGTTGACCCAAATGTGCACACAAGGGCATTCTTGACTGATTTTTTTTTACTGTCATTTTGACCACCCTCAACAACACAAGACAAATGCTTTTACCAGTCAAAAATGGTCCACTCATTTTGACCTGTAAATGTACTTACTACACGTAAGGTTTGACAGTGTTTAACTTTTTAAGTGCACTAGATATACCTTGGCAAATATATCAACATTGTGACTGATTTTGACCATTGCAATCATAGGAGAGTTTAATAAAGAATGAAAATAATACCAGTGACCTTTTACCAAAGTGTATTTGGGCCTTAATGATGTAGTTATTAGTCTCTGATACATTTTTATATTACCAACAACTGGCAGATTCTCATCTTTTTATGTACTCTTTTAGCTTAAATACTCATTACGCTTCTGTAGGTATCCACTTTCCACTTAGGTGATTTTATTACATGATTAACTGACCTGATTCAATTGTGTAATGTGCATGTGTTGAAGGCTAGTGACACACAAATGTTCACAGATATGCCTCAGCCTACATGTATACATTATATTGTACTGTTACATATGTACTCAATAGTACCATAAAATGCTTCATTGCTACCTAAAAAGTATGCTTTTTTTTAAAAAACTGATGACCCCAAAAATATCAGCTTCAAAAGACACAGAATTTATTTTCCTCTTTATGTTCCTATGAGTTTACAAAGACTTTGATTTTTGTTATTGAAAGCGGCAAGGCTAGCCTATTTTTCCTTGGTACAAAAGTGAATTTACATAAAAAGTGCTAGTGTCTATGGGAACGTACATGTAGTAAGGAGTACATGTACCAAGGCAGTGAAATCCCAAATAAGCTTATTATCAGGATTGAACTATTGTCCTTGGTCAAGCATATGCATGCATTTCATTCCTGGAACTTTCTCAACTCCCCGGGGAGTGATGCAGCCTGTTCAGCTGAGCTGTTGATCCGTAGGGCAGTGATAGTGCGTCGCGTTTGGCGTATTTTGCAGTTGATGTGCGTACGTGCGGAATATCTCCAGCGATCATTGGCTGGCAGAAGTACACACACACACACACGCATAGTACCATAATGTACATGCATGTGCAGAAAGTGTACGCACAACACTCACTTGACGCCAAAGTGACTATCATCAAGGCACTGGGTGCACATTCACCACAAGAGGGCTACGATGTGCACAGAGCAAACAAGGCACTCATTGGCTAATCAAACTATAATCAGGCATGCAACTTTTCAGCTGATCAGCTTGATTTCCTCTTTTTTCTTTAATAATAGTGCTATAGAAAACTGAAAAACACTGTACAAAGTTTTGTGTGCTCGGCCATTTCCTCTTTTATTGCAATTACAAAGTTGCATGTCTGTATTTTACAGTGTACTGTACACAAGTAATGGATATATACACAAGTAATGAATGCACGTGGGGAACATTAAAACCACTTTCAACTTTAGGCCTATGTAATTTCAGAAAAACATAATTGACCACAGTTTTACATAAAACTTACTCATTGTCAAGTTGATGATTGTATCAAACATCATTTGAAATACATTCTGTCTAGTTTTGCAAATAATATGTGACCTGTTACAACGAAATGAGCGTAAAGTCGCACTATACCATTTCACAGTACAGCGGGAAAAGTGAAAAATCAGAGGGGAGGTCTAATTTTGTTTGGTTATTATATTTGCAGTTTGTAAATCTCCTTATACCGAATTCCAAATTTTCATTTCGATCAGACAATTAAAAACCTCAGTTTCAGGCCAATTTCGTTGGTAGCTTTTATCGTGTTCTGACAAACAACTTGAAACAAAGATGGGAAAAAAAGCCGCAAATCCCCGTCTGGTGGTCTGGGGGATTGCTGTAACCCCAAGTGTTATCATTGGAAAGCTCTTGTTCTACTGAATTCAGAAATACCAATAACTCAATTGTTTAAATTTCCGACTTTAAGCTCATTTTGTGGTGACAGGTGACATATTTTGTCTTCTGTAGACGTGAATTCCATGCTAGAATGAATACAAAATCTTTTAAAATGCATTTTCACTATTTTCTTGGTAACAACGTACAGTGTAGGCCTATATAAAATAAGCTTTGGTAGGTTTCTTCTGTACATATCTCTTTCATTTTACCATGAGTGTAGGCCTATATATATATACTGGCTTTAAGTTTCCCTTGGGGCACTGTGAGGACAGAGAATGGCAGAATTTAGGGCTCATCAGCCTCCATTAACCCAGCTCATAAAATTTGGCTTAGTCCAGAAGAATGGTGAGACTGGCTATTATGTGAGAGTTATGGTCAGGGGACTTAAGTGTTGGTGTGATTTGCTGTTTGCTGTCAACCTTCATCATACCATTTATAAAGAGAATCTGACCCAGTTAAAGATAAGGCAGAATTGGAAATTCAGTCATAACCAAAATGGTCAAATTTGTAATCTAAAACTTGTGAAGCTGATGATGGTATCAATCTCCCCTGAGTTGAGGTGCTGTCACTTTACAGGAAGTGTATAGCCAGTGCTATTGGAACTGAGGGAGCCCCTTGCGTTTAATGTCTACAGTGTTAGCCAGCAGTACCTTTGGGTGTCTTTTGGACACCCTGTTTGCTAATGTACACCCAGTTTAAAAAAAAATAATACACATGCAAAAGTATTGTAAGTTCAATATTTGGTCATCCGGTTTTTCAAAGAATAACATATTTAGACTGCCTGTTTTTTCAAATCTTGGCTTTTTCTTTACTTTACTTGGGTCACCGTTTTTTGGTAATTTTTTTCCACTGGGTATTTTGTATTTTATTGTACATGTACATAGTAGCTACCCCTAACCACCCCAAATCCTTCAAAATCCTCCAAGGGGCACTTTTTTGGAAAAATTCAGCACTGTTAGAAAACTGGTACTATCACCTCTTCAAATGGGGCAAAATTTACTACCTGACAAGAAGTACAAGCCATAAGTGCTGAATGTGAAAGATCAACGAAAGTGCACGGTGCATTTTGAAGATAAGGACACATTTCCAAAAGTGCACTGATGGATTCTGGAGGCCAGAGTGCCTAGGGGGTTATTACTTGTAATGTTTTCTTTTCAGGTCGAATAATTAATAATAAGAAGAATAATAGCCTAATAAAAGTGACATCTTTTCCAGTGTGAATTTACAATGATGCCATTATATCTAATGAGTTTGCTGAAGGTGTGTTTTTGGGTATGTGATTTGGCAGGGCTTCTCTCATGCTTGTGAAGGGGGGGGGGTGGGGGGGGGGCGTGGCATCGATAAAGGCAATTTCTTTTGCTTAACCCTAACCTTCCCAATTCCTCCCAAATCCTCTTTGCTAAAGTGAAGGATTTTGAAGGATTGAGGTTACATGCTACATGCTCTTTGCTAAAGTGAAGGATTTTGGAGGATTGAGGTTATTAGGCATACTTGCCTTTCCATGGTACATGTACATCCATGTTTGTTGTAGTGATTGCAAGGTCAGTGCTTGGGTCAGTGGACACTGTTTATTTCTCCATGCATGCAGGGAGGGTCCCTGGCCATGTACATGTATCACAGATTAGAAACACATGTGTGCATACATCATGTCATGTGCTTGCTTCACTACTGAAGGATTTTGGAGGATTCAGGTTATGTGTAAGCAAATGGGCCAAGGGAGTTAGGAAGGATTCAGGTTATGTGTAAGCAAATGGGCCTAGGGAGTTAGGAAGGATTCAGGTTATGTGTAAGCAAATGGGCCTAGGGAGTTAGGAAGGATTCGGGTTATGTGTAAGCAAATGGGCCTAGGGAGTTAGGAAGGATTCAGGTTATGTGTAAGCAAATGGGCCTAGGGAGTTAGGAAGGATTCGGGTTATGTGTAAGCAAATGGGCCTAGGGAGTTAGGAAGGATTCAGGTTATGTGTAAGCAAATGGGCCAAGGGAGTTAGGAAGGATTCAGGTTATGTGTAAGCAAATGGGCCAAGGGAGTTAGGAAGGATTCAGGTTATGTGTAAGCAAATGGGCCTAGGGAGTTAGGAAGGATTCAGGTTATGTGTAAGCAAATGGGCCTAGGGAGTTAGGAAGGATTCAGGTTATGTGTAAGCAAATGGGCCTAGGGAGTCAGGAAGGATTCAGGTTATGTGTAAGCAAATGGGCCTAGGGAGTTAGGAAGGATTCAGGTTATGTGTAAGCAAATGGGCCTAGGGAGTCAGGAAGGATTCAGGTTATGTTTAAGCAAATGGGCCTAGGGAGTTAGGAAGGATTCAGGTTATGTGTAAGCAAATGGGCCTAGGGAGTTAGGAAGGATTCAGGTTATGTGTAAGCAAATGGGCCTAGGGAGTCAGGAAGGATTCAGGTTATGTGTAAGCAAATGGGCCTAGGGAGTTAGGAAGGATTCAGGTTATGTGTAAGCAAATGGGCCTAGGGAGTCAGGAAGGATTCAGGTTATGTGTAAGCAAATGGGCCTAGGGAGTTAGGAAGGATTCAGGTTATGTGTAAGCAAATGGGCCTAGGGAGTTAGGAAGTATTCAGGTTATGTGTAAGCAAATGGGCCTAGGGAGTTAGGGAGGATTCAGGTTATGTATAAGCAAATGGGCCTAGGGAGTTAGGAAGTATTCAGGTTATGTGTAAGCAAATGGGCCTAGGGAGTTAGGAAGGATTCAGGTTATGTGTAAGCAAATGGGCCTAGGGAGTCAGGGAGGATTCAGGTTATGTGTAAGCAAATGGGCCTAGGGAGTTAGGAAGGATTCAGGTTATGTGTAAGCAAATGGGCCTAGGGAGTCAGGAAGGATTCAGGTTATGTGTAAGCAAATGGGCCTAGGGAGTTAGGAAGGATTCAGGTTATGTGTAAGCAAATGGGCCTAGGAGTCAGGAAGGATTCAGGTTATGTAAGCAAATGGGCCTAGGGAGTTAGGAAGGATTCAGGTTATGTGTAAGCAAATGGGCCTAGGGAGTCAGGAAGGATTCAGGTTATGTAAGCAAATGGGCCTAGGGAGTTAGGAAGGATTCAGGTTATGTGTAAGCAAATGGGCCTAGGGAGTCAGGAAGGATTCAGGTTATGTGTAAGCAAATGGGCCTAGGGAGTTAGGAAGTATTCAGGTTATGTGTAAGCAAATGGGCCTAGGGAGTCAGGAAGGATTCAGGTTATGTGTAAGCAAATGGGCCTAGGGAGTTAGGAAGTATTCAGGTTATGTGTAAGCAAATGGGCCTAGGGAGTCAGGGAGGATTCAGGTTATGTGTAAGCAAATGGGCCTAGGGAGTTAGGAAGTATTCAGGTTATGTGTAAGCAAATGGGCCTAGGGAGTTAGGAAGGATTCAGGTTATGTGTAAGCAAATGGGCCTAGGGAGTTAGGGAGGATTCAGGTTATGTGTAAGCAAATGGGCCTAGGGAGTTAGGAAGGATTCAGGTTATGTGTAAGCAAATGGGCCTAGGGAGTTAGGAAGGATTCAGGTTATGTAAGCAAATGGGCCTAGGGAGTTAGGGAGGATTCAGGTTATGTGTAAGCAAATGGGCCTAGGGAGTTAGGAAGGATTCAGGTTATGTGTAAGCAAATGGGCCTAGGGAGTTAGGAAGGATTCAGGTTATGTGTAAGCAAATGGGCCTAGGGAGTTAGGAAGGATTCAGGTTATGTGTAAGCAAATGGGCCTAGGGAGTTAGGAAGGATTCAGGTTATGTGTAAGCAAATGGGACTAGGGAGTTAGGGTTAATATGGTAAGCAGTACCACATGAGATTGGGCCTGTACCAGGTCATTACATACCACAGTAGGATTCACTATTCATCCATGAAACATCCACTGTCATACACATGTACTAGGCCCTATATAAATATTAGGGAACGACGTCCAGCAGCTAAATGTCCAATTCAATACATTGGTCTGACAGTGATCTACATCCAGTCCTGGGCTGCTGACCACAGAGCCAATTATCTAGTAAATCAAATCAGGCTATTGCAGACTCAATCAAGTGCATTATAATTAAATGGGTCAGTCTAGTGTATACAGTATATAAGTGAATGATTTATCCTTGTATCGCATAGTGAAATGCTGCACGCTACGCGGAATATACAATTTAATCATCAAAATTCAAGATGAAATTTTCTTTTCAAAATAACCATTACGTGCAGACATAAATTACTTCTGAGTAATCCGACCAAAAATTTGCTAGGCAAATGAACAAAATCATTCCCTCGGTATGAAGTGTGTACATTTGTGAATAATACTACAGCATTAATGTCACCAGGGTTACTCTTTTGGTAAACTGCTACTTGTACGAGCTGTTTATTTTATTTGAATGTAGATGCATTACCGTAATTTCCTGCGTATAAGACGCTCGGTGTATAAGGCGCATTACCCCAGAATCGGGGGAATGTGATTAAAGTGTCAACGTACAAGGCGCACCGCCGTATAAGGCGCACCATGACCGCTCAGTAGTGCAGTGCATGCCAGAAGCACTATAGCACGACCATGCCGCCACCACCACGCGCGCGTCGTACTAGGAAAGTAGTCTGGTTGCGGCCCAAGTGATCCCGCGGTGTTGTGCGTAATACGCTGTGATTAATAATCGAGGTGAAAAACAGACACGGCAAAAGTTGACAACCTTGCACACATCGCATAGAGACTTAGTCATTAGAAAGCGTTGTAGATAAAAATGCGCGATCGGGTACGATGTTGGGCATGCTATTTTTTAGAAACAGGGAATTCTGCTTTTAGTACGTCACACGAGTGAGGTCTTTCGTGAGTATTATTTACGGTGAATGAATGCATGAAAATCTTGCGCTAACGACCTTCATTGGAAAACACGGCCGCTTTGTTAGGTTGAGGTCCACCGAAAGTTACACAAGCGGTAATCATCACTTTGATCTCAAGCGACACCAGATAAGGCGCACCGTTAGATAAGACGCAGTGACGTTTTCGTACCTTTGAAAGTCAGATAAGCCGCGTCTTATACGCAGGAAATTACGGTAATCAACCGACCTTTGGAAGTTCAACAGTTTTTTACAGGTACATACACTGTAGTGTCATTAACCTTAACTCCCTAGGCTCATTTGCTTACACATAACCTGAATCCTTCCTAACTCCCTAGGCCCATTTGCTTACACATAACCTGAATCCTTCCTAACTCCCTAGGCCCATTTGCTTACACACAACCTGAAAACTTCCTAACTCCCTAGGCTCATTTGCTTACACATAATCTGAATCCTTCCTAACTCCCTAGGCTCATTTGCTTACACATAACCTGAATCCTTCCTAACTCCCTAGGCTCATTTGCTTACACATAACCTGAATCCTTCCTAACTCCTTAGGCTCATTTGCTTACACATAACTTGAATCCTTCCTAACTCCCTAGGCTCATTTGCTTACACATAACCTGAATCCTTCCTAACTCCCTAGGCCCATTTGCTTACACATAACCTGAATCCTTCCTAACTCCCTAGGCCCATTTGCTTACACATAACCTGAATCCTTCCTAACTCCCTAGGCTCATTTGCTTACACATAATCTGAATCCTTCCTAACTCCCTAGGCTCATTTGCTTACACATAACCTGAATCCTTCCTAACTCCCTAGGCTCATTTGCTTACACATAACCTGAATCCTTCCTAACTCCCTAGGCCCATTTGCTTACACATAACCTGAATCCTTCCTAACTCCCTAGGCCCATTTGCTTACACATAACCTGAATCCTTCCTAACTCCCTAGGCCCATTTGCTTACACATAACTTGAATCCTTCCTAACTCCCTAGGCCCTTTTGCTTACACATAACCTGAATCCTTCCTACATGTAACTCCCTAGGCCCATTTGCTTACACATAACCTGAATCCTTCCTAACTCCCTAGGCCCATTTGCTTACACATAACCTGAATCCTTCCTAACTCCCTAGGCCCATTTGCTTACACATAACCTGAATCCTTCCTAACTCACTAGGCCCATTTGCTTACACATAACTTGAATCCTTCCTAACTCCCTAGGCCCATTTGCTTACACATAACCTGAATCCTTCCTACATGTAACTCCCTAGGCCCATTTGCTTACACATAACCTGAATCCTTCCTAACTCCCTAGGCCCATTTGCTTACACGTAACCTGAATCCTTCCTAACTCCCTAGGCCCATTTGCTTACACGTAACCTGAATCCTCCCTAACTCCCTAGGCCCATTTGCTTACACATAACCTGAATCCTCCCTAACTCCCTAGGCCCATTTGCTTACACGTAACCTGAATCCTTCCTAACTCCCTAGGCTCATTTGCTTACACATACATGTAACCTGAATCCTCCAAAATCCTTCAGTAGTAAAGCAAGCACATGACATGTATGCACACATGTGTTTCTAATCTGTGATACATGTACATGGCCAGGAACCCTCCCTGCATGCATGGAGCAATAAACAGTGTCCACTGACCCAAGCACTGACCTTGCAATCACTACAACAAACATGGATGTACATGTACCATGGAAAGGCAAGTATGCCTAATAACCTCAATCCTCCAAGATCCTTCACTTTAGCAAAGAACATGTAGCATGTAAACCTCAATCCTTCAAAATCCTTCACTTTAGCAAAGAGGATTTGGGAGGAATTGGGAAGGTTAGGGTTAAGCAAAAGAAATTGCCTCTATCGACGCCACCCCCCCCCCCCCCCCCCCCCAACAAGCATGAGAGAAGCCCTGACAAAGCCAATGTGTGGACACATATAAATCACATACCCAAAAACACACGTTCAGCAAACTTATTAGAGATATCAATCAAGGAATATTTGGAGGGACGTTTGATACCATGTACACCAAGGCTAACAATTTCCTCCCCACCATAAATTCTCCTGAGACCATATAGGAATCCTAGAGAGCATGAAATTTAAACCAGTAATAACTATCGGCTTCTATTACATGTAGGTACTGTCAGCTGGGCATCAAAATCACTGCACAATTAGAGTATTACGATCCCTGGTCATTAGGCCAATGGCTTTCCTGAAACCATCTCAACTCCATTGGAGTAAGCAGCCCTAGCAACCAGTTTGGTGCATATATTAAGGCTCTGTGTTTTTGGTTATTTCAGGAACCGGATACCCGAAATTGGAAATCTTGAGCATACCCGGGTACTCATAAACAATTTTGGAAAAACACGTAAATACTCCCAAATGTATAAAATAACCAATGAACACAAGATTCTTTTGTTTTATTAGAGTCATAATAAATGTGGACTTACTGTAATAATTTCCCGCTTCTATATTAAAAAGGACTCGTAGCATCCCCATTCCCACACAAAAAAAATGTTAGTAACAAATCAGAGATTTCCATTTGTGTGGCTTAAAGGTTCAGTCAAAATTTTCAAAAGTCGTTTGCGGGTAATTGGAACTGCAAAATGGAACCGGGTAATGACAGTTTCGGTCCGGTATCCAGCACAGACTTACAAATGTAGCTAATCACTCACAGTAACAGACTTTTACCTAACAGGTACCCATTTACTCCTAGGTGGAGAGAAGCAATTGTTGTCCTGCTCAAGGACATGAGCACCATGACTAGCATGCCTCGGATTGGCATTCCGGACCTTCTGAGGACTCGGCTACCAAAACTTGAGTCCGGTGCGTCAGACCGCTCGGCCAAGACACGCATCCACAAAATATCTGTTCAGTTTGTGTTTTGTCTTACCCTCTGATGACGGAAGGTTCGGTTTGGGGTCGGAGGCTAAAACTACCCTCCCATAGTCCCAGTTTTAACTCCATGAACTTTCTGTTGTGATGTGTCACACAGCAGGGTGCCATGCGCCCATGCCTAACCACATCAGACTTGTATTCAGTTGGCTGAGTTGTTAGAATATGGGTACAATCCTGACCTCAGCTGTGGTACTTGTGTCCTTGAGCAAGACACTTTACTGTAATTGCTTCTCTTCACCCAGGAGTAAGAATGGGTACATACAGTGTATGTACCTGTGAGGGTAGAGATATGGTTAATGGGTTTGATTAGCTCTGTGGGGGCCCAAAGAGGTTGCACATAATATGAGCTGTATTGTCCCCCAGGGAGCTGAACAAGATTGCAGGAGTGATATTGGTCCAATGACCAAGGGTAATAATAATGTAAAGTGCACTGAGACATTTAGTCTATTAGGAATACGCTATATAAGAATGAATCATTATTATTATCATTATGTACGATCCAGCTGTCATGCACAGATGAGTAAAACTATCAGGGGGAGGGGCAGGGGCAGGGGCAGGGGCAGGGGCAGAGGGAGGGGAGGGGAGGGGAGGGGGCAGGGGGACTCATACCTAAGTCACAATTAAAGCGGAGCCCGGGCGGCGTGTGCGATTTCTAGGCATCGACCGGCGTGTAGAGGTCGGCGAAAGATCGCGCGATAGGGCGGTCACAGTCACAATTAAAAGTGCCCCACACGCTGCCATGATGGGGCCGGGGGTGCGCCGGCGGCGATCGGCCGACTTTCCTGGAGATGGGGTCGAATTCTTGGCCCGTTTATCGGCCGGTGTCCGGCAGGCACTCGTCCGATGTTCTGCCTATGTCCCTGCGATACCCCTGCGGTATCCGGCAGGGTGCCGGCCAATTCTTACAGGCCGTACGGCGGCTGGACGACCGCCGGACGGGCATCTGTAGTGTGCCTGTCGAGTGCCCCGCGATCAACGGCCGTGATCCGGCGGCCGGACATCGGCCAGGCATCGGCCGATTTATTGGCGATCAGTTTGCGATGCGAAACGCCGCACCAGGTTTTAAGTCCGAGTTAAAAGTAACTCGATGCCCGCCCGATGCCCAAAAATGACCCGGCATCCACAAGGAGTCCCGTGGGGCCCCGGCCGAAAATGCCTAGAAATCCGTCGCAAACTACTCGCAAACCCATCGCAAGCTAATTGTGACTGGGGTATTATATAGCACACGTATCCACCAAACTGGTGCTCAAGGCACATTATATTATTACCCCTGCTCATCAGGCTCATAAATCATTCCTGAAACCATCCCAGCTCCCTGGGGAGTATGTAGCTCAATTGCTGCCATTACAGCGCATATAGGGCTAATCAAACACAACAACCAACTCTGCCCTCACAGGTACCCATTTACCCCTGGGTGGAGAGAAGCAATTATGGTACAGTGTCTTGCTCAAGGACACAAGCACCATGGTCGCGGTTGGGATTCGAACCCACATTCTGACGACTTGGCCATCAGAACACAAATCCGATGCACTAAACCGCTCAACCATGGCACTCCACTTCACTGAGTTAATATAAAACTAGCACTCTGATTCCATGCCTTGTTGATCATGACGATATTGTCCCTTTAATACAGATTGCATTACACCGTAATAGTAAATATTTGCACGTACACTGTAATTAACTTGAATAGTTTGCTTGAAATACAATTTCTATCATCACATATGGATAATATGTTAGCATCCCAACTATATCACACTAGGTTAACCCTTTCCTTACCATAGGCGACTTTAGTCGACTGCACTCATACCCCCTCTTCCTTACCATAGGCGACTTTAGTCGACCAAGCTTTCACACAAAAAAGCACTCAAGCCTGAGCACAAAGGCCATTTGTTATAAAGCTGTAGTTTTGTCCATGTTCACCCTCCATACCCAAGCTTACAATGGTTGGAAAGAGTAAGATCGGATCTTTCCATTGATGGTGAAATAAAATAAGGTTGCTATTATGCAATCCCTTCAAATTGTAGTGTAAAGATCCGAAATGCCAAACACCTACGGAGCGCCATGTGTTTGTGTACAAAAAAGTGTTTGAGTTTACAGATCACACTGAGGAAACATAGACCGAGAACTTGGACATTTATTGACCGATCTTAGGCCTGTATTTTAGAACGTTCCTTTACTGCAAAGGACGCCTTTATGCCTATTGTTCTCTTAAGAGAACAATAGGCATAAAGGCGTCCTTTATGCCTATTGTTCTCTTAAGAGAACAATAGGCATAAAGGCGTCCTTTGCAGTAAAGGAACGTTCTAAAATACGGGCCTAAATGTTTTTTGGATTTTATGAAAGGGAATTCAATAAGTAAGATATTTTTTATTATTTATTTTGCTGTAAAACGATATCTTCAAGGTGATAATAGAGTTTGTAAAATTGGCCTTTGAACACAAGCTTTCTGTTGTGTAAGAATGTGTGCTTCACGCTTGAGTGGTCAAACAATGCGGTCACCAGCGGTTGTTTATGTCAAAACAATTCGGTACTGAGAGGGTTAAAGAAAATCAGTTTACATGATACATAATTAATTGCAACAATATTTTTAATCGGGAGTTCAGAAAATAATCCAAAGCCAAGAGCAAGAGTACTTTTCTTGATAGACCATTTGAAACCATTCAAAATTTCCACTTTCAAAAATGCCCATTGGTTTTGTACACACATGGTGATACCATTTGAACAGTGTTGGTAGCAAGCTTTACTACCATTCAAATCCATTCAAATGCATAGAGGGTCCATTGATTCACCACTTTTAGAAGTATCCAAACAAGGTTTTGTATTAGCTGTACTACCATTTGGAAAGATCCAAACAAGGTTTTGTATTAGCTGACCTACCATTCAAAACCATTTAGGGGAATCAATACTGTACACAGTTATTTCACCATTCAAAACCACAAAAGCGAATGGTTTCAAATGGTGCATCAACTTGTATGAAAAAGGTACCAAAAGTAGGAGGGTTAATAAAAAAAAAAACGTACATAGGCCGAGTCACTTACAGTTACATGTAATAATAATGTTCCATTCTTATATGGCGCATTTCACATAATGTCCCAATGCGCTTTACATTATTACCCCTGGTCACTGGGCCAATATCATTCCTATAATCTTTCTCAGCTCCCTGGGAGTATACAGCCAATGTGCAACCTTTTGGCGCTATAGGGCTAATCAAACACAATAACCATCTCTACCCTCACAGGTACCCATTTATACACCTGGGTGAAGAGAAGCAATTACAGTAAAGTGTCTTGCTCAAGGACACAAATACCACGGTCACCGCCAGGTTTCGAACCCACATGCTGATGACACAGCCATCAGAACTTGAGTCCAATGCACTTAACCGCTCGGCCATGGCACCCCACTGTAAAGGAAGGGTACCTGCATACAAGATACAAGATAACCAAATTATTATCCAAAAGCTAACTTGATGTGTTCCAATCATCCTGAAAATAATTTCTGTTTGAAATGCTCATATTTTAAAATAAAACACAAACAGATATATTGTGCACATTTTCATATGCAGATTTCTCCTCCCAAGTTTGTTACACGTATGTAAAAATTGTGAATGCGTTTTTCACACTTTTCTCATGACTTAGACTCCACATTGACCTGAAATGTTCACAGGGTGGTTGTTGAAAGTATCTTGATTCTCAGTCACAGCAGACCTAAGCATTATTCATACATTGAAGCAGTTGGGCCAACATTATCAATGTTGTACCTTCTGTGCCTTGGAATCGGAATGCCAGTTTTAGATTCACTCAGTGACTGAAAATAATACCCCACATGATAAGGTCGTATTACTGTTGCTGAGCTGCATAAATGAGCCAGTAATTTTCAGTCACTGTGTTCATCTTACACTAGGACACCGATTCCATACCCTGTTGAAAGTGTGCTCTGATCGTGATGATAGTGTCCCTTTAACCTTTCTATAGCAGTAGTTTTTTTCAATTGACTTAACTAGTCTATCAGCGTCTTTAAAGCTTGCCAACAGACCCTTTGTATTTTTTTCCCCCAGTACCATGCTGATAACGAAGTACGGTACCCGACCAGCGACCGTGCCACAGTGTAATTACCAGAACTGATGAATGAAATCGCCAAATTGAATTCCGTTTCCGGAGGGTTCTAAACTCATGTTACTCGGACATGTCCATTTACCCCCAGATAATTGGATCAAGTCTTGTTTTGTTTGGTCACCTGTTTGATTAAGATGCCATAATTTGATTCTTAAGTGGCTGTATGTCCTTCCGTACAGGTCTAAATTCATCAATAATGGTTTGAGCTATTATTTTGTTGGAGTGAAACCGTGAGTCGTACTAATGTTTGAAATGGATGTGTGTCTATATTGTTAGTTATCAATAGACTCGTACCCCCACCGGCAATAACAAAAACCCAAAATATTTAAAGGGAACATACCGTGTAAAATTGGTATTCTACCCCGGTATTTTATTAAAGGAATAACAGTTTGTTGTGCGGTCTTAACCTGCGATTATTAACCTGTGGTAAAGACCAAGCGTCATTCCCATTCATAAATGCCCGTATCGATTTCGTTTTCAAAATGTAAAAAAAAAATTGAAATTTTTGTTGAATAAAGCCAAATACATGTAGAAATGGGCAAATTAACGTTTTAGAGAGACATGAAACATCGATTTCGTTTTCAAAATGTAAAAAAAATTGTAATTTTTGTTGAATAAAGCCAAATACATGTAGAAATGGGCAAATTAACATTTTAGAGAGACATGAAACATCGATTTCGTTTTCAGAATGTAAAAAAAATTGTAATTTTTGTTGAATAAAGCCAAATACATGTAGAAATGGGCAAATTAACGTTTTAGAGAGACACGAAACATCGATTTCGTTTTCAAAATGTAAAAAAAATTGTAATTTTTGTTGAATAAAGCCAAATACATGTAGAAATGGGCAAATTAACGTTTTAGAGAGACACGAAACATCGATTTCGTTTTCAGAATGTAAAAAAAATTGTAATTTTTGTTGAATAAAGCCAAATACATGTAGAAATGGGCAAATTAACATTTTAGAGACACGAAACATCGATTTCGTTTTCAAAATGTAAAAAAAAAATTGTAATTTTTGTTGAATAAAGCCAAATACATGTAGAAATGGGCAAATTAACGTCTTAGAGAGACACGAAACATCGATTTCGTTTTCAAAATGTAAAAAAAAATTGTAATTTTTGTTGAATAAAGCCAAATACATGTAGAAATGGGCAAATTAACGTTTTAGAGAGACACGAAACATCGATTTCGTTTTCAAAATGTAAAAAAAAAATTGTAATTTTTGTTGAATAAAGCCAAATACATGTAGAAATGGGCAAATTAACGTTTTAGAGAGACACGAAACATCGATTTCGTTTTCAAAATGTAAAAAAAATTGTAATTTTTGTTGAATAAAGCCAAATACATGTAGAAATGGGCAAATTAACATTTTAGAGAGACTAAACATCGATTTCGTTTTCAAAATGTAAAAAAAAATTGTAATTTTTGTTGAATAAAGCCAAATACATGTAGAAATGGGCAAATTAACGTTTTAGAGAGACACGAAACATCGATTTCGTTTTCAAAATGTAAAAAAAATTGTAATTTTTGTTGAATAAAGCCAAATACATGTAGAAATGGGCAAATTAACATTTTAGAGAGACACGAAACATCGATTTCGTTTTCAAAATGTAAAAAAAAAATTGAAATTTTTGTTGAATAAAGCCAAATACATGTAGAAATGGGCAAATTAACGTTTTAGAGAGACACGAAACATCGATTTCGTTTTCAAAATGTAAAAACAAAATTGTAATTTTTGTTGAATAAAGCCAAATACATGTAGAAATGGGCAAATGCGCCTTGAGCACCACTTAGTTGGTGGATACGTGCGCTATATAAATCCACACATTATTATTATTATTATTATTTTAGAGAGACACGAAACATCGATTTCGTTTTCAAAATGTAAAAAAGAATTGTAATTTTTGTTGAATAAAGCCAAATACATGTAGAAATGGGCAAATTAACGTCTTAGAGAGACACGAAACATCGATTTCGTTTTCAGAATGTAAAAAAAAAATTGTAATTTTTGTTGAATAAAGCCAAATACATGTAGAAATGGGCAAATTAACATTTTAGAGAGACACGAAACATCGATTTCGTTTTCAAAATGTAAAAAAAAATTGAAATTTTTGTTGAATAAAGCCAAATACATGTAGAAATGGGCAAATTAACGTCTTAGAGAGACACGAAACATCGATTTCGTTTTCAAAATGTAAAAAAAATTGTAATTTTTTTTTAATCAAGCCAAATGGCAAATTAACGTCTTAGAGAGACACAAAATACTTCCAGACTACATGAGTCAGGCGCATGATGCCAATCTCCGTCACTCTGATTGGTTCAAATCCGCTTCGCGCGTCACACAAAACAGCTGGTGAACAGCTGGCACATATGCGCTGCTCTGATTTTGATAAGCCATGTCTTTACCATCCGTTAATACAACCCCATGTGATTACATTTTGTCCAATCAGAGCGTCTAAACTGTCTTGGGCATTTATGTATTTTAATTCATGCGAGTAAAGATATGTAAATACAAAGTGTAAATGTGAAAGGTTCAGCATATTGTCTTGTGCCATTAAAGGGAAAGTATACTAGGCTTGGTATTTTCCGTTTAATTTGTGAAACATGTACACGTTTTGACACAGACTGTGTACACGTGTAAACGAATATTGTTATCACTCATAAACAGAATGATGCAGACGGATTGTTCGTATTTAGTACAGAAAATAATCCAAAATACGGTAATACGGATTCAGAAAAAATAGTACAGATTAACCCTCCTACTATTGCTGTAGAGGTCAAAACCAGTCAACTGCCTGTTTTGACTGTTGACTGGTTTATACTGTCATTTTGACCACCCTGAACAATACCAGACAATGCTTTTACCAGTCAAAAACGGTCGACTCATTTTGACCTGTAAATGTACAATACATGTACGTACTTACTGCACGTAAGGTTTGACAGTGTTTGACTTTTAAAGTGCATTAGATATACCTTGGCGAGTATATCAACATTTTGACTGATTTTGACCCTTGTAGTAGCAGGAGGGTTAAACAAATCCAAGCCTGGCACAAAACATCCAAAATTTCTGGTTGTATGAAATTAAAAACAAATTATCAGTTGAACTTCCTGGGAATCGTGATATAATAATAGCAGGCCCAATGGTCGCACTTCGTAAAATTAAAAAAGAAGGTTACATTTTTTAAATGTAGGATTCGTTTATACGTTGCATGAATTTAAAAACGTTTAGCGAATTTATTTTCATGTGCACGTGTAAACTTGTTAATGTCCTTACATGTAACCCTAAAGTATACATTTGGAAACTTCCATTCATTTGTGTCTTAAACCTAACTCCCTAGGCCCATTTACTTACACATAACCTGAATCCTTCCTAACTCCCTAGGCCCATTTGCTTACACATAACCTGAATCCTTCCTAACTCCCTAGGCCCATTTGCTTACACATAACCTGAATCCTCCAAAATCCTTCAGTAGTAAAGCAAGCACATGACATGTATGCACACATGTGTTTCTAATCTGTGATACATGTACATGGCCAGGGACCCTCCCTGCATGCATGGAGCAATAAACAGTGTCCACTGACCCAAGCACTGACCTTGTAATCACTACAACAAACATGGATGTATATGTATTATAGAAAGGCAAGTACATGTATGCCTAATAACCTCAATCCTCCAAAATCCTTCACTTTAGCAAAGAGCATGTAGCATGCAACCTCAATCCTTCAAAATCCTTCACTTTAGCAAAGAGGATTTGGGAGGATTTGGGAAGGTTAGGGTTAATTTATGCGAATAAAGATAACAAATAATTAGTCTTTGAAAGTTTCAGCTTATGACGTTGTGTCGTTTAGTTTCAGCTCATCACATTGTGTCGTGAATGATAAAGTAGTGGAATTTCGAGCGGCAAACACCATTGTATTCATTATAACGTGCAATTTTGAGTAGTACAGTAATTGTCACAATAATTTGTCACAATAACTCGGGGAATAACAACTGGGTTGGGAGCCTTTGGATATTAGAAGGAAAGTGGCAAGAGTCACCATCTTCCATGAAGCCCTCCTGGGTCGCCTCGCCATACCGCTTCAAACGATCTTACGCCCGGTCCTACGCTCATCTCGTCACTGTAAATTCACCCAAATCTCATCCATTAAAAACTGTCTCAAGTATTCATTTATACCCAGGACTCTGAAAGATTGGAATCTCTTACCACATCATATCACACAAATTGAAGATAAACAGAAATTCAAAGCAGAAGCAAGGAAGTACGTCACAAAAGTTGACAAGAAATAAGCAACTAACCAAATCAAACCATCAACCACATCTGTGCACCACACCCTGTCCGTGTTGCCCCTTTTAGGGGTGTTGGGCAGTATATGATCCAGATCCAGATCCAGAATGAGGGAATAACATTTGAGTTTTCTTCAAAAGAATTGCACCTTGGATGAAAAGGTTTCACGTTATGTAGGTTCATGTAAAACTGTGAACATTTGCTTTTTGAGATTCACGCTGCCTTGTGAAGAAAATTTTGAAAATGTATTCAGATTTGTTTTTAAAGAAATTAGGAAAAAAGGTTAAAGACTGATCTTATTCTCAGCACAGAAGATCCAATGTAAAGATACTCTCTGGTGCAGTATAAATTTATAAACACTGCCCTCTGTAGGTGAGACTTTCAAACAACTTTCATAAAAACTACTGTACGCATATGTCATGTATGTACACATGAACTCCTGGCAATTTGTTGGACTTAATGTAGCACGGAAATGTGATTACCCATAGGCCATTTTAAATGTAACAGTTTAAATATTTAATGCATGTTCCTCCCTGCCAAGTGACAAAGTACATGTGTGTAAAAGCTGTAATGAATTCATGATTTCATGACATACATGTATGCATGTGCAGCGTTTAATTTATAGGGATGGTACAGTAATTTGCAATAACCTGATTATAAATTACCGAATTATTATTTAAAAAAAGCTACTTTCTTTTAAAAGTGGTAAAGGTACCAGCAATCCTGAAAAATTATTCAGTCACATTTAAGAGAAAACACAACAAACTATGCACATGTACAAAAAGGTTGTTGACGGCAACTTTTGGCGGCAAATGTTTTCTGTAAAGATTGTGAATGCTTGTTCACACTTTGCTCATAACTTAGACTCTGCGTCGAGCCGAGTCTTTCACAGGTTGGTTGTTTAATGTGTATATCTTGATTCAAAGAGAAGCTCACTCGAAGAAGCATTTTTGCTGACATTTCCAATGTTTGCCCTTCACCGTCATACACATTATCTGAACTACTGTATACTTGGTGACTCTAGAAGATAAATAATCCACTCGGGTGGAATTAAAACCCACGACCTCCTACCTACTCGTGCGTATGTCTTAACCCGTCGACCATAGAGATTGCCCGATAATGACAGGTTATAAGCCAAAGTCCTAGTAGCAGCGGGTAACATAATTTGCATTAATTAATATATGGAATTGATAGGAGTTTTATTTTGGATGAAGTATTTAATGAAAGATTGCATCCATAATAAGCAAAAATATGAAAAAAAGAGCATGATAAATTAATTTGTTTTTATAAGTCTTTTCATTAAATTATTTAATATTGATTTTGATGACCAAGCCAAAAAGCAAGTCGAAATTTGAATCCAATTTTCAAGGTAAAAATTTGCCTTGTGCAAACCCACGTCCGTATATATTTGATTACAAGTTCATATTCATGCATGGAAGATGAATTGTGACAATTTATGAAGGCGCTTGATTATGACTAGATTGGCCGAAGTCCTTTCTGTCGTATGATAATTACGGCTGTCATCTTTCATTAAATACCTCATGTGTAATAAAACTCCTGATCCATGTGCATGTACCACGGCCTCTTTGGTGCTGTGTATACCCTATACACGATCAAGATAGTCTTGATATATTACAGAGGTTTAAAGATGTACCTTTCCACTGGTTCATCAGATTGAAGGTGTTTTAACTGACCTGAGGATGTTTTAGTTTTATACGTTGTGTCGTCAACGAGAAAGTCGTGAAAATGTATTCGGTTTTCTTTTTTTCAATCTGCTGACAGACACATTGTTCTCCTTCTGGAAGGCTGGTTTCATACTGACGGTACTTCACAAAAACGCAAAGCAAATTGTGATGTCAATACCTGAGTTCGCTTGAATGATTCGGTTAAACACATTATTTTATGACATCAAAATTTTGATCTGCCATTAAATTTTTATTCAGCCAATATTAATAGGGAAATAATTGTACTTATTTCACTTAAATGATAGCACCTCAGACAGAAAGATTTCAAGGGATGCTTGTCACAACCATCTACTTTCAGAGATGTAGTACGATCATACTTGTTTGTACTAATACATTTATGGAAATAGTACTGGACTACAACTATAAATAAAGTTGAAGTACAAGTTTTGTATTCCTACTCAAGTTACTTGTACTTGTACTCATGAAAAATGACTTGACTACAAGTAGGCCCCTGTATACATGTAGTTGGAGTACTCATACCTGTACTCGTGCTTGAGTACTCATACTTGTACTCATGAAAAATGACTTGACTACAAGTAGGCCCCTGTATACATTTCATTTCATTTATTATTTCACAGGGCAGAAACAATCACAAACACAATGGTAAAAAAACAATTAGAGAAAAATATAAAATACATATACATGATGAAAAGAAGGTAAACGTGACAAAATGTTGACAGCACCCCTGTAGGATTACCAAAATGCCAACCAAATCACAATCTAGTGGCTCTCCATAATGCTGCCAGACATAATCAAACAATATAATAAAAATATAATATAAAAAAGCCAAATAAAAATCAATCCAAGGGATTAAAAACAACTACAAACAAAATAAAATTTAAAAAAAAGTAACAATAAAAAGGAACATAAAGCATTAGTACTGAGTGTTATGTTGGCAAGTCCAAATTTGTACCTGGGGACAGGATATATTTATGTAGTTTGAGTACTCATACTTGTACTCATAAAAAAGTACTTGACTACAAGTAGGCCCCTGTATACATGTAGTTGGAGTACTCATACACATGTACAAGTACTCGTGCTTGAGTACTCATACTTGTACTCATGAAAAAATACTTGACTACAAGTATGTAGTTGTAGCACTCAGAGGTCTAATTGTACTAGTATTCATGAAAAATTACTCGACTACAAGTATATAGTTGACTTGAGTACTCATACTTGTACTCGTACTTGTATTCATGAAAAATTACTCGACTACAAGTATATAGTTGGAGTACTTATACTCATATTTGAGTACTCATACTTGTACTCGAGTATTCATACTTGTATTCATGAAAAATTATTTGACTACAAGTATATCGTTGGAGTACTCACACTTGTACTCGTGCTTGAGTACTCATACTTGTACTCATGAAAAAGTACTCAACTACAAATCTGTCAAATTTACACCAAGTGAGTTGTAGGTGAAACTTGGATTATTTATGGTTTTTTGAGATCATAAGCCCAGATATAACCATTGTCATAATGTTCCCTTTACAAAGTTACAGTACGTGAACACACTGTACATGAACTGATCAACACATGGTACCCTGCTTCCTTTGTACTAATCAAACTCTTGTCTGTCATCAACTCATCTTTTATCTTTCACTGTCTCTTACACATTGACTCTCTGTGTCCTTGTCTTTTATGTAGATGTATATATTGAGAAATACTTCTAAAAGAGATTCCCAAACACTACTCAATTTTTGTTGTGTTTTTGTTTGTTTGTCTGTTTTGTGGGGAGGGACGTATTGTTTCTTTGTATTTTTAATACATGTATCTGTGTATAAATGAGGGCCCCCAAATGATTAGCTATGCTGTATGGGTCACCCCTCTTGAAAGATGGTTTGAAATAAATAAATTAATAAATAAAGCCTACCTGATTCCTTCATTGTAAATGTATGCATTTTCCAGTGGTTGATCTAGATATGGGGGCACCCACATATCAGGACGAAATGCAGGGGTGCGGCTGAGGCTCGAAAGTAGGGGCGAGGCTGGTCAAAGGGAATTTTTGGCCACATGACTTTTGGAAGGGTGTGCCCAAATCAAGCGTCGGCTACTATTGTCTTTGTTTCAAAAGGATACACATGTATCATCGTGTGCCTGGAAGAGGGACATAAGACAGATTAGGTTAAGCGTACGCTTACGTCCTTTTACCAATGATATCAGCAAACTCCTTGATTATTATTCACAGGTCACAATTTTAAAAGCAAATGTGAATGCATTTTCACTATTTTCTTGTGAAAGACACAACATTATAAGCTGAAACTTTCACAGGTTGGTTGTTTAATGTACTTGATTCAATGAAAGCAAGCATACTCATAGAAACAGGGTTTTTTCCCCCACCATTACCAATGTTGTACCTTCTCTTTTAAAGCAAATGAGCTGAATTTTAAGGGTTTCACGTTTCATGTATTGCTAGATTTATGTATCCATAGGCACAGTGTTAGTGAAACCCTTCCAATCCCTCCCCACCTCAATAAACAGTTGTATGAGTGTAGTAAATATTTTTCCTAGTGCACTTTACTACCCATTGAAATCGCAACTGTTTCATTTTTTGGACAATAGCGCTTAACAAACGGCAGGCCAGCAACACAAGTTTGGACCTGGCTTTATTGGCAGTTAAGGGCCATTTAATGAGGTTGGCTGCTGTGTGCTTGTGAGAGACCTGCGTGAAGGTAACAGCCAGTGCCCGTGAGCCCAGTTTTTAATTTACCCATCAATTCTTTGAAGGCTATTAAACTAAATGGTTCGGACAGTACTGCACTGCTTTGATTTGCCGCATGTGCCCTTTGCACTGAAACAATAGACGGGGCCCTCCGAGTAACACTAAAAGCGAAATGAGGCTGCATTTCTTTATGGCACGCCATCCAGGAAGGTTGTGGAGCTGTTGCCAGAAGAATTGCACGGATGACAGGCTTTTTATGTGGTGAAGCAGGGTGCAAGTGTAATTAATTCAAGCTGAACATGGCAGCATGTTATAGGTGGCTGTTTGCTTGCTACTGTAGAGCATTTAACGTGAGTAATGTACATGTGTAGTCCATACAAAATGCAGCAGTTTTTTGGGGTATTCAGTTTTTGTGGCATTTGCTAGTCTTGTACATTGTACATATACTTGTGTATTAAATGATTTAACGTGGACTGGCAACCTAATAGGCTTAGTACAATGGATGATTTGATTTATCCCAGAGTTGTTTGACACTTGAAGAGCCAGGTTACAGGTGCATACCTTTCACCACATTCTATGTTAACTGTAAAGGGCAACCCCCCCCCCCCCTGTACATATCCTTAAACAATTATGTATTTACTTAAGGTACGTGTATGTATGTAACCAAAAACATATGATACATTGGTCATGTGCAGTGTGCGTCCATGTAAAAATGTAACATTGTCGTTGTTAGTTTCTACAGTATATTGGATGTTAATGGGCGATTCTGTGGTAACAGACGTTATATTCACGCAAAATATGTCGTATATTGAAGCTGTGTAAGTGAGGATTGCCCGGAAAGATTATTACTAAGGGAATAAATGTTAGATGTGCGGTCTGTGCTGCAGGATAAAGAACTTGTGGCCTCATGGGGTTGTGGCCTCATGGGGTTGTGGCCTCATGGGGTTGTGGCCTCATGGGGTTGTGGCCTCATGGGGTTGTGGCCTCATGGGGTTGTGGCCTCATGGGGTTGTGGCCTCATGGGGTTGTGGCCTCATGTGATAAAGCACGGAGCCTGAAGTACTTTATCACCCATGGCCATGACCTTGAGGATTTTATCCCATGGAAAAGACCAAGCATCAAACTTTCATTATAAATGATATATGCCCGTCTTGATTACGTTTTCAAAATTTCGTTCAATATTTGTATTGAAAAAGAGCCAGAAAGAAACTGACAAATCCACAATGGATAAATTTCTATTTAAGCCTACATGTATGTACATGTAACTCAGCGTGGCACCAATGGAAACTTCTACACTCTGATTGGTTCAATCCCACATTGCATGCGTAATACCAGCTAGCGGTTGACGTGCAAGACATGGTGGTCAGTTATTATCAGCAGTGAGGTTGTTAATGCACCCCCGCCCCATGTGACCACATTTCATCCAATCAGATTGTCTTAACTGTCACGGGCATTTATGAATACAGTATTATACAGTACAAGAAACTAAATAAGACCCTTTTCACATTTTCGTTTTTCACATTAAAACCCTAACCCCTTAGGTATTCAGGCTAGGAACCTTCCTAAATCCTCCAAAATTCATCAATATACACTTTTGGAAACATGCCCTTATCTTCAAAATGCACCATGCATTTTCATTGATATTTCATATTCAGCACTTATGGCCTGTACTTCTTGCCAGGTAGTAATTTTGCCCCATTTGAAGAGGTTAAAGTACCAGTTTCTGAAAGTGCTGAATTTTTCCCCAAAAAAGCGCCCCTTGGAAGATTTTGATGGATTTGGCATGGTTAGGGTTAGTACCTTTTTCACATTAATTAGAATCTTCATTCTCCTGAAGACGATCAGAACATACTGATCGAAACGTCGAGTTGTAACCAACTGGCTCTTTTCAGAACTATTTACTCCTCAAAAAGAGAATTCTACGTGGTGTCACCGCAAACAGTCTTTACGTAATTAGAATCCAAACACCACTTTGTGATGGAAGTTAACTTGAAAGGACTTAAGCTTTTGACTTTGAATATAGTTCCAATCACTGTCAATTATGAACATTATTAAAACAAGAGTCAAAATCAGTCAAAATGTTGATATACGTGTACTTGCCAAGGTATATCTAGTGCACTTAAAAGTTGAACACTGTCAAACCTTACTATTACATTTACAGGTCAAAACGAGTCGACTGTTTTTGACCGGAAAAAATTTGTCTTGTATTGTTGAGGGTGGTCAAAATGACAGTAAAAACCAGTCCAAAATGCCTGTGTGTGCATATTTGGGTCAACAGTCAAAACAGGCAGTTGACTGGTTTTTACCACTATAGCTACTTGCCACTAAATGTCAGCTATGGGAGGTTTTTTTAAATTTATTTATTTATTTTTAATTTTTTTAATTTTTTTAAAACTTAAACTTCTGAAATCCCTAACACAGCATGTACAATGTTCAATTAGAATGGAACTTGTGACAGACATTACACTCTGTGCCATGCCGGCATATACAAACCCCACCCAGGCGAAACTAGATTGTTCAAACTGCCAAAAATAACTAATTGAATAGCGAGGTATCACTGCATCTTTTGAAATATCCTTTATCAAGATCAGTCCAAGCTTAAAGCCAAGCCATCAAAAATCAAATCAGAGACATTGATCAACATAATTTATTTTCTAAAATGTCTTCATAAATCGGTGTCATACCATAAACTGCAAGTGCAGACTTTATACAAATTTGGGGTGGCAGGTTTTATAATATACAATTTTTTTTCTTTCTTGTATGAAAAATTGAAAAAAAAGGGGCGGCGCCTATGTTTTTTGTTCATTTCATGGCACTTGGTAGTGACAGCCCTTAACTGACAGAGGGCATGTAGTACAGTGCTGATGGGAGCCAATGCCAGCTGAAGCTCATAAGAAAATATAATACAACATTTATAGCATGCACTCAAAGTTTTTTCAAATATGCTACATGTATACACGTACATGTAGGCCTACTGTCATTTTCAAAATAAAGCTCCGTTTTGACAGCTCATCATTACAGCCACAGGTATGTACAATGTGTACATACGTACTTATACAGGTAACATTGTACGCTGTGTACATACAGGTGTGGTGTACAAACATACATGTACATAGATTACATATGTATGCATACACATGAACTCTTACTGTGTACATCTACCTGTGCATTGAATCAAGACAGTCTGCGACCTTTCTATAAATAATGAAACATCATGTGTGTGCATTTGAAAGGGAATAAAGAAGTACATTTTATATGTTCCACAGTCCTGTGATTTCTCAGTATCTTTAACAAATCTCCCTTTGCCTCAAAATTCTCTTGAAAGAAGAGAATTAGCCACCAAGGAAAGAAAGAAGTAGCCTGTATTGTGTCCAAACCTCTAGTTTCTTGTTTGTGGGGATGTGGAGAGTCTGTAAATCCTCCACAACTAAACATCCAGGAGGTTCAGGGGGCTTTGTCCTATAGACCAAAGAGAGAACCCAGCTTACATTTTTCAGGATTTTTTGACTTTTGTCAAATCATACCCCTGAAATAATATAAATATTTTAAAGTGAAAAAAAGGGGATAGATGTGTTTCAAGACAAGTCAGGCATGCTTAAGCCAGTGATGATATGTATTTCACTATGTAAGTAGGTCACGGTCAGTCACAAACCCAGAAAAGCATGACGTTAATAATATTGCCTTAAATCCGTCCTTAAGGCCGTTAAGTGAATGGTACTCGAGCATAATTAAGTGGAGTGCATCAGAGGATAAAAGAAATGATCATGAAATGGAAAAGATATACCATTAGTTAACTTCCAATCTGCTGCATTTTCATGTCGTGTGAATAAAGAAAACAAGTGACCTGTGAAAGTTTAGGGTCTTTATATTTTGTTGTTAACATATGTCCCGTTGGTAAGTGTGACGTAATTCCAACACAAACCACGCCCACGTCGCACCAACGATCATCAGAAGCCCATTGGAAATGCATTGACCAACCTTTTCTTAAAGGATTTACGCAAGAAATTAGAAAGCCTGGGGAACATCTTCATGTACAAACTCTTCATAAAACAACTCCCCACTCACTCACTCCAAGCACTCTTTAAATTTAATTACAATATTCATTAACTACAACACCAGAACTTCAACTGACATTCATCTCCCAAACACAAAATTATTTCAACACACAATCCGATACACTGGTGCAACCAACTGGAACAAGCTTCCCAGTGATATTAGAAACTCATCAACACTTAATCTATTCAAATATAAAATTAAAATGTACCTATGAAAGTGTTATAATAACTACTTACGTGTATTATCTTAGTAAGTTTATTAATTGTTATCATTGTACAGTACCCTATTTACATGTAGGCTCGTAAAATTTAATAATAATAATAATAATGTAGGGCATTTTAAAGCGCTCTTAAACAAGGTATCAAAGCGCTGTACATTATTACCCCTGCTCATCAGGCGCATAAATCATTCCTGAAACCATCTCAGCTCCCTGGGGAGTATACAGCTCAATTGCTGCCATTTCGGCGCATATGGGCTAATCAAACACAACAACCAACTCTGCCCTCACAGGTACCCATTTACTCCTGGGTGGAGAGAAGCAATTATGGTAAAGTGTCTTGCTCAAGGACACAAGTACCACGGTCGCGGTCGGGATTCGAACCCACATTCTGATGACTCGGCCACCAGAACACAAATCCGATGCACTGAACCGCTCGACCATGGCACTCCAAAATTTGCAGTTTTTCCATGATTTTGCCTCCATTTCACCTTTTCTTACGTCTAATACTTATAAATTTATCAATACTATTATCTGTATACTTTGACTTGAGAATTGTGAAATAGAAATAAATGGACATGAATTGAATTGTATGTGTTGTAAAGGTGCTAAGTCTTATTAACCCTCCTACTCCTGGTACCTTTTTCATACAAGCTAATCCACCATTTGAAACCATTCGCTTTTGTGGTTTTGAATGGTGAAATAACTGTACAGTATTGATTCCCCCAAATGGTTTTGAATGGTAGGTCAGCTAATACAAAACCTTGTTTGGATCTTTCCAAATGGTAGTACAGCTAATACAAAACCTTGTTTGGATACTTCTAAGTGGTGAATAAATGGACCCTCTATGCATTTGAATGGATTTGAATGGTAGTAAAGCTTGCTACCAACACTGTTCAAATGGTATCACCATGTGTGTACAAAACCAATGGGCATTTTGGTAAGTGGAAATTTTGAATGGTTTCAAATGGTCAAACAGTAGGAGGGTTAAGAATAACTTTTGAACGTTAAAATCAAGGAATTTAGGTTAAATTACACACAACGGTATGTTAGCTTTGGAACCGAAAATAGCGAAAAGAATGCACGCACTACCAATGTAATACTACTTATGAACAGGATAATGAGAAGATAGTGAAAATAATGAAATCATTTGTGTCAGTCTGTGGTCAAGTGTTCATTTCAAGCCAAATAAAGTCAAATATTGCAACGAAAATGTTACATTGTAAACTAATTGATTTGCCTATTGTATTTGGTATGTACTTGATTAGGATCTTAATCAACTGGTTCTTTCATCTCAAGCACTTCAAGGTTAAACTTGTTTTGATTTGCGTCTTGAGAAAGTCCTTCATTGCCCCCCCACCCCTCCCCATGAGACTCCACTCAATTAGCAAATCTTACAATACCTACAGTACACAGACCCTACATTGTACACTACAATCATGGAGGAAGGAAAACAGAAGTTTTCCTTCCTCCATGCTACAATGCAGTGTAACATACAATTGAAGATGTCTCTACCCACACAGTGCGGCCAGTAAAAAAAACCACAAAAAAACCCCACAGATAATGGTTCTGAAGTATTCACTCAGCAAGCTTGGCATACCAATGCACCAAACCTACTCCTTGGTATTCCGATTCCCTTTTGTTCCGTGCAATGTTTTGTGTAGACATTAGAAGGGAGTTTGCCCAGTACGGTTCTGCGGTGTTCCTTTTGTGGGTGCAGTACACATAGTTGGGCAATTTTGGCAGACAAGTTATGTACCGAGTCGCCTGTGAAGTTTTTTTCCACAGACACTCGGAAAGCACCGAGTATACAGTGCTATACACACGTCGGTGTAGGGCAAAAATTAAATCAATAAGTTATGTACTGCTCAGTGTAGGTGAACATATTTGTGGTATGTAAGGTACGGTATGTTGGACTATCCCATATAATCGAAGGCAACCTTATTATTTTGTATATTTAACACTTGATCTTCGCTCACTGGTCGTGGTAATTGATGGAGTATAGGACCTACCTGCGAGAATAAGTACAGATCAGATAATGAAAATGAAGTTTCTAGCAACACATGTATACACACTGTGTGTGTGTCATCATCACATGAGTTCATGTTGAACATTCGTCGGCGCTAATATATATATCCCTGTTTCTACTTGGATGATTTCATATTACCCGTGGATCTGTACCAGTATCCTGTGATCTTTCATTAGTGATTGTAAGTGCAGATGCGGTGTGTTGGTGACGTTTATTAGTACGCGTGAGTTGTGGGGAAACAACCTTCACTGACAGGCTTGTAAAAGCACCAGTATATTAACAGTACATGTAAAGTGCACTCCAGATATAAACAAAACTTTGTTTCTTGAGTGTAACTAGCTATAACTGTCCACTGGGAGACAAATACAGTGATGTGTGCGTTTACTTTGGAAACTTGCTGATAGTCATGAAGTGAGTATGTGTACATTATCACATAAGGGGTGCTGTAGAAAAGCTATGTTAGGCCGTTTGTTTTTTATTACTTGGATTACGGATTTGTAAGCCACAAAAAATGAGCGGGGATCGGGGAAAAAAAGAAAAAAAAAAGAAAGAAAATGACCGGGATTACGGAATTTCGAGCTCACGAAATCGGGCGGGGCGAAAAAAAAAAAAAAAAAAAAAAAAAAAAATACCGAAGGCACGCAGGCGGCTTCTAAAACACGTACATTATACACAATTTATGTAGACAAAAGCAGAAAGTCACTGAATGAATGTCGCGAGTGTTTAGGCTTAACAAAATGTTCTGTTTCCGGTTTCTGACCCTAAACTTTTTACATTATTCGGCTTGAAAAAAAAAAGCAGCAAGATGCACCAAGTCTCGGCAGCGGCCGCCATTGTAAACAGCAGATGCACACACGCTGATGCTCTGCCCAAATTCGCACACACAGACCATTTGTTGACACAGCAATCGATTGCATGAGTTTGGGCCGTGAGGTCAAGTCGCGCGATGCACGTACATGTAGTTGTTACTAAATGGCCAATGTATGCACTTGGGCAAATAGTATAGTCTATAAACGGACTCGCACTTTTGTACGTGAATGCATAACATTGGTCTGGTTTCCATCATACATCGGCCGCGATTTTTTTCTCCGTTCACTGGCTCACGGTACGTGTACACATTTACTGTACATGTATTGTAGGGATCTTGTTGTATTTGAAGAAAATGTGATCTAAAAGTATTGTTTTGTACACGATGGTGTTTTGTACGCGATCGGTGGCACTGTTGTAAGTGTTGTGGATTTTTTTTATTTTATTTTTGTTTTTTCAGAAACGCGATTTTTTCGAGCGGCGATTCCGTAATCCAAGTTATTAAAAAAACATGGCCTTATTTAATTATGTTCAAGAGTTGTATTTCTTGATAAATAATTGTTACATTTTAGAATAAGTTGTCAGTCCTGAATGTCATATACATGTATATACATGTACATGTGTATAAAGTTAGTTAGCCCTTCTACATGTATGTGTACTATACATGTAGCTGAACTGTTGTGGCAAGTAGCTACCCAATGGTCAAAAATCAGTCAACTGCCAGTTTTTGACTCAAACTAAATCAGTCATCTGCCTGTTTTTGACTGATGAACCAACTGTGCACACAGGGGCATTGTTGACTGGTTTTGACTGTCATTTTGACCACCCTCAACAATACAAGACAATGCTTTTACCAGTCAAAAACGGTCGACTCATTTTGACCTGTAAATGTACTTACGTGTACTACACATGTACATGTAAGGTTTGACAGTATTCGACTTGTAAGTACACTAGATATACCTTGGCAAGTAGATATACATGTATATCCAGTGGCGGATTTAGGGGGGTGTGCAACGGGCGCGCGCCCCCCCCCCCTTATTTTTGCCGAGTCAAAAAAACAAATAATAATAAATACCTTGTATAGGGCCTCGCGCTACGCACTCGCATTTTTCAACTTTGAAATTAGCCCCCAAAGTTTGCGCCCCCCCTTTCTTAAAATCCTGGATCCGCCCCTGATATCAATATTTTGACTGATGTTGACCCTTGCAGTCATAGAAGGGTTAAAACACTGACATCTGAGGTTTCACTGCCTTTCAAACTGCTGAAAGAGGGTGCCATTCGCATCACACAAGTGTAAATGTGATCGCAGTTTTTTGTGAATTCCATTGGTTAATTCTTTTCTTCAAGTTTTGTGGATTAATTTATTGATGGTTGGTACCTTTACCAAATTCACATCAAATAAGCTTTCTGATTATTTAGAATTCAGTAATCACTTACATCTTGTAACAAATGTTGTACCTTCCCTTTAGTTTAACCCTCCTACTGATAGACCATTTGAAACCAATTCAAAATTTCCACTTTCAAAAATGCCCATTGGTTTTGTACACACATGGTGATACCATTTGAACAGTGTTGGTAGCAAGCTTTACTACCATTCAAATCCATTCAAATGCATAGAGGGTCCATTGATTCACCACTTAGAAGTATCCAAACAAGGTTTTGTATTAGCTGTACTACCATTTGGAAAGATCCAAACAAGGTTTTGTATTAGCTGATCTACCATTCAAAACCATTTGGGGGAATCAATACTGTGCACAGTTATTTCACCATTCAAAACCACAAAAGCGAATGGTTTCAAATGGTGCATCAACTTGTATGAAAAAGGTACCAAAAGTAGGAGGGTTAACTTTAAGATAAAATACCCTGAATTTTGAATGGTTTATGCATGTGAGCAAAACTGTCAGTTAAGTAATTGTACAAAGTAACTCTACTAAGTGCAGTTACAATACAGTACATAAATGGTTACAACATGGACTTGTTGTCAAGTACTTTTTCATGAGTATGAGTACAGAAAAATGTACTCAATTATGAGTACGAGTATGAGTATTCCCACAGTACGAGTACTGCAACTCTAATTAAACATGCATAATAATAATAATAATAATGTGTGGTTTATACTCTGCTATGTTCAGTATCCACCAACTAATTGATTACAACACAGACATTATATTATTATCCCTGAGTCATAAGGTTCATAAATCATTCCTGAAACCATCTCAGCTCCCTGGGGAGTATACAGCTCAATTGCTGCCATTTCTAGCGCATATAGAGCAAACCAACTCTGCCTTCACAGGTACCATTTAACCCCTGGGTGGAGAGAAGCAATTATGATTAAGTGTCTTGCTCAAGGACACAAGTGTCACGGCCGTGATTCGAACCCACATTATGTTGCTAACACCAGAACTTGAATCCAGTAAGCTAGACCGCTCGGCCACGACACCCCATGCATGTACTACTGGCCGTCGGTTAAGTAATTGTACAAAGTAACTCTGCTATGTTCAGTTCTAATACACTTAATTGATTACAACACAGACATTGTAGTTGAATACTTTTTCATGAGTACAAGTACGAGTACAGAAAAATGTACCTGATTATGGGTACGAGTATGAGTATTCCAACTCTAGTTGTAGTTGAGTACTTTTTCATGAGTCTGAGTATGAGTACTGCAACTCTGATTAAACATGCAATGTATTGCCTGAGGTACAGGGTGTATTTTCTGCTGATAATAAGTGGCTATTTTTTTTGGCTTACAGTAAGCTGAATCATGAGATGGAGCAGCATGTGTTCAGAAATGTACTTGATACTGAGTGGTGTTTTGTTCATAGCAAAGTACATACAGGTCTGTTTACATGTTGAAAGACAGGCAGAAAGGCCCTCGTTAAAGAGATAAGGGAATTAAAGAGGAAAAAACCATGACATGTAAAAAGTATAGTCTGCAATTTGTTGTGCCATCCATTTTGTTTTGCTGTGCCATGTTAAAAATGTAATAATAATAATAATAGGTAAAACTTGTAGCTTTGCATGGTGAGGATGATAAGTAAGACTAATTGCGGTGACACCATGTGGAATCTCAATTGAGTAGTAATTAGTTCTGAAAAGAACTGGAGGTTACAACTCGACGTTTCGATCAGTATGCTCTGATCGTCGAGTTGTACCTCCAGTTCTTTTCAGAACTAATTACTACTCAATTGAGATTCCACATGGTGTCACCGCAATTAGTCTTACTTAATAATAATAATAATAAAGATTTGTAGCGCGCACATATCCACCCTGCTGGGTGCTCAAGGCGCGGAAACAAAGAAAAAACATGAATACAAACAATATACAATGATAGCATAGGAAAAAAATTATGTACTGAGATACATGTACCTCCAATGCAATTACAAATATACATCATCTTTGAAGAATTGTGACATAAGATGAGTTTTAAGCATTGACTTAAATCTAGTTATACTATGACAAGATTTGAGTTTAGTTGGAAGATGATTCCAGAGTCACCCAACCCCCCAGCCCCACCCCCACTTTTATAAATTTGTATATCGAGGGGAGAAACAAATTGTGCAAAATTATTTTATTTGCCCCCAGGGAAATTTGATGCCATGTTCAACATTTGATTTCTACATCTGCCCCTGGCCCCACCTTCCCCCCTTTGTAATAAATGTACCTTCCAATGTCACCGATGTTTTTAAGAATGTCAAAGGTATACAGTGCCTTTAAAAGGGACAGTATCGTCATGATCAACAGGGCATGGAATTGGAGTGCTACGTGTAGTTTCAGATTAACTCGGTGACTGAAAATAACATTAAGGTCATATTACCATTGCTGCTGCATAAATGAGCCAGTAATTACACTGGTCAACAATTTTTTTAAAGTTGTCTGCTTCGGAGATAAAATGTGCTATTTATTATGGATTTTGATGTGCTGAATTCAAATATGACAATTCAAATGGCTGATTGGCTACTGTTTCCAAGATATTTAAGTTTACATTTTATGTACTATGTATATGGTGTACATAGCAGATTTTTAATCATGAATTGTAAACCTAGGTCTTTTCATGTGTTTATGGTTGTTTCACTTGATATTATGTCACCTGCCCTGTTTATGTAACACTTATATGTATCAGTTCATAGTTCAGTCCTTATTCAGTGTCTACCCTGCACTTCTTGGCTTGTCTCTTGTAGTCATTAAACGGTACCATATCTTGAAAACTAGAGCCAATCAACAATTTTAAGCATCATTTCCATTCTCAGTGACCCATAATTAGTCAAGTTTGACTTCATTTGTTTCGGAAGCATTTTGGCTGTAGACCAGTGTTATCAGTCACTGTGTTCACCTTAAGCTATGACACCGATTCCATGGCCCTGTTGTCTGTTGAAAGTCTGCTCTGATCGTGATGATATCATCCCTTAAACTTTGATCAATGTACTTACTTGTACAATATCTAACATCCATAAGTATCTTTGTATCATCGGACTCTGTCAATTTTGTTTATTGGTGATTCTGATAGCACAGTATAATTAGAATGACCCTGTGTATAGTACGGTACTGTGTACATATGTCACAAGAGAGAATCCCATGTAATGTAACTGCCTGATGCAACAATGGATATAGGCCTATATGTAACATCTTTGTTTGGCGCCATCTATCATTAAATTAATGTTATGCACCGGTAGTCAGGTTCCAGACCGCCTACGATGAATTTCGGTCATATAACAATAATATCGAATGTCATCCTGAAACAGCGTCAGACTGTCGCAGCTATTACCCTTTATCTGATTTCAATAATGCATCAAGTATTTATTTATTTGTTGTGTTTGTGTGACGATAGGTAAAGATAAAAAGATGAACATTGGCCTAGCAAATTTAGACAAGATTACACAATTTTATGATTGACATAATGACCCGGAATACAATTTGCTTTGTGCTATACAATGTTCGTAAATGCATCCATACCATACTTTGTAAGAACCAAGAGATGCGTGTAAGTACAGAAAGTACAGTTTCAGTTAATGCCCCCAAAAAAGTCTTCAGTTTCTGGTCATAGGTAGGCTTCAAAATCAGCGCGGTAACACACTTTTTTATTTTTATTTTTTTTAATTTATTTTTTATTTTTTGGTCATCGTTCCTTTTGGCCACAGGGAAATAAGTGATACATGTACAAAGTATGGTGGCTAAGAGAGGCCTCACAAATCAGGCAAACGTTCATACCCAGCATGGAAAAACACAGCATGGCAGAATTCCAATCGATCCAGCAATTATGGCTGCAATTAATTGGACATTGTTTCATAGTTAAAAAAAAAAAAAAAGGGGGGAATTAAAAATGCAGATGTACGGGTCTGAGGAGACGCACGCGGAGACCAGATACCGGAGACATTTTTTTGGCCTAAGTGTAATTAATAACGAGAACAATTTTGAAAGTGCATGCACATTTTTGGTATTATAAAATAACAAACACGTTAGACGGAAAATTTTCAAGGAACGTTTTATAACAACAAATTCTACTCCAAGTACATTTATCATGTGAATATTTGATCATTTGTGTACATGTACACTTACCAATAATCCTTACTGAGTTGTTTTGGTTGCTAAATGTGTGCCACCATTAAAGGGGCAATATCGTCATGATCAACAGGGCATGGAATCGGAGTGCTACTGTTAGATTAATTCAGTGACTGAAAATAATACCCCACATGATAAGGTCATATTATCATCACTGCTGCATGAGTCACTAAATTTCAGTCACTGTGTTCACTTTAAGCTCGGTCACCAATTCCATGCCCTGTTGTAAGTCTTGCTGTGATCTTGACAATCTTGTCCCTTTAAGAATGACATTTATATCACTGGTCATGCAGCAGAGCATGCAGTCAAGTCAAGTCTGAAAGGTAGCAATATGTTATGAGCATTATTAAAATATGAACTTAATTTTGTTGGTGTTGGCAGAAAGGTTATCATGACACAAATGATTCAAACAAGTTTGGTTCACAAAGAAAAGTGGACAAATGAAAGGAAAGGTGTACTGTTGGTCATGTTGGCAAATCTGTATCTGAAAGAATCCTTCTTGTATAGTTTTATTCAAGATATGTACATGTATGTACGTGATATATACATGTATGTACGTGAGATATACATGTACGTGATATATACATGTACGTGATATATACATGTACGTGATATATACATGTACAATGTACATGTATGTACGTGAGGAAAGATTCAGCTAAATTGTTCTGCACGTTTGGGATAATTTTTTGGTTAAGTTTTCACAATATTTGGCCAAAAAAGACTCCGGTTTCTGGTCTCCGCGCGTTGCCTCAGACAATTCTGATGTCCAATTAAAATTGCTGGTAGAAAAAAAAAAGATGGCCGACAAAAAAAAATGCATCACCGCGCCGATTTTGAAGCCGACCGATGACCAGAAACCAGAAACTTGTTTCTTTTTGGCCTGAGTGGATGGAAAGAAGGTATTCATTCCAACAGTGGACAATACTGAATTTATGACCAAAAACTTCATGATGGGGCAATAATTTCACTTTTCCTAAAAGTGACAGTTACCAACTATTTTCAGGGAAGATTGATACTACAATCAGCTTTATACCAAGAGAATTTGACATACATGTAGGGCTGTGCCGAATAACCAAATATTCGATCCATGGTTCGAATAGCCTGTTGGTTTTTTCTGGTTTGAATATTCAGTCATTGTGTTTAATACATTTTTTGGCCCTGACATCGTGCATGCTCGTTTTATCACATGGCACAATTTACAATCGGTGGCCGATTATAATTCGAAATCAAAATCCGAATATCCAGTTACCAAATTATTTGAAAATGCACAGCCCTAATTTGACGTAATAATTTGACAGTTTGGTTATTTTGAAGTTACTAACACTATATACCTAAATTTTACAATTTCTCCCTCTGGTCACATGAAGATACATGTAGCACTCTTTCCTAAAGCAGCCAGTAGCCATAATGATACATTTTGAAAATGGAATTTGTTCTCCTATTACCCAAATTACCCCAAATCCTCCAAAATCCTCTAAAATCCTCCAAAATCCTTCTCCTAGTTTTGCCTGATTTTGATGGATTCAGTACTCCACAGTGTAGCCCAGCGAATAGAGCATGTAACCATGTGTACCAAATCCATCAAACTCCACCGGCTGCTTTTGTTGGATTCAGGATTGTGTATAGCCAAGTCATGGATGCTTTGCATTTGCTAACTGTACCAATTCCATCGAAGTCCAACAATTGGGATGGTTTTTAGCAAACATGCCTAGGGAGGGAGTTTGGGTTTTTAATGAGTATTTGTTTGTACATGTACTGTACTATACTTGAACACATACAACAAAATACAATAGAATTTTCAGGTTATTGTACATTCCTCAACAACTTGACATCAAGACACGCGTACATTTCAGATACTCTACGTAACTGATAATTTGGGGTTCGGATAATTGTTTACCCCGCCTATCACAAGCAAATTTAAATAAGGTTGGAAGTTCTGGGAGATAGTGAAGTAAAAACTTAAGACCATAAAGTAATTTTCACTACAAAATACACATGATGTAAGTATCACTATACAATGGAAGTGACAATATGAATGTATTCCATGTGTGAATTGGACATACATGTACTGTACATGTACACACAGTTGTGCAATGTGTGCGTAAGATCACTCCATCTAAAGCTTGTCATCAGTAGAACAAAATCATTGAAATCAATAACAGTACACGGTGCCTCCAGCCTACCCAAAACACCATCGCTGCAATTTACTTTAGGTTTGATATCGCTTAATAATGTTATCATTGATGAAGAGATTTGTCTGGTTGCATGTACATTGATTTAATTCCTTGTTGCTAATAGAACCACCACCCCAATCCCACATTACTAAACACCTGCCAGGCTAGTTCAGATTGCAACATGATTGTATGAGTCGGCACTTGTCTTGTGAAATGCATAATTTGCGAGGCGGTGTTGTAATCGAGTCCGTTAATTGAAACGCGAGTTGACTAGACGGCACTTGAGTTGAGTGGGAGTCATTCACCTGTCAAACGTGATTTCAGCGAGAAACCGTAGTTGTAAAGTCAATTTGAGTCGAGTCATTAACCCTAACTCCCTAAGCATTGTTAGTGAAGAATAAAAATCCTTCAAAATCCTCCAACTGCCTTTGTTGTCTAGGGAGTTAGGGCTAATGCAGCGTGAGTTAGATTGAGTTGTGTCATGAAATGTTGCGTGAGTTTTGTAGCTTTCAAGGGTTATAGTCTAGTCAAGTTGAGTTGCGTCACAAATATTGCTTGAGTTATGTGTACATACATGTAGCTTGAGTCCAGCTCAATTTGAGTCAAACTCGAGTCAAATGAGTCTGCTCACTCACATGCATGTTGCTTGAGTTATGTATCTTGACTCACATCCAATTGGACTCCAGTCATTTATGTTGATTCAGGTGGAGTTGCAGTCTAGTCACAATCCAAGTCACCAATGTCACACGAGTCAGCTTGAGTCAAATTCAGTTTTTTTTAGCCAAGTCTTAGTTTAATCAAATCGAGTCAAGTCACCAATGTTGCTTGAGTAACATTGCAAGTGTCAAACTGGATTTAAGTCAAGTCATGCATACATTTGCATAAATTATGACAATTGAGTGTAACAACATCATTGTCATTGCGTGATCATCCCATGAACTCTGAATCAAAATCTGTGTTTGCTGACAAGGTTGTGACTAGACCTTGTTACATGGAGGATAATATTAATATTATTAATAATTGATCATCTTTTTATTTTGCTCTCACCACAGCCTGATGACCTGCTAGACTCAAGGAGCCATACATTTAAGACCAAGGTATTCAAACATCCCAACACCTGTCAAGTCTGTAATGAGGTCATCTGGAATGAGGGCAGGACATGCAGAGGTACGTGTACTGCGCTCAGTTGTTGTTCCTGCCGCACCCCTCTTCACTCGCCCTGCCCGCCAAAATTGGACACAGGAATTTTGTCAAATTGTTGAAGCCCTAGCCCAGGGGTGAATCCAGGGTACCAAAAATACACGAGAAAAAAAAGAAAAAAAAAAGAAAAAAAGAACGGGAGGGGTGGTATGAAAACATATGGTACTCCTGATAATGAGTATGTTATAATTAGTCGAACTATAGACTAATCCGTTGACCAGTTTACTGGGCGCCACCTTAACACCGGTAGTACCTACATTCTGCATCAAGCGTTCGTTTTCTATGCAGTCCAGTGCTTCTTCAACCAATCTATGCATTCTTTTTGACAAAACGCTAGCGTACTACATGTACGTATTTAAGAATGCGTGTGATGCATGCGTGCAGTGTGGTACCACCACAGTAATGGCGGAAAACAGTGGTCGTCGGATTAGTCTATTAGTTGCTTATCAGGACCAAAATCTCACTTTTGTGTGCACCTTATAAAGAAACTATACACATTTTTAGTAATCTTGAAAAAACATAAATGAGCACAGATTGACATGAAACTTACTTGACCAGTGCTGAGTTAATGATGGTATCAAACATCCCTTGAAATATTTCTTCCTAAGGTGCTATCCCTTGAAATATTTCTTCCTAAGGTGCTATTATTTAAGTACAATGAGTGAAATATGTGATGGGCTCTGTGAAAATGAGTCACATGGGGGTGCACATAATGTTTTAGTTATATACATGGCTGAAAAGAGCATGCAATAAGCTTCATTTTGATACCTGTTAAACAACTGTGGCATGTCCGGTTCAAAAGTTATCACCTTTTGAAAATATGTATTATGCCAACAATCGAGTAAACCTGTATAGGAGAAATTGCCGATTAAAAAAAATGGTAAAAACCCATGACTTCAGAAGGTTACTAATAAAATGTGCGTAGTTACCAATATGTTCCTTAAAATTTAATGCTAGCGGGGTTTATATTTTTGCCAAGCACAATCAACGTAAACGCAGCAATTTATAGCGCATTGTAATGGAAACAACGGACGAAATGAAAACAAAAGGCACACAAAAATTATCATTTATTCCACTTTCTTCTTACAAATCAGCTTTTTTTATTTATAAATATGAAAATACAGATACTAAAGAACCAAAATAATGGATAATCAGAAAATCAATTTCCAATTTTTTTTTTCACCCTCCAAACATTCATCAACCCTGTACGTGGAAATAGGCCGTGCGAGAAGCGACTCATTTTCGCAGAGCCCGTCACATATTATCAAGAATTAAAGGGGCAGTATCGTCATGATCAAAGCAGACTTTCAAAAGGGCATGGAATCGGTATCCTAGTGAACACAGTGACTGCAAATTACTGACTCATTTATGCAGCAGCAACGGTAACATGACCTTATCATGTGGGGGATATTATGGCAGTCACTCAGTTAATCCAAACATAGAAGTCCGATTCCATGCCCTGTTGATCATGACGATACTGCCCCTTTAATTTATGTCTTCATGAAGACAAACAATCCATTGTGAAATGATTACAAATAGTCTGGATGTATTATCTCTTTTTCTTGTTTGTTCTCGTTCACAACAGATTGAAATAAGCTGAAACTGGCTGAAACTTAGCTGAAACTTTTTAAATACCATATCTCTTGATTCTTATCAAGTATGGCTCCATTTACAGACGTTTTTTTTTCTTTCCAAAAGTGTGTTTAACTGATAGCTAGTATTACAACTACAACATTAAGTGACACTTTTTTAACTTAGTGTTTATTTTTGTCATTGAACAGTGTGCAAGTTTGCCTGCCATAGGAAATGTCAATATAAGGTAAGTCTGGCATTCTGTTGATTTGTTGTAATTTGGTGAGAATCCAAAGTATTTACCAGAATAATACATGTTTTAATCAGGACCAAATCCCTTTTTTTTTTCTAAAAAAGGAAGTAAATTACTGTTCCAGTGCTTCAGTTTTTTTGGGGGGTGTGAAATCTCCATTTGTAAGTGATTTACTGCAAGACAAACAAGTAAATTATCGCTGTGGGGTGCCGTGGCCTGAGCGGTTTATTCCATCGGATTTGCGTTCTGATGGCAGAGTCGCCAGAATGTGGGTTCGAATCCTGGCCATGACCATGGTACGTGTAGTTACAGCAAGACACTTAAACCGTTATGTTTCATCTGTTCACCACCAGAAGTACATGTATAAATGTGACTCGCTCTGCGAACAAGGGTATTAAAGAGGCACTCTAAGGTCAAATTCAGTTTTGTGATGCACTAATTTTCTAATAGATAGAGTCCTTATTAAAGTGTGAAAAAAATTACAAGTCTCTAACTTCACTTTAAAGTGGTGTAACATATCATTTTATTTGATACCCTTTCAGAGCGATATTTGAAACATGACATCACTATTTTCTTACGGTAAATGAGTCTGTAACATTCCATACAGGAATTTTTTGTTTGTCAAAAAGTCAATTTCAACGCCGATTTGATAAAATATTGTGGAGATTCAGGAATGAACTGCAAATTCACCGTACAAAAATGTAGAGATCCATTTATTTGAAATGTGACGTCACTGTTGTCTTTGGATGTTAACAAATTTCACACAGGAAGGTTATCAAATAAAATGACATTTTACATCACTTTAACGTGAGGTTAGAGACTATTTTTTTTGGTAATTTTTTTACACTTTAATAAGGACTCTAGTTATTGGAAAATCACAAAACTAAATTTGACCTTAGAGCCCCTCTTTAAGGGACGCTATGCTATTACCGGTAAAGGGCTGTTCTATGTGGAGAGGGTAAAAAAAAAATTCACAACGTGATTTGTTTTGTTGTTGGTTTATTGGCTTCTATTATATCAATACTTTCATAATTTATTTAGAGAAATATTATTATTGATGAGTAAAGATGAAAAAACAAACGTTTAAATTTTACACATTATGCAAATTAGCAAAAATATTTGAAAAAATACTTCAAGATGCTTGATAATTCAAATTTATATTGCACAAGCATTCCTAAAGGAGCTCAAAAGGAACATAACTGTTGCTATGGGCATTCAAGAGAGTTTCTTCTTAGCTCATTTCTTTTTCCACTTGCTGTGTTTAAAGGGCTGTATCTCTGAAGGCACTTCCGTTAATTTGTACAATATGAATATGCAAAAATCAGTATATCTCCAGAATGCAAAATGCCACAGGGTTCAAACCTACACCAAATTAAAGCTTATAATGTAACCAATTCAGCTATGTATGTAACTCAATTTTTTAATTTTGTCCCATAATACCCATTTTTGTGGAGCCGGTCACAAATGGGTATCTTAGTGTGAGGGTAGAGGTTGGTATTATGTTTGAAAAAAAAAAACCTCTGAAGTGGTACGGTGGGGATGTATATTCCCCAGGGAGCTGAGAAAGATTACAGGAATGATATTTTCCCCCGACCCCCGACCAGAGGGTAATAATGTAAAGTGCATCTGGACATTAACCAAACCTTTCACAGTCAGTTACATTGTAACTGGTTTACCAAAATTCGGCGCACAAAATAGATTGTCGGCAAATGGCGCAATATGTATCAATTTTCAATTAAAAAGCAACAATAAACTTCCCGCAATGATTGTTGGTGTGGCAGAAAATCTAGGACAACAAAATGGGCGGCAAATGTTTTTTTTATTATTTAAATATTGGATTTGGTTAGCTGGTTAGCAAAATTCTAAGCCGTTAGTGCAGTTTGGTTTGATTAACCAGTTAGCCATCCCAGCACTACTGTATAATAATTAATTATTTTTTAAATCATTTATCGACGACTGTGAAAAAATGTTCATTAAAATAGCAAAATAGGGGCCTATATGTGACCGTCCACCACGAACGGGCTGTAAAGTCGCACACGTTGATTTAGCAGTACGGCTTGAAATGCATGAAAAATCAGTCGGTTGGCCATTTTGGTATTTATTTAGAAATGAAAAGTTTGAAATATTCTCCTTTAGTTCTGAAAATTTCAGAATTAAATTCAATTTCAAAAATCATGAAAACCACGTTTTCTTTCGGGCAATGAGTTCATAAATCTGTACAAAATGTAAGTTTACATGAAGTTTATATGAAAGTGTAAGTAACCAGTGTATGACTTTGATACACCATACAGTAACTTCACGTAGGAATATAGGAATGACTTGTGTTTGGTATCATTTTAAACCTTATGATATACTCTTTCCAAAAATATATGAATCTCCAAATGTGAAATTTTCGACTTTACAGCCCCTTTGTGGTGGATGGTCACATATAGAACACAAATTTATTCAGTCTGTTTCACAGAGAGCTAAAAATAACCTCACAGTATCAGGATTTTTTTTTATAAATCTGCCTTTGCCTCATATTTTTCTTGAAAGAAGAGAAGTAGCCACCAAGGAAAGAAAGAATTAGCCTGTATTGTGTCCAAACCTCTAGTTTCTTGTTTGTGGGGATGTGGAGAGTCTGTAAATCCTCCCAAATTAAACATCCGGTAGGTTCAGGGGGCTTTGTCCTCTATAGACCAAAGGGAGACCTACAATGTAGTCTCAATACTCATTTTTCAGGATTTTTGTAACTTTTGTCATAGTACACAGTCATGCAAAAGCTATCATCATTATTAGTCACCGCAGACCTTGGTTGATAATAATTAGAGCGATCAAGACCTCCTCCCAAAATGACGTTATAATTGCCGAGATTGGTCAAGTGAAACGGTTCCCTGTACTAAAACACAGACTTTCAGCCTCTCTGAGCCATCTTACCTTCACGGACTATTTACAGGACAGCCAATGTTCAAGATGGTTTCGTTTACTTTTTATTATGATGATTTTTTTTTTTTTAATAATTGAATGAGGGATGTACTGATTTAAATGATTCAGACAAAATCATCTTCAAAGTTACAAAGAAATTGTAAGTCTATAATTTCTATAAAGCTTTGCATGGTGAAAAGGATAAGGAAAGACCGTTTGCGGTGACACCATGCAGAAATTCTCTTTTATTGAGTAGTAAATAGTTCTAAAAACTATAAACCGGTTCTTTTTAGAACTATTTACTACCCAAAAGAGAATTTCTACATGGTGTCACCACAAACATGTAGTCTTTGTCTATGATTTATGTTTAGACATCCGATGGAGAAAATTTGACCCCATAATGGTGTGATTTTTTGGTTAGAAATTGAAATCCTGTGTATTGTTTAAGGATTAACCAATTTTAAACTAGTCTTTTGTTAACCATCTCTTTAAAGTTGTGGATAAATGTCTGAAATGTTATTGGGTTATTTAGCCACATTGACAGACTTAGCACAAGCTAACCACAAGCTAAACACAGGTTATAACCACAGGCCAACTACAGGCCAACAATAGACCAACTCCTAGTACAAGGAGCGTGTTCATGAAAGTCAAACACTGTCAAACCTTACGTGTAGTAAGTACATTTACAGGTCAAAATGAGTCGACCGTTTTTGACTGGTAAAAGCATTGTCTTGTATTGTTGAGGGTGGTCAAAATGACAGTCAAAACCAGTCAAAAATGCCCCTGCGTGCACATTTGGGTCAACAGTCAAAAACAGGCAGTTGACTGATTTTGACCTCTACTTGTGCAGCTGTAGTAGGAGGGTGAAATATTTGAATGTCTAAACTTGATCCAAAGGGAGTAAACATACTCCTAGAAGCCGCAGTGTTTGCCAACATTACCAATGATGTACATTGTACATTCCCTTTAATACATTGGAAGGTGTACATTAGGTGTAGACTGCGGTTACATGAATGACTGTCCTATCAACAGATGACAAGTGTTCAAACATGAATCATAGATCCTGTGCAGGTTAAGTGCCATTTGGAATATTAATTTGCCAATACTCTCTGAGGCATATGAAATACATACATGTATAAGTATGTTCCCCAAATTTTAAAGATGTAGGATTCATATGGAATTCTTATTTTTCTGCTGTTTTTGGCATTAATTAAAGGGACATATACATGTACATGTGTAAGTCTAAAATAACAAATTGTCAAATTTGAATGTAAAACTTAATTAGTAGAAACCAATTTTTCTAAAAAGGACTCTTTCCTAAATTCAGTAATGTCCTCTTTTGGAATGAATACTAAGGCTGTGCGTTTTCGGTTATTTCAGGAACCGGATACCCAAAATTGGAAATCTTTGGATACCCAAGTACCCATAATCAATTTGGTAAAAACACATAGATAATGCCCAATGTATAAAATAACCAATATGAACACAAGTAAGCAGGAGGTCGTGTGTTCGAATCCCGCCCGAGTCGCCTGTGAAGTTTTTTCCACAGACACTTAGAAAGCACTGAGTATACAGTGCTATACACACGTCGGTGTAGGGCAAAAATTAAATCAATTGTTTATCACCCGACGCAAGAATTTCCTGAAACTATAAAGATTCTCTTGTTTTATTAGAGTCATAATAAATGTGGACTTTACTGTAATAATTTCCCGCCTTCTATATTAAAAATGACTTAAGTACGGTATCCCCATTCCCCACACACATTGTTAACAAAAAATCAGACTTCCATTTGTGTGTCTTAAATGTTCCGTCAAAAGTCGGGTACAGGTAATTGGAACCGAAAAATGGAACTGGGTATTGACAGTTTTGGTCGGGTGTCTGGGTACCCGGCACAGCCTTAATGAATACTGCCCTCTATTGTTTGGTATAAAGTATGGATGTGTTAATAATGTACACTGCCTTCATATTAAGGCCTTATGAATATTCTCAAAATCACTTCCTCTATTCCATTCCCCATCATACCAGCCAGCGTCCCTGATAGTTGATTGACGATGTTGGATATTTCAGTGGAGTATCATTCTGATGCGATGCCCTGTGGCGGGGACTGACCTTTTTGTTGCATTCTAGATGAGGCAGTTTGACCTTTCCTAGAAAGCTTTCTAATTAAGACCAATTAGCTACCTGCAAGGGTATCTTCCCACTCCTCCCATACTCTGAAGATTCATTACTAATTTGTCAGTCGGTGGGATCTGTATTAATACTTACAAACTACAAATTGAATTTTTACATTTCATTGATCCCTTGGGTGGCTACATTACACAAGTTTGACTGTCTTCAGTATTTTACAGTTGCTATGATTAGTTTTTCAAAGCTGGAGGTACTGAAATTGTCAGTTATTATAGGTGTTCGTGCGACAGCGCGAACACCTGTTTGAAATTGTTCATATTTAAAATAAATATTTTGGCTTCTTCTTCTTCTTCTTCTTCTTCTTCTTCTTCTTCTTCTTCTTCTTCTTCTTCTTCTTCTTCTTCTTCTTCTTCTTCTTCTTCTTCTTCTTCTTCTTCTTCTTCTTCTTCTTCTTCTTCTTCTTCTTCTTCTTCTTCTTCTTCTTCTTCTTCTTCTTCTTCTTCTTCTTCTTCTTCTTCTTCTTCTTCTTCTTCTTCTTCTTCTTCTTCTTCTTCTTCTTCTTCTTCTTCGAACATGCTTTCAGTGGACAAAATTACTATTGACATGTGACCTTTTTAAAAATGTGACTGATGACATCATCACCTGTCACAGCGCCCTCTGGCGGCGGGTTTAGAAAAATAATAATTTTCTATCTGAAAAACCATAGGAAATTTGAATATAACTTCTGTGAATAAAGTGACTTGTGACATCTTATCTTTTCAAAAATATGTTTGATGACATCATCAAAGTTCAGAGTGCCCCCTAGTGGCAGTTTTAAAAAAGGGATTATTTTCCAATCTCAGAAATTGAACCAAAGCAGGTACTAATGTTTTTTTCATGATAATGAGGAGGTCATATATATGACTTTCAAATCACCTGATATGACCTTTACTTCCAGTCCAAACAGAAAGTTTAAATTCAGCACATTCTAACGCAAAATTGATATGTCTTTTGAATATGAAATTGATATTGTTATTATAAAAGATGATACACCTCTGCAAAATATGATATTGACATCATCGATGATAATTTGGTTGAACCGGAAGTTCACACGAACACCGTGTGTTTGTTCCAACATACACTTGAGCTCTTGTTTTTTGTTTTTGTTTTTGTTTTTGTTAAATAAATTAATCATGAAACAAATAACCGGCACAGCGTCTTTAACTTCAGGTTCGGTTTGGTTTGTACTCAAAGTTACAGAATGCATAGTGCATTCATGATGCTAAATCATTCTTAAAAACATGGTTTAATCGAAAATTAAATTTTGATTAAATTTTTTTCAGAAATTTTATGCATCATTTGAAAAAGAATATAATCCAGGTGGAGTGCCTAAATTTGCCATTCTTTGAAAAACAGGGTGTCCAAATATCTAACTTATTTGGACACCATGTCTCCCAAATCTATACAGTATAGATTCCTATGAAACTTTACTTGAATCTGACAAATCAAAGTATTGAGAATCTGTTCTGAGCTGACCCTCTCAAGGATCGGACCTTGTAAATCATCCGGTTGCTCAGTTACACTGTCACCTTGGATACAAGGAATTCCATGATTGCAGTTATAAAAATTAAATCGGTTCAACAGAAGATACATGTAAATTGCCTGTGCTTTTGTAATTATACTGTCATTTCAAGTCATTTCCCAAGTTCTTAATTAGGGTAGGCGTACCTCAAATAATTTACCAGATGAGTTTTCCTCAATGTGGTTATTTGATAATGATTTTTTTCTTAATTTGTTTTAGAATTGCTATTTTCCAAGAAAGGCAACTTTAAAAAAAATTATGAGATTAAAAAAAAATTTTTTTTTTTTAAATAAAAATCAGAAGCATGGTTATTAGTGTTTAAGTTTAAGTGCAACAATTTATTTATGAGTGGCCCATGATAAATTCATACTGCATGTCTCCATAGAGATATGGTACATGTATGTGTAATTTATATGTTAAGTAAGACTAATTGCGGTGACACCATGTGAAATTCTCTATTGAGTAGTAATCAGATCTGAAAAGAACTGGAGGTTACTGGAGTTGTAACCTCCAGTTCTTTTCAGAACTAATTACTACTCAATAAAGAATTTCACATGGTGTCACCGCAATTAGTCTTACTTATCCTCCTCACCATGCAAGGCTGCAAGTTTTACCTAATTTATATGTTGTTTATGTTTGTAATATTACACTCTTGTGTATATCTTCTTTACCCTCATATTATTTCAAAATTATCAAATTGGAACTAGGGCTTAATTATACAATGGCTGTTCTAGTTTTTATCGGAGTAGGACACTTGTTTTCTTCAGTTTGTTGATTTGAGGACTGATTAATGCTTCATCTCGGACCGTTAATGCCAAGGGCTGTTCTCGGATGAAAGAAACATAACTGATTATACCCCAAGGAGATACCCATCTCATGATGGTGTGTGTAGATCAAGCTAGCTCATTCGAGGATATTGCCGTAATAGCGAGATTAATTTCCCACCCCAGCCGTGCAGTATAAACACACTGTTATCTGTATTTACGAGAGCCGACTGTACGGAAATTGGTACTTCATATCCAAATGTACAATTTTTACCTTTCGGGAGTTGAAAACACTAACCCTGAAATTACAGAACTCTTTTCTGTAAAAACGCCTCTACCACTCGACAGCAACATTGATATGAAGGATTGCACTTTCACTTTCAGAGGGCAGTATCACACAATTTGTAATTGAATAGCTCATACAGAAATCTTTTTATAGACATTGTCTAAGGGCATGATCATGATTAATTAGGCTTGGTGCACTTAAGTGGGGTGCCCACAAGATGAACAATATAATATTTTTAATTTTTTTTTTGGGGGGGGGGGGGAAGGGGGGTTCATAAATTGCTAGATGGCGGCAGCTTTTGAAAATTCTACATACCGCACATGTAAAAATTCCTTTTTTCTCTAAGATTAATGTGCTTCAGAAGGAATAGTTTCTCAGAACGATTGATACTCGTACAAACTTAATGGGACAGTATCGTCACGATCAGAGCAGACTTTCAACACGGCATGGCATCGGTGTCCTAGTTTAAGAAGAACACAGTGACTGAAATTTACTGGCTCATTTATGCAGCAGCAACGGTAATCATGACCTTATCATGTGGGGTATTATTTTTAGTCATTGAGTTAATCTAAAATTGCACTCCGATTCCATGCCGTTGTTGATCATGACGATATTGTCCCCTTTTAACACCACAAGTAAAGCTTCTCGGTAATGATTTGTTAATTTGAGGATCAGGTAATCACCACTGTTGCACCTTCCCTTTAATTAACCACTACGCTCGTGTGAGCAGCCCTCTACCAATTAGAATGTGTCACATGGCTGTGGCATTTAGGAATAAACATTCCGGTGGTGGCATTTATTTTTCATTCATGTATCAAAAGTTAATAACATTTTTGGCCCCTATGAAAACAGTAATTTACCATTTGACTTGGTTTTGCATGGTTAATTTAGCATGAGTATACAGCACTGAATGTACCTATTGGTGCTCCTGGTTGAACAAGGCAAAGAGTATGCCAGTAATGCTTGGTATGAGCCTGTGACCTCAAGGGTCAATTTTGTATAATTATGCAGTCAGGAGGGATCTTTGTGTTTGCAGTCGGAACAGAATTTGAAAGAAACAAAAAGACAGATCCAAGTGAACAAGTATCATCTAAAAAGTCATACTTTTTACAATCATGGATGGATCTTCTGGTGGAATATACCTTTAAATGCCAGCCACAACATCTTGTGTATGTTGCGATCATGCAGTCCTCTCACAGATACTCCGACCCCGTCATCAGAAATGGTTGAGTCCTAAAGCCTCAACAAATTCCCTATGGTAGCACCATCTCTGGGCTGTTCCATTTCACATGGTTGAACTTTTTTGCCGCACCCCCCCTCCCATATCATCTGACAGTTCATTCATCTTGCTTTATTCATCTTGAAAAGTGGAAGCAATATATCCACATTGTAAGGGAATGTAGGAATGATCTGATGAATTTTCGACAGGCCTTCCATGTGTACATGTACATGTAGTCTTCACTAAGGTATACAGACAACCTTTTTTTTTTAAATGTGTATACATGTGTGATATCTACACCATTATTCACTCTCTGGCGTCTGGCTTGCCAAAGATGATGCTTCACCAGTTGTTGTGGTACGTAGTCTGCTAGAGCTGTGACCCCTGACTCAGAGTCTACCTTAGATGGTAGAACATTGGAGTTTCACTTCAAGGAAACTTTTCTTGGCAGTTTGTCTGGTCAGTGGATTGATGCTGTCAAGTCCGGTTTCGTAAGCTGCTGTAAGTATTGTAGAATTTTGTCAATTTCAAAATTAAATATTGATTTCCACTTTTCACATTTTGAATTTAAAAGGGAGGTATATGTACAGCATTTGTAATTACCATATTACAAAACTACTGAATTATTATCTAGAAGCTAACTTGATGTGAAGTTGATAACCAAGCATCCTGAAAAATAAGTCTGTCTGAAGTGCATGGATGCACATACAGATCTAGACGTTCTACCAAAAGTATATGTACTGGCTTTTTAAAGGAATTATTATGAAAGCAAATATTAGACTTTGATGGCAGATTTTGAGGTGTGTGACCTGTGACAGTTTGGTATGGCTCATACAGCCACTCCCAGTTTGACTTGCTTACTGGTATACACCGTTATATTGCTGGCCAAAAGAGATCAGACTTGATGTCTTCTGGCTTGTATAAATTTGGCTTGTAATTTGTATTCTTATTTGTATTCCGGCTTGTGCTCTGGCTTGTACACTGGTTTAAACTTCTTCTTCTTCTTCTTCTTCTTCTTTCATATTCAGCACTTATGGCCTGTACTTCTTGCCAGGTAGTAATTTTGCCCCATTTGAAGAGGTGAAAGTATGTGTACCAGTGTACCCCCCCGCCCCACACCCACCCCCCCATACAAAGTTGAGTTAAAAACAGATTTTCCTTGGAAACATTTGATGGTGTGATATCACAGCCAAATTCAAATCATTCACGGGGGAGATATCTTGGTGAGACTCCTCAGTTAGATATTTCACTGTATTAAACCTCCTACTCTCAGTCCATTTTGCCAGTGGTCATATTTTGAAAGGTGGAATAACCGTGTACAGTGTAGATGCAGTCCCACACGGCAAATAGTTTTAACCTTTCAAAACCTTTCACAACCTTTCAAAAGTGTTTTGAGGGATCAAAGTTTCATCAAACTATATATACAAGGGTAAACGTGTGCCAATTACAGTTTGGTTTACCATTGTAAATACATTTAATCCATCACACCTCATTACCACACACTGAATTTGGATGAGAGAAACTTAGCTGAATGTGGACTGTGGAGTGAGCATTATGTTTATGCCATTACAGGAAAACAAATAATGGACCATGCCATATTTACATATGGTGTAGTTTTTGTGTGGATTGATGGATTGACCATTTGGTTGAAATTTCCATTTTTTTGCTGTTGAAAGAGCCAGAGACATTTTAATTAAGCAATACCAAATTCAATTGTTAGTACCTCCAGCTGTGAAAATGTCAGATCTATGAATCATAATGACCTCCACAATTCCTGACAGCTGACATCCTTGACTTTTTTTTTTACAACACTGTTTGTCTACTGAAAACTCATTTTATAGCTCTTTGGCAGAAATGGATAGGAAACTGAAATCCACACTAAACCCATGTGACCTCATGTGAGGTCATCTGATCAATCTTCCCCTGATCCTGTTAAGCTATCTTCTACTCAATTTGACGTTGTGTTAGAGCAGAGCACTGTCCTCCCCCAGTGCTCAGTCAGTTTACTGTCAGGCTTCGTCCCTTTGAGAATTCAAGGATTTATTTATTTATTTTTCTTATTTCAAAATATTTAACCTGGGTAGGCCATTTACCTTCAGGTATTCTTCCTAGGCGCCCATGGGATACAAAAGTAATACAATACTATATAAAAAAATAAGAAAAAAAATAACTTAATATAGATACTACAGATAACTAAATATTTAATGTAGATACAGATGTCTTTATACATTTAAAACATAATCTTTTAATGAACATTTAAAGCTTAATATATCACCAGCCCCTTTTATTTCATTTGGTAATTCGTTATAATACGAAGGTCCTACATATTGAAAAGACTGTCTAAAAAGATCCACTTGAGGTTTTGGAACATATAACATATTAGCTTGAGCATTACGGGTATTATAAAAATTAAAATCAGAAGCCGTCGATATAAAATAAATCGGACATATAAAACAAAATTAAAATCATTTTACAAGTTGTTGCCTTTATTGTATTGTCTTTAAAATGAAGATTTGTCCCTGAGTCTTAAGGTTCCAATAAACCTATGAAATAAAGTCACCTTGTGTAGCCATACAAGTACGTCATGAGGATGTACAGTAGATAAAGATACGAGTTTTGGAAGTTTCATCTAACATTAGTCTGGAAATTGTTGAGAACATTTGGAAGCTTTCTTGACCAGTTTGGTTCCAGTTTGGTTCCAGTTTGGTTCCAGTTTGGTTCCAGTTTGGTTCCAGTTTGGTTCCAGTTTGGTTCCAGTTTGGTTCCAGTTTGAACAAATGGTTTATTTTTAAAACTTGTAGCTTTGCATGGTGAGGATGATAAGTAAGACAAATTGCGGTGACACCATGTGAAATCTCAATTGAGTAGTAATTAGTTCTGAAAAGAACTGGGGGTACAACTCGACGTTTCGATCAGTATGCTCTGATCGTCCTCATTAGATGTAATCATTTAGATGTAATCATTTTCCTAGGATGGTTGGTTTCCTTTACCATCTTCACTTTATGAGCACTTTTAGGTAATTTTGTATTATAACTTTCTTTGAATCATACACTGTACATCATAAATAACAAACCAAACCAAGAAAATGATAAAAATTAACTGAGATTTTTTTCAGTTTGTATACATTGTATGCTTTCCAATGTGGTACATAAGAGAGTTTTTTATGGTAAACTCCTGGAAAAAAATTGGGAATCATTCCAATTTTCTTCAGCTTTACTCAAAGAATAGGTTTTACTTAAAAATTTGCAATTAAAAAAAGTGTAATTTCTGTGTTACCAATTCTACACAGTTCTATTAAACTTTTTTGTTGACCAAACTTGGTTATTTTTGAATTAACAATTCTATACCTGGGGCCAATTTCACTAGAGCGGCTAAGCAGGGAAATTTGCTAAGCACAGGAAAATTTTGCTCAGAAAAAAATCAGGTTACCAGCCAAAATGTCATGTGAAGTATATGATTCGTGACTGGTTCCCTGCTGTTTTTTTTTTGCTTAGTAAATTAAATTTGTTAAGCAGTATTGTCTGCTCAGTTGCTTCATGGCATTGGGCACAGGAAAATTTTGCTCAGAAAAAAAAATCAGGTTACCAGCCAAAATGTCATGTGAAGTATATGATTCGTGACTGGTTCCCTGCTATATATATTTTTTTTTGCTTAGTAAATTAAATTTGTTAAGCAGTATTGTCTGCTCAGTAGCTTCATGACAGTAGCTCCTTTATCTTTAACACTGCAATCATGCAATTCCGCCACACGAGAAAGGTCACTTGAATGGCTTTGGAGTTAATATTCAGCTTGGATGATCATTATCATTCCTGCTGACTGCATGTTTGTATTGTTACCCCAGATAGAGATAGTTCATTGTAGACAACGCGCAGAGAATATCTAAGCAGTATATTGTATTTACAATTATACCATATGTTCCATTCTCATTGAATTTCAAGGAAATATGAATTTGTTGGATGATTTTATTAGCCCAACATGATGACATACGGTTGTTTGGTTTAATTATAAATATTATTCATGAATATAATAATGGAAAGTACAGGTTACCTTTTGGACAGCTGTAGACAGCTAAAGTTCGTCCATGCTATGCATGCAGGCCTGTTGTACTATTTTTTGATATGAAAAACTGAAATAATTAACTGAATATATTCCAGTGTGTTTGAGGTTGTATACAGCTTTTAAATTTTGTATGAGTTTATTCAAACTTAAAATGACAGGATATCCAGTATAAAATTGTAAGACATGTTTTCACAAACGTACCAAGTCGTAATGTTGTTAAGGGAAGGTACAGCACTGGTAATGTTGGCAAAACTGCTGTTATGAGTATGCTTACCTTCTTTGAATCAAGATGTACGTACAACAACCAACCTGTGAAAGTTCCAGCTCAGTGCAGAGTCTTAAGGGGGCAGTAAGTATCTTCACGATCAGAGCAGACTTTCAACAGGGCATGGAATCTGTGTCCAAGTTTAAGATGAACACCGTGATTGAAAATTACTGGTTCATTTATGCAGCAGCAGCTGCAATGGTTATATGACTTTATAAGTAAGACTAATTGCGGTGACACCATGTGAAATTCTCTATTGAGTAGAAGAAGACGATCAGAGCATACGTCGAGTTGTAACCTCCAGTTCTTTTCAGAACTAATTACTACTCAATAGAGAATTTCACATGGTGTCACCGCAATTAGTCTTACTTATCCTCTTCACCATGCAAAGCTACAAGTTTTACCTTATCATGTGGGGTATTATTTTCAGTCACTGAGTTAATCTAAAACTAGCACTCCGATTCCATGCCCTGTTAATCGTGACGATATTGTCGTACAGAAGAATTCACATTTTTTTTACTGGAGACACTTGGAGCAAAATGTTGTCATCTGGCAACTTTTTGAAAATGAGAATTTTGTTGGTGTTTTTGTCGAGCTGAGAATTTATTTTCAGGATAATTGGTTCATGTAGCTTAACCAATTTCACATCAAGTTATATGTAGCTTTCGGATAACAATTTGGTAAATTGTTAATCAAGGGGTAATTACAAATGTTGTACCTTCCCTTTAAAAAAAGAAATTGTAGATACATTTCATCATCAGCACAACTTGACAAACTCTGTAAGCCCGATTTGCATATATTGGTTACATGGTTCATTGGCAAGCAAGTGGTTTAACAAAAATGGCAGTGCCATCTTCGTCCTTGGAGCCTTTGCCCCATTGCCTGATTTTGAGCTTATTTGATTAAATCCAACCTGTTTTATAATCCACTGTAGCTAGGTGGTTTATTTTTATTTTTTTGGACATAGCAGTAGGGATATGCATGTATTCTGAGACTTAGCACGCCATAATTGGGTGGAGGTGGAGTGAACATCACGCATCTTTTCGCGGCATCGACGTGTAAACAAGTGGTGGTCTGTGCGTTTTATTCTTCGAACAGCATCTAAAAGAATTTGAGTGAATTTATTAGGTGACAAGAAAATGTCCTGTTGATAAGGCCAAAAAAGTCGCCGGTTTCTGGTCTCCGCCTCAGACCCGTGCGTCAGCATTTTTAATTTAAATTTTTTTGCTATGAAATGATTTCCAATTGCAGCCAAAATTGCTGGTTCGATTGGAACTCAGCCGTGCTGTGTTTTAAATGACCTATTCACATGACTTTTTCACATGAACGTTTGCTGCCCGATTTGTGAGGCCTCTCTTAGCCACCATACTTTGTATATGGGAAATTTAGTCTCCGCATGTAAAATTTATTTCCCTGTTTGCAAAAAAAAAGATTAAAAAAAAAAAAATTAAAAAAATAAATAAATAAAAAATGTGTCACCGCACCAAGTTTGAAGCCGACCGATGACCAGAAACTGGAGACTTTTTTGGGGCCTTAATTACTTGTACATGCTTAGAGTGACACGGTCGAACAGTTTAGTGCATCGGATTTGTGTTCTGATGGCTGAGTCGTCAAAATGTGGGTTCAAATCCTGACTGCGACCGTGGTGCTTGTGTCCTCGAGCAAGACACTTTACCATAATTGCGTCTCTCCACCCAGGAGTAAATGGGTACCTGTGAGGGCAGAGTTGGCTGTTGTGTTTGATTAGCCCATATGCGCCGAAATGGCAGCAAATTGAGTTGTATACTCCCCCACGGAGCTGAGATGGTTTCAGGAATGATTTATGCGCCTGATGAGCAGGGGTAATAATGTACAGTGCTGTGATACCTCGTGTAAGAGCGCTTTAAAAATGCCTCCATTGTTATTATTAGATCATTTTACTCTTGCAAGTTTTTGCAGATTTTTGGATAAATGCTGGATAAATGTATATTGTGTAGTATGCAAATGTTGAGTTCCGCAGAGTCAGAATCGATGAGAAAGTATGCCTCAGGGTACATGTACATGTAACTGAAGTTCAAACTGGTTGATTTCATGATGCAAAGAAGACTGAAATGGAACACATAATACCTACACGTATGCCAGCGAAAATAATAAAACTAGTTGATGGCGTGTGAGGCGTGGTCTACACACAGCATAACAAGGATATGTGAAGACGATCAGAGCATACTGATTGAAACGTCGAGTTGTAACCACCAGAACTAATTACAGGCATGATATTCTTCCTAATTTTGTAGGAAATCCTACCTTTTGATTTTGAAAATCCTACCATGAAACCGGGTTCTGACTAACTTCAGACCATGGAAACTTTCCTTGTGTATCATTTTATTGTAAATACCAAGATAAAAAAACAGTTTCCTTGCTATACATGGCTATAGAGGTAAACCGCTATAGGCTAGTATATGCCTAATGAAAATGGCAAACATTTTTCCTACCTTTTCATTTTCTCACATTATCATCCCTGTAATTACTACTCAATTGAGAATTTCACATGCTGTCACCGCAACAGGTCTTTACTTATCCTTTTCACCATGCAAAGCTACAAAAAAAGAAAGAATATGTGTGTGTTTCAAATACTTTTGGGAGCGGAGACAGCAAATGGTAAAACTAGTTGATGACGTGTGTTTCACCAATCGAAAAACAACTATCTGTGTGTGAGTTACGTGATAATAACATTCATCATACAGGTGTTGACAAATTGTCTGTTAATAAGGGAATAACAGTTTTGACGTTTGGTCTTTACCACAGATTAATGACCAGTTTTGGGCGTGGTCAAAAGAACCGAGCCGAGCCAAAGGCAAGGTCCTTATCGTCCCATGACTACGCACAAAACCGGTCGTTAACCTGTGGCAAAGACCAAGTGTCAAACTATTATTCCCATTCATAAATGCCCGTATCGAATTTGTTTTCAAAATGTAAAAAAAAAAAAAAAAAAATTGTTGAATTTTTGTAGAAATGGGCAAATTTATGTTTTGGGAACACATGAAACACTTTCAAAGTACATAATACATACATGAGTCAGGCGCGTGATGCGAAACAATCTTCGTCATTCTGATTGGTTCACATCCATGTCCCGCATCACAGAAAACAGCTGTTGAACAGCTGGCAAATACATGCTGCTCTGATTTTGATAAGCATGTCTTTACCATCCGTTAATACACCCCCCACACGATTAAGTTTTGTCCAATCAGAATGTCTGGGGTATTTATGAATGGTAGCTCAATAACAGTTTAGGGAAAAGTTGTGATGTAATGATCTATAAATACAGGTTGCACCACACCTTCAATTCCTCAATGTTTAGGGAAAAGTTTAGGGAAAAGTTTAGGGAAAAGTTGTGATGTAATGATCTATAAATACAGGTTGCACCACACCTTCAATTCCTCAATGTTTAGGGAAAAGTTTAGGGAAAAGTTCAGGGAAAAGTTGTGATGTAATGATCTATAAATACAGGTTGCACCACACCTTCAATTCCTCAATGTTTTGAGGAATGTATGTAAATATAGGAAAATAAAGTATCAATAAACAGGCCTAGAATATCTTGGAGGTCATGGCTTCTGGATGCCTTGGTCTTGGTCTTGGTGCTTCTTAAAAATGGTCTCATAGATGTTCTGATGTTCTTGTCTTTTATTCAGGAAAGTGGCCTTGCCCCTATGAGTATAAAATTCTAAACGTGCATAAATAAATCTGCTTAGTCCAAAATTAAAACATTTTCTTATCATTTATTCAAGGAAAAAATATTATATACACTGTATATAATTATATAAATCTTAACTGTAAATGCAAGATTCAAACATCTGTCAATGAGTGATAAGTTAAGTGTCACTTTCTATGTGTCATGTCCGACCTTATAATCTGCCCTCTGCATGATTGGATCATAACTCACAATGCCCAAAATATCAAACCAATGACCAAGGATATCTGAAAGGCAGAAGTAATTGGACTCCTGCTGTTCCTATGGAGGCCATCAAACAAAAAGAATTGGTTTATGGACTGCTGAATGTGTAGCAGTGTGTGTTAAACCATAGATTGCTCAGTTATGACTAAAACCATACACCTTAAACTGTACACCGTATGTTTGCTGTAATGTTCACGCAGTTTTATGGGAACATTGGTAAGTGGAATTATAAAACTCCTACACTTGAATAACTTACTATATACTTGTAATCTTGAAAAACATAAATGACCACAGTTGTACAAGAAACCTTAATTGGTTAAAAGTTTAGGAAAACAATTTCAGCATTTTCTCAATGATGACAATGTTAATTAACCCTCCTACTGTTTGACCATTTGAAACCATTCAAAATTTCCACTTACCAAAATGGCCATTGGTTTTGTACACACATGGTGATACCATTTGAAAAGTGTTGGTAGCAAGCTTTACTACCATTCAAATCCATTCAAATGGTTTTTGAATGGTGGATACACTACAACTTGGTGTGTTTCCATAGCCGAAGGTTTCAAATGGTGAATGTACTACACAGTGGCTTATAAATCATTCAAATGGTTTTGAATGGTGGATACACTACACCTTTCACAAAACGAATGGTTTCAAATGGTGCATCAACTTGTCTGAAAAAGGCACCAAAAGTAGGAGGGTTAATAAGCTAAAACTTCCACAGGTTGTTTGTTTAATGTATAAGGCCAAAAAGTCTTTGGTTTCTGGTCATAGGTCGGCTTCTGGTCATAGGTCAGCTTCTGGTCATAGGTCGGCTTCTGGTCATAGGTCGGCTTCTGGTCATAGGTCAGCTTCTGGTCATAGGTCGGCTTCTGGTCATAGGTCGGCTTCTGGTCATAGGTCGGCTTCTGGTCATAGGTCGGCTTCAAAATCGGTGCTAGAGTGACATGCTTTTTTTTTTTGGCCAACCAGTGAAATACGCGGTTATTGGAACCAGACCAAATTTCACATACACAAAGTATGGTGGCTAAGAGAGGCCTCACAAATCGGGCAAACGTTCATACCCCTATGTGGAAAAGTTGTTTAAAACACAGCACGGCGGAATTCCAATCAATCCAGCAATTTTGGCTGCAATTGGACATCGTTTCAAGGCACACAAAAATTAAAAATTAAAAATGCCGACACGCGGGTCAGTGGTGACGCGTGCGTAGACCAGAATCCAGAGACTTTTTGGGGGGGCTTAATACTTTTAGAAGCAATTATGCCAACATTACGAAAAGTGTAAAGTCACCTTTGTGTCAAGTTGATGATTGTATACATGTACAAATTTATATTGAGGGCTTCAGATAAATGGGAACAATTTGAACTGTTCCATTTCATGAGGCGAAACGCTTCTACCTGTATCACAGCTCATCACTCGCTCTCCCTTTCAAATGTCATGTCTTTCCTGATGGTTTATAAGCTTGCTCAACTTTTCAAAGAGTATACAGATTTATTCTGTCTGAAAAAATGGAAATTCAATCTGCCATCTTATGCTGCCTGATATACCATCAGCGGCTCGCATGATGTAATTTACAAGCTCAACCTTGGTTGGTCCAAACTAAAATTATATCTTTTGAGTTCTGGAATCACTTTAATTTATATAGTTTACTTCATAGATTTCTGTGTGCTAGCTTAATATGTATTGCAGTGATTTATTTTCTTGTCGTTTTCGTTCTGATATCCTGTGTGACCGTGCCTGTGGGAAAGTTTGTTCATCGGATCTCAGAATTATACCCGGGGTCTGCTTCATTTGATGCTGCTAGATACAGTGGGGTTCCATACTGCTTAAAAAGCCTTGAGAGTGAGATTGATGGGAACTGTACCCCTACCAGGCATTGAATAGGCGCTCATTAACTCGGCGCTCATTAACTCTGGCTTTAGGATTGACTAGGTACAGTATAGCGGGAATAATAATTGAGAACACATGATGTGTGTTCCTCCAATCAAATGTGACTGGCTCTGACAAAACCCTAAACCCTAAAGAAATCAGAAAAAAAAGTTGTTTTTTCTGATTTCTACAAATCTGGTTTCAAATGAAAGAGGAAAATCTAGAGAATCAAACTGTACCAAAATCTCACTTTTGAAAATTGGGTCCAAGTTTAGGGTTTTGCCAGAGCCTGTCACAAATGGCAAGGATCCGTGAGTGAATTTAAGACAATCTGATTGGACGAAGTGTCATCACGTTGGGGTGCATGGAGTGTCATGGCTGAGTCGTCAGAATGTGGGTTCGAATCCTGGCTGCGACCATGGTACTTGTGTCCTTGTACAAGACACTTAACTGTACTTTGCTTCTCTTTACCCAGGAGTATAAATGGGTACCTTTGAGGGTAGAGGTTGATATTGTGTTTGAAAAAGCCTCTGAAGTGCTATGGTATAGCTCGGGGCTGTATAATCCCAAGTTATATGTAAAGTGCATTGAGACATGTGAAATGCGCTATATAAGAATATGTGAAATGCGCTATATAAGAATATGTGAAATGCGCTATATAAGAATATGTGAAATGCGCTATATAAGAATATGTGAAATGCGCTATATAAGAATATGTGAAATGCGCTATATAAGAATATGTGAAATGCGCTATATAAGAATATGTGAAATGCGCTATATAAGAATATGTGAAATGCGCTATATAAGAATATGTGAAATGCGCAATATATATACATGTATGTGAAATGCGCTATATAAGAATATGTGAAATGCGCTATATAAGAATATGTGAAATGCGCTATATATATATATGTGAAATGCGCTATATAAGAATATGTGAAATGCGCTATATAAGAATATGTGAAATGCGCTATATAAGAATATGTGAAATGCGCAATATATATACATGTATGTGAAATGCGCTATATAAGAATATGTGAAATGCGCTATATAAGAATATGTGAAATGCGCTATAAGAATATGTGAAATGCGCTATATAAGAATATGTGAAATGCGCTATATAAGAATATGTGAAATGCACTATATAAGAATATGTGAAATGCGCTATATAAGAATATGTGAAATGAGCTATATAAGAATATGTGAAATGCGCTATATAAGAATATGTGAAATGCGCTATATAAGAATATGTGAAATGCGCTATAAGAATATGTGAAATGAGCTATATAAGAATATGTGAAATGAGCTATATAAGAATATGTGAAATGCGCTATAAGAATATGTGAAATGCGCTATATATATATATGTGAAATGCGCTATATAAGAATATGTGAAATGCGCTATATATATATATGTGAAATGCGCTATATAAGAATATGTGAAATGCGCTATATAAGAATATGTGAAATGAGCTATATAAGAATATGTGAAATGCGCTATAAGAATATGTGAAATGCGCTATATAAGAATATGTGAAATGCGCTATATAAGAATATGTGAAATGCGCTATAAGAATATGTGAAATGCGCTATATAAGAATATGTGAAATGCGCTATATAAGAATATGTGAAATGCGCTATAAGAATATGTGAAATGCGCTATATAAGAATATGTGAAATGAGCTATATAAGAATATGTGAAATGCGCGATATAAGAATATGTGAAATGCGCTATATAAGAATATGTGAAATGCGCTATATAAGAATATGTGAAATGCGCTATATAAGAATATGTGAAATGCGCTATATAAGAATATGTGAAATGAGCTATATAAGAATATGTGAAATGAGCTATATAAGAATATGTGAAATGCGCTATATATATATATGTGAAATGCGCTATATAAGAATATGTGAAATGCGCTATATAAGAATATATGAAATGCGCTACATGTATATAAGACTATGTGAAATGCGCTCTATAAGAATTATTATTATTATTATTATTATTAGTGGCCGGTAAAGTCCGGCAGCCTATAAAGACTGACCAGCAAGTATGCCTATCTATTGCCAGCTGTGTTAATTGGCTCGCAATGCAAGAGATTGAACCAATCAGAGTTTTGAAGTTTGTATTCATGTCGAGCGGACTCGTGCGCTACGTTGGCATTTCATTTGTCCCAAATAAGGATAGGGCCTATAAGTCAGTTTCTTTCTGGTTCTTTTTTTTCCCCAAAAAACAAATGACTTGATATTGAATATTTTGAAAATGAAATCGAGATGGGCATTTATTAATGGGAACAAAGTTTGATGCCGAGTCTTCACCGTGGGATGAACAAAGACCGTAGGATCAACAGAGACCTCAGGGTCGTGACTACAGTAAAGGGCCTCTCCTTTGGTAAGGATCGCTTGACAAACTTTTATTCCCTTATTAAAAAGGTCCCTTGAAATCTTTCTGTCTGAGGTACTATCCCACTAGTTCAACATCCTTGTATTATAAAAAAATATTTATAAATGTAGCTACATGTATACAAAACATGACCCTTAGATCCCATTTGATGTATTAGTTTTAAATCCAAGATTCAAATAAGACCTCTGGGGAGAGAATATTGTTACCAAATACCTGTTAACGATATTTGTAAACCCTAGGAAATGTGAGGAACACAATAACATCCCACCGGGCTGATGCATGTATTCCACTGAGCCTAATTTATTGCTCTGGAACTCTTTGTGATTTCTTTCGGCCATGAAATAGTTTCCACCCATAAGCCAAGGATCAAGGAACCAGGGCAAATTGATCAAGTGACTGTCAGAAGTTCAAGGCAATGTTGGTTCCTTGGTAATCAACTCTGTCATGATTTGTGTTGTCTGTTTGGAGGTGTTGATGGATAATCAGACAATTCATGAATTTTCTAAATGTGCATGTATTTGAGTTTTATAGTATTTAAAGCCTTTACACACTATTGGTACATGTATTCTCAAAAAAAGAAAGAAGAAAAATAATAATAATGGTGGATTTATATCACGCCTACTCCATCATGATGTGATGCTCAAGGCATTATTATCCCTGTCATCAGGTTACTTGAAATCACTCCTGGATCATTCTCAACTTCCTGGGAAGTATACAGCCCCGTCAGCCTGTTAGGTGCTCATCAGCTAACATAGCTGCCAACTATTACGAATTTGTTAGTAATTATTATGAATTTTCTCAGGAATTACGAATTTCAAGTTTTCCGCCCAATGAAAAAAAAAGCCCTTGATAAAGTACCATTTTATGAGCATTCGGGTAAAATCTCGTATAACGATCATAAAAATCAGAATCGGTACCCGTATCAAATATTTTCGTACATGTAGTGTGCTATAATAAATAAGTTCTGAATTACCGAAAAGTATTATGGATGTCAATTAGTGTAGTATCGATACCTTGTTTGTCAGGGTACCAATTTGTGCGATGTAGTAATGGGTAATAAACAGGAACCAGTGAAGAGCCTACGGTTTCATCATGGCGTCCGCCACTGTGTAAACGTGCAATCGGAAGTGAGAAAAGTTTCATTACTAATTGGAATTTTGAAATGTTGGCAGCTATGAGCTAATCAAACACAATTACATGTACCATCTCTGCCCTCACAGGTTCCCATTTATACTCCTGGGTGAAGAGAAGCAGTTCATGGCTAAGTGTCTTGCTCAAGGACAAAAGTGCCAGAACTGGCTTGGCTAGGATTCGAACCCACATTCTGACAACTCAGCCACCAGAACTCAAGTCCGGTGCGCTAGACCGCTCGGCCACGACACTCCACAGAAAAAAACAAAAAACACAACTGATCACAGATTTACATGGAGCTCACTTGGTGTCAAGTTGATGATGGTTTCTGTGGTGCCATTAAGTAAAGGATAATACCCGAGGTACGCGCCATTCTTACCCACGAATGTCGCGTTACCGAGGGTATTAGCCGACTTAACCTCCTCCCATTGTTTACTTCGCTCCATTATTTTGCATGAATGGAGCGATATTGTTCATTCAAAGTTGTTACGTAATTAACAGGATTAGTACATGTACAACTCATATTCATTGTTAAAGAAGGTGTTCCTCTGCTCTATAGGGGACTTACGTAATTAACGGATTAGTACAACTCATATTCATTGTTAAAGAATATAGCGTTCCTCAGCTCTATAGGGGATTTACGTAATTAAGAGATTAGTACAACTCATTTCATTGTTAAAGAATAACAAGGCGTTCCTCTGCTCTATAGGTGGGTATATAAACGGCATCTAATTCAGATGTTTCACTTGTTAGTGGAGGAAGTGGTGGCAGCAACATGTATAACGATTTTGTTTTAACCCAGAATAAGTTTAGGGATCGCTCCATTCGTGCAAAATAATGGAGCGAAGGAACAATGGGACGACGTTGCAGGTGGAGGTTAATTAAAAAGAATTATTTCATTTATCAAAAGGTATTTTGTTTTTGGAACACGTTGTGCTGGACTTACCATTGAGCATGAGATGGTTTTGTACCTGAAAAATTGGATTCATTTTACAATAGGAAAACTCTTCCATGGTAAAAGGTTGACAGTTTGAATTTGAATCTGCTTAGAGACGGCTGCTTATGTAAATGGCACCCAGAACTGATAGATCACATGAGTAAATGAATTCTGACTTCTGCACCTACGTGTAGAGCATGCCAAATTGACAATTTGGGAGACTGCCAACTGGTACACTTGGGTACATGGTAACCCGGAGGTCACAGGTGCAGATCTCCATCAGTAATGATATTGATTGTGCAACCTCTCAGAATTGAATTATGTACCTTTGTTGTCAGATTTCCCCTTGCGGATAATTGGATGATTTCACACATAACAGGGGCGTGTTTTCGTGATCATGACCAGAAACATGTTTCAGCTCCGGTGACTAGCTTGCAGCAATAATTAACATGACTGCAGTAACTTGACTTGCATCAGTTAGGCCTGCTTTCAAGATGGCAGATCGTAAAAAGTACTGATAGTTTTTTTCCTTGTTTATTCCAAAATGATTGAATGATTGCTTGAACAAGCTTATCTTACCTGTTTAAATACTCAAGAGTATTAAGGTTCCATTTTTGCCCAAAATTAAAACAACACTGTATATTTAGGGAAAAAATTACGTTTAAGAGGATTGTCACATCAGAAACTGTTTCTGGATATGTACACGTCTTCATGAGGCTCTGACCTTTGTTTCTAGTCAAGAATTTGACTTTGAAAACAAGTTTCTGGTCATGTTCACCAAAACACGCCGGTCGAAGCTATCATCAACTTTCTTGTGCTCCACTTTATTTGGTATTAGACTATTTTTAGTCTGGTATGCAGACTAGACTGATACACTTAACCCTACTACCCAAACAACCTCTCATCATTAGATCAAAATTCTATTTCAGGCATAATAAGGATACACAGGTGCACGTACACGTACTGTACCTGCTGTCCTATTATACTTGTTATACATGTATTACCCCTTATTTTTGTGTACTTCAGTATAATTTATATCCATTAATATTTTAAAAACAAAAGCTTCGGAACTTTAATTATTACCTTGAATGGTAATGAACTGTTGATTGTGGTGATTGTGGTGATGGTGGTGGTGGTGGTGATGGTGGTATGGTGGTGGTGGTGATGGTGATGATGGTGGTGATGGTGGTGATGGTGGTGATGATGGTGATGATGATGGTGATGATGATGGTGATGATGATGGTGATGATGATGGTGATGATGATGGTGATGATGATGGTGATGGTGATGGTGATGGTGATGATGATGATGATGGTGATGGTGGTGGTGATGGTGGTGGTGATGGTGGTGGTGATGGTGGTGGTGATGGTGGTGGTGATGGTGGTGATGGTGGTGATGGTGGTGATGGTGATGATGGTGATGATGGTGATGATGGTGATGGTGGTGATGGTGGTGATGGTGGTGATGGTGGTGATGGTGATGTTGATGATGATGGTGATGGTGGTGATGTCATTGATGGTGATGTCATGATGGTGATGTCATGATGGTGATGTCTGATGGTGATGTCATGATGATGATGTCATGATGATGTCATGATGGTGATGTCATGATGATGATGTCATGGTGGTGATGGTGGTGGTGGTGATGGTGGTGGTGGTGGTGGTGGTGGTGGTGACGGTGGTGACGGTGGTGATGACGGTGACGGTGATGGTGATGGCGGCGGCGGCGGTGATGGTGATGTCGATGATGGTGATGTCATGATGGTGATGTCATGATGTCGATGATGGTGATGTCATGATGTCGATGATGGTGATGTCATGATGGTGATGCTGATGATGATGATGATGATGAAAATGAAAATGAAAATGAAAATGAAAATGGCTTTTGGTCCAAAAATGATACTGACTTTGCTAACATTGCTAACATTAAGTAAGACTAATTGCGGTGACACCATGTGAAATGCCCAATTGAGTAGTAATTCTGAAAAGAACTGGAGGTACAACTCGACGTTTCGATCAGTATGCTCTGATCGTCCTGCTAACATTAGCAAAACTGCTTCGTAAAGTATGTACTGCTTCATAAAGATGTACCCCTTCATAAAGATGTACCCCTTCATAAAGATGTACCCCTTCATAAAGATGTACCCCTTCATAAAGATGTACCCCTTCATAAAGATGTACCCCTTCATAAAGGTGTACCCCTTCATAAAGATATACCCCGGGAGGACAAGAAATTCAGGTGGAAAATTATTTCACTAATTTTACCACTAATTTCGACGAAAAAATATATATCAAATTTGTTTTTCTTCATACTTCAATGCTTGTGTGGATATTTTTTAACACATCAACTGTTTGGATGCATGATTTTACCAAAATTATGATGAAAAAAATAAATTGGATGGTCTAATCCCGGCATCCTACTGCAGCACACACTATTCTTAGTAACATTACTAGACTATCAGTCACCGAATTTGCATATATCAAAGATTTTTGGATATTGAAATCATCCAGTTCCAAGGGCGAGACGAAGCTGCTCAAAAGCCCTGGGGATGAGGTTGGCATAACAGTGTGATCATGCAGTCTCAGCAAAAAGAATTGAAAAGATATGATTTTTTTGAAATATTAAAATTGGGTTTTAGTGTATTTCGATATCTGATGACGTCACCATGACGTCACAACTTTACCTAAAACGAATGTCATAAATTTATTGACAACTACATGTTATGGTCTAAGTATGTGTCAAGTTTAAAGGCCCTGTGAACTTTGGAACTGTTTTTTTTTTTTTTTTTTTTTTTTTTTTTTTTTTAATTCTCATCGAGAAGGAGAAGAAAAAAGAAAAAAAACGAACAATTTCAAGAGGGGTTTGTGCGACAACCTAATAAAGACAAAATGTGTTACTGTTTACACCTTCAGTCAACACCTACAGTCAACACCTACACTCAACACCTACACTCAACACCTACACTCCTATACATGTAGGTACTATACACGTATATCATGCCACATGCACACATTCTTTTGTTTATTTTTCACAACATTGTGTATACATGCTATGTGTAACTCAAGAGGGCCACTTCAAATATTGTTGACAAAGACAAGGGATTTATTGACCCCAAATAACCCTCCTCCAGTTTGTGTACCTGAGCGTGGGCATGTTTCCAAGTTACTCAGTACATTCACATTTCACATGTGCCAGCAAAACTAGATGTGTATTTGATTTAGTGTTTGATCTACTTATTTGCAATAAGCCTTTTGCGTGTTGATTAACATATCGGCTCGGAACCCTGTAACACTGATACCGCAGATCAGTTTATAGTGCGCCCGCACCAGACTATTCGTGACCGGATGTCAGCCGAGTCTCTGTTGCCAGTCACGTGATTCGGGGCAAGCTTTTTCCGCTTTTTCTTAGAAACCAACAATACTGCAGCGGTGCGTGGTCTGGTACCTGCAACATATAACTCAATGATCAACGCATTAATAACAATTGGAACCTATCTACACAACTCGTGTTGTTAGTTGCCAATGTTGTATTTTGCTTTGAAGGCATTTTAACTTCCTTAGAACTGAAGTTAATGCAGCTGTTTTGACGTATTTGATTGTCCACTATACGTTAGAAAAAACACGGAAATACATGTACTTCGTCTTTTGTTGCAAAGAAACTCCTGCAAAATCATGTCACCGAAACTCTTTAGAAACTACATAAAGGCCTATTCAAACACGCATGGTTGCATCGTTTACGTCCAGCGCGGCCGTAAAGCTTGCCCCGAATCACGTGGCATAGTAACAGTCGCTACGCACAGGGGTCAAAGTCTGGGTCACTTGCACAAGGCTTATTTGCAGGCCAGTAGATGGGGGGGGGGGGGGGTAGCCACATTCTAGGGTCAGTACACTGGAATCCCTCTGTATCCTTGGCCCTAACACCACATGTATGAAAAACATTTGATCTGCTAATTATTACAACCTAAAACTTAGCGATTTGGTAACCTTGCCCAAGCAGACACTTTTGGCATAAAATCCATTATTCTGGGATAGGGCTGTGCCGACCGAAACTGTCATTTCCCGGTTCCATTTTTCGGTTCCAATTACCCGTAAACGACTTTTTAAAATTCGGACTGAACATCTGAGCGGAGCGAACAGAAATCTGTTACTCTTGAACAATGTAATGTTTACACTTTTACAGACAATTATCTTTAAATTAAAGAGATTACACTCCAATAAAGCCTTTGTAGTATTTCACAGACAGTTTCTATACACTTTTCTCCAACTGTTTGTGATACATTGTATCGAATCGTTAAGACTGCAAAGGGCCTGCATGGCAGTGGCTGCTTCAAACAACTTATCAAACCAGCAGAACAGGTGGGAATATTTGCCTATTGTTTGCAGAAATTGGATTAGTGGGGCAACGATCGGGTAATTTACAGCTTGTTATGAGAATACAGGGACCTGGGCCCAATATCATGGCACTGCTTACTGTGGAATTCTGCGCTTACGGCGCATAGAATCACACGGTTTTTCAATGGCGCCGTAAGCGCAGAATTCTGTGGTAAACAGCGCCATAAAATTGGGCCCTGACGTAATCGGCTGTTCGATGTCGGAGATACAGCAGTGAACGATGTGTTGCATTATGCGAATGAAACATGCGCCAGGCAGTGCCATGTGAGAAAACACGTACAGGCAGCCGTCCGGGATTTCTAAGGGTGGTCAAGGTACTCTCGGGATTTTTCCACGACAAACAAAAGAGAGGTGGCCTGAGAGTTACACATACGGCCAAAATCGGGGCCAAAATCACATCCTAAAAAAATCATAATCCAAAGCCAACATGATGACGTACGGGATATCCTTATTTAGAAGGTAGGGGCGCGGCAAGGCGCAAGCACATGAATTGTTTTCCTCAGTGGGTTCCACCCACATCGCCTTTGACCATTGACATAATTCAACACGTGTTTTGGGAACATGAACAACCAACCAGCACTCTGATCACGCACCACACCATGTGCAGTGACACGGTCTTCTAGTCTCCTGACTCAGTCATGTGTGATGGTCAGGTGGCCGCTGCGTGCGTGCATGTGATCAGTGGGGCTTTCTTTTGTGCATCGTACATTTGTAACTCAGGTTATCAAAGACAGACATTTTTAAGGCGATCAATTTTATATCAGTAAATACAATGTACAATACAAGTACTTATTTCACCAAGAGGTTTTACTTTAATAAAAACAACACAGTAAAGAAAAGATCGATTTAAGTATGGTATCCTCTGTATTATAAAGGTCAATTTGTTACCATTTACAGTACATGTATTTGTACACCATGTACCACCGGAGGCATGTTTTCAACAAAAATGAAAACAGGTATCCGGGTATCCAAAGTTTCCTGATTTCGGTTATCCGGTTCCAAAAATATCCGAAAACGCACACCCCTATTCTGGGATAGCTCACTTTCATGAGACTTTTGACACATTTTTGAAATTTAAAAAAACCCAATTATATTAATATCAAAATTTTCACCCAAATTACCAATCTCACAATAGCAAACTTCATGCCAAAAAGTGTCTGCTTGGGCAAGCTTACCTAATCACAAAATGTTTAGATTTTTAGCAGTTGAAAAAATTGTTCCTTTTTTGTACATGTGGGGCTAGGGCCAAGGATACGGAGGGAGTCCAGGGTATTGGCCCTATAATGGGGCGGGGGGGGGGGGGTTGTTAATGAAATCAGGGTTCGAATTTGCCAGTTGTCCGCTGATCAAATACCAGTTAAATTGGTGGCGGACTCAAAAACCAGGCCTTGATCTTCACCACAGCCACCGCGGCCACTGCTGTGGTGCCCCCTCCGAGGTGGCCGTAATGCCCCTTTGGTTGGCCATGAAATTTTGAGGCAGCCAAGGCCGAAGTGGCCATGCCCTTTCAATCCTTAAGGTTGAGGCCTGCAAAACGTCTTTACCAGCAGTGCTAGTCAAAATTACAAAGACTGCACTGAATTCTAGATTTCTAGCCATAATTTCATCATTTTCAAATATGCTAGCATTGTGAAATTCAAAGAAATATTCTTTCTCTTAAACAAGGAATTATCTAAATGAAAGTCTTGAATTCCCATTGTTCAAAAAAACAACTAATCTGGGAGAGGATAAGTTCTTGAAAGTAATCTCTGACTCTCTTTGTCCTACCTCAAAAATATTGACAACTGTGGTCCACCCTGCGAATTCTTATAAAAAGTATTTAACCCTAACCACCCCACATCACACAAAATCCTCTATGAGGTATTGGAGCATTTTGGGTGATTGAGGAAGGATGCTATATATGTTCTGTGTTATTTTGGGTGATGCAGTATGGTACATGTACCAACAAATGACATGACACTTTTACTGCAAAAACACCTGTGTCAATATCAGTTGACTGAGCCAACAAAAAAACAAAAACAAAAACATGTATTTTTGTTCATAATAAAGGGATAAAGGCAAAGGGTACATGTATGTGTGATTTTGTGTGATTGAGGCAGTGGGCACCCTACACACGAAATGCAGCACAATATATTGGGTGATTTTGGAGTATTCAGGAACCTTCCAAATTTTATGAAGACATTTTGTAGCATGTTGTGTGATTGAGGATGCATCCTACCTAAAAGGGCCAGGGGGTTAGGGTTAATGAACATCCGGACCAGTGAAAATGAATGCAGAATAGCTAAAAATCAAACTTACTGGTCCGGGCAGATAGTGAAAAGAAAACAACAAATAAAACAATTTGTAAAAAAAAAAAAAATCAATTTGTAAAATTGAATCAACGTGGACATTATTTGGGCAATGAATAAGATATGACCAAACGTTTTTTGGGTTACAACGATTGCGATATCAATTTAACCTTCATTCATTGCTGGTGGGTCTTACATGTAATCTTTACATTAAAAAAAAAATAATAATAATAATCTGTCATAATCTCAGTGTATTGTAGATCAGTTTTTATTGTGAATGTCACAGCATCTTACATATTGAATTTTTGAAGGACAGTCATCATGCCTAGTGGATACTTTATTGGTTTAATTTCTCAAGGTTTCATTTAGCAATGTAAATATGTCTACCTAAATGTCATTATAGAATTTGATTGCAATAACTTGAGAGCATCCAGTCTGATTGCACTGATGTGATTACAATATAAATAAGAATTAACATTCATCGGAACACAATTTCTTAGAGTTCAGTCAGCCGGTAGTCTCGTAACACTGGTAATCTACTCTGATCCATGATGTTTTGCTCCAATGTGACTAAAGATGATCTTGAAAGTTTCAGCTTGGATTCATTAACGAGGCCTTTGTGAAAATGCTTTCTGGATTTTCGATTGGCACTTATTCAGACTTTGGATTGATTTGGACTTTTGTCCTTCACCAATGTGATCTGAGGTACGGCTGTGCCGAATAACCGAATATTCAAATATTTCATCGATGGTTTGAATAACCGGTTGGTTTTTCCGCGGTTCGAATATTTGAAGAAAAAAATTGTTTTTGTTGAATTTTTATTATTTTTATATTGGGGCTTCCATCATTACCCCCCCCCCCCCCAAAAAAAAATCATCCTGTTGTCTATATTTGTTCGCCACCTAGCAAATCCATCCTAGTCCGGGCGACATTATGTTTAGTACATGTTTTGGCCCAACCATATCGTGTGTGCTCGTGTTAACATATGGCGCAATTTACAATCGGCAGCCTTTGAATATCGAATATTCGATCGAAATCGAAATCCAAATATCCAGTTACCAAATTATTCGAAAACACACAGCCCTAAACTGAATTCTAGATAAAACACAGCTTAAATACTCGGTGCTTTGGAGACTTTTACCAGAGTTGGAGTACTCAATCATACTCGGGCTCGTACTCTTACTTTAATAAAGAGTACATTTTTCTGTCCTGCTACTTGTACTCATGAAAAAGTACTCAACCACAAGACTAATTGTACTCATTGGAGTTTTAATCAGGCAACAGATTTGTAGGTAACACTTGTAGCTTTGCATGGTGAGGATGATAAGTAAGACTAATTGCGGTGACACCATGTGGAATCTCAATTGAGTAGTAATTAGTTCTGAAAAGAACTGGAGGTACAACTCGACGTTTCGATCAGTAAGCTCTGATCGTCCTCAGGAGAATGCCCCTGAGGAGAATGCCTCAGGAGAATGCCCAGGAGAATGCCCCTCAGGAGAATGCCCCTGGGCATTCTCCTGAGGACGATCAGAGCTTACTGATCGAAACGTCGAGTTGTACCTCCAGTTCTTTTCAGGACTAATTACTACTCAATTGAGATTCCACATGGTGTCACCGCAATTAGTCTTACTTACTCAACAGATTTGTATTATTCAGTCAAGGATAATTGGGAAATAATTTGACTCGATGTTAAAGATTAGTTGTGGATTGAGTATTACAATGCATGAAGTTTTTACATATATGTGTGGCAGTCGGGGAAAACCCGTCTGAAGTCGCCACGCACATTTTGTAATTATGGACCGATTTACGTAAAAATTGACCATAGTGTCATTTTTGAGATTTTGGTTCCAAATGGAAGTTGTTGTCGTTAAATTTCCTCTTAAAATTTTTTTTAAAGGAAAATCAAAGTATAAAATGTATTTTTGGGATGTTTTTGAACCCAATGCATTTTAAAATAATTAGAAGATTAAAAAAAATTCACTCTAAAACAATGCACTTTTTGGCCGACGCTCATGAATTCTCCCAAAGCACGCCCCCCTATGAATAACCCATCAATGGAAAGCTCTACACTCGTCCTGATCCTGTCCTATTAATAGTTCAAGGGATTTACGTTTACTGCATGGCCAACTTTGAAGCCTAATTTCTCCTTTTGTGGGTTTTTAGAATAAACCATCTTTGAAAGGTCATAACTTTAGTTGTGGTTTGAATATTGAACTCATTAAAACTGTTATGAGATCAGTAAAGGGTGTATTACTTGATTAAATGCTCAACAAGAATTGTAAAAATTTGACCATGTGTTGGGTTTTCCTGGACCGCCACATATATTGTCATTATCATCACGACCAGAGCAGACTTTTAACAGGGCATGGAATCAGTGTCCTAGTTTAAGATGAACACAGTGACTGAAAACTACTGGCTCATTTATGCAGCAGCAACGGTAGTATGACGGTATCATGTTGGGTATTATTTTCAGTCACTGAAAATCTAAAACTTGTACTCTGATTCCATGCCCTGTTGATCGTGATTGATAGTGAACCTATGTTTCCCTTTCATTAGAACTGCTGCCACGATACATTATGTACATGCCAAAGGGGTCACTCCGTGCCATCAGTTCATTAGCTTCTAGAGAAGATTTATCCCCCTCAGTAAATGTCTCCATAAAAGTGATTTAAAAATCAGATGAGACTCATAATAGTGTCTGTTTACATTGGTTTGTTTACATATCTTGTCTGGTCCTTGTTCCTTGTTCTACCAGTTCATGTGGTACAAATACTACAATTTGGATTGCAGAGGGAAAATGTGCACTGTTCACTGAGAAAGGTATTTTTTCATTATACATGTAGATTAAAATCAGTGCAATTTTTGAAACAACCCATTCAGGCCACTCCAAGCCATTAGCTGTTGCCAGTGGCCTCCTATGGTTACCCTTCTGTGCACTGTCACACCACTGAGATTGCAGGGTAAAGTGGTCTCCCATCGATACATTGCAGGCCATACTAATATGTTCAAACATTTACAGTGACCTTGGGTGGCACACAGTTGATTTTGTAAGATTACTTGGAAAGGACAGCAGGCTTGTATGTACTAAAGGTTGGTAAAGAACATATTGAAAATTTAGTGGATCGGAGTGGCCTCCATGTGTAGGATGTATGCATTGTTGATAAAATGTCCCTAAATGCATACATACATTGAAAATTATCAAGAGATAAAAACCAGCCTGTGAAAAATGTTCATCGTATGATTTCATTGTGATAACGCATTCAGATTTTTTCGTAATGATTGTAAAATGGAATTTTTTTTTCTCATGAAGTTGGAGAATTCCGTTGGGAAATTGTTCTACTAATTTTGATAAAAGTTACAGTACCTACCCTGTAGAGTACAAAAATATTTCAAGGGATGTTTGATACCATCATCATTTATGTTTATCCAAGGGACTTTAAGGATTGACATGTAATGCTATGGTCCCACAGAGATTTCGACTCTCTCGATCGTGTTTCGTCAAGATTTTTGATTTTTTACAAAAAATTTCGAGAAAAGTCGAAATAGTCTAAAGAGTCTAAAAAAATCGAAACTGTCGATATTTGTCGGAAAAAAAATTCATTAATCGAAAATTACTAAACCTGACCAATATTTTTCGATAAAGTTTCGATCAAATTTATCGAAATTTTGTCGACATTTTATCGAAACTGTCGAAAATGAAATCGAAATAGTCTTAACAGTCTAAACGTTCGAAAAACAGTCGAAATAAATCTAAACTGTCTAAATAGTCTAAACAATCGTAACAGTTGAAATAAATCGAAACATTTGTCCGAATTTTTTTTAAAAATCGAAAAATAATCCCAAAAAAATCGAAATCAATCTAAACAGTCTAAACAGTCGAAATTTGTCGAAATGCCAGTCGAAATGATCTAAACAGTCGAAAGTCGTCGAAATAAAATCGAAAATGAATCGAAATTGTCGAGAAAATACACCCAAAAAAAATTTCTCACGGAAAAAAGATATTTTGTCGATATTTATACGAGATTTTGACGAAATTATTAAAAATAACAAAAAAAACAAGAATCGAAATATATTTCGACAGAAAGATCGAAATATTCCTGTGGGACCATAGCATAAGGCATGACTTTTTTTTTTTTTTTTGTCTTTCGGTTTTAAAGAGCTCAAATTTCTTAAACTAACCCTCCTACTTTTGGTACCTTTTTCATACAAGTTGATGCACCATTTGAAACCATTCGCTTTTGTGGTTTTGAATGGTGAAATAACTGTGTACAGTATTGATTCCCCCAAATGGTTTTGAATGGTAGGTCAGCTAATACAAAACCTTGTTTGGATCTTTCCAAATGGTAGTACAGCTAATACAAAACCTTGTTTGGATACTTCTAAGTGGTGAATCAATGGACCCTCTATGCATTTGAATGGATTTGAATGGTAGTAAAGCTTGCTACCAACACTGTTCAAATGGTATCACCATGTGTGTACAAAACCAATGGGCATTTTTGAAAGTGGAAATTTTGAATGGTTTCAAATGGTCTATCAGTAGGAGGGTTAACCTTCCTACAACTACAAGGGTCAAAATCAGTCAAAATGTTGATATACTTGCCAAGGTATATCTAGTGCACCTAAAAGTCGAACACTGTCAAACCTACATTTAGGCCTACAGGTCAAAATGAGTCGACTGTTTTTGACTGGTAAAAGCATTGTCTGGTATTGTTGAGGGTGGTCAAAATGACAGTCAAAACCAGTCCAAAATGCCCCCTGTGTGCACATTTGGGTCAACAGTCAAAACAGGCAGTTGACTGGTTTTGAACACTATAGCTACTTGCCATTAAATGCTACGGTATAGTAAGAGGGTTAATCACTAACTTCAACAGTAAATAGCAAAAATATTTGTTTGGATGTTTTGATGAAATAAACTAAATATCCATATCAGAAAGTGACTTTTTAGCCATAAAACAATAAATTCCAATAGAATCTTTAAAAGGTACTGAATAATCAGTACTGCCACTTGTCTACCAATTACTCATCTTCCTAAATCATTGTCCAAAAGCTACATTCCTCTCGGCCAGTGATGATGGGAAAATATCATATCTGCGGTTAATCCAGTCGCAAAATACTATCAGTGTCTCAGAATCCAACAAAACTAAACCATCTCAATGTCTTGCAGATGTCGTTGTCTGTCCGGATAGTCAGTTTCACTTCATAGTTTTGATTGCAGGCCCCTTTGGCCTGCTGCAGGAGTCGACCAAGGCGGCAAGCATGCGAAGAATCCACATAGCGGGCTCTCTCCATATTTGTCTATGTTTACTGTGGGCCCCTTGGCCTTGTACATTGTGTGTACACTAGTCAGTCAAGTCAGTCAAGTCAGTCAAGTTTGCGCTGGTGTTTTAAGTCCAGGGAAGCAGGTACTGGGAATATACATGGTAGCTAGATTGGATGTGCTCTTCCTGTTTTCCCGATTGTCAACTCACCGGGTTCGTCTTCTTCAGCAGTTTTGTTCGATGTTTGTTGTTGAAGTTAGCTTCTTTCGGGGGGCCTTTAACGCAACTTGTCCGGAACTCTAGATTTGTGGGGGTGTATAGTGGATTTATGGACTTTATGAATGGTGTCTCTGATTTGATTGGATCTATGTTATGTACATGTAGGTGAGTGAACTGATTTCTTTTTTCTTTTTTTGATGCATCTTCATTCGTACCTTTTTCATTTTCTTTTTGAGGAAGAGGTTTTGATTTCTTTGCTTATATTTGGAGTTATATGGTAATCTTTAAAATAAAAACAGAATTTCATACATGTATGCTGTACTGTTTCTGTGATGTACATGCTGTGTGTATGTAATTCCATGTGCATGTACACAGCTGGTATGTATTTCTCATTCATGTAACAGCTACATGTAAGTGAATGAATGGCACAGTCTGTTAGAAAATAAACATTTCTATGGGAACATTTTAAAGGGGGGCCAAGACCAGGGCTATGGAGGCAGTGGCCTCCATGGAATGCAAGGCCTGTTAAAAGAAAACTTCCAGTGTTTATTTATCACAGGGATGCTATCAACTTTGTGGTTCTTAAAGTGAGATTGGTTGTTCCTTGTTATTTGGCTAATCTATTTTTAAAAGTGAGTTTACCATAGAATGTACACAGGTGACTTGTTGTCCAGTTGTTAGAGTCAGGTTACGAGTTCTGAGTTTGTGAGTTGGGGAAGGTTTCTAGAAGTTGCTGTGTTACAGTAATATCAACATTAGTCTTGATAACAAAAATGTGGGCCATTATCACTGTATTGACTGTTGAATTAGAGCAATCTTTGATTTGGTCAAATAAATAAGATTTGTTTGAATTATCACAAAGGTCAAATCCAAGTCAATTTCCGGTAAATGTATAGTGTTTCTGCACACTTGGTCTCAGTCTCAAAAACATACAAACAAACAAACAGCACTCGAATATATATGTGTAATTGTTAAATTTCAAAAGTTCTTTTAGCTTGGCTAAAATTTACACAAAGCGTGCTCAAATTTCAAATCTTATTTGTAGATTCATAGGCCTAAAAGCTAGTTTGTACAAGAATTGTTTGAACGCTGTCACATACCAGTGCATTTATCTAGTTTTCATGATCCATCCAATCGGCCCACATTGGCCCACTGACAAGGATCTCAGCTTTAACTTCTTCACGCACCTGGAGCCGACCAGAGAACATGCTGCGTTCAATGCCAAGTTAAACCTTATTACCTCACAACATGGTGTCAATGCTAACTGCATTGTACAAAATACACTTCACGCAAAGCTTCTAGCCTGTAAAGTTTAAAGATGTATCGCCCTGTGTTTGCCCGCTATCTTACTGGAAATTTCCTGAGATTTTTGTTTTTAATCGGAACATTGATAATTTCCTTAACCCTCCTACTGTTTGACCATTTGAAACCATTCAAAATTTCCACTTTACCAAAATGCCCATTGGTTTTGTACATACATGGTGATACCATTTGAACAGTGTTGGTAGCAAGCTTTACTACCATTCAAATCCATTCAAATGCATAGAGGGTCCATTGATTCACCACTTAGAAGTATCCAAACAAGGTTTTGTATTAGCTGTACTACCATTTGGAAAGATCCAAACAAGGTTTTGTATTGGCTGACCTACCATTCCAAACCATTTGGGGGAATCAATACTGTACACAGTTATTTCACCATTCAAAACCACAAAAGCGAATGGTTTCAAATGGTGGATCAACATGTATGAAAAAGGTACCAGAAGTAGGAGGGTTAAAGAAATGAAAACAAATACTTAGCATAACAGGCTTAGCCAGTAAATAAGTGCCTAAATTAATTTACGACCAACCAAAAAATTTCATTCTGGGAAATATTTACTTTAAAACAATGCTTCTCATGATCATTTTTAGAAATGAGTCATTTCTAATCATTTCCTCATGTAAAAAAAAGCAATTTTCTGATGAAAAAGAAATTGAGATCCTCATGAGATATGAAGTGACCTTTTACCGAAACTGGGCCTTCATGTTGTACAAAAAATGCAAATTATGTTTGTGCTATACATGGAGTAAATTGTTGATACGATTAGGTTTTATATATTGATATTTATAATGATAGTATAACTTATAGAAATGATGATAAATTTATATGACGTATACCATTATCTGCGAACCAAGGAGCACTTTTAGTGTTCAGTGCATCACAGAAATACATTTTTTTCAACGGAATATTTTCATAGATTGATGAAACTGTTGTGTTGGGTGATAAACAATTGAGTTGATTTTGCCCTTGTATTTTCATTCAAATTTTGATGCAGTTTTTTTTTGTCCTCCAAAAGAAACAAACAAGTGATGATTAACGTAGAAGTATTTTTTTTTCAGTCATCACAGAAATACATTTTTTTTTTCAAGGGAATATTTTCAGGAAATGTTTTGGTACAACTTTTTTTCCCCCTCCGAAATCATTCAAGTAAAAGATGATGTGACATTCCTGTGTATACATGACATCACTTGTTCTTAAAAAAGGCTCAAGGTTATTAAACTGTCATAGGCAAAAGCTGTGTGTACATTAGTACATCATCAAATCTTGTATTTTGTGGAGAAAGCTGCAGAATTTGTAATTTAGTTTTTTTTTAAATGTTAGGACTACATACATGTACGTATGTACAATGTATGTCAGGCATTCTTCATAATAAGACGCTACATACATGTACATGCCAGCAGAAATGTTTTCCCTTTTTTTGGTAATGATAAGAGTAAGGCAGTAATGTTCATTGGTCATGTTAACATTATTTGATGTTATGTGGAGAATGAAGTACGAAATGTAAGAACTGCATATATGAATTTATTCACACTGTGCCTGCCGTGAAAATCACCCTGGTGCGCTCTAGGACACCCTCCAAGTGTATGAAACATGGTCTTTAAGCTGTCATCTTTTGTGATATTAGTTTTTTTGATCGTTTTTTCCCCTCCATATCCTACTCGTACCTGCCCCTGGAGCCCTAAATAGAAATTGATGACACGTGCCAATTCCGCCTCCCAGTGTCCTGCATAACTTCAGTACTGAAGATATTTTGTTGGTATCAGTTGACAGTCTCCTACGGTGGTTGTCAGCAAAGAGCCAAGTTGTCAGTAGGATGCCATAGTGAGAAAAGATGGGATGGGCTATATGGATGTTGGGAATATCCAGTGACTATCCAGTGACTGTCTTACGGGCTGTTGGCTAGGAAAATGGGAGGATGCATTTTGGAGAAACACAAAATTGGCAGGAAGAAATTTTAAATATATTTGTTGGAGATCCTTTTAACCCTTTCCTTACCATAGGCGACTTTAGTCGACCAAGCTTTCACACAAAAAAACACTCAAGCCTGAGCACAAAGGCCATTTGTTACAAAGCTGTAGTTTTGTCCATGTTCACCCTCCATACCCAAGCTTACAATGGTTGGAAAGAGCAAGATCGGATCTTTCCATTGATGGTGAAATAAAATAAGGTTGCTATTATGCAATCCCTTCAAATTATAATGTAAAGATCCGAAATGCCAAACACCTACGGAGCGCCATGTGTTTGTGTACAAAAAAGTGTTTGAGTTTACAGATCACACTGAGGAAACAAAGACCGAGAACTTGGACATTTATTGACCGATCTTAATGTTTTTTTGATTTTATGAAAGGGAATTCAATAAGTAAGATATTTTTTATTATTTATTTTGCTGTAAAACGATATCTTCAAGGTGATAATAGAGTTTGTAAAATTGGCCTTTGAACACAAGCTTTCTGTTGTGTAAGAATGTGTGCTTCACGCTTGAGTGGTCAAACAATGCGGTCATCACCAGTGGTTGTTTATGTCAAAACAATTCGGTACTGAGAGGGTTAAGCACAGAGAGTGGGACTTCCATGTCTAACCCTGGGGATTTGGTCAAATTATTGAAGCTCAATCGAGGGTATTTTGTTCATATGAACACATTTTTGTACATGATTTTATTTGTTTCCCACCCTGGGGAATGTCGCCTTTTAAATGACAATGTATGTCCCAAGGGTTGATGTTGGGTGATGTGGTGGGGAAAGGGGACACCAAAGAGCAATTTGCATTTGCTGCCTGTATCAAGGTCAAACAATGGGAGCGCATTGATGTGTAAATACAGTGCGTGTACAGTGTACTTGAACCAATGGGAGACCTTCTTTTGAAATCAAGCGAGGGTGCCCGTTGGGCCTGTGACATCATAGGTAACCTCTATTTTGAGGGGGCATTGGTGTGGACTATCATAATTGATAAGGTTTCAATCAGGACACGAGGCCTGTAGTATCTCCCAGTTGATTTGGTTGACAAACTCAGCAATAAAACACGGAAAACTCACCTACATTTTAAAATGTTCCTGTGAGTTTAAGATCTTTTTTGTACAATAGTTACAGCAACACGTCTTCGGAGATGTTCAAGCACATATGAGATTATTTTTCATATATTTCATGTATTGTTTTTTTTTTTGCTTTATTCTTTTAATTGCAGGTCACAACAGAATGTAAGCCTTCTGTGAATTATGCTCTGGTAAGTACATAGTATTTGTCTGATGTGTCACATTTAAACTGTTTCATCCCCTCTTTAATAATAATAATAATAATGGAGGCATTTTTAAAGCGCTCTTATAGGACATATCAGATTTGATTTATTGAAACCAGTATAAATATCAAAGGAGTACAAAATAGCCTACATTTAAACATATAAATATATGTGATCAAATATTAGTTGTTAAGATTACTTACTAAAAGGTTAATACATAAAATGAACAAACACAAGACTATATTAGAGGCTCCAAACTATCAGACTGAATAAATATTGCAGCACGATAAATAAAAGAATTTCTGAACAGTTGAATTCTGTATTTTGGCAAGATATGGGGATTTCTAAGGTTTCTGCTGGATGTAGTTAAAAGACTCATAAGTGGAGCATGTAATGGGTGGTTTTGGTTATTCTTAATGTTGTTTGTCATTCTTATGAATTCAGTCTTAGCAGAAGTATTCACGATTTCTCTTAATGAATGGTAATCTACTTTCAGTATATGTGCAGTATACTTAAGAAACTTGATTATTCTATTCTTATTTTTACATGATATAAAGTGATACCAAACAGGTACAGCATAAATAATATGCGGCAGTATGACAGAATTAAATACATTTTCCTTCGCTCCTTTGTTAAAAAATGACACGATGTGAGCTAAACTAGATATGATATAGTACACTTTGCTTAATACCTTTGATATGACAGTTGAACGTCAGTCTGTCGTCAATGCATAGCCCTACATTATTACCCCTGTTCATTAGGTGCATAAATCACCTTGATGTCTCTTTTCCCAAAAACCCAACCATTCCACTTTTCAGTTTAACATTTGCTGTCGTTCGCACAACCCTTTTCGATTAAGACACAATGCTGATGACAGGGCCAAAGAATGTCCTTCTTTAGAAAGTCTTTTTCATAGAAGGACTTCTTTAAATTTCTATCACAGCTTTTAAGATTAACCTAGATTAACCTAGATTAACTGGACATTAAATTCACACCGGTATACATGTACACACATGTCAAGCAGTGAATAACACGTAGTAGACTTTCAAAGAGGGTAATTGTGTCAAAATGGTGGTTAAATTCCTTATACACTATTGATATTCCTAAAAATGATAGAAGGACTTCTTTAAATTTCTATCACAGCTTTTAAGATTAACCTAGATTAACTGGACATTAAATTCACACCGGTATACACACGTCAAGCAGTAAATAACATGTAGTAGACTTTCAAAGAGGGTAATTGTGTCAAAATGGTGGTTAAATTCCTTATACACTATTGATATTCCTAAAAAACCAAAATGATAGAAGGACAGCTTTTAAGATTAACCTAGAAACCCTCCTACTACTACAAGGGTCAAAGTCAGTCAAAATTTTGATATACTTCCCAAGGTATATCTAGTGCACTTAAAAGTCAAACACTGTCAAACCTTACGTGTAGTAAGTACATTTACAGGTCAAAATGAGTCGACTATTTTTGACTGGTAAAAGTATTGTCTGGTATTGTTCAGGGTGGTCAAAATGACAGTAAAAACCAGTCAAAAATGCCCCCTGTGTGCACATTTGGGTCAACAGTCAAAACAGGCAGTTGACTGATTTTGACCTCTGTAGCAACTTCCCACTAAAGTGCAGCAATAGTAGGAGGGTTAACTGGACATTAAATTCACACCGGTATACACACGTGTAGCAGTAAATACACGTAGTAGACTTTCAAAGAGGGTAATTGTGTCAAAATTGTGGTTAAATTCCTTATACACTATTGATATTCCTAAAAATGATAGAAGGACTTCTTGAAATTTCTATCACAGCTTTTAAGATTAACCTAGATTAAAATTAACTGGACATTAAATTCACATTGGTATACACACGTCTAGCAGTAAGTAACACGTAGTAGACTTTCAAAAAGGGTAATTATGGTTAAATTCCTTATACACTTAGACTATATTGATATTCCTAAAAAATCAAAATGATCACAGTTTAATATGAACATACATGTATACAAAGCGTATAAAAGTACTGTAGGTGATGGTATAACAAGATCCTGTGAAATCTGTCTGTCTTGAGGTGCTATCATTTATTTTGTTAATTTGAAAAATTCTTTCCTAATTGAATTTTCGACTTCTGAATGTGTTTTCAATATCTTTTCAAATGGTTACCAATTAAGCTGAAGCATTCATAGGTTGGTTCTATATGTTTGTATCACTTCATTCTTTACATAAATTATGGATACATGTTCATACATATATTACCAAAAGTGCATAGTGCCTTAACCCTAACCTTCCCAAATCCTTCAAAATCCTTTTTGCTAAAGTGAGGGATTTTGAAGGATTGAGGTTACGTGCTACATGCTCTTTGCTAAAGTGAAGGATTTTGGAGGATTGAGGTTATTAGGCATACTTGCCTTTCCATGGTACATGTACATCCATGTTTGTTGTAGTGATTGCAAGGTCAGTGCTTGGGTCAGTGGACACTGTTTATTGCTCCATGCATGCAGGGAGGGTCCCTGGCCATGTACATGTATCACAGATTAGAAACACGTGTGCATACATGTCATGTGCTTGCTTTACTACTGAAAGATTTTGGAGGATTCAGGTTATGTGTAAGCAAATGGGCCAAGGGAATTAGGGTTTATTAAGTAAAGACTGTTTGCGGTGACACCATGTAAAAATTATCTTTTGAGTAGTAAATAGTTCTGAAAAGAACCGGTAGGTTACAACTCATCGTTTAGATCAGTATGCTCTGGTCGTCTTCACAGAACCGGTTGGTTACAACTCGACGTTTCGATCAGTTTGCTCTGATCGTCTTCACAGAGCATAACAAGGATATGTGAAGACGATCCGAGTATACTGATCGAAACGTCGAGTTGTAACCAACCAGTTCTTTTCAGAACTATTTACTACTCAAAGGAGAATTCTACATGGTTTCACTGCAAACAGTCATCACTTATCCTTTTCACCGTGCAAAGCAACAAGTCTTACTGCCTTAACCCTCCTACTGTTTGACCATTTGAAACCATTCAAAATTTCCACTTATCAAAATGCCCATTGGTTTTGTACACACATGGTGATACTATTTGAACAGTGTTGGTAGCAAGCTTTACTACCATTCAAATCCATTCAAATGCATAGAGGGTCCATTGATTCACCACTTAGAAGTATCCAAACAAGGTTTTGTATTAGCTGTACTACCATTTGGAAAGATCCATACAAGGTTTTGTATTAGCTGACCTACCATTCCAAACCATTTGGGGGAATCAATACTGTACACAGTTATTTCACCATTCAAAACCACAAAAGCGAATGGTTTCAAATGGTGGATCAACTTGTATGAAAAAGGTACCAGAAGTAGGAGGGTTAAAGTGGTTTTTAATTTTAAAATATCCAAGTAAGGCCTTGATTTTTATTTAAGAAGGAGCCCTAGGTAGTCTTCCTTTTATAATGCACATTGCAAGTCTTAGCTTTTATACCCTATAATGCGATTATGTGACCCTACAGGGTCTTCCTAAGTAGCCCAGAAATCTTTCACAATGCACCAACCAAACTTTTAAAGCTTGCCATTTTCCCTAATCCTGCAATTAGCCCATCGCATCAAAGCCTTGCCCCCTGGAAATCTCTTACACTCTGTGTGTACAGTAACATGTACAATTGTACATGTACATGTACATGGTACTGTAATCAAACTTGTAGGAGAAAATGGCATTCGATTATGGGCATATCTTACGCGCAGCACGCACACTCAACAGATCTGATTGGTCAATAAGTGTGTTTTTTTATTGACAGCTGTCGATTGGCCAGTTGCATGGGCTATCAGTCACGTACTCTCTATAAACCATTAGGTGGAGAGTGAGGACAATGTTGCATGATGGGTGGTTAATTTATTGCCCGAAAACCCAGAACAGATTCATTCAGAAGGCAAAAGAAAACAGACATAGAGAACACTGGCCGATATTCATAAAAGCTTGCTAAGCCTAGTTGGCAACTAAAGTGGCCCCTAGTTGACAGCTAAGCCTAGTTGGAAGCTAAGTGATATTCATAAAACTTTGCTAAGCTTAGGTGGTTGCTAAGTTGGCTGCTAACGCTAGAGTTGATCTGGGGTGTCTCTAAGTCACTAGTTGGCAACTAAATCATTTGTGGGTTATACATCGAGCAGCGAACATGGCGAGACGTATACTTGAGCTTGCACAACTAAACCGTGCAATGCGCAGAGAACGTGTTTTCAGAGACAGACGAAACCCCATTGACATCTTTAATGATGACGAATTGGTGAAAAGGTACAGATTTTCACGTGCAGGGATTCTCTTCATCGCGGATTTGGTAACACCCGAGATTGAACGCCCAACAGGGAGGAACCAAGCTCTGCTTCCGTATCAGCAGGTAATAATTGCCTTACAATATTATGCAACAGGGACATTTCACACTGTTGTCGGCGATCCCCTCCAAGTGTCACAACCGACTGGTTGTAGAGCAATCCATCGTGTGTCTCGTGCGTTGGCAGGAAAAATAAATGATTTTGTGAAATTTCCAGTTGAAAGGAACATTGCAAGAATGAACGATGGATTTTATAGAATACGAAATTTCTCCGATTTTGTGGTTTCGCGAACTGCCCAACGTCCTAGCTGTCTGCTAGAAATATCTAGCTGGCAACTAGCTGGCAACATTCTTAGCAAGGTTTTATGAATACAAAATTAGTTGGTAACCACGGAGCAGGAAACTACGGATTTAGCAGGCTGCTAAGGCCTAGTTGGCTGCTAAGTTAGCAGGCTTTTATGAATATCGGCACAGGTATTTCCCATTGCTAGTTTCCATCACAACCTTTGCAGAAGACTCTGTTAGGGTCTTGTTTGTGCACTTAAAATCCAGCCATTTTGGGGGGTTTAGTAAGCAGTTTGCAACAGCTAATTAATTATTTATAAGACATTTCCCTATGAGATGGTGGATATGAAGATAAATGGGTCCAGCATACCAATAGTTCCATGCTCAAGGCAATACCACAACAAGGAAAGTCAAAAACATTGCAGAAGGACCTTGGTTCCATCCTGCTGTTTTGTATTGTAACTGACTAGTGTATGTGTGGGGTGGTTCTAGGTGTTGGTTAACCCTCCTACACATGGAGGCCACTCCGATCCACAAAATTCTGCTCTTGAGCAACCTTCAGTACATACATGTACAAGCCTGCTGTCCTTTCCAAGTAATCTTACAAAATCAACTGTGTGCCACCCAAGGCCACTGTAAATGTTTGAACATATTAGTATGGCCTGCAATGTATCAATGGGAGACCACCTTACCCTGCAATCTCAGTGGTGTGACAGTGCACAGAAGGGTAACCATAGGAGGCCACTGGCAACAGCTAATGGCTTGGAGTGGCCTGAATGGGTTGTTTCAAAAATTGCACTGATTGTAGGAGAGTTCAATTAATGTGTATCAAAGACAGTGCCCTTCAATCTACACATATGTGGATCACTCCGCCCCTTTGCATCAATACACCCATCAGGCCTGTCAATCAAACAGTATGGATTGACCAATGGGAGTTCACTAAACTTGACAACAGCTGCTGCTTACAACAGCTGCTGCAACCTGTAATTATCTCCATTCTTCATGTAGATCACTCCGCCCCTTTGCATCAATACACCCATCAGGCCTGTCAATCAAACAGTATGGATTGACCAATGGGAGTTCACTAAACATGACAACAGCTGCTGCAACCTGTAATTATCTCCATTCTTCATGTGGATCACTCCGCCCCTTTGCATCAATACACCCATCAGGCCTGTCAATCAAACAGTATGGATTGACCAATGGGAGTTCACTAAACATGACAACATCTGCTGCTTACAACAGCTGCTGCAACCTGTAATTATCTCCATTCTTCATGTAGATCACTCCGCCCCTTTGCATCAATACACCCATCAGGCCTGTCAATCAAACAGTATGGATTGACCAATGGGAGTTCACTAAACATGACAACATCTGCTGCTTACAACAGCTGCTGCAACCTGTAATTATCTCCATTCTTCATGTAGATCACTCCGCCCCTTTGCATCAATACACCCATCAGGCCTGTCAATCAAACAGTATGGATTGACCAATGGGAGTTCACTAAACATGACAACCGTCTGCTGCTTACAACAGCTGCTGCAACCTGTAATTATCTCCATTCTTCATGTAGATCACTCCGCCCCTTTGCATCAATACACCCATCAGGCCCGTCAATCAAACAGTATGGATTGACCAATGGGAGTTCACTAAACATGACAACCGTCTGCTGCTTACAACAGCTGCTGCAACCTGTAATTATCTCCATTCTTCATGTAGAGCACTCCGCCCCTTTGCATCAATACACCCATCAGGCCCGTCAATCAAACAGTATGGATTGACCAATGGGAGTTCACTAAACATGACAACATCTGCTGCTTACAACAGCTGCTGCAACCTGTAATTATCTCCATTCTTCATGTAGATCACTCCGCCCCTTTGCATCAATACACCCATCAGGCCTGTCAATCAAACAGTATGGATTGACCAATGGGAGTTCACTAAACATGACAACATCTGCTGCTTACAACAGCTGCTGCAACCTGTAATTATCTCCATTCTTCATGTAGATCACTCCGCCCCTTTGCATCAATACACCCATCAGGCCCGTCAATCAAACAGTATGGATTGACCAATGGGAGTTCACTAAACTTGACAACATCTGCTGCTTACAACAGCTGCTGCAACCTGTAATTATCTCCATTCTTCATGTGGATCACTCCGCCCCTTTGCATCAATACACCCATCAGGCCTGTCAATCAAACAGTATGGATTGACCAATGGGAGTTCACTAAACTTGACAACATCTGCTGCTTACAACAGCTGCTGCAACCTGTAATTATCTCCATTCTTCATGTAGATCACTCCGCCCCTTTGCATCAATACACCCATCAGGCCTGTCAATCAAACAGTATGGATTGACCAATGGGAGTTCACTTAACCTGACAACTGTTGCTAACCGACATTCACCCCAGTCAGGTGTTCTTATAGTATCCACTTTGGTGGTGAATAAAATCATCTAGATTATCAACAGCAACACAAATAAACACAAATTTATTATAATTTTTTTTTCAAGTAAATTTAGAAGACTGACTGCCTAGCATTGAAATATTGAAACACTTGTGCAAAATCTCGCCAATAACAAACAAGAAAATAATTCCATGACAAGTGCATTGCCATACACAAGAAATACTGCAAATGGTTCTCATCAGAGAGACAGATTTTCCCGTAGGGGTGATTTTTAATCAGTCTTTGCCATCCTCCCCTAACACCTGATCAGACAGCGTAGCACCATTTAACACAATCCCATGGCTACTTGGTGCATATCTGCTTCACACATTGACATGTACCACAAGTATGTTTACGTACATGAAGTGTGCCAACCTGCTTATAACCCAGTCTGCGGCATTGTACTCCAAATGCGCGCACGCTCAACGAGCATGCTGACAAGTTTGGCTACGCCACCTTGGGGCATCATGGGATAATTAAGCGCTCAGTGCCCGTTGCAAGTCCCAAAATGGGACGAGAATAGAGAGTCTTACAAATACGCACTTGTAGGTAATATGTGACCCGCTCTGGCAAAACCTTCTCTTCATTTACCATAATGCGTAACAGCCATGAAAAGGTCAAAAACTGACCCCAGGGACCGGTTTAAGGGACCGGTTTTCATGTCACCATATAGAGCATTTTCTCTAGATTTTGATGGAAAAAGAAAAATCCTGAAACGTTGTTGGGAACATTGTTAATTTTCACGATAAATTCGTTTAGTAAGCTTGCACCTCAGTTTGTGGAATACAGTATCATGAATGGCCCGAATCGTTGTGTTGTGCACGAGAAAATATGGAAATGCATTTAGATTTTTTGTATTCATTCTAACACGGATTTTACAAAACAGTATATTATTTTTTCCTAAATTTGAACTGGAAATGATTTAACTTTTCTTAAAAATGGTAGCCCCTCGGAAGAAAATTATATGTACCGTAGAGAAGATTAATACCATCATCAGCTTTAAACTAAATAAGTTTTCAATTAAAATTTTACCACTTGGTAATTTTTGAGCTGCAAATTCCATACCTTACCTTTAAATTGTATAGCTGAGTTACCAATTCCCAAAAGCATTTTAAGCATGCCTGCTTGAGTATGCAGAACACCACGGCATGCACTGACTTTGGCCACCAGGAAGAGATTATTGTAAGCTTGCATAGCTCTTCAAGCTGTCACTGATTGCTCTTCAAGGGATGTCCATTGCCGTCTTTATGTACATACTAAAATCCCCATCCAAAATGATCAACATTTTACCCAGTGCTTGCGTGATGTAAAGCTGATGATGGCACCACACATAAGGGAAAAAAATCTAAATTTCTTTGAAAATAAATTCATTCCTCCCATAGTTTCTTGGGACTTACCTGTCCAGACTACGAATGGATTGATTACAAACGTTTACGTTTACGACAGTTTTTTTTATTGTGGCACTGTTTGAAAAACAGCACCCCTTTTCTGTAATGGCATTTCACAATTGAAGGTGTCTATAAATTAAACAAAAATTAACAGGAATGTGAATACTTTTCCCACTATTTACTGATGGTGAGTGATGAAACTTTTACAGATTGGCTGTTTAATGTTCTTCTTGACAGTTTCACCAGAGTTGCCAATCTGAGAATATACATGTGTGCATTAGCGCCGTGTGCATTCTCTATATAGAGTTGTAAAATTGTGTTGGTTCTGAAAAGGACCATTGCTTTGAGAACACAATCGATCAGTTTTTGTCTTCAGGAGAATGGAGACGATCAGAGTATACTGATCGGACCACTGGTTCTTTTCAGAACAACACAAATGGAGAATATTGCTACAGCAAATCTTCCTAGACTACACTTCCCCCCATGCAAAGCTTCAGATCTAAGAAAACTTACTCTGGCTTCAGTAAAAGTCAACGAAAACCCCCCCATAGGCACCCAGATTTTTCATTCATCAGTTAAAAAAACAAATTCATTTCCGCCATTAAAAAAAAAGTGACATTGAATAATCCTTTGACATTTGAAGGGGAGCTTGGTCAATTGTGATTCTTCACAATGGTGTAACCGTGTATAATGTTCACCAGATAAAACACCAAATCGTAACTAAAAGCCAAAAACCTAATCCTCCGATCAGAGATATTTTTGGAATGACAGATGTTGCCATCTGGTCTGTGGAATGCCTTTATGATTTTTGTAAAGAGATATTCGGAGTGAGTTGTGTTACAGTATGCCCAGAGCATAAATACATCTAGAAAGTTAAAGTTCATTCTTGGTCAGATTCCAAAGAAAGAGTAGATGGCTTCATAGTGTATCCAGATTGATTAATTTATGATTTATGAAACATCTTTACAAAAGATGCATAACAATTAAAGATGTATTGCCCATATTTTACCAGTACTTTCCAAACTTTGTCATTGAAACATCAATTATGTCCTTTTTGAAAGGGGGAAAAACACTTTGAAAAGAGATATTCACAAAATAATTGTCAGAACTTGGATTTACATAATAATAATAATAATAATATGTGGACTTACATAGCGCACGTATCCACCAACTAAGTGGTGCTCAAGGCGCATTATATCATTACCCCTGCTCATAAGGCTCATAAATCATTCCTGAAACCATCTCAGCTCCCTGGGGAGTATACAGCTCAATTGCTGCCATTACAGCGCATATAGGGCTAATCAACCAACTCTGCCCTCACAGGTACCCATTTAACCCCTGGGTGGAGAGAAGCAATTATGGTTAAGTGTCTTGCTCAAGGACACAAGTGTCACGGCCGGGATTCGAACCCACATTCTGCTGCTAACACCAGAACTTGAGTCCGGTAAGCTAGACCGCTCGGCCACGACACTCCACATGTACAGTATGCGTCAAAATTAATTTATGACAGGACAAACCATGAATTTATTTTGGTACATATTTACTGTAAAACCACGATTATTTTGAGAAGTGTGTAATTTTAAAGCACTTGTATGACCTTCATCAAGTTTATAATCAATGTTATGATGAAAAAGACAATTGCTGGAAATTGTCAATAAAACAGCGATAAACACGGGCGATGCATCTTTAAACGGGCGATGCATCTTTAAACGGGCGATGCATCTTTAAACGGGCGATGCATCTTTAAACGGGCGATGCATCTTTAAACGGGCGATGCATCTTTAAAGGCTTGCATACCTTTGGTATTCCCAAAAAACATCAATGATCACAGTTTACCATTAAATAATAATTGATGTACATGTAAAGTTGATGATCTTATCAACAACAACAAAAATAGTTGTATAGAAGAATAATGATTCGCACCCAATTTCTCAGGGGTGTTCCTCAACTTTCATTTCATACTCACAATAACTGGGGGAGGGGGGGTTTATGGGACGGGGTTTGGTGGAACAGGGACAGGGTTTAGGGGAACGTGGTCTGTAGTATTCTCTGTACTTACTTGAGAATGTTGATAACTTTGGACAGCCCCTTAAGCAGTAAAATCTTGCTTACCGCTATTAAAAAGCAATACTATGAAGTACTTGGCCCCACATCATGAAATGATATCAAAACCTCTTTATACGTACATAGGCTGTTATCAATTAAAACAAGGCTGGACATGTACATGTAGACAGATAGGTTTTGGAGTGACACTTATAACAATGCCACATGTACAGTTGGGTGTTGTCACAAACCGATATTGCCACGTACTGGTGTTGCAATTCCACGGTGACCTGAAGTGACCTTTCCCTGTACATCCTCCAGAGATACCTGAAACGTGACAATCATCACCTTGTCATAGCTTTTGCTAAGAAGACAGATGAAAATGATTAAGAAATGAAGAACGCCGGAGGCTCTCTCTCCAATTAGATCCCGCATCATTTGATATTCTTGCATATTTTTTCCCCCAGTGTGAATGTTTGTTTTCACATGGAGAGATTCCTTCTAAAGGTCAGATTTATTCCCTGGCATCTTTACATCTCATTGGCATTAAGACTTTATCATCAATACCATACTAAAAACACATATCCGAAGCCATATACTAAATACTTGCATTCCTATACCTGTAAATGTACTTAAGTGATTTCCATAAATGTGAATACAGATTGTTCATTATAAAGTATCCATTCAAGAGGGCATGGAATCAATGTCCTAGTTTAAGATGAACACAGTGACTGAAAATTACTGGCCCATTTATGCAGCAGCAATGGTAATATGACCTTACCATGTGGGGTCACTGAGTTAATCTGAAACTAGCGCTCAGATTCCAATGATATTGATGATATTGTCCCTTGAAGTGATTTCCCCTCAAATGTCAGTGTAGATTGTTCATCATAAAGTATTCATTTCTCTCAAACTAGAGGCAAAAGTATACGCTTTTTGTAAAAGGTTTTCATACATGTACATGTATGCATTTAAGATCAAGTAATATTATGGTTAGAAGCCAACCTGTGAAATTTTCAGCTCAGTTGATCCGTACATTTCTTTATTTCTCAGAAAAGTTTGATTTTTCAATCTGAAAGTTTTTATAATTTTGGATTCATAATACTTTATACAAAGATAATAATAATAATAATTTATTACATTTATAGTGCGCCTTCTCCATCCGAAGATGTTCGAGGGCGCAATTACATCAAGACTCAATAATACATGTACAGTAAAGCCCAAAAAAATCATACAATATGAATCCAAAAGACTATACAAATTCAGCATAAAAATACACACAATTACAGTCAGACACCCTCACCCCTAAAGGGGGGAGGGGAAAATTCAGGAAATATGGTGATATTGTCCTCTCATTTCTGAGATAAAGTGCAAAAGTTCTTTTACAATTCTCGCACTGTTCACTTAAGAAATGTTTGCGGATTATTGATCTGCCTTGAATTTTTTTATTAAAATGTTAAAAATGTACCATTCTTGTACAGGTTTTGTTTGAAAGTCAAGTGCACTTGCATGCACAACATAATATGCAATGTTAATCATTCAGATTTAGGTAAAAAATTCATTAGTAACCAGAAGTGATTAATATTAATAGTATGTTGGGATGTTAAAGACGTGAACAAACTTTGATGAGGATGACTCAAGTTTGTGTTGCATGTGTTTTGATTGTAAGTTGGTTTAGGGTTGCGATTCCAGTAATTATCCCATCAGACATTTAGGCTCGTACCATTGCGGGGACCCGGTGTGACCTAATAGCCAGTCTGGTTAACATTCCAAGAACCTAAAATCAACCCCTGAAGGCATATCGTTGCAGTGCGATACCAGAATCGGAATAAATATTTAGCTGCCCAACCTGGTGTAAAGTCAGTCTTGATTGATTCCTGGTTGCGTTGAGATAGTCCAATGCTGCGTGGTGTTTATCTTGAGTTATTATGTGCTGTCGTCACCGGATGACTGCAGGGATTTATGGACTCCAGCAAGTTTCATTTCAACACATGAGCAGTGACTTCCAACCGGAGTATGTCTTGTCCTGTAATGTCATTCACGGCATTTAGACGGAAAAACCACGTCAAGAATTTTGGCTTCTGGTTTGATTCACCATGGCATGGATGCGTCAGCATCTCTCGGAATTTAGACAACACTATCGCGGCACCAATTCCACAGCCATATAATTATAAGTTGGTTATATTAAATGGAAGGTACAACGTTGCTCATTTCTTGATTACAAAATTACTGAGTTATCATTCAGACTTGTAGTCAAGTACTTTTTCATGAGTGTGAGTACAGAAAATTGTACTCGAGTATGAGTACGAGTGTGAGTACCATAAATCTGTTATCCTCCAAAAGCTAACTTTGGATGTGAAATTGGTAAAGGTGCCAATCATCCTAAACTAAATTGTTCTGTCGTGGTGTTCTCATTTCAGAGAAAACACACAAAGAATAGGCACAATTACACAAAAGTTGCCGATGGATATGCGCCTGGTCTGATTTTGATTCAGACTGGTCTGCACATCGCCCATGCATACAACCCCAACGTTTTGACCAATCAGGTCATCTAAACTGTTTGGGTCATTAACCCTAACTCCCTAGACAACAAAGGCAGTTGGAGGATTTTGAAGGATTTTTATTGTTCACTAACAATGCTTAGGGAGTTAAGGTTAAGCTGGTGTGTGACACGCAGGGGAAAATTGAACCAATCAGAGTGACACAGTTTGTCTGGCTTCATTTCTGAATTGTTTCGATTATTTTTTTTTTCAAAAACAAATATATATAAATATTTCTAAATTTTGGAAAATAACATTGATATGGGCATTTATTAACCCTCCTACTGTTTGACCATTTGAAACCATTCAAAATTTCCACTTACCAAAATGCCCATTGGTTTTGTAAACACATGGTGATACCATTTGAACAGTGTTGGTAGCAAGCTTTACTACCATTCAAATCCATTCAAATGCATAGAGGGTCCATTGATTCACCACTTAGAAGTATCCAAACAAGGTTTTGTATTAGCTGTACTACCATTTGGAAAGATCCATACAAGGTTTTGTATTAGCTGACCTACCATTCAAAACCATTTGGGGGAATCAATACTGTACACAGTTATTTCACCATTCAAAACCACAAAAGCGAATGGTTTCAAATGGTGGATCAGCTTGTATGAAAAAGGTACCAGAAGTAGGAGGGTTAATGGAAATGAGAGGTTAACACTTGGTCTTATACCACAGAATATAGACTTCTTTGGTCATGTCCAAGGATGGTAAAGAACCTAGCCTTCGGCTCTGTCCTTTATTGCCCGTGGGGCATGGCTCCATCTTTCTGTATACCCTGTGGTAATTACAAACTTTTATTCCCTAAATAATGCACATCTGCAGGCACGAAAGCAAGGAGTAGACATTCTTGGAAGTATTCAATTAATATTTGGTCTATATTACTGGTATTCACCTGAAGATATGTTGAAGGTATCTGAAGTGTCTATTGTAAAAGTAACCTTTCTTTTGTATGTGTTTTTGTACAGCCTAGTAATAGTAACAACAGACCACAGCAAACTCAACTGAAATCGGTAGGTTCTCACATTTCTTATGTTACATGTACGTCAGTGTATATGCTGTAAGAATTGTTCATATCAAGGGTGTGATTTGTCCAGATTTTTCCGGATTTTTAGATTTTTACAAATTGCAATGTTGTGATCCTCCAGATTTTAAAGATTTAAGCAATAAAGGAAAGCAAAGCAAACGCTCAGAACTATAGATTTCACCCCAGCGCTGTTCACAACAGCGGCCCCAATACCCCTAGCAAAATTTACGTGGATTTTTCAAAACTGCCCAATCACACTCCTGTCATATCGATAATTCCTGATAGTCGCCGTCTTTACAGACAACTTAGATTTGGCTTTGAGCTGCATCAAGTTTTCTAATTTCCTACGCAGTGAAAGTGCTCCACCGACCAAGGATGTACGGAATTTGTTGAAATGCCTACGTGCTTACGCATTATGCATACTAGTGCGTTAAAAAATGGTTAGTCATTGCCCGTAAAGATGGCTAACTTTTCATGGTGTGGCATCAAGTCAATACCATCTATGCCTTAAACTTTTGCAATGACCAAAAATATTCAGAGCATGGAGAATGATGTATACTTTTTAATACATTTGAAAAGATTTTCTCCTGAGGACGATTTTCTCCTGAGGATGATCAGAGCATACTGATCGAAACGTCGAGTTGTAACATCCAGTTCTTTTCAGAACTAATCACTTCTCAATAGAGACTTTCACATCGTGTCGCCGCAATTAGATTTACTTATCCTCTTCACCATGCAAAGTTGCAAGTTTTACCTAAAAGATTTTTCCTCGAATATTGCAACTTTTTTGAATAGTTGGCTATTCAGTTGTTGAATACTTTAAATGTTTATTTCATAAATTTGCTTCTTCCAATTTTCTGATACAGAGAAGTCCTTCCACAGATAGCAATCAGAACAAAATGACGGCTCACGTCCATGCAGAAATCTCACAGCAGCCCAGGTAAGAAAGCCCTACCCAGGTTTGAACCCCTGCCCATGTAAGAATATGTACATCAAAAGGATTGCATTATTAACTCGTTTTGGACGGTGCGCCCTTTTAGAAGCCCATATGCGTGTCGTAAACGGACGGCGCGCCCTTTTAGAAGCCCAATGTGCACACGACATAGGCCCGACGTCATCACCTGACAACATCGTTGTGTTTCGACTTGTTTTGACAACAGAATACGCAACTAACCAGTAAGAATTCGAGGTCATGTACCTTCAATGCAAATTAGCTAATAAATATTGACTATTGATGACGTTTATGACTACGAGAACAGACGAAACACTCCGATCCGAGAGCTCAGATTGTGTGAAGTTTTTGTTTACGTTAATGACACATGACCCTATGCGGTTTACCACACACGTTGAATTAAAAATGGCGGCCTCCATGGAACTCACAACAAGATGCGAAACACACGATATTTTCATGGAATTATGAAGTGGGAAGTGCTGATGAAGGTGATTATGCTGACGATGTTGACTTTGAACACCCTGACAGTGATGGAAGTTTTGATTTTTAGGGAAAAAACGACCGTAAAAGCTGTAAATCTGATATGTACCAAGTACAAAAGCGATATTAGCGATACGGTATGTTGTATCAATGTTGTAAATTATGATTTTTGTTACATAAACAGTGGGTTTCAAACCATTATGGGTAATATTATTATGCCCTGACATATTCTAACATAAACAAACCACCTTTGTTTATCATACAATGCATATTTCCAATACCTTGTAGATTTATTGATATTTATTCTGCGGAACGATAAACATAAGTTTATATTTGGATGGCCGCAATGCATTATGGGTATTCCCAACATGACCCCCATCTCAATATTCACACTCAGTAAGTCATAACCTTTATTTTGATACCTTACTCTCTTCAATTGGCAAAAGATGAAAAATATTATTAATAATTTCCACACTTGACCTTGATGTTTAGAGTATCAAATTACAGTACCAAATTACACTAATTACATTAATTCCGTCCATACATGTAAAATAACTCCGGCTAGAAAGAGTTAATACATCATAGTTACACGTAGGTCTGATACTTTTGCAGTATACATGTACATGTACATTTTGGAAAATTTACAAAATAATGGTTTTTTTGGCCTCCTCCCCAAAAAAGCGAAGGTTCAACATTGGTTATGTTGGCAAAATTTCTTTAACCCTAACCTTCCCAAATCCTCCAAAATCCTCTTTACTAAAGTGAAGGATTTTGAAGGATTTTGAAGGATTGAGGTTACATGCTACATGCTCTTTGCTAAAGTGAAGGATTTTGGAGGATTGAGGTTATTAGGCATACTTGCCTTTCCATGGTACATGTACATCCATGTTTGTTGTAGTGATTGCAAGGTCAGTGCTTGGGTCAGTGGACACTGCTTATTGCTCCATGCATGCAGGGACGGTCCCTGGCCATGTACATGTATCACAGATTAGAAACACATGTGTGCATACATGTCATGTGCTTGCTTTACTACTGAAGGATTTTGGAGGATTCAGGTTATGTGTAAGCAAATGGGCCAAGGGAGTTTGCTTAGGGGTCGTCCAAAATTGTCAACATTTTTAAGGTAGTACAGAGAAAACCACTGGGGGAATGTTGATTTTATATGTTGATTTTATATGTTGAAAAGTACTTATTTGGGGTGGGAGAGCTAGGAGGTCTTGAAACATGGTACTCTTTGTTCTACTTATGTTGATGAGTTTGCTTAGGGGTCGTCCAAAATTGTCAACTTTTTAAGATAGTACAGAGAGAACCATTATGGAAACCAGATACCAGATTCTTAATATTTTGGCCCGACATTACTTCGTCAATTGAAATTATGTTTCGTTCAACCACTCAGGTACTCAAAGAGGCAAACCAACTTAATTTTAAGTTCTGTTCTATATATATCCAAATATTCATAAAAAAGTATAATTTTGTCTGTTTTTTCTTCTTTTTTTCAGAGGAGGGGAGAGCCATGTGAAGTATTCCTTTGATCTCGATGTGGATTACATCACAGAAAGACTCATTGGTAAAACATTCTCTCTTTTCCATCGCTCAGGACAGTGTTTTGGTTTTTGCTTGTTTTTTTTTGTTTTTGTTTTTTTTTAATTTTAAAGGCTTATTGGTAAAAAAAATTTATTTGCTATCATCCAATTCAGTATTTATTGTTTCTTGATTTTCTTTCTTCATTTGTATTTGTCTATTTGTATATTAGTTTATTTGTCAATATTACTTTATAATTTAAGGGATTTTTGTATTCCATTAATCATAAATGTCATGTCCAAAAAATTTACAGGCAATGTGGGTGAATTATTTTATTTGCATTTTGGTATAAGATTAACAAGTTTCGACAATTTTTTTTTTTTTTTCTTGTTTTTTTTCTTAGTTGAGTTCTGAAAACAAACCAATGTTTCATTTCCTTATCAGGTGTGTCCTTTCCTTCGGGTGGTTTAGAGGCACAATACCGTAGCAACCTCAGGGATGTCGTAGGAATGTTGAAGAGTAAACATCTGGACAATTATGTCATTTTTAATCTCTCCCAGAAGCGCCATGACCTCAATAAACTCAATCCGCAGGTGAGTGTGTAGCACTTATTCCGGAAGGATGGGACCTCACGCTAATGGCTTTTGGATGCTAATGGACTAGCGGCCCTCAGAAAAAATACACAGAATTAGAAGTTGATTGCCTATATGGCAGCGTGCCAGTCACGTAACAGTACAGGATTTCGACCATTCATGAGGTTGTAAATCCACAGACTAATGACAAGGTCTTAAAATAAGGAACCAGTGCATTCTGAGTGATTTGCCACCATGCGCAAGGACTGTACTTTATTCACACCTGCATTTAATGTACACTACTCTGTGAAGGCACCAATGAAGTGCATGTTTTGCAATTCTTCTTCTGTAGCCCAGTCCTATCAAGTTTCATTTGGAACGAGCCGGGAGTAATAGACTGCTGACGGTATTGATAGTTGGAGAGGCTGCCAACTAGATGTTCATGCAGTGAATATACATGTAGAATATATGTATATATATATGTCTTGACAGATGTCTGTGTGGCTTGCATGTCAGGTACAATCTAAACGGAGTCGTATTTTATGTCAGTTAATAAACAAGCCTGATGTATTCTTACAGGTGTATGATCTTGGCTGGCCGGACCATCTGGCCCCACCATTGGAGAAGCTATGCAGTATCTGTAAGCACATTGAGACATGGATGAAGGCAGACTCCCAGCATGTGGTCGTACTGCATTGTAAGGTATGAGTACAGTTTCATGCGCATCGTAGCCCTCTAGTGGTGAAAAAGCACCCAGTCTACAAATCCCCATAGTCTGTATGCACTTGAAGTACTTTATATGAAGTTGAAACTCATCTCTGGTAACTGTTAGTGGAGTCTATATAGAGCACTATATAGTAACGACCCAAGTGACAGTTGCTGCTTGCATACAGGGCGCCCTCTATAGGATATGCACAGAACAGAATGTCATTGGGTCTTCAGTCATCCTTGAACTAGAGTTAAAGGATGATGTAAACAGTGTTGTTGAAAGGTTGAATATGGGGTGTTTCGACAAGTTTCGTACAGAATTTTCTGCGAAAGGTGCACCTTTCCATAAAATCACATAGAATCAGGAACTGTTTTCATTGATGAAAATATTTTTTTTAAATAACGCGGCGCGTCTGAAAACCATTTTTCGCAGTTAATCTATAGCCATTTTACTCAACTTACACAAATAACCAGTCTCTCGACGATGTCAAAACGAAGAGAAAACCAGTACATTCCATATCAGAACCAATGATCTGACTTTAATAGCGATAGTCGGGTGAGATGGTGTTAACCCAAATCGAATCGACAACGAAACCTCACCATGCAAAGCCTGAAATCTTTCATCTGTAGCCAGTTTGCAATTTTATTATTTTACAATAATTTTCCTTGTGAATAATCTGTGGGTTTTTTTTTGCAGGGTGGCAGAGGTCCTATAGGGATGGTTGTCCTTGCCTACATGAATTACATTAATATCACCTCCAAGTAAGTTTGTTTGAATTTATATAATCAGGCTATTTGACTTGTTTTTGTTCAGCCACAAATCACTTTTGATAGAATACAACATAATTCACATTAATTTTCCACCCACTGATGTCTGCTATGAACTGCATTGCTTACATGCATGTTGAGGAATTAATTTCTCAGTTTTCCATTGCTTAACCCTGAAAGTTCACCTGTGTTTTTAGCAATTGTACTGGCAATTTTGTGGAATTTCTGTTTTCATCTGAACATTGATGATTTTCTTTTAAAGAGCTAACACTCTTATGGACTCCAGCAAGTTTCATTTTAACACATGAGCAGTGACTTCCAAGACTATAACCATATGCAGACCTCCCAACATGTACGATTTTGGTGTACTTTTTATGATTTTTCACCCATTTTACGCTTTTACGATTTTATTCTTCATTTGTACGATTTTTGACAATGCCGTTTTTAAAGTTTTTTTAAAAATCTTTTTTAATTTGTAATTTTTTTATTTTGCGCGCCATAGGCCGTGCAAGTCTCATGGGCAAGACTTAACACAGTCTATTCCTGTGTGGTCTGTTGTTTCCGGTCGTGCGGTCTGCATAATCGCATTCACTGTAATACGTTCGATCTCTGAAGGGCAAAGGAGGGACTGTCAACTAGTTTATGAATAGACGACGTGCGTGCAAACTGATACTCTGTGGAAGCGTGGCTTCTGTACACATGTATGCAGACTGTACACGATATGTATGCAGACGTGTTGCATACGTTACACACGATGCTACCGGCTTGAAAGAAAGTACTATTTTTGAAAACTGAATGTTGGGAGGTCTGCATATGTTAAAACTGATCAATCTTAAATGAAATACTTCAAAAAATAATTGTTGGTTTAATTTATCATGGGACCCACAAATGAATTCATTTTGGGACATGTTTACCACAGGCTTCCCCTCGAAACCTATAAAACCTATAAAAACCTATAAAAACCTATAAAAACCTATATTTCAAAATGGGAACCTTTATTTCCCCCAAAAAAACTATATTAACCTATAAAAACCTATATTTTTAATCCCCTGCAACACATTTTCAACTTACTCCTAAAATCGCTTTGAAGAAAAATTACTTCCCAAGTATAAAGAGATGAAGCCAAAACAGTAGCCAAACTATAACATGTGCACCGCTCTTAGATTTTTCTGCCGGACAGGGTATGGGGGTAATGTACTTTGTTGCAAAAAGTACTCAGAAGGTAGGCAATTTACCAAAAACTTGTTACTTAACACTGCATAATCACGGGAAATAACCTATAAAAACCTATATTTTGCTTAAAAACCTATTTAAAAAACCTTTATTTGGTAGATTAGGCACTGGGAGGCCTGTAACCATGCAAAATGTGTCATTTTACTTAAGGAAAGGAAAACAAACATTTTTAAAAAAGAAATTCAACAGTAATGTTCAGATGAAAACAAAAAATCCCTGGAAATTGTTGGTAACATTGAGTCAAAACAAGGACATTGTATCTTCAAGTATAAGACTTGGTAAAATGTCCCTATGTGATGTACAACTAACCGATAACATTTATATGTTTAGATATGGTTAACCGACCATGTGATGTACAACTAATCCATAACATTTATATGTTTAGATATGGTTAACCGACCATGTGATGTACAACTAATCCATAACATTTATATGTTTAGATATGGTTAACCGACCATGTGATGTACAACTAATCCATAACATTTATATGTTTAGATATGGTTAACCGACCATGTGATGTACAACTAATCCATAACATTTATATGTTTAGATATGGTTAACCAAACGAATACTAAAATATTTTGTATGTAAATAAAACAAATTTCCAGCCAGTGTACAGTGTACCCTAACCAACCCAAATCCTGTAAAATGGGACAAAACCTCTTAAAATGGGACAAAATTAATACCTGGCAAGAAGTACAGTCCATAAGTGCTGAATATGAAAGATCAATGAAAATGCATGGTGCATTTTGAAGATAATTAGGGCATGTTTCCAAACGTGCACTGATGGATTTTGGAGGATTTAGGAAGGTTCCTAGCCAGGATAACTAGGGGGTTAGGGTTAATGCATGACCAAACAGGCATTGCAGGGTGTATCAGTCAGTTTTGTTTATTATTCTTGTGATCAGCTCGGAGACAGCAATGGACAGGTACGCCATGAAACGTTTTCTGGAGGCCAAGACGGAATCGGCAATGCATCCATCTCAGCATCGTTATGTCAACTACTTCACCGGTCTCCTCATGAGGTCAATACAGGTCAACAGTTCACCGCTGTTCTTACATCATGTATTGATCCATGGAGTACCAAACTATGACATCAATGGAGGTACGTATTTGTACAAGCTATGACATCAATGGAGGTATGTATTTGTACGAACTATGACATCAATGGAGGTATTTATTTGTGTGAACTATGACATCAATGGAGGTATGTATTTGTGTGAACTATGACATCAATGGAGGTATGTATTTGTGTGAACTATGACATCAATGGAGGTATTTATTTGTACAAACTATGACATCAATGGAGGTATTTATTTGTACGAACTATGACATCAATGGAGGTATTTATTTGTACGAACTATGACATCAATGGAGGTATTTATTTGTGTGAACTATGACATCAATGGAGGTATTTATTTGTGTGAACTATGACATCAATGGAGGTATTTATTTGTGTGAACTATGACATCAATGGAGGTATTTATTTGTGTGAACTATGACATCAATGGAGGTATTTATTTGTACGAACTATGACATCAATGGAGGTATTTATTTGTGTGAACTATGACATCAATGGAGGTATGTATTTGTATGAACTATGACATCAATGGAGGTATGTATTTGTATGAACTATGACATCAATGGAGGTATGTATTTGTATGAACTATGACATCAATGGAGGTATTTATTTGTGTGAACTATGACATCAATGGAGGTATGTATTTGTATGAACTATGACATCAATGGAGGTATGTATTTGTATGAACTATGACATCAATGGAGGTATGTATTTGTATGAACTATGACATCAATGGAGGTATGTATTTGTATGAACTATGACATCAATGGAGGTATGTATTTGTATGAACTATGACATCAATGGAGGTATTTATTTGTACGAACTATGACATCAATGGAGGTATTTATTTGTATGAACTATGACATCAGTGGAGGTATGTATTTGTATGAACTATGACATCAGTGGAGGTATGTATTTGTATGAACTATGACATCAATGGAGGTATGTATTTGTATGAACTATGACATCAGTGGAGGTATGTATTTGTATGAACTATGACATCAATGGAGGTATTTATTTGTATGAACTATGACATCAGTGGAGGTATGTATTTGTGTGAACTATGACATCAATGGAGGTATGTATTTGTATGAACTATGACATCAGTGGAGGTATGTATTTGTATGAACTATGACATCAATGGAGGTATGTATTTGTATGAACTATGACATCAGTGGAGGTATGTATTTGTATGAACTATGACATCAATGGAGGTATTTATTTGTACGAACTATGACATCAATGGAGGTATTTATTTGTGTGAACTATGACATCAATGGAGGTATGTATTTGTGTGAACTATGACATCAATGGAGGTATTTATTTGTACAAACTATGACATCAATGGAGGTATTTATTTGTATGAACTATGACATCAATGGAGGTATGTATTTGTATGAACTATGACATCAATGGAGGTATTTATTTGTATGAACTATGACATCAATGGAGGTATGTATTTGTATGAACTATGACATCAATGGAGGTATGTATTTGTGTGAACTACATGTATGACATCAATGGAGGTATTTATTTGTACAAACTATGACATCAATGGAGGTATTTATTTGTGTGAACTATGACATCAATGGAGGTATTTATTTGTATGAACTATGACATCAATGGAGGTATATATTTGTACAAGCTATGACATCAATGGAGGTACATGTACATATTTGTACAAACTATGACATCAGCGGGGGTATTTATTTGTACAAACTTGAAGCTTCCAAGTTCTAGAAAAATCCGCTGACCACAGACAGAAGCAGAGTTTGTGATGTCATTGAAGACTGTGCTATTGTGACCTGGGCCCAATTTCATGGTGCTGCTTACCACAGAATTCTGCGCTTACGGCGCCATAAAAAGTGTGTGATTCTATGCGCAGAATTCCGCAGTAAGCAGTGCCATGAAATTGGGCCCTGTTGTTAGCTCATTGGTGTAACAGCAAACTATACTATTCAGCTACATGTATGATCAGCACAGTCTGTTTTAGGGTACACAAATTAAAGAAAACATCACAGTGACTGAAAATTGTGCCTGATAATCTGATATGATTTAACCCTAGGTTGTCGACCTTTCCTGAGGGTCTATCAAGGAATGCAGCCCATCTACACATCTCCAGTTTAGTGAGTATATTTCCACATGGACTCATTTATTTTCATTTGCTGGTTATCTGGTTATATCTGTCTGTATCTGTTTACATTCAAAGTGCTCTCGCTAGATATCTATTCAAAAGTCATGTTTGATTTTAAATCAAAAATACCTTGACATCAATATATATAACACAAACTCTGCTCTTGTTTTAACTTAGGCCAAAAAAAAAAGTCTCCGGTTTATGGTCATTGGTTGGCTTCAAAATCGGTGCGGTGATATGCTTCTTTTTTTTCGGGCATCTTTTTTTTCCTTTTTTTCCCCCCCCAACAGGGAAATATGTGATACATTGTATATGCAGGGATCAAATTTCCCATATACAAAGTATGGTGGCTAAGAGAGGCCTCACAAATCAGGCAAACATTCATACCCCTATGTGAAAAAGTCGTTTAAACCACAGCATTCAGCGAGTTCCAGTCGATCCAACAATTTTGGCTGCAATTGGACATCGTTTCATAGCAAATAAAAAAAGAAAATTAAAAATGCCGATGCCGCTGGTCTGAAGTGATGCGTGTGGAGACCAGAAACCGGGGACATTTTTTTTGGCCTTACCTAGTCAGTTTCCCTTTTGGTTTATTTGATTATATAATATTAAAAAATGTTGTATCCTCTTCCAGTGATCCCCCAGACTGCCGCTTCCCAGGTTGTATCATAACATGGGGTGTGATCCCTGGCTGTATCTGACTCATGCCCTGTACAAATATATTGACAAAATAGGGAGACTGCCAACGCAGAGCTAGATGGCTCAGTTGGTAGAGCACTGGCACATCAACCTGGATATCACAGGTTCAAATCCCACTATTGTACAATTGTCTTTGTTCACTCTAAAAGAAAAATTAGTTTCGTACCTAATCATCAGTTTCCCCCTGTGGGTATAATCAAAGTTATAATGAAATTGAAAACTGAACACAAAAATTCTGCAGGATACTAATGTAGTACATACAGTATATGTGACGCGGTATGTCAAAACCAGGCGGATTTGGGCAGGCTACGAATGGAGGAACAGCTGCAAAAATGCCTTGGGGGTGATTTTTTGCAATTTTGAGATTTTTGGACATTTATGATGCTACAAATGTTTAAAATGTTATGTAAAAGTTTCTAACTGAAATTTCATCGACAAATTATTTTTTAAATACTTTTAGTTTTAGAGAGGCATTATAATTTCACAAAATAAAATCTTACTTTCTTTGGTAAATAATGCAATTTCATAACTGAAAAAAGTTTGAAAATCAACTATAGACCAGTTTCTTTGCTCCTGCATGCCCGTTGCTAAGGTAACATTGTTGACCTACATGTTTTGTTTAAACTCAAACCTTAAAGGGCTATTTCTCAAACTTTAAAGGGCTATTATCTCAGTTTTGATGTTTCGGACAGTCCGATTTTAAATCTTAATAAACTTCGCTATGGAATATCCGATTTGAAAAAAGAAAGCGGCATTGTAAAGTGCAAGGTCTATATTTTACTAATATTTCAATAACTCAAAATTGACCTCTTGCCCAATTGTGCCTGGTTTTGACATACGGCGTCATATATGCAGGATCGACATACAGGCTTATGCGCAGGTTCATAGATATATTTTAATATGTCAACACAAATAGTTTCACAAAATAATATACTACTCAAAACAATTTAGGGAACACTGGATTTTTAACATCAAATAGGTTTGAAATGTTCCATGAACCGGGAATTTCATTTGCAACCCCCTCTCTCTTTCAGTAGTCATGTCATGAAATGTGTAATCACTACATGCATCCTTTATCATCCGTTTCATTGTGCAGTTGTTTCTCATCAATTCTGTGAAACATTGTGTTTATCTGAAATAAATGATCTTGCTTTAACTGAGATTATTCCTGTGTTCCCTAAATTGTTTTGAGTAGTATATGTTGGTAACCTTCAGTATTCTTGCACTGTTAACACTATAGCTCAGTGCCAGAGGGTACCAGTCGCTTCGTTATCACTTTGGACCAGGCCTTGCCTATCAGGGGGGATATCTTGATCAAGTGTTACCACAAGAAGTTCCGAGCAACCACCCGTGATGTCATCTTTCGGTGTCAGTTCCATACCACGGCCATCATGGAATGCCGCCTTGTTTACCAGAAGAGTGATCTGGATGATGCGTGCACTGGTATGTCATGGCGTTATCTGTCGTTCGTTCATATTAGAGTGACTGGCTACCCGGATTTATTTGTGAATAAACCATATGAGCGTGACTTTGGTGTGGGGGCTGCAGTCCAGTGGCCCAGCCACGACTCAGTCGCATGTATGAGCTCAAACAGTGTCTACCATGTGTGTTCTTGTCATGTGTAAAAACCTAGCAAGGCTTGTGCATACTAACGTAAACCTACTATCCTGTGCTACATATACCAGTATTGGTATGGGATGTTTTTTGAAATGGTTTTTATCTTTTTGGGTAACATACAATAAAATCTTACGTAGGAACATTTAGTTTTGTACATTTCATTTTTGTTTTCAACCAAACTTACACATTTTTTTTTCATTTTTTCTGACTAGATGCCCGGTTCCCGGAATTCACCAAAGTGGAGTTTGTCTTCTCTCAAACGCCTGACAAACTTCATGGAAGTGACTACGTACCTGGTAGTAACTTTCCTGTGGATAACACTGACGATCCGCTGATCCGATGGGACTCGTATGAGAACTTTGATAAAGTCATTGATGGAGGAGGTAGGAACTGTTTATCAAATAAGTACTTAATCGATTTGATGAGTTCTTATTTTGATATGGCTTCTATTTTGGTATAATGCACTGATATTGCATATTAAAAGCAACTACCAGCAAGTGCATTGGCACATGTATGGGCATGTATGTACCATGCATTTTCAATTGTATTCTAGTGTCCATATAAATGCATTGTGTGATACCTCTTCTGCTTATTTTGCAGAAATTTTGAAACTAAACCTGAGAATATGTAGAAATTTGTAGAAATTCTTCTGTAAAAATTGGTGGAAAGTTATGGAAATGCATTTTTCATAAGAACAAAATGAAGGCAGAATTGGTGCAGTATAAATTGAGTTGTCTGAATTCATTGTTTTGTTTCTTTAAGAAGGAATGTAAATAACACACTGTCTGGTTCTGCTTGACTTGTGACTTGGATTCGACGAATTTGAATTGAGAGCAGGACTCTGATATGACACTGTAGACTCAGACTCAAGGATTGAGGACTCAAATACAAGTCTATAATGAGCTATGATTCATGTTTTTTTTGGGGTTTTTTTCACAGACTATTCTCCTGAAATTATTGACTTGTCCAGCAACATGAACAACAACATCCCTCACAGCTCGGCTCCAGACGGCAGCTTGTATGCCGAGGTCCAGAAGACACCCAGTCCCATTCGCCAGGATAACCCATTTTTCAGTAGCCCCTATCCGGCGGCACCCCCGTCGCCCACATCTCATCAGCTGAAACCCGTCATGCCTGGTGCAGTAGACTATGACATGGGTCCCCGTAGCCCCATGCAGACCACCCAGATAGCTGTAATGCGTGCTAAGATGAACGCCCAGAAGGATCCTGGGTACCAGACTGCCAGTAAGCAGAGAACACCCAGTCCGCGCACCCCGACGAGTGACCCGCCCAGCCCCATGCAGCCGCAAGCCCCATCATCAACTCAGCTAACCAGCCAACCAACCCAAAGACCCACTGAGCTGATGAACGGACCAAAGTCATCGGAGACCATGCCTCAACAGAAGAGGATGATGAATTATAAAGAAAGGAGAGACTTGGATGATTTGCTTCGTGGTATTGGAGAGAATGCATCCGTTGTCAGCAGCCCTGATAGTGTGGGATCAGGGGATGAGGTATACTAAGTTTAAAAATGTCACCTTCTTACATTACCATTCAAGGGGGAGGGGGTTCAAAGAGAGCATTCCCCCTCATTATGCATGACATGCCTTTTATCATCACGTCACAAACGGAAATACTAAAATTGTTTACAGTTACATATGAACCCCTTTTGTTTCAATTCAGAAAATCCCAAGGTCCATTTGGGTAAAAAAAAATAGCCTCTCCTATGTTGACACTACAACAACACCGATATTCTCGGTGTTATTTACCTTTCAAGGGCAACGATAAGAGAGCTATTGGTTTTTACTGAAATTAAGACAAAAGGGGTTTGTAGAATATGACTTTTTACAATATTTTACTGTGAAGTTAGATCTTAAAACATTTCCCTTGTAAAAATTGCATCTGTAAAAATGGGGACAGATCAGTTGCTTAAAGATCCCCTCTTAAAAGATCATGGCTTATTTGAATCAGAGTTACATATAGAATAACACACCATAATTCTTGCCCTAGTCCACTTACTACAATTAATGTATCAATTGATATCTGGCACTTGTCCTCCCCTCATCAAGGTTTTGTAAATGACTATTGTTATTGTTTTTTCTCATTAATATAGATTATAGAGAAAAGGAAATTTGTTGATGTCCAAGCCCAGATGTCACAGCTTCCTCCCATGGAGAACCACCATTCACCAACCCCTAAGATTTACCATCCTCAGTCTCGAAGTGCACAAGATCTCGAAAACCCTTATGCTGAAATCACTGATTCCCTTCCGAACAGGGTCCAGTCTACAAACCACGAGGCTAACCAGCCAACTCGGGCGCCTGTGGTGGAGCAAATAGCATTCACCCGGGTGGAGAATGTGGAGAGTGTGAAAATGCCCGATTTGGAAAAACTCAGAACTCCACAGTCCCACGACAACCCAACCTATGCGATGACAAAGGAAAGTGATCAGTATTTGCCGCCCAATGCACCACAAAGGACTCAAGATGCAGCAAATATGAATAATGGCACAAATTGGGGACAGCAGGGGAACCCCTCTTCACGTAATCAAAGTGCAGCACAGTATGCCTACCCATCTGGCTCACAGCAGCCTTCAGATACCTGGCAGCCGCAGCCATTGAGGGCCAAGAAGGAACAGATATTGTTCATCTATAAGGAGGATCCAATGTCCCCTCGCGGTCCTCGTGTCACTCCCTTAGCTGAGGACAATACCCTCAACCAAGCAGACCAGGTTGACTCGTCCAGGAGACAGTCGGACAGTAGCACATCGGGAGAGGTCGGGGATGATGCAATGACGTGGCTTCAGAAGCAGCAGCAGAAACTTAAAGAGAAGCGAGAAAGAGAGGGTCGTGGAGTGAATCCTACCTTTCCACCACCCAGAAGGGAACTCCCTAAGGTCCCTGAACCTAGACGGGAACTCCCCCCCATGCCTCACCACGAGAGAGTACCGGAACCCGTGAACCAGTCGCCAGTTCTGACGGCCAACGTGGAGATACCAACGGACAACCTGAGCTGGCTTGAACAGAAGCAGAGGAAGCTACAAGAGAAGAAATTGCAGGAAGACCCGTCAAGACCTTTATTTATAAATACCTCCCAACAAGGGCCATCTTACGGCACATCCGTCTCACCTAGGACAGAATCCTCGGGTAACTATCTCCATCTGCTTTCATGCATTGCTTTATATTTTCATATAAAATTTGACTAGTATTACAAATGGCTCCATTACTCTTCTGCTGATGTTCAACCTAGAGAAGATCATCAATCAACTTTCTGACATCAAATCTTGTGCTACTCCCCTTAGACCATAGACCCATCCCATGACACCTCATGTTTACTAACATATTTTCATTTGACAATTGAATTTAACCTCGTTTGTTAGGTTTGACAAATTGGCTCATTAACTTGCCAAAAGCCATCTGACCTGGATAAGTTAACCAACTCTTTAAAAACATACAATCTGATCCCATGTACCACAGACCCATGACATCGTCTCACATCTTTGGGGACCTTCAGTTGATATTTTATCTAATCTCTTGTTTGTTAGGTTTGAATAGAACTGCAAACAGCTCATTAACTCACCCGCAGCTATCCGACCTGGAGAAGTCTCATCAACCAACTCTTTAACATGAAATCTTATAGTGCACCTGTTGATCATGGATTCATGACACCATGTCACATCTATGAGCATCTTTTTATTTGATATTTTATTCGATCTGTCTCTTGTTAGGTTTGACTAGATCTGCAAATGGCTCATTAACTCGCCCGCAGCTATCTGACCTGGAGAAGTCCATCAACCAACTCTCTAGCATCAAATCTCCCAGTGGTGCTCCTGCGGATCACGGACTCATGACCCCTCCTCACACCTATGAGCATGAAAACAACTCGGTACCATTGGACACGTGGCAGAGTCACCAGCGACCTCTGAATCGTCAAGTCTCGGACACAACATTTGATCGGGAAAAACCGATTACCTTCAACAGGCATCAAGATACTAAGCAAGCTCCGCAAGGGCCAGCGCACATACCTGTTACTTCACTGCCCCCATCTGGGTCTCATTCTACCACTCAGAAGGACAGTGCAGGGTAAGATAAGATCAATCTACTTGGTGCAACAAAGTAAACTGAACAAGACCATGAAACAAAAACAAAAGTCACCCATTTTAACAAATGGAATCCTCCATGCGGTGAATTAGTCTTTACATTCTGGCGCATTTCATTATTATTATGGGTACATCATTTGATTAAACACTCTGCCACAGTGGTTGGTGAAAGAGTCGAGCATTATATCTGCATGCAAAATCTGATTGAAAATTAAACTCCTGAAACTTGAAGTTGATACTTTTTGATGGCGTACATGTACTGCATGCCGTGTTTCATGTTATGCAGATGTACTCATTGGCTTTATCAGTGATGTTGGTACAGTGTATGCTAATAGTGTGTCATACATACGCCAGTCTTTTAACCTGTTTGTAATAATTGTATGACGGCATGTTCATGTACTTAGTATAAGCTTTTAACTTAAAACTGATTTGAAACTGACAACAGGATATGACTTTGATTCTTGATTTTGTTTGTTTGTAAATTGTCCATCAGCCCATCAATATTAACGGAATGTTTAAAAAAAAATTATTTATGGAGTTAACATTAAGCTCATCTTCAAAAGTGAGCACAAGCAAACAAAAAAGTAAAATTTGACTGTAAAGTAAAGACGATTTCAGCTCATTTTGAACTGAATAACCAAGTATAAAGATTTTGGTGAATTTGTTTGCCGTTATTATACCAAGACACTTATTCTCTCATCAATTTACCTGCGGCCAATTTCCTAGAGCCGCTAAGCGGGAAAAAACTCTACCAGAAATATTTGCTGAGCAAAATTACCAGCCAAACTTATGCGTAAAATAAGTGTACTTTGGCTGTCTTATAATGCTTAGCAAAAACAATTGCTAAGCTAAAGTCTCGGCTTACACTGTAGCAGGTCTATGAATTTGGCCCTGGTAACCAATTTGTTTTAAAAAAAATTCCCTGAACCTTAGCCCTGTTCACTGTATTTTATTAACTTTTCAATTATACAACAAATCAGTTTTAACCGGTTAAGCTGTTCTATGATTTTTTCCCCTTTCTTTTCATTAATAATGTCTTTTAAACAGTAATATTTACCAGGGCTGGTTTGTACTTCATTCAAATGGAAAGCGAAGTGAAACATCAGAAACTGTGTATTTGCGTATCAATGATTCACAGAATAGACTGTGGAAATTTCATAGCCAATTCTTGACAACGTTAACATTTTGCTTGAAATACGAACTGGCCTTTACTCCTTGGAATGGTCTTCAAACTCTCAGTAACCACTTATTACTTTACATTGTCTCTTCCTTTGACATGGTGATTAGTGCATGCTTAATTTGTCATTTGTGTGTCCGTTTATCTCTTTTGTTTCCCATAATCACCCTTCATCTTGTTGGAATGATGTGCATGCCATCAACTACCATCCCAACACTTCAACAGATCTTCCCATCACCACATTACCACACTCTCTGCGTCTCACGAGAGACAAGGCGAGAATCCGGGAGTGCGGCTCTCTGCTAACAGTGGGTCACACCCACCTAACACCACCCCTCCCGAACCGATCTCGGCTCATGTCACCTCTGCCCCTTGCCTGTCGCGTGATTCTGGCTATGCCTCTTCCCTCTCTTCCACCGGGAACGAACCGCTAAAAAGCACCAATGTTACCAGGGTTGTCGGAGCAGATGGTAGTGAAGTCACCACCACTACGACAACGGAATGCAAGAAGAAGACGATCCACGTCTTTCCAGGGAAGGAGGGATTTGACATGAAGCAACTCCCCACGTTGTTAATGGAAGAGATTAAGAAAGATGAAAGCGGGGGCCTTCAGATCCGCTTGCTCGAACTCATGAAAGAGAAAGGGGTCGGGGGAAGTCCAAAACTCAAACGCAAGCCAGTACCTGAACGTAGTAGACAATTCAATGATAGTAGTCAGGAACAGTCCTCAGTTCATTCAATGTCACAAAGGGGACAGAGAGATGTCCAGGATGAGATATTGTCTTATAAGGGTGGCCTGCTGAAGACAGCTCGGGATAGTGGGTCCAGTTCAAGTGGCGGTACTTCACGTATTCAATCACCTCATATTCCTTCCTCACAAAACATGGTTCATTCTCAGAGCACAAACACTAAAGTCATTCCATGTATAACGATAACTTCCCCCTCTTCATTAACATCTAGCAGACACTATACTCAATCTCCTGTGTCATCCTCTGCAATACCCCATCACCACTCCCTTCCTAGAAGTCAAACGTTAAACCCCTCACACAGACATGCCAATGATCAGGCTTCCTCATCTGGACAAAGTCTTGATCATGACTATCAGCCCTCCATGTTATCCCATCCTGATGACTTGCCCCATCAGTCATATCCTGCACCTTCACATGACCACAGGGCACAAATGTCCAAGTCATCTTCGTGCAAAGTCAGTTCCCAGTCACTGCCCCGAAATCAGAAGTTTGATAAGCATGCAAACAGTTCAGGCGCTAACCCTCCAGAAATGAAACATGAAACCTCAGTGTCTTCCCATAGACAAGGTTTTATCCCTCATCATGCCAATCCACCGAACCCTGAGGGTCATGCCGAGAGGACGGTCTCATCATCCGGCACCCGATATCATCACTCCCTCCCAGAAGGGAGTTCCTCTGGTTTTCACCATGGGGATTCCTCCATGCATGATTCAAATCCTTCATTCGGTCAAAATACTCTAACCCCCATGGCTACCCCTTCCTCTGGGTATGACCATACATCTCAATCATCCCATCTCTCCACAAGGTTCCACTCTCTTCCAAGGAGCCACCGTAACACCCATAACACTATCTCCAGTGCTGATCTAAACTCAACCCCTAATTATTCCTACTCACTTGACTCAACCTCACTACCAAACCGCTCTAATCTCTTCGATGTTGATTCCAAATACTCAAAACTTAATCAAAGTATGCACATCCTACGGGATTGCAGGATGCCCCAGACAGACCCTGCACCCTTTATGGATGATACCCTTCTTGTCCAACCTGTTCCTGACTACAACTGGGTCATGGAGCGGATACGGGGACTGCGCAGTGCCTCCCATAAACAGTTATCCAAAATACCGGGTAGTAGAGACAATAGAGGGGCGGGGAGGGATACTCATTCTGAACACACTGATCAGGTTCTTGGTAAGAAGCTGTACAGTCCAGAAACCAGAGGGGATTTACGTGGCAGACAGGGAGTATTAACGGAAAGGGTTCGTGGTCGTTCTTCTGGTAGATACAGGCATAGGTCAGAGGAAAGAAGCGCGAGTCAGAATCACGATGTATGGCAAAGAAGGGAAGACAATAATTCCAGTCAGAGAGAACAACGAGCGGTGTCGGCGGACAGGGCACAGACCTACAATACGGACCACCGTAACCATTCCACGAGGACTGATCACGAGCAGCAGATGACTACTGGCCAGCCGATTGGAAGCAATAACATTGGAACCATTCCATCTAGACACACTAACCATGGTGACAATGCTAACCCTCCTCCTGTTGTAACGTCGGGGATGGCTGGGGGTGTACATGCAAGCCAGCCTAACCCAAATGGTAATATTAACCTCATGGCTGGCCTGGAAGATGCCATACGCATGCTGTCTGAGTGCACCCACTTACAAAACAAAGAATTGACAAACTCAGGATCTGTTGGTAACAACAGGCCACCTTCCACTAAACATAACACGCATGTGACTGATGTGCACAGAGTTGGCGATGTAACCGCCCCTCCTAGGCAGATGGGCTTGCCCAATGGGTGGCCTGGGAGGAGTGGTAAATACCAGTCAAATGCTCAACCTAGGAAACAAACTGGTGCTGGGAACCTAGACGACTCGTATGAGAAAGTGGATCTGCACATTGATGAGTCTCAGATTGAGGAACCGCTCAACCTGCAGGGAAGGGTGATGGACAGAAATGCTGGTGAGTGGGTTTGCTTTTATTCCAACATGAAAACAAAAAGGAATCTTACATATTTAAGATTTTCCTTAAATTTGTGTTCCTTTTTTAATGGTGTTTTTGTGGCTATTTTTGGTTTTGGTTCACTGGTAAGATTCCAGGATTGTCAACTAACAATTGTAAGATTATTTTAAGCTAAATTCTCTTGTTTGGGTTGTAACCACCAAACTTTCATGGGTAACACCAGAAGTCTATTACCTACATGAAGTGTGACAGTCGTGTACTAACCTAGTCCATGGCACAGTACCAGAAGTCTGTTACCTCCATGAAGTGTGCCACTCGTGTACTAACCTAGTCCACGGCATAGTACCAGAAGTCTGTTACCTACATGAAGTGTGACACTCGTGTACTAACCTAGTCCACGGCACAGTACCAGAAGTCTATTACCTACATGAAGTGTGCCACTCGTGTACTAACCTAGTCCACAGCACGGTACTCCAAGAACAGTAGATTTGGGCCATTCATGACGTATTGTTCCACAGACTGACGCGCGAGGTCTCAAAAAGAAGCAGTGCAGTCTGGGAGACTTACCCAGCTTGTGAGAGAACTGTATTTTGCGCACATACTAAGGCATTTAACGCATTCACCTCACAACTGATGGGTCGTCTGTGTCTAGTTTAATCCCATGATGCCTTACGGCAGGCTGGACAGGGTTGTAAAACTCGTAACCATGCTTGTTGTGTGTGCGTGCATTTGGATTACAATGCCATGGTATGTTTCACAGCAGGCTGCCACAGTTCATCTAGGTAATAGACTTCTGGTAACACTTAATATTATTTGGGGTATAAATTACCTCTAACAGTCCACGATAGCATATTAGATGCTACTTCAATAACTGCTTATTGAGCTTGTTTGATTTGCATATAAATGACTGCCTAATATCCCATTTAGACCATGAGAAAATTCTGAAATATCATGCAAGGATCTCTCTAAATTCAAAGTTGTGGATATCTTTAACCCTTTCCTTACCATAGGCGACTTTAGTCGACCAAGCTTTCACACAAAAAAACACTCAAGCCTGAGCACAAAGGCCATTTGTTATAAAGCTGTAGTTTTGTCCATGTTTACCCTCCATACCCAAGCTTACATTGGTTGGAAAGAGCAAGATCGGATCTTTCCATTGATGGTGAAATAAAATAAGGTTGCTATTATGCAATCCCTTCAAACTGGAGTGGAAAGATCCGAAATGCCAAACACCTACGGAGCGCCATGTGTTTGTGTACAAAAAAGTGTTTGAGTTTACAGATCACACTGAGGAAACAAAGACCGAGAACTTGGACATTTATTGACCGATATTAATGTTCTTTGATTTTATGAAAGGGAATTAAATAAGTAAGATATTTTTTATTATTTATTTTGCTGTAAAACGATATCTTCAAGGTGATAATAGAGTTTGTAAAATTGGCCTTTGAACACAAGCTTTCTGTTGTGTAAGAATGTGTGCTTCACGCTTGAGTGGTCAAACAATGCGGTCACCAGAGGTTGTTTATGTCAAAACAATTCGGTACTGGGAGGGTTAAAGTGAATTACAACTTAAAATAATAACATTAATAATGACATGTTATGTAGCGCTAAAAGATGCTCAATATAACATGTACAAATACATGTATATATTTATACATGGGACCGGCATGCATCAGCATGGTGCTTGTGGAATTACTTGAATAGAATTATTGTCTGCAACCAGTTAATATTTCTGCCAAAATTGGTTGAAAAATCTTTGTCACTTTGATTGGTTCAAATCAGCGTCACCCGTCACACAAAACAGCTGGCGAACACATACACATGTACGTGCTGCTCTGATTTTGATAAGCCAAGTCTTTACCATCCGTTAATACACCCCTACGTGATTACATTTTTCCCAGTCAGATTGTCTCAGCTGTCTTGGGCATTTATGAATGAACCTTAATATGACATATATGTAACTTGAAATACTTTCCATAGACTTTTCAGGACAAATGAAGGAGAGTGATCTTCCTAAGAGCCAACCCCCCACCGGTCCCCGTGGCAAACCCCAGAAGGCCAAGCAGATGCCAAGACGTACCCCTCATCAGTCTGGCTATGACTCGGACTCTGCCCTTCATCAGCACTACGAGTCGCCCAGCTCAAGTCGCTTAGGGCGGGTACCCTCGCCGGAGACGTGGCTGCATAACCCGGGCGGTTTGCCGGTTCATGTACGTACAAAAATGTAGCCATGATGTGTCGGAAGAAAACAAACATGAGATTTGCGAGGGACGTTTTTAATTTCTCTTTTCCTTGTACAAGAACAGTTATTTGTCTGCCTGTACCTTGGATGGGGGAAAACAAAACTGCCAATTAGTTAAATAATTGTTCCCTCTGATATACCTGTATGGTAAATAATACAGTGAATAGCTCAATGGATGAGTCAGTGGCATACTTGCCAATGTTAAGTAACATTGACCAGGGTCAGTACTTGGATGGGAGACCATTCCATGAATTGTTCGCGATTGTGTGGCTAGTCCAGGGCACGATAGGACCCTATAATATCATCAGCGTCTGCTTCTGCTTCCTGCTTGGTAGGACGTAAAGCTAGAGGTACCGTGTAGTGGGTAATCCATGACAAAAAAACAAAGGACAATTTATTATCGAGAAAGAGAAAGGGCTTGCTTTAGATTTTCTGGATTGGCAGCAAAATGTGCCCAGGCACTTTGAAACTTTTGGAAAAGGTACAACATTGGTAATTATCAAATAACCAAATCTTTATCGAATCATTTCATTGGTGTAAAGTTGGTAAAGGTGGTAAAGTATCAATCATCCTGAGAAATTATTCAGTCCTAAATCCATTCATCTTAAAAGAAAAAAATAATAATTTCTTCAAAATTTACAAAAAGTTGACGTCTGGCATCATGTTGTGAAACATGAAAACACAAGAAATCTTAGGATATTTTTACAACTTTTGAATGAATGTACAGTACCAAATACCAATGTTGTACCATAGAGCTCTATGGTTGTACCTTCCCTTTAGTGAAATAAAGGAAGAAGACACAAATAGCCTGTACAATTAATTACTTAATTGTTTAATGTTGAACCAAATATCTGAGAAATTTAAATAATTTTGTTGTTGTTTTACATGACCTTATGACATAAAACACAATAAAGGGGGCCACTTTGCATCCGTCACGTTAGCAGTTTTTCCAATGGTTGTTATTTATTTTTAAGTACCTGAAATCGACCAAAAAGTGTTTCAACATGTGAATGGACATGCAGGCTTATACTAGAACTAATTTGAGTTGATTTATTTTATTTTTTTATTTTTTTATTTATTTTTTTACCCTCAAATTTCCATAAAAATTGGACGGAAAAAGTTACCTCACTTTTCCGTCCATTTGTTGATGGAAATTTTATGGTAATTAAAAAAGTAATAGTAATAATCAACTCAAATTATCTTTAGGATAAGCATGCATGTCTATTCAAATGTTGAAATTTTTTTGGGGTGGTTTCAGATATTAAAAAAAAAAAATTAAACCATTAGAAAATCTGCTAACGTGACGGTAGGAAAGTGGCCCCCTTTATTGTGTTTTATGTCTTATACAATATTCATGAAAAATGTTGAAGGCTCCCCAGATTTCAAGAGTAAACTTTGTTGTTACTGTCTGAAAGTATAGAGAAGATGGTCGGTTGTGTCATGTGCAGAAGGTTTCAAACATTTTGCCGGTGTAGGGCAAAATGAAATCGATTGTTTATCACCCGACGCAAGAATTTCACCAACCTATTTTGTTTCTAATTGGTTTCATTGTTATCAGGCATGATATTCTTCCTACTTTTGTAGGAAATTCTACCTTTTGATTTTGAAAATCTTACCATGAAACTGGGTTCCGACTAACTTCAGACCATGGAAACTTTCCTTGTGTATCATTTTATTGTAAATACCAAGATAAAAAACAGTTTCCTTGCTATACATGGCTACAGAGGTAAACCGCTATAAGCTAGTAGTATATGCCTAACGATAATGGCAAGCATTTTTCCTACCTTTTCATTTTCTCACAATATCCTCCCTGTGTTATGTACCGATAGGAGAGTGAATTTTGGAATAGAGAAGAGGGCCTCACGTCTCCCACTGTGAAGGAGCAGTGGGCTCGCAAAGCTGAATACGAGTATGGCTCATCGAGCGAGAGCTTGCAGAATGGAGGTGTCACGCCCAAATTTCCTGTGGGACCAAAGGCGTACAAGAACATGATTTCAACACCGATTGCAATAGTTGGACGTCCACCACACGGTGAGTGACTTGGTTCATATATTTTTGCTACTGTACCGGCAATTTTTATTTTTGTGTTGGTTCATTTCTATTTCATAGTCTTTTGTTGAAGGGAAGTGAAAACATTGGTCATTACCTAAATTACCTAATTACAAAATTGGGCCAAAAAAAGAAAGAAAAAAAGTCTCTGGTTTCTGGTCTCCACGTGCGTTGCCTCAGACCCACATGTCGGCATTTTTAGGTTTCTTTTTTTTTTGCCATGAAACGATGTCCAATTGCAGCCAAAAATGCTGGATCGATTGGAACTCTTCCGCGCTGTGTTTTAAACAACTTTTTTCACGGGTATGAATGTTTGCCTGATTTGTGAGGCCTCTCTTAGCTACCATACGTTGTGTATGGAAAATTTGGTCTGGTTTCAATAACCGCGTATACATGTATCACATATTTCGCTGGTTGGCAAAACAAAAGAGAAGCCGACCTACAATCAGAAACCAGAGACTTTATTGGGGATCTTAATACAGAAGGTTAACTTGATGTGTAAAAGTTGGTAGATGTACATGTACCAATCATCCTGTACAAACACAAGTACAAACACAAGTAATAACTAGAGATTCGAGTTTGTTTACACAAACTCTAGGTGTTCGGGAGGGAGTAAAGGTCAAAGTGGGGTCACCTTTGTGTAAAATTGTTTTGACCATTAACAATCTGTACAATGGTACAAAAATTGTGCATTTACCTCTTGTGGTTGTTGAGATATGATTTTTAAAATATTAAACTTTGACTTCCGGTTTGGACAGGAAGTAAGGTCAAATTGGGGTCACATTTGTGTAAATATTTTTCGACAATTAACAATCTATACAATGGTGCACAAAATGTCAATTTACCTCTTGTGGTTGTTGAGGTATGATTTTTTATATTAAACTTTGACTTCCGGTTTGGACAGGAAGTAAGGTCAAATTGGGGTCACCTTTTTATAAATATTTTTTGACAATTAACGATCTGTACAATGGTAAAAAAATTGTGAATTTACCTCTCGTGGCTGTTGAGATATGATTTTTTTAAATATTAAACTTTGACTTCCGGTTTGGACAGTAAGTAAGGTCAAATTGGGGTCATCTTTTTGTAAATATTTTTTGACAATTAACGGTCTGTACAATGGTACAAAAATTGTGAATTTACCTCTTGTGGTTGTTGAGATAAATTTTTTTAAATATTAAACTTTGACTTCCGGTTTAGACAGGAAGTAAGGTCAAATTGGGGTCACCTTTGTGTAAATATTTTTTGACAATTAACAATCTATACAATGGTGCAAAAAATGTCAATTTACCTCTTGTGGTTGTTGAGATATGATTTTTAAAAATATTAAACTTTGACTTCCGGTTTGGACAGGAAGTAAGGTCAAATTGGGGTCACCTTTTTGTAAATATTTTTTGACAATTAACGATCTGTACAATGGTGCAAAAAATGTCAATTTACCTGTTGTGGTTGTTGAGATATGATTTTTTGTAAATATTTTTTGACAATTCACGATCTGTACAATGGTACAAAAATTGTGAATTTAACTCTTGTGGTTGTTGAGATATGATATTTTTTAATATTAAACTTTGACTTCCGGTTTGGACAGGAAGTAAGGTCAAATTGGGGTCACTCACAACTCGTGTTTCATCTACTTGTTAAGTTCTAAGTACATGCCAAGTTTCAAGTTCATGTGAAGTTTGCAAGTATGTGTTTGTTACCGGACAGTCACGGGGGAGAAGAAGAAGAAGAAGAAGAAGAAGTAAAAAAAAACGAACAAAAACAATAGGTGTTTCGGGCACATACCCGAACACCTAATAATAATAAAGATTTGTAGCACGCACATATCCACCCTGCTGGGCGCTCAAGAGGCGGAAACAAAGAAAAAACATGAATACAAACAATATACAATGATAGCATAGAGAAAAAAATTATGTACCGAGATACATGTACCTACAATGCAATTACAAATATACATCATCTTTGAAGAATTGTGACGTAAGATGAGTTTTAAGCAGCGACTTAAATCTAGTTATACTATGACAAGATTTGAGTTTAGTTGGAAGATGCATTCATACAAATCGAGCAAAATGTTCAGAAACAAACCTGTGAAAGTTTCAGCTCATTTCATCGTGTCTTTTACGTGAAAATACATGTACATGTAGTAAAACAATTTTGTAATGCGTTTTCTCAAAAATGACAGCATGTCACATGGAGTAAATTCTCATGATGTTTGGTACCGTCACTAACTCCACATCGAGTAAGTTTTGTCTATTGTAATTCAACAAAATTGGTAATGGTTTACACTCCCTTTTAGGAAATTTGGCCAAGATAGCTGCAACGAGATTACAGTCTATACTGTGTAGATATTCTTTACTGAAGACATTTCACTCTGTTTCCTAAATAGGACCGGATGCACCATATCCTTTGTCTCCCATAAGACGAGATGACAGGGACGTCTTAGACACCTCTGGCCTTCATATCAGTCCCAGTCAGCAGCTGTCATACGATGCTGCAAGTCCTATGGACGTTGACATCCCATCAATGACATTTGTCCAGACAACCACGCCCGGAACCCCCGAAATCATCACCGTCACGCAGAGGAGAATCATTCAGAAGGAATTCACCTACGCCCCGAGTGAGCCTGTGGAGATGCCACCTGCACGACCCCCGCTACCGATCATGGCTACCGTAGAGAGGCTTCCTGCCCCAGCGACTCAAACAGAGAAAAGGGTCGTCCAGAACGGACAACACTATCCCGTAGAGGCCAAGGTGGAACAAGTCCCAGTGACAAATTACAGTATGCAAGAACCACACCGTGATGCCAAGGCTCCTGGAAAACCTGTTAGCTCGCATTATCCCGCGGGTGTGTCCCCGTCTCCCAAGAAAGAGGTTACCTTCCAAGATGCCAGAGGGGGTGCGCCCGAAAGGCCTACCGGCCCACAGGCTCTTGCAGGTAGCAAAGACTCCCCGACCTACGTTCAGGAGCAGGAGATAGTGCCGACCTGGAAAGTGCCTGTCGAAGTTGCCCCGGCGTGGCCTATTGAACTTGAAGTGCACATCAGGAATGAAGGGATGGGCCCCGCTATCAGTGACGTAGAAGTCCGAGGGAGTGCACCTACATCTCAGAACAGCCCTCCACAGCTTTCCCCTAGCATACAGTACTACAAACAAACCTCATATGTCCAAGCTCCTGTCTCTCCTGTTATGCAAGATAAACCCTATCAGGATAGAGCACAACCCCTGGTGAATCAGGAGTCTCCTGGTGTTCAGAAAAAATACTACAAACCAACTGTGTATGTCCAAGACCCCACCTCTCCCTCTATACAAAATAGACCCTATCAGGACAGAGCACAACCCCTGGTGAATCAGGAGTCTCCTGGTGTTCAGGAACAGTACTACAACCAAAATACGTATATCCAAGCACCTGTCTCTCACACTATGCAAAGTAAACCATATCAGGACAGTGCGCAACCCCTGGTGAATCAGGAACCTCCTGCCCATCAACAAGAGCAAACGGAACCCAGCTTCAGCGCTGCCAATCTTTCTGTCCAACTGCCGCCGCCTCAGTATCCAACATACAGTGATCGAATGAAGAACAAGCCACCGGGGCCCATGTATCCCACCTTCAGTGACCGCCACCGGAAAGCTGCTACTGGTCATACGGAGGAGGTCTCACCACAGGTTGCCAACGGATACCATACCATATATGACAACAGGGGAGCTGGAAAGGTCAAAAGAGCTTCTACTGGAAGGTAGGATCTTACAAGTTCACGCCAACAAAAAATTCAATTGATGTGAACATATTTTTGTTAAAGCCTCTGATCTTTAAATTTAAAACCTGAAGATTTAACAGTGTTGCTCATCGTAATTGAAAATTTGAACATCAAGGGCAGTGAGCATAAGTACATTTTATTTCATCTCATAGTGATGGGATTTGGCCAGCTCGTACACCCATTCAGAGGAAAACATCTGATGGTAGTGCCGGTGCCACGCTGAGCGGTCGCACTACTCCATCCAACTTCTATCTGATGCAACATCCGTCACCCTACTCCAGTTCTCTGTCACTTGCCGGTAATTATTCTTCTCTTGAAAGAAATGTACAAATTTGTACAAATATTTTATAAAAATCACCCTCCGATTCTTCAACAAAAGATCTCAACAAAATAAATTTATTTCAGACAATGTCATTAGATAAGACTGTATTTCAGTTGCACAAAAATGTAAATAATGTTGCATACAGACTAATCCGAAGACCATAATCTAGTGCCATGGTCGAGTGGTCTAGTGCATCGGATTTGTGTTCTGATGGCTGAGTCGTCAGAATGTAGGTTCGAATCCTGTCTGCGACCATGGTGCTTGTGTCCTTGAGCAAGACACTTTACCATAATTGCTTCTCTCCACCCAGGGGTAAATGGGTACCTGTGAGGGCAGAGTTGGTTGTTGTGTTTGATTAGCCCTATATGCGCCAAAACGGCAGCAATTGATCTGTATACTCGCCAGGGAGCTGAGATGGTTTCAAGAATGATTTATGAGTGTGATGAGCAGGGGTAATAATGTATAGCGTCGTGATCTAGCTGCTACGACATGTGCGCTTTATAAGAATCGTGTATTATTATTTCATTAGGTGGTACCAATATTCTGTGGTGAGCCTTGGTTTCTTTACGCAGCCTGCTGTGTACTCTATTTGATGAAATGATACTGTATATCATGTACTTTAAGAATGCGTGCGAGACTTGTGTGGGACGTGTGGGATCTTGTTTGAGACCAAGGTATCATTGTCACAGCATTGTATTGTTGGAAGCAACGAATGCTTACATTTTGAACTTTTGCTTTGATGCAGACACTAGCCTGGATAAGGTTCGCTTTGTGAAGGATCTGTCTGCCTGGTGGTACAAACCTCACATCTCCAGAGATGAAGGTAGGTCTAAAATGAAATAACTCAAGTGATTGTAGCATGTAAATTTAAGGCCTGTGAATAAATGCGCATGCATTTTTGTACGCATGCATTTTTTTACAAAAATGCGCAAATTGCTGCGCAACATGTCACGTATGTGTAAAAAGGCCTTAAAGATGCATATATCATGTAAAACTATATTTTTACATTATTTTTTTTGTTTAATCTTTTATACTGCTCTTTTCCTAGTAGAAAAACCCTAAGTTACTTTCAAAGGCATTGAGAAAGAGTAATGTTAAATTCATTTTTAGTAAAAAAGGTACCTATTGACCGTTGGTCAATTATTTTGAGAGTCATGCCACTTTAAAGTGATTTACTTTTCTTTTACAAAAAAAATGTACCGATGGAAATTTAATTACTAGTGAAATAGCAAAATACGCGGAATATTACATCTAACCACCCCAAACCATTCAAACTCCATTGGCTGGTTGTGTTGCACATCTAACTACCCCAAACCATTCAAACTCCAACGGCTGGTTGTGTTGTATTTTCATGGACTCAGTACTGTATAGCCCAGACAGGAATACTTTACATGGGGCCCGGTGTCCCTCCAAAAGTTGGGTGGTAGTGTTACTGCATGGTGTTGGATTTTGATGGACTCAGTACTGTATAGCCCAGACAGGGATACTTTACATGGGGCCGGGTGTCTCAATTCCAGCTAAGTCCAACAGTTGTGTGGTAGTATTACTGCATGGTGTTGGATTTTGGCAGATTCAGGAAGGTTCTTAACCAAAATAGCTAGGGGGTTAGGGTTAAAGGGAGTATTGATATAATTACTCTAAAATGATAGTTGTCTTATTTGATGCTTGATTTTTTTAAAGGTTTTATTTTGCAAATAAGATAAAACACTAAAGATAAAAAATCTTGTACAACAATTAGTTATTTCTGAAACACCCTTCTACTGTATCCTCAAAACTTAATTGCAAGAATAATTGTACATTGACCATTGAATGAATTTGTTGAGCCTTTCTCAGAAATGCTTTGACCAATTGAGCTAAGCTTTTCACAGGTTGGTTTCTCAACATTTCACTTGATCTTCAATAAATGCACGTGTAAAGACTGTTTGCAGTGACACCATGTGAAATTCTCAATTGAGTGGTAATTAGTTCTGAAAAGAACTGAAGTTGTAACCACCAGTTCTTTTCAGAACTAATTACTACTCAATTGGGAATTTCTACATGGTGCCACCACAAACAGTCTTTACTTATCCTTTTCACCATATGCAGTGCTTCAAATATTACTTTTATGCATTTATACCAATGTCTGAACCAAACTGGTTTCTTTGTTTGTAGCAATTGCAATGCTGAAAGACAAAGCGCCAGGGACGTTTGTGGTGAGAGATAGTAATTCTTTCCCTGGTGCCTTTGGGCTTGCTGTCAAGGTAGCTCAGCTTCCTCCAAATACTCCTCCTAGCAAGAAAGGTAAGACATCAGGATTCAAAGTGAAATTAATATTTTGTGCATTATAGCAAAAATGTTGTGCCTACAGTATGTGTGTTACATGACTTAGCAAGATTTCTTCTTTTGAAGCATGTGTACATTACATAACCAAGGATTCTATGTTTAGGCCAAAAACCCTCCGGTTTCTGGTTTCCGCACGCGTCGCCATTTTGCTATGAAACGATGTTTTCACATATGGGTATGAATGTTTGCCCGATTTGTGAGGCCTCTCTAATCCACCGTACTTTATATATGGGAAATTTGGTCGCCGCGTATTCCTGTATCACATATTTCCCTGTTGGGATAAAAAAAATACCCAAAAAAAACCCAGAAACCAGAGACCTTTTTATGGTCTTATGTAAGTGCAAAAATAATGTGCTACCAGGTGTGTCTCCAGGGTCTTGAAAAATGGGGAAGGTAAAATGGAAGAGGGGCACTGCCAACAAAGGGGCACATGAAAAAGTATGGTAAATATACATGCACAGTCCCCCCCCCCCCTCCCCAGATATTTGCTAGCTCTGTATCAAACAAAAATTAATTAAATAAAAATCCTTACTTTGGATTAGTTCAGGCAATGTGCAGATGTTATAAATTTGAAAGTGTAATGTGACAGCATACACATCCCCTGCAATCACTTCTCTGTGTCGACTGATACACAACAATCATCAAATCAGAACTTCTGCTGATATACCAATGAATCCACTCATTTGTATAAAACAACATGGAACAGCTGCGACTCCACAACAGTTTTCTCCAAAATGTATGTTTTGGATGAATATTTTACGCAAAAGCAACCAAGGTATCGAACTGTTTATTATGATTAATTGTTCCTTATTTAAACTGGTTGGCCTATTTCTGACCGGAACCTACGAAATGAGTCTTAAGGTGATGTCGGCACAAATTGAGTTTTTATGTGGTCCTGAAAGAGCATATTCTCCTCTTCTATTTGATAAAAAAATTATGTTCATATGTTAAAAAATACGGAAGTTATACCATAGAACACATTACCTCGGCTTGCACTGTCAGAAAAACCAAAAAACGGGAATATCGCATGATTTCTGGTTTTATTCATGTCATTCTTCCATAGCAACCAGGTGTTTTAAGCCAAAATATCTTTACAAAATCTCACACTATGATAACCAATACACTGGAAACATTTTCAGAAAGTTTGATCATATTTCAAGCAATATTTACCGAGTTGCCGCACAAAGAAAAATCAGGATTTTGAACATTTTCCGATTTTGTTTCAGGGATTTTTTTAGTTGGGTAGATTTATTAACATGTTTTTCTAATTATTTCTTTCGAAAACAAAAAAATGATTGGTAAAACTTGTAGCTTTGCATGGTGAGGATGATAAGTAAGACTGATTGCGGTGACACCATGTGGAATCTCAATTGATTGTTCGACCACACACACACACACACACACGCATGACTCGTGTTTACGTGTCCGTATCTCAATATAGGCATTTGCGACTTCCGACTCATTTTGTATGTTTGGGTCACATTTAGTGATAAACACTGATTTTCCATCGATCCAAGTAGCACATACAGGTAAAACACAACAAATAAGAACAAATTGCAAAAAAAACCAGAAGATATTCAAACCTTGAGGAGATATTCAAACCTTGAGGAGATATTCAAACCTAAATGCCAAGATTGAGCTTTAATTTGGATTCCATGTTATTCTGTTGTAGCCACTGATCCAGCAAGTGAACTGGTGCGTCACTTCTTGATAGAACCCAACCCCCGCGGTGTCAGACTCAAGGGATGTGCCAATGAGCCGATATTTGGCAGTCTGTCGGCTCTTATATATCAGCATACACTGACGCAGCTGGCATTGCCGTGTAAACTCCAACTGCCAGAATCAGGTATTGGAACTAACTTTAATAATATTATTTTTTTTTATCCGTGGCCTTATGTTTCGACCCTTTCGATTTTGTAGGCTTGTATGACAAGGTGTGAATGTACCTTGTCATAAACTTCTTCACAAATACCACATTGTGAATGCACATGCCGATTGGCGTAATGTATGCTGGTCTAGCTAATGACTGAAAATACTGCAAAACTGACCTTTCCTCCTCAGGAGGGAGGGTCAGTTTTCAATGTTTTACAACCACACTGATGTTTTTATTCTATTTTTTATGTTTTTCGTTTAATAACTTAACTAAGCAAGTTGTTTGATTATTTAACTGTACAGTCCTTATTGCCCAATGCCATGGTCCCACCTGTCTTTATCCTGGTTGGTAGAGCAATTTGCAAAAGTTTATTCTTTTTATGTAAAACAGCTGACAGCTGTCTTACAATTGTGAAAAATTACCAAATATTGAATACATTTTTAATAATAGAATTCTTGTATTGCGGATATTAACCCTAACCTTCCAAAATCCTCTTGCTAAAGTGAAGGATTTTGAAGGATTGAGGTTACATGCTACATGCTCTTTGCTGAAGTGAAGGATTTTGGAGGATTGAGGTTATTAGGCATACTTGCCTTTCCATGGTACATGTACATCCGTGTTTGTTGTAGTGATTGCAAGGTCAGTGCTTGGGTCAGTGGATACTGTTTATTGTTCCCTGACCATGTACATGTATCACAGATTAGAAACACATGTGTGTATACATGTCATGTGCTTGCTTTACTACTGAAGGATTTTGGAGGATTCAGGTTATGTGTAAGCAAATGGGCCTAGGGAGTTAGGAAGGATTCAGGTTATGTGTAAGCAAATGGGCCTAGGGAGTTAGGAAGGATTCAGGTTATGTGTAAGCAAATGGGCCTAGGGAGTTAGGAAGGATTCAGATTATGTGTAAGCAAATGGGCCTAGGGAGTTAGGAAGAATGCAGGTTATGTGTAAGCAAATGGGCCTAGGGAGTTAGGAAGGATTCAGGTTATGTGTAAGCAAATGGGCCTAGGGAGTTAGGAAGGATTCAGGTTATGTGTAAGCAAATGGGCCTAGGGAGTTAGGAAGGATTCAGGTTATGTGTAAGCAAATGGGCCTAGGGAGTTAGGAAGGATTCAGATTATGTGTAAGCAAATGGGCCTAGGGAGTTAGGAAGGATTCAGGTTATGTGTAAGCAAATGGGCCTAGGGAGTTAGGAAGGATTCAGGTTATGTGTAAGCAAATGGGCCTAGGGAGTTAGGAAGGATTCAGGTTATGTGTAAGCAAATGGGCCTAGGGAGTTAGGAAGGATTCAGGTTATGTGTAAGCAAATGGGCCTAGGGAGTTAGGAAGGATTCAGGTTATGTGTAAACAAATGGGCCTAGGGAGTTAGGGAGGATTCAGGTTATGTGTAAGCAAATGGGCCTAGGGAGTTAGGAAGGATTCAGGTTATGTGTAAGCAAATGGGCCTAGGGAGTTAGGAAGGATTCAGGTTATGTGTAAGCAAATGGGCCTAGGGAGTTAGGAAGGATTCAGGTTATGTGTAAGCAAATGGGCCTAGGGAGTTAGGAAGGATTCAGGTTATGTGTAAGCAAATGGGCCTAGGGAGTTAGGAAGGATTCAGGTTATGTGTAAGCAAATGGGCCTAGGGAGTTAGGAAGGATTCAGGTTATGTGTAAGCAAATGGGCCAAGGGAGTTAGGAAGGATTCAGGTTATGTGTAAGCAAATGGGCCTAGGGAGTTAGGAAGAATTCAGGTTATGTGTAAGCAAATGGGCCTAGAGAGTTAGGAAGGATTCAGGTTATGTGTAAGCAAATGGGCCTAGGGAGTTAGGAAGGATTCAGGTTATGTGTAAGCAAATGGGCCTAGGGAGTTAGGAAGGATTCAGGTTATGTGTAAGCAAATGGGCCTAGGGAGTTAGGAAGGATTCAGATTATGTGTAAGCAAATGAGCCTAGGGAGTTAGGGTTAAATGTTATTTTTGGCCTTGATCAATGTGTCTTGGGCCCCCAAAAAGGTCTCTGGTTTTGGGTCTCTGCGCGCGTCACTGTGCTGTGTTTTAAACGAGTTTTTCACATACATGTAGGGGTATGAACGTTTGCCCAATTTGTGAGGCCTCTCTTAGCCACCATATTTTGTATGTGGGAAATTTGGTCCCTGCGTATATGTACATGTATCACATACTTCCCTATTGGCAAAAAAAAAAGCACGTCACCGCACCGATTTTGAAGCCGACCAATGACAAGAAACTGAAGACTATTGCCTTAGAACTGTAGATTCAAGAAAAGTATTTGTGAACACTCGTAAGAGCTGAGTATCCTGTTCGTAAGTGTGACGTAATTCCAACAGAAACCACGCCCACTTTGCACGTGCTGGCTCCAACGATCATCAGAAAGCCTAATTGGAAATGCATTGACCCCTTTTTTCTTTAAGGATTTACGCAAGAAATTAGAAAGCTTGGGACTTGCATTTAATGTATATGTTGTAAAGACTCAAAATCTTATTAACAAAGTCCATTTCTGCCTCAAGAATCGCTTTTGAATGTTAAAATCAAGGAGTTTAGGTTTAAATTGCACACAATGGTATGCCAGGTTTGGAACCGTAAGTAGCAAAAAGAATGCACATACTACCAATGTGTGTATTACGTATCAACTTATGAACAAGATACAGTGCTAACTGGTGTCAGTGAAAATTCAACATATCATACATTGATTGATTGATTTTATTTGTTCATATTTCAGATCCATCAGGTACTGATGCAACAGACAGTGCTTTAGATGCCAAGTCGGCTCATAACTTACTTTCCCAGGGTGCAGGTAATATGTCATATACACCCATCACAACTTCTAAGTTCCCCCTAATATTTTTAAGAATATCTCAACAAGTATTGCAGTTATGGAGAATAATGGAGGACCAATTCCATATTAAACTCTTGCTCTACCCTTCTAAAACAATGGACATGCATGTTGCATGTTGCTCTTTGAATATTCTTTTCTTATTATGAAACAGCCATCAATACCATTGTTATTGATGCATGAGTTCTTACAGAAAACTACATGTGTAACATGCCATTGAAGCAATGCTTTGTACTGCAACTTTTTTTTCAGCAGAATTTTCATTCAAATCACTGTCAATTGTGCACGCATGATTGAATTTCAACCATTTCATTACGAGCTGTGTAGAACATGTCATTCTGTCATTTGCTTTTTGAATTTTTAAAATTCATGCAATACTTGTTGAGATATTCTAAAAAATATTAGGGGGAACTTAGAAGTTGTGATGGGTGTATGTTAAATCTTGAGTAAAAGCCCCAGTCAGTGATTAATTATGATCATTTGAAGACATCAACATGTAAGGGTCAACATCTACATGTATATATTATTGGAATTCTGCTATGCTGTGTTTTAAATGACATTTTCACATAGGGAAATGAACGTTTGCTCGAATTTTGCAGCCTCTCTCAGCCACCATACTTGTGTATGGGAAATTTGGTCTGGTTCCAATAACCGCGTATACATGTATCACGTATTTCACTGGTTGGCTAAAAAGAAGATTTTGAAGCCGACCTATGACCAGAAACTGGATACCTTTTTTGGGGCGTAATGTTGTACCTTCTGTTTAATTATTTTGTGAAACATTTCATTTGAAAGTAATTAACTTCCTTCTTAAAAGGGAAATGTACTGATTAAAAAATTTTTTTTTTAAAAACCTACAATTTTACCAATGGTTTCAAATAAGTAAATCATATGTGATCATTTCTTTTTGATTTGATTTAGCGTGCAATGTTCTGTATCTTGGAACGATGGAGATGGAATCATTGACAGGTCCAAGTGCAGTTCGTGAAGGAACCACTAGATTGACCAATCAGAAAGACAAACCCAAGAGGGTGGTGATTCACTTCAAGGTATCACTCAAGGGAATCACAATCACAGATAACCAACGAAAGTAAGTACATCAGAACTGCAATCTCACATTTAGCGATAGTTGATATCCAAACCACACGGTGTTACCACAAGCTGTAACCGATAACGCTACTGCACTCTGCAATGCCTTAAAACTTTCATGAAGTACATCTCATCTAGTATTTGTAGTTAATTACAATTCACATTGACATTCAAAAGTTATGCAGAACACTGAGATTATATAAGATTTGAGGGTTTGCATGGTGGAATATCGTTTTGGTTTGCGGTAACACCATGTGTTTATCTCAACTATCGCGAAGCTGAGGTACAGGTTCTGAAAAGAACCTTATCGCACAACTCGTATCTCACACCTTCGCTAAGTGAGAAAGGTTCAAGGGAGAACCAATGTCAGGCAACTCGTTTTTCTCTACTCTCGCTAAGTGAGAAATATGGTTCAGGGAGAACCATGGGGACTTCACGGGTTAATATGGTTCATGGAGAACCATGGGGACTTCACGGGTTATTCTCAACGTTTCGATTAGCCTGCTCTAATCTTCTGAGATTATAGTCGGTAATGCCTGCTGCATTGCAATTGCCCTAGGCCAAGTCTTGCACACTGTGACAGGGGCCAGCTCTGCTTAAAAGTCTCTGCTACCGGGTACTTCCCCCATTCACAGGGAATGGTATTCAGTTGAACTACCTCAAAGGGATGCAAAGATTATTATCAGTATTGCCTGCTGCTAAGGTGCCCATCTCATATTTGTTTGCCCTTAGTATTCCCGGGGGGTAAGGCAATTGCTGCACACTTTAGTGAGGGGCCAGCTCTGCTTAACAGTCCCCGGTACTTACCCCATTCACAAGGAATAGCAGTCAATTGAACTACCCCCAAGGGATGCAAGGCTGAGTTGACCCCACCGGGATTCAAACTTGTGGTTACAAGTCAAGCGCTCTACCGACTGAGCTATTCCTGGCGTTGAAAGACCACAGGTTCAGTTCCTGTATTTACTCGATGAGATGAATTCATCAAGAGAATTTTCCATTTCCCACGATTTTAATAGTTTGCTTCCACCTCGCTTTTTTGCTTTGTAAAATTCTAAACACATTACAGGGCGACGCTGATTTAATCATTCATGCAAATGGCACATTTTTGACATTGGGATTCTAGCCGGCCAATTGTCATCGGGCAAGCTCGGTGGTCGAGAGGTTAAGACGTCTGCACTAGTAAGCAGGAGGTCGTGGGTTCGAATCCCGCCCGAGTCGCCTGTGTAGTTTTTTCCACAGACACTCGGAAAGCACTGAGTATACAGTGCTATACACACGTCGGTGTAGGGCAAAATTAAATCAATTGTTTATCTCCCGACGCAAGAATTTCACCAACATAGACATTACGATTTGTTTTGCGTTCTTGTTGGTTTGACATAAACCAGCTTGTACTCTGTCTGTAGCCTGGTTGTTGAGTATGATCCTTCTATCGGCATCATTACCCATTGAACTGATTGTCTTGTGTCTTTCTTGCAGGCTGTTCTTCCGTAGACATTACCCCGTGGAGTCAATACTTTATTGTGGAATGGACTCGGGATCAAGAAAGTGAGTCCTTCTCCTATTTCATGTCTTTCATCATTTCTGTTATCTGTACAAAGTGTGCCAGCTTGCTGTAACCTAGTCCATAATAATAATGTAGATTTATATGGTGCACGTATCCACCAAACTGGTGCTCAAGGCGCATTATATTATTACCCCTGCTCATCAGGCTCATAAATCATTCCTGAAACCATCTCAGCTCCCTGGGGAGTATACTGCTCAATTGCTGCCATTACAGCGCATATAGGGCTAATCAAACACAATAACCAACTCTGCCCTCACAGGTACCCATTTACCCCTGGGTGGAGAGAAGCAATTATGGTAAAGTGTCTTGCTCAAGGACACAAGTACCCCAGTCGCGGTTGGGATTCGAACCCACATTCTGACGACTCAGCCATCAGAACACAAATCCGATGCACTAAACCGCTCGACCATGGCACTCCATTTACTCCATGGCAACCGTGCGTATGCATAATGAGGTATTAGTTTGGTTACACTGCTTGAGAGTACCTTGCTAGTTACATGTAGGACTCAAACTAGACAAGACTGGGTTTAAACAGCTACAACAGAGTCGCACGAAAGACGCACTTCAACAGCGCGGTACGCATTAATCACACATGTGTTATACACTTCACACATGCCGGCAAATCACCCAGAATGCACTGCTTCCTTTGAGACATTTTGCTTCAGTTTTTTTAGAACGCAATGTCATGAATGGCCCAAAATACATTGTTCTGTATGAGTTCTATGCCGTGGACTTGGTTATTACACAACTGGCACACTTTGTGTATGTAATAAAATTCTGGTTGTAATTAACATATTTTCTAATTGAACATTTATGGAGATCATATCACATGAATGCTTGCTGTACTAATTTCAAAAACAAATTTACGCTGCTACCATGCTTAATTTGCAAATATATATGTCACCAGTTGTTTAACAAAAATATAGCCCTTAGTTAAACTGTGCCAGGCAATATCAGTATTATTATTATTATTATTATTAATGTCGGGCACCAAAACAGTTTTGAAGTGAAATTTTATTGAAATTTATGCAAAGATCCAGTAAGGGTTAATAACCCGCCGAATATTGCTGCACTTTAGTGGGAAGTTGCTACAGAGGTCAAAATCAGTCAACTGCCTGTTTTTGACTGTTGACCCAAATGTGCAAACAGGGGCATTTGTGACTGGTTTTTACTGTCATTTTGACCTCCCTCAACAATACCAGACAATGCTTTTACCAGTCAAAAACAGTCGACTCATTTTAACCTGTAAATGTACTTACTACACGTAAGGTTTGACAGTGTTTGACTTTTAAGTGCGCTAGATATACCTTGGCAAGTATATCAACATTTTGACTGATTTTGACCCTTGTAGTAGTAGGAGGGATAATGGACTGATCTGGTCTGTCAATCAAACAGCGCAGATTTGACCAACAGGGTTAAAGCCATTTCATGATTGTTACTAACATTGTATGTCAATCTCTCGCTTTGCAATGTTTACGGTGGTGGAGTTAGCATGACCGAAAGTTCACAGCATTGCTAATGGTGGGTGGGGCATAGGGTCAACTGTGGATTGGTCCGTACTACATGTGTAACTAAAGACCATTATATCTCAAATCTAATTCACTGGTAATTTCAATTACATTGGATATCACAGTACAGAATGTACAAACAAAGTCATAGTTTCAAAGTCATGGCTTTCTAGTCATTCATTCACTGCAGTTGTCATTCATGCATTCATTTTGCATCCTTACAGATGGAAGAGAAAGGACGGAGCAGATGAAACCAAGGCCAAGTAAGTAGGATCGTAGTCTGATTCGATCAATCTCAACATTGTCAAGCATCCCAGCTCGTGCTTACATTATCAAACATTAAGTCCAGTGCATACTTCATGCGAATGCCAAAGCGTTAGTTTTTACATCATCGATTTGTATTCCTGATGTAAACTCATGAATTCTGTTCTGTTTAATAATTGGATTTATTTGATGTCTCATTTTAAAGACCCCACTTCAAGCCATTATATGCTTTTGGCAAAATGTCTGTAAATGGATACGTATTTCATAAGAATAAAGATGTATAAACACCAACCTGTGAAAGTGTCTGCTATATTTTCATGGTGTCATGGTGTCAATTTGGATTATTCAGATTCAATCTAATCAATATTCAATCATGTCAGATGACAGAAATTCATCTCACTTATTTTTTCATTAATTCACTAAAATGATAGCACCTCAGACTAAAATATTTCAAGTGATGGTTGATACCACCATCAATTTTTACACTAGGTAAGGGACAAGGGCCAAAGTCATGGTACAGCCAAGCCTTTGAGAAGCCCGGCCAGGCCCAGGCTTTTCCCCGCCTACTGGCCTATATAATGAGCTCTGCTTGCCTGGGCTAGGCCCTCCAGAAGCCCAGGTTATGTTGATTGGTGCTGTATTATTACAGGATTAGGACTCACAAAAGACAATTAGGAGGCCAGGTAGCCTAGGTCTGGCTAGGCTTCTCAAAGTCTTGGCTGTACCATGACTTTGGCCCTCCTCCCCAAGTTAAATGCAAAACTGTGATCATTTTAGGTGTTTCCAGATTTACCAATAGATTTTAAAGGCTTTAAATTACAAAACAAGGTAAAATAAGCTGGAACGCAGGAAACCCTTAAAAATATCTTGTCTTCTCACTCTCCTCATCCAATTCTCTTCCATTCCTCTCTAGAATCTTTGGCTTCGTCGCCCGTAAACCAGGCTCCAAGACGGACAACCAGTGCCACATATTTGCCGAGTATGAAATGGAGCAACCAGCATCAGCCATCGTCAGCTTTGTCACCAAAGTGCTCCTGGGTTCGTCCTTCCACAACCAGGCCAAGACACCATGAGTACATTGACCTATCGATATTGGCGCCTAGCCATGCCCACCCTCGCATACGCGCAGGGGGGGGGAAACTCCGTCGAAACCCAACATCTGCATGCATAAGATTTGTTACAAAGAGATATATGCAGAGACTACTTGTCGGAAATAAGAGAGCTGTATCATAGATGTACAATGCGCGTGATGGCCGTGCATCGAATCTGATTGGTTGTTAATCAATATTGATTGACCAATTGGGTGTGCTGAACAGGCCAAGCTTGTTGCATGTGATAGCAACAAGAGAGCAATGTGTTTTTTGTGTGTGTGTTATTAGTAGGTCTGCAGTAAGGCTGGTTCCTACCTAATGCGAAAAGTGAAGCAAATTGGTTGGCATCTCCATGTAGCATCCACTGTGAAATTCTTGCACATTGAAATGTGGTCAATTTTATAATTCCCCTGGTTTTATTTGTGTTATTAGCAGGTCTGCAGTAAGGCTGGTTCCTACCTAAGTTTATAATTTGCCTGAAAGCTTTTGACACCACAATATGCTCTGCGGCCTTGTCCAGTTTATACTGGCCTATTCATAACCCATGGCTTTTGTTGGTGCCAGTATTCTTACAAGTCATCCACAGTAACATAACAAACCTGTTACTAAAAACTCACCAAAAAATGTACAATTTACTTGATGTTCTAAACAAACTCCTATAATATTATTGATACAAATGAAGGGAAAAAAGCATTTGACCAAGGCTTTGTACATGTACATGGAGTTGTTCGCTGTGCTTGGTGGTCCCATGGCTAACCGGCTAGCCAGCTGGTTGAGACTCGAATACAATGATAACCCGAACATTTGTATCCATGCTGTTTACCATCATTCTCCAGACGACGATCAGAGTATACTGATCAAAACGTTTAAGTTTTCAAACCACCAGTCCTTCTATGAACCACACACTATTACAACTCATCAGAGATATTAATTAAATGGTGCTACCACAATCTTTGAACCCAACTCATTACAATGTCAGTGGAATTCCAGTTGGGGGGAAAAAAAACATGGAAAATTACGGTTTGATGAAGGCTGTCGATTATTCTTATGGATACCAGTGGTCGGGTTACAGCTTCCTTCAAGCTTCATCCAGCCAGACCGGCCTGATATTGCTTGCTTCGCAGGGTTACGAACCGCAGAGAACCAGTCATCAGTCTTTAATTGACCAAGGCTAATTAGGTATGTGTGACGTTGGTAGTGAGTAACTAGTCACTAGAATGCTGAAGATAAGGACAAAAACAACTTTAAGAAAATATATGGATCGGTCCATTAAATGAAACGGGTAGTATATTAGGAATGACATATGTATATACAAGTTTTTTTGATGAGATGGTGAAAAAAATGAATGTTGCCAAATATGTATATAATTCTAGTAAGAGACTAATTTTACCTGTGATTTCTATTCTTTGAAGTTTTAGTAATGTTTTCCGAGTAAAAACTCAAGATAATAAAATAACCTATGCTAATTTGATTTGGAAAAATGTTTTATAATTAATAAGCCTCAGCTCACATATAAATAAATATAAGTTTGCTTTTTAAATGTATGAAAAGTAATAAATGTATATTCTTATGTGGAATACAAAATAACATGCAACATTGGGAAAATATTAACTTAAGCCATAATTTCTTTACAAGCAAAAATTGCAAAGCGATGTTGAGTCTAGTGCCAAAGTGTGCATTGGTAGATTGATTTCGATATAGACTATGTAGAATTATGACGGATATTATGCAGGTGAGTTTGATTTAATAATCTGCTTTTTTAGAATGTAATCATATTGTCAGAGTATTTACATGCATACCGTTGATAGATCAGGCAAATTGTCCTAATGTTACCATACAAATTGATTTATCTGTTTTATACAGTAACTCAAATATTCCTAATAGGTTAACCTGTTCACTACACATAACATAATGTGGCCAGCTCTAAGAAACAGTGAAAAAGAAGTCACCAAAATATAATTTTGAGATTTTTTGTTTGTTTGGCTGGAAAGACGATGACAAAATCTTTCATATGGTTTATGTCTGACCTCGGTATTATGTTTTGTTTTAGAGTTACATTAGGTAAAACTTGTAGCTTTGCATGATGAGGATGATAAGTAAGACTAATTGCGGTGACACCATGTGGAATCTCAATTGAGCAGTAATTAGTTCTGAAAAGAACTGGAGGTACAACTCGACGTTTCGATCAGTAAGCTCTGATCGTCCTCAGGAGAGTTACATTAGTTTGAGAATTCACTTTTCAACAAAGTTCATGAATGGGAGAAAACTGTGTAAATGCATAGCGAGACTAAAGTAATATATCATTTCTCTAAGTGAGGCACAGTGTTCTGAAAAGAACCTTTTCGTGCAAATCGTATCTCAACTGTAAAATTATGGTTCAGGGGAGAACCAATATCAGCCAAGTCGTTTCTCAACTATCGCTATTAAAGTGAGAACCATGGGGTCTTCTCGGGGTTTTCTCAGAGACTTAAGTAACTTTTTCTCAGAGCTGGTCTCATACGCCAAGCATAACTCACTTTGTGTTGCCAATGATGTCTGCCACTCATGTACATGTATATGTGTATACTGTACAAGGCAATGTGTAGATGACACATGACCAGTTCAAAGGTCATAGTGGCAGTTCACATGTTAATGGTCACTTTTTTGAGTGTGGTTATGTATGCCTAATGATAACGCTGTATTCAGTAGATGAACATGTTTCATTGTTGGAGCTAATCTCAGTATGTCTCTCTCTGTAGGTCCCTGGAGTGTTCATTAAGAAAGCGTGGTATTTATTGAAAGTTACTCAGTACAGTGTTCACTTGATGCTTGTATTAAGTATTACAATATTGTTTAAAATAAGTGTAATTGATGTTTTGATAGCATATATTGATTTACTAACATCCTGAGAATCTTTTGAATATTTTCCTTGTGTATATGAACCACAACAAAACATTTTGATACCAATTTGAAAGCATAAACCCTTACATTGTTATATTCACTTACAAGTTGTTTTGTCTGTCAATATACAGGGAAGTACCCAAACATGGTCCCTATTGAATTTTTTTGTTCAAACATAATTTACAAAATCGACAAATTTGTATTTGTGACATGCCTAATTATTTCTCAATCTTCTGTGAAATTATCGGATTTGGATGACTGATTTTTAAAACAAAGAGCTTGCAACGGTAGTTATATTTGTGCTGTTTCTCATTCACAATATGTATATTTTATTATTAGTGTCGTTATTATTGTCAGACTTTGAACAGCGAAAAAGATCCATTTTGTATTAACACATAAATGGTGGTGTTTTCAAAAACCTGACAACAAAATCTTCTGACGTTTCACAGTAGTTAGAATAATGATTGGGCATTTTGTTTCTGGGAACAGTCTCCTGTAGTCTTCGGCAAGTAGTTTTAAAGTTTGTTGCACCTAACAATGGGTACATTTTTGGAACACCCTGTGTACATGTAATTACAAATTGTTATCTTTCATTGTCTTAAATATTTCTTATTCTGAATCCAGAAAGGAAAGGCAAATTTATGGACTACTTTTAACTTATTCTAAGCACTGAATGAAGCTTGCCTGTACTGTTTGTATTCATGCTTGTTGTGTTGATGTTTGAATATTATGAAAACCGTTGGTGGTAACATTGTGGGGTTTTCTTGTTTGTTTATTTTTTTTATAAATGAAGTAATTGTGGCTTTCTCGTAGGACTGGATTCAAACTAATGTATTCAGAATGTACTACATAATTGAACTAAATAGTTATTCAATTGAATGTAGTTTTGACTGATGAGTTTTACCAACGATCGATTTTGAAGAAATAGTTTAGACGAATAGAGGGTTTAGATGAATTTATTTAAATTCAATAACTGTACAGACATGTATTGTATTGTAATGTAAATAATGAACACTGTCCTATATATTGCAAATTACAGAACTGATTTGTGATATCATTATCTGACGGTAAATGATAGCAGCTTCTTGAACCACCCCCCCCCCCCAGTTTTTACGACCCATCACGTACAAGGTTAACATTTGTTGTAATTCAACATCAACCCGTTATAGAAACTGTATCCATGTGGTCTGAAAATGTGGTTCAAAATTGTGTCAGTAGTGAACAATTCATGGTTTGACTTTCATAAACCCCAAACCTTAACCCTGCCACATTGTATTCCTAAACTGGTTTAGTCAACCCTAAACCATGATTAATACACTTACGTTACTATGTTAATGTATCGTGAATTTGAACTGCAATTTCTAACAAGTATTAAGATGGACATACCTATGAAAGAATTATTTCAAGTGATAAATTAAACAACAAATAACCTGCCAAACTATTTAATGGCTAGGTTATCCTGAACTAGGTTAGTTTTGTCGACAGTGCCTAACAGATGAAATTTAAATTAATCTGTAAATACTTGTATAAAGAGAGCTATGAGTAAACAGCATCGGTCACCATAAAAAAAAATTGCAAATTGATGAATAACTAGCTAGGAAATAATGCTTGGCTTGCCGTGACTTGTATTTGCTGATCCATCCAGCGCATACAAGTAAAACTGCATGTGTAGCTCAAATTATAGTTGTTTTTATGCAAATTTTTATGCAAATGAAAGGCCTAACAACCAATAGGAATAGAGCATTTATATTAATGTATTCAGCTTCTGTGAAATTGAAATTTCAAATGTTGCCAGACTATATAAGCAGTTGGTATATTCAGAGTTTATATCTCAAGCCAACACTACGCCCAAGGTAATATAATCATGTGCATTTGATGTTTTAAAATAAACAATTCAAATAATTCACTTTTCAGTTTGTCCTGTGACTGTGCATTGTATGTTGTCTGTTGAGTTTCTTATATACATGTCAAATGTTTTTCAATGATTAACAATTTGGGAAACCTAGCTGTACATTGATTAATTATCAAATGTCTTACTGCATTTATATAGTGATAGTGCCTAGCTACACCATCCTTACCACACCAAGGTACGATATGCTATACCCAGGTTTCCTGAAATCGAAGACTACCTATACACAGTGCCAATAGCCTTTCTACACAGTACAAACCACTGGCAAATAGCCTTATTACACAATGCTTACCATTGCTACATAGTGCTTACCACTGGCTACATATACATGTGTCTACATCACTCTACTTACCTGGAGGGCCATCTACCGATGCATATTTCCCTAATATAGCAGAACAATACGCTAAGACTTTTCACACACACAATAGCGCCCTCTACTACCCATGCTGCCCTGCGGCATCACGCCACGTTTATCTTCCTCTTTTCTCTAGCGCAGCAGGACTGGTAGGTCACGTTTTGATTTGCTCCGGCAAACAGACAGTTTTCCTTCCAGTTTTTCTTGGCTTTACGTTAAGACAATTTATCTACTAAGATAACTGTGCTAGCACCGAGTTAGTGTGCTTTAGAGAATTTTCTTCAGTGTAGAGTTTCCTCAAGTTTCGTCAAGTTTCGTCTTTTTCAAGATGGCTCAACGTTTGGTGAGGGCCGAGTCCGTCAGCACCGGGGAGAATTTCCTCTCCCCGGGACGGGCCGTGTCCTCGGGTGATTGCTCCGGTGGCTCTATCCCGCCACCGCCGCAGTCGTCTGCCCAGCCCCTCGTGCCGATGGAGGCACGTAGTGCTGACCGTTCCACTGGTAGGACAGGGGTCGAGATCTTGTCCCCCGTACCGGCCATTTCAAGCGGTACTGGCAAATGTACTGGTAGCTCCCCTGGCAAGGTTTCATCCAAAACATCCTCCTCTGCCAGGGTGACCTACAAGAAATAAGGCCCACGGACGGGTAAGGTCCCGACTCCGGGCCCCACTGCCCATTCCGTGCCCGCTGACGACCCGAGTGCTCCCGGTCCAGTGGCAGTCGCCACGGGTGCTGGGGGTGGTCTGCTCGGTCCAGCGATTGGTGCTTCGCTGGCCCATTCTCCCGGGCTGATAGCGTCGCACGCCGGGCAGTCACCGCTCGGCCTAGCCTCATTGCCTCAGCTGTCCACTGGGTCCAATTTCTTCGGACCGTCGGGCGCCGATGCCTCCGGGGTCGACTGCATTATCCTCAGAATCGACTCGAGCCGCCTCGTGAGAGAGGAAGAAGCGTGGACGTTCGCCATCGATCCTCGTCCAGTTCGGGCTCGTCTGCCGGTCTCACACCGGTAAGAAACGCCGGAGCCATGGCTCCGTGTCTCGGGCCGAGTTTCGTCACGCCGTGCGGTCCATTACGGCCTCGGTGTCAGCCATGTCTGCTTATCACCCAGGCGGTTTGCCGGGCCAACTCGGCCCCGCTCGTCCCCCACTTCCAGGTCTCTATCCTGACCCAGGCTGGGCGACTCAGTCTTATGTGGGCCCACCTCACACGGTCTGCCGTGCGCCCGCCTCACCCCCTGCGTTGAGTCTCCACCCATCCTCGGAGTTCTCGGTGGAGGTGGTGGGTCCCCCGGCCGTGGCGGCCCCGGTTCCACCCGTGGGCCCTTCGGCCCCGGCGGCTCCGGTGGTCCCGCCGGGGACTCGCCCAGTCGCGACGTGTCAACTCGTCCCTCCCAGTCGGGCTCTGAGGACGAGGACGAGTCTGTCCACATGCAGCGTCTCGGTCATGGAGACAGAACTGCGTTTGGTACAGCGCGACATGGTGCGTAGTTTTGCAGCTTCCCTCCTGGAGGAGACAGCTGGCTCCAGCCGTCAGTCGTTCAAGCACATGACCAGTTCGACGGCCAGTAGTACACCAGTTTTTCCAGTACTGCCGCCGACTTGGTGTGTGTTGAGCGATGATTTCCATTGCCGAGACGGCAAAGTGATCTCCATATACGGCGGGAGTTGAGTTATTACCGCTTCCGACGGCTGATTTTACTCAGTTTTCTGGCGCCGGTAGTACCGGACTCTGCGAAGGACAAGTTGGCGGCTGATGGGGTGCTTCCTCAGCGAAGAATCTTTTCGCTGACCGCCGAGGGGAAGCTTGAGGATACCCTCAAGAAGGTGGACACAGCCTCACGCCTGGGGCTGCGTGCGTCGTCATTCCTCCTGCTCCTCACGGAGTACTTGGCCTTGGGTTGCGAGGAGAATTCGCCCGTACCGGCGGACCTCTTCACGGCGACCCTCCATTGCCTTGACCATGGATTGCGCACTTCCCTGGACCAGTTCTCACGTATCTCTACCTTGGCAGTTACTGCCCGCAGGACCAACGTGTTGGACGCGCTATTCCTCCCGTCGGAGGGTGCGCGCATGGCGTCTAGAGGCACTCCCCCTCCTCGGCCCTGACCTCTTCGCAGGTAAATTTCAGGAGTCGATGGAGGCGGAGGCGAAGTGTCTCGAGGCCACTGAGAAGATTAATTTAAGCAAACCCTCTCAGCCCGCGCCTAAATCGGCGCGTGAGGCCGACAAGGCGACCTTCAAGATTCCACGCCGTAAGTCGGGGCGGGGCGGGCGGGATTTATGTCCACCTTTTTTCTGGTTCCCAAAAAGGGGGTGGACGCGTGGCGGCCCATACTGAATCTACAGACATGGCGGATGGCGGCCGATCTCGGCTTCATCGCCGTCACGACGGATGCGTCGCTGTCCGGATGGGGGGCCAGTCTGCCCCCACTGCAGGCGGCTGGGGTATGGTCGACCGATCAGCGGTCTCTCCATATCACTGTGTTGGAGATGTTAGCGGTGTCGCTGGCCCTCCGGCGTTTCCAGCGTCAGGTTACCGGCAAGGCGGTCCGCATACGGTTCGACAACACCAGGGGGCGGGTTGTCCCCACAGAGTGGACCCTTCTCCCGTCGGTGGTACAATTGATCTTCAACATGATCGACCGTCCTCACGTGGACTTGTTTGTGACCTCGCACAACACCCAGCTCCCGGTTTATTGTACGAGGGTTTACGACCCCAATGCCTGGCGGAGAGACGCTCTAGCGATCTTGTGGGAGGGCCTGCTGGCCTACGCCTTTCCCCCGTTCTCCCTGATCGCGAGGGTGTTGGCCAAGATAGAGCAGGACGATTGCAAAGTTTTCCTCGTGGCTCCGTTTTGGCCCCGCCAGGCGTGTTTTCCCAGGCTTCTCCGACTCCTGGTCCACAGGCCGGACATTCTTTTCCAGCCCGGGTCGAACTACCGGCACCTGCTGGGTATTGTCTCCCGATCCTTCCGCGCAGCGGGCCTTTCGGTCCGGGCTGCGGAGTTGGCGGCAGGCGGCCATAGATCTTCCACCAGGAAGGTCTACAACAGCAGACTACGTCATTTCTTTAGATGGTGTAAACTCCACTCTCATCGTCCCGCCGATTCTTCTGTAGGGGCGGTGGGTGACTTTTTATTCTATCTGTTTGATAGCGGCCTCGCTGTGACGACAGTTAAAAATTATCGTTCGGCGATTGCCGCAATCCATACTGGGTTTCCGGATGGTTCGTCAGTGTCTGACAATAACACCCTCCACCATCTTATTCGAGGTATGTTTGTGGAACGTCCCCGCACGTAAAACTCGCACCGCCTTGGGACTTGTTTCAAGCGTTAGATACACTTTCGAGGGCACGCTTCGAGCCGATGGGTGGCGCCTCTTGTTCCATCTATCCATCAAGGTGGTTTTCCTTATGGCGGTCGCTACGGCTCGTCGCCGTAGTGAACTACATTCCTGACGGTGGAGGACGGCCACATCCGGTGGGAACCGGGTGGGGTCCGTCTCATACCGGGTTTCTTGACGAAAAATCAGTCGAGTGACTTCTCGCCGCCAGACATTTTTGTTGCCGACTTAAAAGTCCTTTTCAGCGGTGGACGCAGATAAGCTTTGGTGCCCAGTCAGGGCGCTCAAGTGGTACGTCCACCGCACCAAACAGGTTCGGGCCGAACATAAACAGTTGTTTATTACCCGGTCCCCTTTCCGGCCAGCGTCTCGGGACACTATTACACGCTGGCTGATTACAGCTATCCGCTCGGCCCTGAGTGAGTGGCCGGAGGCGGATGACACGCCCTTCCGAGCCCATGACATCCGCTCAGCGTCGACGTCATGGGCCTACTTTAAGGGCGTCCCTATGGCAGATATCGTCCAGGCGGCTTGCTGGAAGTCGGCCAACACCTTTTCGGAGTGTTACCTCAAGGATGTCGTCCAGACCGAGGGTAGAGCTGGCAGGACAGTACTGGGTGCGGCGGCGGCTTCGTCCCGACGTCACAAGCCTCCTGACGTCACAAGCCTCCTGTGCAGCCGTCACTATGAAATGGTGAGTACCCCTTTTCAATTGTTTGATTTGTAATCCATGTACACATCATGCATTGATTTGATGATTTTGGTGACGTTCCGCCGTCCGGTACGTCCCTTCATTTATTCCTGGGATTTTGCCTCAGTTAGGGGTTCTTAACGGCTTCCCCGGGTGTCTTGTATTCGCAAGTCTTTCGGGGCCGCTTTCGGTATCATATTGGGATATTGCGTTAGCCCAATATTTCTTTTGTTTTGTGCTAATGGGCTCGTCTATTCCGACGCTCCTTTATTGGTGTATTTACGGGCTTCTTGTCATTAGCCCGTCCTTTGCTCAGTGGTTTTGATTGCTCCCTTTGTTCTGGCGCATATCGTTATCGCTGGGGGCATCTCATCCTACTTACCACCGCTTCCGGTGGAGTGGGTTTGGATGGGGGCCATCGACGATGGCCTTTGCCTCATGGTCATGCAATAGCATCTCGCATTCCCCACCGCCTATCTTCGGTGGTACTCTATGCATCGGTAGATGGCCCTCCAGGTAAGTAGAGTGATGTAGACTCCCCCCCACAGAAGTGTGGGCTGAGTCTACGAGCGAATACTTACCTGGAGGGCGCTCCCCCCCTCCTTCCCCACTATGCTCGATCGACCTCTCTGGGGTGTTCTATGAACGCTCGAGAAAAGAGGAAGATAAACGTGGCGTGATGCCGCAGGGCAGCATGGGTAGTAAAGGGCGCTATTGTGTGTGTGAAAAGTCTCAGCGTATTGTTCTGCTATATTAGGGAAATATGCATCGGTAGATGGCCCTCCAGGTAAGTATTCGCTCGTAGACTCAGCCCACACTTCTGTGGGGGGGGGGAATATAGCATTGCCACACAGTACTTACCACTGGCTGTTGCCTTGCCACGCAGCACTTGCCACTGGCTGTTGCCTTGCCACGCAGTACTTACCACTGGCTGTTGCCTTGCCACGCAGTTCTTACCACTGGCTGTTGCCTTGCCACGCAGTACTTACCACTGGCTGTTGCCTTGCCACGCAGTTCTTACCACTGGCTGTTGCCTTGCCACGCAGTTCTTACCACTGGCTGTTGCATTGCCACGCAGTTCTTACCACTGGCTGTTGCCTTGCCACGCAGTACTTACCACTGGCTGTTGCCTTGCCACGCAGTACTTACCACTGGCTGTTGCCTTGCCACGCAGTACTTACCACTGGCTGTTGCCTTGCCACGCAGTTCTTACCACTGGCTGTTGCATTGCCACGCAGTTCTAACCACTGGCTGTTGCATTGCCACGCAGTTCTTACCACTGGCTGTTGCATTGCCACGCAGTTCTTACCACTGGCTGTTGCATTGCCACGCAGTTCTTACCACTGGCTGTTGCATTGCCACGCAGTTCTTACCACTGGCTGTTGCCTTGCCACGCAGTTCTAACCACTGGCTGTTGCCTTGCCACGCAGTACTTACCACTGGCTGTTGCCTTGCCACGCAGTTCTTACCACTGGCTGTTGCATTGCCACGCAGTTCTAACCACTGGCTGTTGCCTTGCCACGCAGTACTTACCACTGGCTGTTGCCTTGCCACGCAGTTCTTACCACTGGCTGTTGCATTGCCACGCAGTTCTAACCACTGGCTGTTGCCTTGCCACGCAGTTCTTACCACTGGCTGTTGCCTTGCCACGCAGTTCTAACCACTGGCTGTTGCCTTGCCACGCAGTACTTACCACTGGCTGTTGCATTGCTACGCAGTACTTGCCACTGGCTGTTGCCTTGCCACGCAGTACTTACCACTGGCTGTTGCCTTGCCACGCAGTTCTTACCACTGGCTGTTGCATTGCCACGCAGTTCTAGCCACTGGCTGTTGCCTTGCCACGCAGTACTTACCACTGGCTGTTGCATTGCCACGCAGTACTTACCACTGGCTGTTGCCTTGCCACGCAGTTCTTACCACGCAGTTCTTACCACTGGCTGTTGCATTGCCACGCAGTTCTAACCACTGGCTGTTGCCTTGCCACGCAGTACTTACCACTGGCTGTTGCATTGCCACGCAGTTCTTACCACTGGCTGTTGCATTGCCACGCAGTTCTTACCACTGGCTGTTGCATTGCCACGCAGTTCTTACCACTGGCTGTTGCATTGCCACGCAGTTCTTACCACTGGCTGTTGCCTTGCCGCGCAGTTCTTACCACTGGCTGTTGCGTTGCCACGCAGGTTCTAACCACTGGCTGTTGCCTTGCCACGCAGTGCCACCACTGGCTGTTGCATTGCCACGCGCAGTGCCACCACTGGCTGTTGCCTTGCCACGCAGTTCTTACCACGCAGTTCTTACCACTGGCTGTTGCATTGCCACGCAGTTCTAACCACTGGCTGTTGCCTTGCCACGCAGTACTTACCACTGGCTGTTGCATTGCCACGCAGTTCTTACCACTGGCTGTTGCATTGCCACGCAGTTCTTACCACTGGCTGTTGCATTGCCATGCAGTTCTAACCACTGGCTGTTGCCTTGCCACGCAGTTCTTACCACTGGCTGTTGCGTTGCCGCGGTTCTTGCCACTGGCTGTTGCATTGCCACGCAGTTCTTACCACTGGCTGTTGCATTGCCACGCAGTTCTTACCACTGGCTGTTGCCTTGCCACGCAGTTCTAACCACTGGCTGTTGCCTTGCCACGCAGTACTTACCACTGGCTGTTGCCTTGCCACGCGGTTCTTACCACTGGCTGTTGCATTGCCCGCAGTTCTAACCACTGGCTGTTGCCTTGCCACGCAGTACTTACCACTGGCTGTTGCCTTGCCACGCAGTTCTTACCACTGGCTGTTGCATTGCCACGCAGTTCTAACCACTGGCTGTTGCCTTGCCACGCAGTACTTACCACTGGCTGTTGCCTTGCCGCAGGTTCTAACCACTGGCTGTTGCCTTGCCACGCAGTACTTACCACTGGCTGTTGCATTGCTACGCAGTACTTGCCACTGGCTGTTGCCTTGCCACGCAGTACTTACCACTGGCTGTTGCCTTGCCACGCAGTTCTTACCACTGGCTGTTGCATTGCCACGCAGTTCTAGCCACTGGCTGTTGCCTTGCCACGCAGTACTTACCACTGGCTGTTGCATTGCCACGCAGTTCTTACCACTGGCTGTTGCATTGCCACGCAGTTCTTACCACTGGCTGTTGCATTGCCATGCAGTTCTAACCACTGGCTGTTGCCTTGCCACGCAGTTCTTACCACTGGCTGTTGCCTTGCCACGCAGTTCTTACCACTGGCTGTTGCATTGCCACGCAGTTCTAACCACTGGCTGTTGCCTTGCCACGCAGTACTTACCACTGGCTGTTGCATTGCCACGCAGTACTTACCACTGGCTGTTGCCTTGCCACGCAGTTCTTACCACGCAGTACTTACCACTGGCTGTTGCATTGCCACGCAGTTCTTACCACTGGCTGTTGCATTGCCACGCAGTTCTTACCACTGGCTGTTGCATTGCCACGCAGTTCTAACCACTGGCTGTTGCCTTGCCACGCAGTTCTTACCACTGGCTGTTGCATTGCCACGCAGTTCTTACCACTGGCTGTTGCATTGCCACGCAGTTCTAACCACTGGCTGTTGCCTTGCCACGCAGTTCTTACCACTGGCTGTTGCATTGCCACGCAGTTCTTACCACTGGCTGTTGCATTGCCACGCAGTTCTAACCACTGGCTGTTGCCTTGCCACGCAGTACTTACCACTGGCTGTTGCCTTGCCACGCAGTACTTACCACTGGCTGTTGCCTTGCCACGCAGTACTTGCCACTGGCTATAAGCCTTGCCACGCAGCACTTATTATTATTATTATTATTATTATGGTTTATTAAAAAATCTGCTGATTGCAGCCTACCGGCTGAATTACAAAACAGTTTACATTAAAAATATAAAGAATACATACAAATTAAAATTAAGTAAACAGTATGAACCAGATAAAAAATAAATCTAAAAAAGAAATCAGTCAGGTACATACAAGGTACATAAAATATTGCACAGCAAAAAGTACACTCATCATTATTATTATTATTATTATTATTATCAAAAGGACATGAGAAACCACATTAAAAATTCTATTACAAATTTATTACAAAAAATTACAAGGATGGTGGGAGTGAGCTGAGAAAATTATTGATAAGTCTGTTGAAATAGGGGACTGGACTGTTACAAGAGCAGTTTTACATGTTACTTCATGAAGAGTTCTTTTAATTCTGAGATTCATAGAATGAGAGCTTTTGGATTTGACAAACCATTCATTAAATTTATTTGAGTTGTATGATTTTAATGCAAAAGTAGTACAAAGCGTGATTCTTCTAATATATAAAGGTTCCAGACCCAGGGTAGTTAATGCTTGATTATAATGAGTATATTTGTTACCTAAAATGATGCGAGACGTTCTTTTTTGGATGGATTATAATTGGTCAGAAAGAGTGAGGGAAATACCTGAATGCCATAATGGAGCTGCATATTCTACAATGGGTCTGATATACCCCTTATACACAGTCACTAGTTCGTCATTAGTGAGACCATTCTTTTTTAATTTCCTCAACATGAAAAGTTTCCTGATGGCTTTATTAACTATGTTACCAATGTGCATATCCCATTTCAAATTATGTTGGAAGGTGACACCTAATAATTTAGCACTATGAACCTGTTGAAGTTGAACATCTAATACAGAAAATTGAGCAACAGGGGGTTCCCTCCTGCCAAAATAGATTTGCATGATTTGACATTTCGAGGGGTTCAAGGAAAGTTTATTTTTTACCGCCCAATTATTCAGATTGTTTAAATCATCCTGAATCTTGCTAGCAACATTGATGTGCCTATTTTCACTAAGTGTAAGATCGTCCACATATTTCCAGCATTTACTGTGAACAGGATCAGCAGAACTATTAATACAAGCAAGAAAAATCACCGGACCTAATTTGGTACTGGCTATAAGCCTTGCCACACAGCACTTGCCACTGGCTATAAGCCTTGCCATGCAGTACTTACCACTTGCTATCGCTTTGCCACACAGTACTTACCACTGGCTATAAGCCTTGTCACAGTCAGTGGCGTAAATCCATGTGGAAAAGATATTAAACAAACCGGAATTTCTTCCCCCTTTTTTGCTTGTGTTTATATTATTTTTTACCGCATAAAAATTGGGGGGGGGGGGGGTGGTCCATTGGACCATACCCTAGGCCAAATATCCCTATCCCCCTCCCACCCCCCCCCCCCCCCCGAGATTTATGCCGTGCACACAGTGTTGACACTGGCTAGTGAATATACATGTATCCTTTTCTACACATTGCTATCATTTGATATGGTCAAGGCCTTGTGAGGGTGCCAAACACTCCATGCAGCAGGCTGCAGCAGGCTGCACAAGGAAGCTCACTGGTAGCTCCATTCAAGTGTTAACCATTACCAGGGAAGTTTTCCACTGTGAGCTCTTTTTTTCAGGTAGAAAAATCAATGATAAGTCCAGCAAGGTGTTCCGAAACAGAGAAAAGGGTTATATTTGGTTGGTGAGTGGATGAAATGCAGCAGGAAGCATTTCAGGTTTGTTGAGAAATTTACTTTATTTAATAATTCAAGTGTCAAACCTGCTTCTACGTGGACATGTATATACACATGTATTTGTACTTAAAGACCGTAAAATGGTGACACAAAATACCACTGAGCTTAAGTGTATTTTACCGCTAGAGGGCTACAATGTACACGATAGTGCATTCAACACTGAGTCTGACAAAGATATAAATCAACAGACGCATTCAACTTTTATCTCTCCATTATTTATTTGTTTGGCTTAGACAAAGCAACTGAGGTCTGATTACTGAACATAAATTAAGCACTGATAATTTAAAAAGAAAATAATTACATTTTTTTTAAAAAGCTGTACACACTATTGGTAATTACATTATTTCATGATATTTAACAAGAACTAAGATATATTTAAAGAACTCGACCCGTGAGTTCAAACCGACAAAATTTGTCAAAAGGAAGCCTCTACAATGAAACGTTTGATGGATATATTGTATTTATCACCACCTTTGTGGCAAATTTTACCTACAGTAATCCATATTTTTAATCTGACTTATTATTACCAATGGTGTATACTGCCTTTAAGTGCATGTGTTTTACTTATTCAAGATGATCATTTGTATGAACTTCCATATCACATTCATTAAAAAGAAACCTCTTATTCAGAAACCTCTCATAAAACCACACATTAATGAAAAGTGCATAATTTGGTTGGGACCACCTACTAGAGCTGTAGATTGGTATACATATTCATGAGGTTCACCTACACTTTCATTGGTTAATCAGTCACCAATGTCCAGAGTGTTTCAATTGGGACTGCCTACCAATGTTGGCAGGCACGTGCATACATAGGTCCCAAAGGGTGCTTGAGCCCCTGCCCTTTTTGCCTAGTATAAAAAGTGCCCTTTTTAGCCCAAGGTTTTTTTGTTTTTGTTTTTTTGAATGAATTATTAAGTTCCTGTTGCGCATAGACTGCCCTGCCCTGCCTAGTTGAAAGATGTCAGGATAGAATAAAATTAGAATAAATATTAGGTCAGCAGAGATGCCTCTTACTATTCCTGTGCACGGGCCTGCATGTGCCCCTCCGCGAAAATAGATTTCACGCATAGCCGTTTTTATTAATAAATAAATAAATAAATGCCCAAATTTTTTTTTAGCTCGCGCGCTATGCGCGCTCGCATGTAATTACACTGCCCTTTTCAGACTCTGAGCCCCTGCCCCTCTACAACCCTGTGCACGTCCCTGAATGTTGGTCATACATATTCAAGAGTCAAACTAAACTCAAGTCCAGCCCTGCACATCAGTCACCAATGTACATTCTTTCAATTGGGACCGTCTACTAGTTTGTCATGCATATTCATGAGGATAAACTTGCACTCTCATTGGTCAATTAGGCCAGGCTGTAATATGTGGTTTTATTGAGATCATCTGACAAATGTTGATAAGCTACATGAGTCTTACACTTAAAAATAACCATAGAAATTAAATATTACAAAACTGAAGTTAAAACTTCTCTTTTAAGCATATACATTTCTCTTTGGTATGTATTGATCAAAATCTACAATGTTCCAGATAAATTGAACCGTTTCAAAAAACCCAAAAATAAACCTGCATCCTGCTGGCGTTAATTTTAATTTGAATATCATGTGATCTCACTCATCTAGCGTGTTGTGTGATCTCTTTAACACAATATCCTTATTGACAGTAGCCTTTATTCAAGACATATGGAATATCGTGGAAAGAGTATGCTCAAATATTCGTCAATGGAGACCGCAATACTTTATAGAAAATTATCCACTGTCTTATTTTCTTTTGAATTTGTATAATGATCTAACCATTTGGAAAAGGACTTTTAAACCTTGCATTACAAAATCTTTTTCAGGTTAAATGAATATAGCATAAGGTGATTGGCTGAAGTATACTTGCACCAGTTTGGTCAGTATTACAGGATTACAAAATGAATGAAGATAAAGCAAGTCACCAGTGCTAGTGTTCTTTTTAAAATGTCGACTCTTTCCATAATGCCCCATGATGCCATCATTTACAGCTACATCGACTGTAGCATTAAAACATGTGAACTACATGTATAACCATACACTGTTATGAATACCTGTCAATACCATAACTATAGGGTCACATACTGCTACTGAATATCTTAATGACATTGATTGTTTGACCAATACACAAGCAATACATGAAAAGTTGCATGAATATGGATCATTGTACACTCTTGAATTTAGTTGGACGACCATGATACTGTTTACAGCTAAATGGGGATGTAGGGGGTACTTCCATGCACCCTTATGGTTGTATATTATAGGTCTCATGGGTGACTGGGAACAAGCATGCAATCTTAGGTGTATGGGTACTACCGAGTAGACCCAATCGATGTATGCAGTGTCATGGTGTATGGGTACCTCCATGGGGTCTCATGGGTGTATGGGTACTACAATGTTAAAGTTGTAGACAAATGTGTATTAGTAGTCATGCAGTCTCATGGTGTATAGGTACTTCCTTGGGGTTTAATGGGTGTAGAGGTACTTAGGTACTAACCATGTAGTCCCATAGGTGTATAGGTACATCAATGGGGTCGCATGAATATATGGATACTAAAAAATACATTGGTCCCATAGGTATATGGGTACTTCCATGCAGTCTAATGGGTATATACGTATAAAAGGAGTATGGGTACTTCTATGGATACTTCCATGCAGTCTCAGTTGGGTACTTCCAAATGAGATCTGGGTATACTTCCATGCAGGAGGGGGGTGGGTGTACTTCTGTAGTACCATTTGGATACTTATTGCTCCTTTTCACAACTACAAAACTGTTTAATATGACATGCTGCACAGTATTGAAATTTTATTATGCTTAATCTAAATGACACATCCTTTAACATTCTATTGATCAATACTCACTTGTACATTTTATTTGCTTAGTCACTGCACACTTCACAGCAATTTTGTCTACCACGTTTTGTTGAGGTGTAATTTGCCAAAATAATTTTTTTTAAATCCTGAAAAATGGATAGCAGGCCTTTAGTCTAGAGGACAAATCCCCTGAACCTCCTGGATGTTTCATTTTGGAGGATTTACAGACTCTCCACATCCCCACAAACAAGAAACTTGAGGTTTGGACACAATACAGGCTACTTCTTTCTTTCCTTGGTGGCTACTTCTCTTCAAGAAAATTTTGGGGCAAAGGGAGATTTGTTAAAAAATCCTGAAATCAGGAAAGATTGTGAGAAATGACAGGTCTGCTACTCTAGTTATTACAGTACAAAGCTGCCTATAAAATGAAGACCACTAAGATGGGGTGACCATTGGTGCGAACATTTCTTAGGGCCAATATGATGTTTGTTATAGTAGCATTGAACTGTCTAACAGTAACATTTGTATAAACCACCACATCAAATTCAACAATGAAACACTGGATTTAAAACACAGAAAGGGGGTATATTTAGAAAACAAAATTGTTAGTTGAATGTGGGTTTTAAACATGTATTTGTGGTTTAATGGGGGTGAAGTGGGACTGTGGGCATAACATCTGTATTGTAATAAATAAAAAACAGTTCAGAAAGGCAAATTATATATTTTAATACACAAACTCAAAAACTGAAGTTACGAAGAGGAATATCGGATAACATGCCTTTTGCCCTCTGCAAAGGTTAACTCTGTGTACAAGACCAATGACACACAAATGAATAAGAATACAAGCTGTGCATTGCATTTGGAAAGGTTCATTTATACATATGACCATTAAAGCCTCTATCTCAAACATATATATATACTCAATGGTCAAACATGATGAAGTACTCAATGCACTTACACATTGGTTTTTTTTTTCTTTTTTACCAATAGTTAGTAAAGTTGGGTTTTTTTTAGTTAATGCTTTACTAAAACCATAAATAGTTTAAGAATATGCTGTATTTTATAAAATAAAACTAAATTCGTGATTTTAAAACTGTCTGGATAGGACCAAAGGATTTCCCCATATATACATGTATATCCTAGAGTAAGTATTTCTGCAAATTCCAAATGTTGGAATTTTTTCATTGTAAATGTGAATCCTAATTGTACCATAATTTGTGTATACATTGCTTGTTCCTTTGTAGAAAGGTAGCAACTTTAAAATGAAACACGTCATAAAATAATTGACCAAAGCAGTCGATGAAAGTCCATGTAGAAGTTGCCATTAATTGACTTGCAACGAATTGACTGCTCACTTAATTTCTCATCAGCTCTGCTCTGGTCAAATATGAAATGTCTTAGTTAAAATATATTTACATCCTGAATACATGGAAAACAGCAATGGACTGATTGTAAACCAACAAAATTACAGCAGAATAAGGGCACACAATGAATATCAAGTCAAGAAGTCAAAGCAATTTCACTATACAACCATTGCTGATTTCTTCACTGTATGTGTTCAGTTTATTCCTAAAACCAATTAATGTACCTTGACAGTTTTGTGTTTCATTTAATTAAAAGATCATTAAAATCTGGGTAATAAGACATTATAATACTGAAACAATACCTCATGCACACGCACACACACACACAAACATACCCACAAAATAGTCGCTTCTCTCAAAACAAAGACTTATGATTAATAATAGCACAACTTACTCTTTTTAATACAACATTTCCCCAAAAGATAGCTCTATTGATTGTATGGACAAGGTAACAGATGATTCATTTTGAAGCGCCCTCTGTTGATATTTTCCATTTTGTGGCAGCCACAGATCATGTAACATTTCTATGTACAATTTTTACATTCCATACTTTGACACCCCTTTAACATACAATATAGTTGAAATTATCGATGAATGTAACTTTTGACTATAATGGCCTTAATTTTGTATTAAACCTCAATAACTTGTCCACAAATCTCAGCAAAATACAGGAATCCATGCAGCCTTTGCCTGCCACAGTATACCAGAGGGCGCTCTTTTTGTAATGAAATGTCATGTGTACATTGTCTATACCTAGGCAATACATTCCTAGTCATGTAGTATACACTGATAGGAATGAACAGCCTGTCAGATATTTGGTATATAATCATTATTCATTAATTTAATTGTTACAGATTTATACTCACATAATTAGAAAGCTTTTACAAGAAGATTTGTCAAGCTGAACGTTATGCATATATAGTTACAGCTTACTAATCGATGCCACATGTCAGTCAATTCAATCTGGTTTATAATAGTTCATTCTATCACATACAAATGGCAATGGATATTATTTGGTGACAGCACAGTACTGTATAAAAAAAAGGACTGGTTTGCAGCTAACTATGATATCACACACACACACACACACACATTATGCATGAAATGCATATCAAACTACTGGGGACAATTTATCACCATCAACCGCAGGGAAGGATTCTGGAGGGTTGATTGAACAAGAGGTAAGTGACGGATCTAGACAAATCTTCCCTTCCCATTTTTTTACATATTTTTTGTTGTTGGTGGGGGGGGGGGGGTGGGAGTTAAATCAATCATATACACAACTTCGACACCGACCATTTACATGTACTTCAAGTTATGTCCCCCTCTTCCCAACCGTGTCCTCCCCCCCCTCTTCCCAACCGTGTCCTCCCCCCACTCTTCCCAACCGTGTCCCCCCCCACTCTTCCCAACCGTGTCCCCCCCTCTTCCCAACCGTGTCCCCCCCTCTTCCCAACCGTGTCCCCCCCTCTTCCCAACCGTGTCCCCCCCCTCTTCCCAACCGTGTCCCCCCACTCTTCCCAACCGTGTCCCCCACTCTTTTATCACTCTGGATCCGCCCCTTTAAAAGATTGAAATGACAATGATAAATTCATGGATCCTCTCCATGATTCTGTTCATCAAAATATGCAAGTAAACTCGGGCAAACATATTTGTAGACCCTACTGTAAAAGTAATGTGATGTCAGAAACTCCCATGTTTTTCCCCCTGACCGATATAACCATTTAAAAACATTCCGGCACCATTTAAACTACATCCTAGTGCTTCATATAGCATGTAGTAATGATGTCACACTAACAAAATCACTGAACTATTTTAAACATTAGAGCATTTATTAGGAAACAAAGAGTGTTTAAAACCAACAAGCTTTGTTTTCTGAATTGTGCCGAAATATAAATCTGAATATGGATTGAGCATTACGCATCATTATGTATCAAGGCAGAAAACATGTGCAACTCAAATAAAAAATACACCTGTTATACAATGTATGTATGCTGTCAACAGATGTGTTAACATGATTTACATATGCGTTACACATGCGTAAAACATTTGAAACACACATGTAACCTGTGTAGTACACATGATCTGTGTAGTACACATGATCTGTGTAGTACACATGATCTGTGTAGTACACATGATCTGTGTAGTACACATGATCTGTGTAGTACACATGATCTGTGTAGTACACATGATCTGTGTAGTACACATGATCTGTGTAGTACACATGATCTGTGTAGTACACATGATCTGTGCCATTTATTTTCTGAACAGAATCCAAAGGCAAATAAAGTCCCGAGTATATCCCCACCTCAGTTTCTTGACCAAATGTACTCTTTCCTGTCATGATCTGTTCTCTTGCCAATTGTTATATGTATAGTTCTGTTGATTAATTTTTACTGGAAATATCAAGATATTTACTTAAAAATTACACAATTACAAGTAATAGAAATGAGTGCCAGTCTAAGAAGGTTGGGTCCGAGATGATTATTGCCCCCAGATTGGACACAAATGTACCATTGCCATAGAAATATATCAAACAAATGATTTTTTTTACTTTGAGTTACTCTAAGAGGCTGTACACTTATTAACACTCATAATGCACCTCGACATACTGAAAATTAATGCAAAGTTCATTCAAATTCAAACCAATTGTATATTCATTTGTCTTGAAATGTAAAACAAAATAAAATCCTCTAAACAAATTTAAAAATACATGCAACTCAAACCGTTATTTATTTTAAGAAAACATTCGGAAAAAATGTTTAAAAATTTGATAAACTTGTGTGCTGATGATGGCTAATACTGTATAGTTACAATACATTATCTACCATCGTCTTGATTATGTATGTACCATTATATAAAAAAAAAAAACATTTAGCATTAAAACACTTGATATTTATACCCAACAAATAAACACACTCAGCTAGGCAGTGGCTTCTGGAGCATCTCATAACTTGGGAATGTTTTGGAATGTTCCATTGGGGAACACTTGTCTGTTCCCATCAGGAACGCACGCTGTTCTCACTGGGAACCGGGCGACGTTCCATTTGGGAATGCTTTGAGCCGCCAAGGAACTAACGAGTAAGCTCGCTGGATCATCAGCCATTCCCATTCGGAATGGCTACTGTTCCATGTGGGAAATGCACCGTGTTCCTAAAAGAAATCTTCCAAATGGAACAAAAATGTTCAGAGTTCTGAGACGCTCCCTTTTATTTATTTATTTATTTATTGTGTGATCTCTGAATAGATTTAAGTACTGCTGTATCTTAAAGGCCAGTTTAAAACTTGATTCAAATTCACAGCCAATTGTGACGTCAAAAGCACTGATAGTTGGTAGCCATAGGCTGCGACTCTAGCAGCAATTTTTTCAAAAAACAAAGCCATATAGAAATGTACAGAGCATTCATGAACAGGTGTTCCCGTGTATCCGGTTTTTTCTTTATTTTTTTCTTCATTCCGATCAGCTCTTATTTTCCCAGTTAAGGAGTTGTTAGCTGGGAAGGTACACTGCCATCTTGAGTTCACGACTCAGAAGCAGGCTGATGTAAATACGCAATACATTCAGAAAGTTGTGAACACAAGAAATGCAACATGATTGGAATGCTGTACACGTATTTGCCTTAAAAAAAAAAAAAAATCCTGTTAGAATTGAAAAGCTGAGGCCACAAAGTAACTTTTTTGTGCATTTTATACGACATGTTTCGATCGGTATGTTTGCAACTGACAACTTGAACTTGATGACGTCAAACTTGCTTCACATTTGCATGAAGTTTTGACTGGCTTTAATAAGTCATCTAAGGATTGTATCCTACTCAACCGTACTGTAAACACCTCTCTAGCTCTTTGCCATTGTAAATTAATCAAGGAAGCTTTTTTTAAATCATTGTCATTGCTTAATAGATTACTTCATCCACCATCACACATATATATAAACCCAATAACATAATTCCGTACAAGAGAGATTATCAACATTAATATCATTTTGACTGAACTCCCATCTGAAGGTAATCAAACCATACAACACAACTTGTCACATTTTATCTCTGGTCCAATACGTAATGTACAGTATGCCGGTGAATAAAACACTTTATACATGAATTTCAATTTTCATATGATGGGAGTTATGAGAAGCTAGGCGGCAGCTGCTTTTTGCATTGTTTCTGGGCAAGTGCAAAAATTAAGGGACTGATCTAGTCTGCTGCAATGACCCGGATGAGGAATCCCCCTTACGATGTGTATCCTGATCCAGTGCTTACTGACCTGATGTTTGATTATCACCACTGATACGGTGATCTGAGGGATACTGACGGTGATCCTGATCTCCGGATCACACCGGCGTTTCACTGTCATCACCGATGGTGAACTTAGGGACGTTGATGGAGATCTCTCCCGAAATGCTCCCACTGGGTTGTCTGTAGGGGATAGCTGCCCCTTCCTCGTCATCGATGGTTGGCAGTTTGTCCGTGTCAGGGCTAAACTTCTCTTGTTTCAGTGGCATATCATGCAATGTTTTCTTCCTATAGAAGGATCAAATCAAATAGAAATGTGTTTATTTATAAGCTTCCTCTTGCCACAATGGTCAAATTGGGTATTAAACAAAATTTGCCATACCTTAAGCACCAAAAGGTTTAAGAGATGACATGTGATTGGCTAATGATAGCTGATTTCTCTCACTGATATATACATATATCAATTTCATCCAATTACTATTTAAGACTTTACAAAGCACATGCCCAACGAATCTGGTTTTGAAGTTTGAATGAGTCGAGTACATCACGATTATACTCACGCATCAACATCATCCCTTCCACTGGCGCCGCGTCTCTTTGGTACTTGCTGGCATTCTCTTCCTTCTCTTGCATTGTAAGCTAGAGTTTTCCAGATACCAGTCTTTGCCATCTCCTCGGAGATATTGATTGTTCCTGACTCCGGGTGAAATTCAAGCTTGTCAACGGGTATTGTCAAGACATTTCCCCCTGCCAGAGGAAGCTGGACACGGCCTCCTACAATGGCTTCCTAAGCACGGTTAAATATAAAGAACCAAGGTGACGTGATTGATGACGTCAGTATTGGAACATTTATGAGTTTGTCCCAAGTTGTATGAAAAGGAAATGTACAACATTGGTACTTGCCAATTATCAAATTCACTTCCATGTAATTAGAGTCATGCATCAATCATCCTGTCTTTGTAAAGGTGTTCTTTGAGTTTAGAGCCAGATTTGTAGCTAGTTTCTTTGTATGTGTAAAGGTGTTCTTTGAGTTTAGAGCCAGATTTGTAGCTAGTTTCTTTGCATGTGTAAAGGTGTTCTTTGAGTTTAGAGCCAGATTTGTAGCTAGTTTCTTTGTATGTGTAAAGGTGTTCTTTGAGTTTACAGCCAGATTTGTAGCTAGTTTCTTTGTATGTGTAAAGGTGTTCTTTGAGTTTAGGGCCAGATTTGTAGCTAGTTTCTTTGCATGTGTAAAGGTGTTCTTTGAGTTTACAGCCAGATTTGTAGCTAGTTTCTTTGTATGTGTAAAGGTGTTCTTTGAGTTTACAGCCAGATTTGTAGCTAGTTTCTTTGTATGTGTAAAGGTGTTCTTTGAGTTTAGGGCCAGATTTGTAGCTAGTTTCTTTGCATGTGTAAAGGTGTTCTTTGAGTTTAGGGCCAGATTTGTAGCTAGTTTCTTTGCATGTGTAAAGGTGTTCTTTGAGTTTAGAGCCAGATTTGTAGCTAGTTTCTTTGTATGTGTAAAGGTGTTCTTTGAGTTTAGAGCCAGATTTGTAGCTAGTTTCTTTGTATGTGTAAAGGTGTTCTTTGAGTTTAGGGCCAGATTTGTAGCTAGTTTCTTTGTATGTGTAAAGGTGTTCTTTGAGTTTAGGGCCAGATTTGTAGCTAGTTTCTTTGTATGTGTAAAGGTGTTCTTTGAGTTTAGAGCCAGATTTGTAGCTAGTTTCTTTGTATGTGTAAAGGTGTTCTTTGAGTTTAGAGCCAGATTTGTAGCTAGTTTCTTTGTATGTGTAAAGGTGTTCTTTGAGTTTAGAGCCAGATTTGTAGCTAGTTTCTTTGTATGTGTAAAGGTGTTCTTTGAGTTTAGAGCCAGATTTGTAGCTAGTTTCTTTGTATGTGTAAAGGTGTTCTTTGAGTTTAGAGCCAGATTTGTAGCTAGTTTCTTTGTATGTGTAAAGGTGTTCTTTGAGTTTAGGGCCAGATTTGTAGCTAGTTTCTTTGTATGTGTAAAGGTGTTCTTTGAGTTTACAGCCAGATTTGTAGCTAGTTTCTTTGTATGTGTAAAGGTGTTCTTTGAGTTTAGAGCCAGATTTGTAGCTAGTTTCTTTGTATGTGTAAAGGTGTTCTTTGAGTTTAGAGCCAGATTTGTAGCTAGTTTCTTTGTATGTGTAAAGGTGTTCTTTGAGTTTAGAGCCAGATTTGTAGCTAGTTTCTTTGCATGTGTAAAGGTGTTCTTTGAGTTTAGAGCCAGATTTGTAGCTAGTTTCTTTGCATGTGTAAAGGTGTTCTTTGAGTTTAGAGCCAGATTTGTAGCTAGTTTCTTTGTATGTGTAAAGGTGTTCTTTGAGTTCTGACCAGATTTGTAGCTAGTTTCTTTGCATGTGTAAGGTGTTCTTTGAGTTTAGGAGCCAGATTTGTAGCTAGTTTCTTTGCATGTGTAAAGGTGTTCTTTGAGTTTAGAGCCAGATTTGTAGCTAGTTTCTTTGCATGTGTAAAGGTGTTCTTTGAGTTTAGAGCCAGATTTGTAGCTAGTTTCTTTGCATGTGTAAAGGTGTTCTTTGAGTTTACAGCCAGATTTGTAGCTAGTTTCTTTGTATGTGTAAAGGTGTTCTTTGAGTTTAGGGCCAGATTTGTAGCTAGTTTCTTTGCATGTGTAAAGGTGTTCTTTGAGTTTAGAGCCAGATTTGTAGCTAGTTTCTTTGCATGTGTAAAGGTGTTCTTTGAGTTTAGGGCCAGATTTGTAGCTAGTTTCTTTGCATGTGTAAAGGTGTTCTTTGAGTTTAGGGCCAGATTTGTAGCTAGTTTCTTTGTATGTGTAAAGGTGTTCTTTGAGTTTAGAGCCAGATTTGTAGCTAGTTTCTTTGCATGTGTAAAGGTGTTCTTTGAGTTTAGAGCCAGATTTGTAGCTAGTTTCTTTGCATGTGTAAAGGTGTTCTTTGAGTTTAGGGCCAGATTTGTAGCTAGTTTCTTTGCATGTGTAAAGGTGTTCTTTGAGTTTACAGCCAGATTTGTAGCTAGTTTCTTTGCATGTGTAAAGGTGTTCTTTGAGTTTAGGGCCAGATTTGTAGCTAGTTTCTTTGCATGTGTAAAGGTGTTCTTTGAGTTTAGAGCCAGATTTGTAGCTAGTTTCTTTGCATGTGTAAAGGTGTTCTTTGAGTTTACAGCCAGATTTGTAGCTAGTTTCTTTGCATGTGTAAAGGTGTTCTTTGAGTTTAGGGCCAGATTTGTAGCTAGTTTCTTTGCATGTGTAAAGGTGTTCTTTGAGTTTAGAGCCAGATTTGTAGCTAGTTTCTTTGCATGTGTAAAGGTGTTCTTTGAGTTTACAGCCAGATTTGTAGCTAGTTTCTTTGTATGTGTAAAGGTGTTCTTTGAGTTCATGGCCAGATTTGTAGCTAGTTTCTTTGCATGTGTAAAGGTGTTCTTTGAGTTTACAGCCAGATTTGTAGCTAGTTTCTTTGCATGTGTAAAGGTGTTCTTTGAGTTTAGGGCCAGATTTGTAGCTAGTTTCTTTGTATGTGTAAAGGTGTTCTTTGAGTTTAGGGCCAGATTTGTAGCTAGTTTCTTTGCATGTGTAAAGGTGTTCTTTGAGTTTAGAGCCAGATTTGTAGCTAGTTTCTTTGCATGTGTAAAGGTGTTCTTTGAGTTTAGAGCCAGATTTGTAGCTAGTTTCTTTGCATGTGTAAAGGTGTTCTTTGAGTTTACAGCCAGATTTGTAGCTAGTTTCTTTGTATGTGTAAAGGTGTTCTTTGAGTTTACGGCCAGATTTGTAGCTAGTTTCTTTGCATGTGTAAAGGTGTTCTTTGAGTTTACATGTCAGATTTGTAGCTAGTTTCTTTGCATGTGTAAAGGTGTTCTTTGAGTTTAGGGCCAGATTTGTAGCTAGTTTCTTTGTATGTGTAAAGGTGTTCTTTGAGTTTACGGCCAGATTTGTAGCTAGTTTCTTTGCATGTGTAAAGGTGTTCTTTGAGTTTACAGCCAGATTTGTAGCTAGTTTCTTTGCATGTGTAAAGGTGTTCTTTGAGTTTAGGGCCAGATTTGTAGCTAGTTTCTTTGCATGTGTAAAGGTGTTCTTTGAGTTTAGGGCCAGATTTGTAGCTAGTTTCTTTGCATGTGTAAAGGTGTTCTTTGAGTTTACAGCCAGATTTGTAGCTAGTTTCTTTGTATGTGTAAAGGTGTTCTTTGAGTTTAGAGCCAGATTTGTAGCTAGTTTCTTTGCATGTGTAAAGGTGTTCTTTGAGTTTAGGGCCAGATTTGTAGCTAGTTTCTTTGTATGTGTAAAGGTGTTCTTTGAGTTTAGAGCCAGATTTGTAGCTAGTTTCTTTGCATGTGTAAAGGTGTTCTTTGAGTTTAGGGCCAGATTTGTAGCTAGTTTCTTTGCATGTGTAAAGGTGTTCTTTGAGTTTAGAGCCAGATTTGTAGCTAGTTTCTTTGCATGTGTAAAGGTGTTCTTTGAGTTTAGGGCCAGATTTGTAGCTAGTTTCTTTGTATGTGTAAAGGTGTTCTTTGAGTTTACAGCCAGATTTGTAGCTAGTTTCTTTGCATGTGTAAAGGTGTTCTTTGAGTTTACAGCCAGATTTGTAGCTAGTTTCTTTGTATGTGTAAAGGTGTTCTTTGAGTTTACAGCCAGATTTGTAGCTAGTTTCTTTGCATGTGTAAAGGTGTTCTTTGAGTTTAGGGCCAGATTTGTAGCTAGTTTCTTTGTATGTGTAAAGGTGTTCTTTGAGTTTACAGCCAGATTTGTAGCTAGTTTCTTTGCATGTGTGTAAAGGTGTTCTTTGAGTTTAGGGCCAGATTTGTAGCTAGTTTCTTTGTATGTGTAAAGGTGTTCTTTGAGTTTACAGCCAGATTTGTAGCTAGTTTCTTTGTATGTGTAAAGGTGTTCTTTGAGTTTAGGGCCAGATTTGTAGCTAGTTTCTTTGCATGTGTAAAGGTGTTCTTTGAGTTTACAGCCAGATTTGTAGCTAGTTTCTTTGCATGTGTAAAGGTGTTCTTTGAGTTTAGGGGCCAGATTTGTAGCTAGTTTCTTTGCATGTGTAAAGGTGTTCTTTGAGTTTAGGCCAGATTTGTAGCTAGTTTCTTTGCATGTGTAAAGGTGTTCTTTGAGTTTAGGGCCAGATTTGTAGCTAGTTTCTTTGCATGTGTAAAGGTGTTCTTTGAGTTTACAGCCAGATTTGTAGCTAGTTTCTTTGTATGTGTAAAGGTGTTCTTTGAGTTCATGGCCAGATTTGTAGCTAGTTTCTTTGCATGTGTAAAGGTGTTCTTTGAGTTTACAGCCAGATTTGTAGCTAGTTTCTTTGTATGTGTAAAGGTGTTCTTTGAGTTTACAGCCAGATTTGTAGCTAGTTTCTTTGTATGTGTAAAGGTGTTCTTTGAGTTTACAGCCAGATTTGTAGCTAGTTTCTTTGCATGTGTAAAGGTGTTCTTTGAGTTTAGGGCCAGATTTGTAGCTAGTTTCTTTGCATGTGTAAAGGTGTTCTTTGAGTTTAGGGCCAGATTTGTAGCTAGTTTCTTTGCATGTGTAAAGGTGTTCTTTGAGTTTAGAGCCAGATTTGTAGCTAGTTTCTTTGTATGTGTAAAGGTGTTCTTTGAGTTTAGAGCCAGATTTGTAGCTAGTTTCTTTGCATGTGTAAAGGTGTTCTTTGAGTTTAGAGATTTAATGCAGCTTTGCATGTGTAAAAGGTGTTCTTTGAGTTTAGAGCCAGATTTGTAGCTAGTTTCTGTATTGTAAAGGTGTTCTTTGAGTTTACAGCCAGATTTGTAGCTAGTTTCTTTGCATGTGTAAAGGTGTTCTTTGAGTTTAGGTCAGATTTGTAGCTAGTTTTCGCATGTGTAAAGGTGTTCTAGTTTCTATTTGCGTTCTTTGTAGCGTAAAGGTGTTCTGAGTTTAGCCAGGCCAGATTTGTAGTTTCTTTGTATGTGTAAAGGTGTTCGAGTTTAGAGCCAGATTTGTAGCTAGTTTCTTTGCATGTGTAAAGGTGTTCTTTGAGTTTGAGCCAGATTTGTAGCTAGTTTCTTTGACGTAAAGGTGTTCTTTGAGTTTAGAGCCAGATTTGTAGCTAGTTTCTTTGCATGTAAAGGTGTTCTTTGAGTTTACAGCCAGATTTGTAGCTAGTTTCTTTGTATGTGTAAAGGTGTTCTTTGAGTTTAGGGCCCAGATTTGTAGCTAGTTTCTTTGCATGTGTAAAGGTGTTCTTTGAGGTTAGGAGCAGATTTGTAGCTAGTTTCTTTGCATGTGTAAGGTGTTCTTTGAGTTTAGAGCCAGATTTGTAGCTAGTTTCTTTGTAATATTATGTAAAGGTGTTCTTTGAGTTTAGAGCCAGATTTGTAGCTAGTTTCTTTGTATGTGTAAAGGTGTTCTTTGAGTTTAGAGCCAGATTTGTAGCTAGTTTCTTTGCATGTGTAAAGGTGTTCTTTGAGTTTACAGCCAGATTTGTAGCTAGTTTCTTTGCATGTGTAAAGGTGTTCTTTGAGTTTACAGCCAGATTTGTAGCTAGTTTCTTTGTATGTGTAAAGGTGTTCTTTGAGTTTACAGCCAGATTTGTAGCTAGTTTCTTTGCATGTGTAAAGGTGTTCTTTGAGTTTACAGCCAGATTTGTAGCTAGTTTCTTTGTATGTGTAAAGGTGTTCTTTGAGTTTACAGCCAGATTTGCAGCTAGTTTCTTTGGCATGTGTAAAGGTGTTCTTTTGAGTTTACAGCCAGATTTGTAGCTAGTTTCTTTGTATGTGTAAAGGTGTTCTTTGAGTTTACCGTCAGATTTGTAGCTAGTTTCTTTGCCATGTCTCTGAGCCTGAAAGGTGTTCTTTGAGTTTAGGGCCAGATTTGTAGCTAGTTTCTTTGTATGTGTAAAGGTGTTCTTTGGGTTTACAGCCAGATTTGTAGCTAGTTTCTTTTGTATGTTTAAAGGTGTTCTTTGAGTTTACAGTCAGATTTGTAGCTGCCCCCAGTTTCTTTGCATGTGTAAGGTGTTCTTTGAGTTTAGGAGCCAGATTTGTAGCTAGTTTCTTTGCATGTGTACAAGGTGTTCTTTGAGTTTACAGCCAGATTTGTAGCTAGTTTCTCCCCAGCATGTGTAGGTGTTCTTTGAGTTTACAACCCAGATTTGTAGCTAGTTTCTTTGCATGTGTAAAGGTGTTCTTTGAGTTTGCCAGATTTGTAGCTGGATTTCTTTGTATGTGTAAAAGTGTTCTTTGAGTTTACAGCCAGTTGTAGCTAGTTTCTTTGCATGTGTAAAGGTGTTCTTTGAGTTTACAGCCAGATTTGTAGCTAGTTTCTTTGCTTAGCCATGTAAGGTGTTCTTTGAGTTTACAGCCAGATTTGTAGCTGGTTTCTTTGCATGTGTAAAGGTGTTCTTCTTTGAGTTTAGGGCCAGATTTGTAGCTAGTTTCTTTGTATGTGTAAAGGTGTTCTTTGAGTTTACAGCCAGATTTGTAGCTAGTTTCTTTGCATGTGTAAAGGTGTTCTTTGAGTTTAGGGCCAGATTTGTAGCTAGTTTCTTTGCATGTGTAAAGGTGTTCTTTGAGTTTACAGCCAGATTTGTAGCTAGTTTCTTTGTATGTGTAAAGGTGTTCTTTGAGTTTACAGCCAGATTTGTAGCTAGTTTCTTTGCATGTGTAAAGGTGTTCTTTGAGTTTACAGCCAGATTTGTAGCTAGTTTCTTTGCATGTGTAAAGGTGTTCTTTGAGTTTACACAGCCAGATTTGTAGCTAGTTTCTTTGTATGTGCTAAGGTGTTCTTTGAGTTTATGTCAGATTGTATAGCTAGTTTCTTTGTATGTGTAAGGTGTTCTTTGAGTTTGACAATGCCAGATTTGTAGCTAGTTTCTTTGCATGTGTAAAGGTGTTCTTTGAGTTTTACAGCCAGATTTGTAGCTAGTTTCTTTGCATGTGTAAAGGTGTTCTTGAGTTTACAACCAGATTTGTAGCTAGTTTCTTTGTATGTGTAAGGTGTTCTAACTTTGAGTTTAGGGCCAGATTTGTAGCTAGTTTCTTTGTGTGTATGGTGTTCAGCTTTGAGTTTACAGCCAGATTGTAGCTAGTTTCTTTGTATGTGTAAAGGTGTTCTTTGAGTTTAGGGCCAGATTTGTAGCTAGTTTCTTTGTATGTGTAAAAGTGTTCTTTGAGTTTAGGGCCAGATTTGTAGCTAGTTTCTTTGCATGTAAAGGTGTTCTTTGAGTTTGGGAGGCCAGATTTGTAGCTAGTTTCTTTGTATGTGTAAAGGTGTTCTTTGAGTTTAGAGCCAGATTTGTAGCTAGTTTCTTTGTATGTGTAAAGGTGTTCTTTGAGTTTAGGGCCAGATTTGTAGCTAGTTTCTTTGTATGTGTAAAGGTGTTCTTTGAGTTTAGGGCCAGATTTGTAGCTAGTTTCTTTGCATGTGTAAAGGTGTTCTTTGAGTTCATGGCCAGATTTGTAGCTAGTTTCTTTGCATGTGTAACAAGTTGTTCTTTGAGTTTAGAGCCAGATTTGTAGCTAGTTTCTTTGTATGTGTAAAGGTGTTCTTTGAGTTTACAGCCAGATTTGTAGCTAGTTTCTTTGTATGTGTAAAGGTGTTCTTTGAGTTCATGGCCAGATTTGTAGCTAGTTTCTTACCCCAGCTGTAATTGCGTCCTCCTCGGCTCTCTTCTTCGTATCTTCCTTTGCTCTTCGGACAATTTCTGGCATCACGTCATCTAAAGTCTCTAGCTCTTGCTGAGTGAACAGAAAGTCCATCAACTTACGAATGACTGCAACGGCCAGGACCTACACATAATACAAGTACACAATCTGTTTGTGGTATTTGGGTACAAAATGAGTGTTGGAGCATAACCTAATTCATTTGTGGACATGTACTTCAGAGTTTTAAGAGACACAGCTTCAGGACTTTCAAAATTATAAAGTTATTTTTTAAAGGGAACGTATAATATTGGTAATTACCTTATTACGAAATAAAAACATTATCATAAACTTGATTTGAAGTTAGTTATGGTTCTGATGTGCTCTCATTTCGGAGAAAACAAGAAAAGATATGACATAAAACACAATAAAGGGGGCCACTTTCCTACCGTCACATTAGCAGTTTTTCTAATGGTTGTAATTTTTTTTTTAAATATCTGAAACCACTCAAAAAGAATTTCAACATTTGAATACACATGCATGCTTATCCTAAAGATAATTTGAGTTGATTATTACTATTATTTTTTTAATTACCTTAAAATTCCATCAACAAATGGACGGAAAAGTGAGGTAACTTTTTCCGTCCAATTTTTATGGAAATTTAAGGGTAAAAAAATAAATACAAAAATAAAAAAATAAAAAAAATCAACTCAAATTAGTTCTAGTATAAGCCTGCATGTCCATTCACATGTTGAAACACTTTTTGGTCGGTTTCAGGTACTTAAAAATAAATAACAACCAATGGAAAAACTGCTAACGTGACGGATGCAAAGTGGCCCCCTTTATTGTGTTTTATGTCATATGTACATTTTCAAAAAGAGCTTTTGCTCCAAGCATTCTTGTGTATACATTCTAAATGCATTTCTCAAGACTTAAGACTCTGTAATGAGCTGCAACTTTCAAAAGGCTGGTTATTTGATGTATATCTTGATTGACAGAAAATTTTGCCAACACAACCAATGTGATACCTTCCCATTAAAGGAAAATGAAAAATGCATTACAACCTGGGATATGAACAAAACCCTATCACTGACCACATGATGGAAGTACCAAAATGACCTAGAGAATGCAAACAATTATTGAAAACTTAGCACTGAATTCTTGTTAATAAATACGACTAAAAATGGAAATCTCTCACTGCACCTATCTGTAAATGGTCAGTCGCATACTTGTATTAACCCTAACTCCCTAATAATAATAATAATGTGTGGACTTATATAGCGCACGTATCCACCAACTGAGTGGTGCTCAAGGTGCATTATATTATTATCCCTGCTCATAAGGCTCATAAATAATTCCTGAAACCATCTCAGCTCCCTGGGGAGTATACAGCTCAATTGCTGCCATTACAGCGCATATAGGGCTAATCAACCAACTCTGCCCTCACAGGTACCCATTTAACCCCTGGGTGGAGAGAAGCAATTATGGTTAAGTGTCTTGCTCAAGGACACAAGTGTCACGGCCGGGATTCGAACCCACATTCTGCTGCTAACACCAGAACTTGAGTCCGGTAAGCTAGACCGCTCGGCCACGACACTCCCTAGGCACATTTGCTTACACATAACCTGAATCCTCCCAAATTCTTCAGTAGTAAAGCAAGCACATGACATGTATGCACACATGTGTTTCTAATCTGTGATACATGTACATGGCCAGGGACCCTCCCTGCATGCATGGAGCAATAAACAGTGTCCACTAACCCAAGCACTGACCTTGCAATCACTACAACAAACATGGATGTACATGTACCATGGAAAGGCAAGTATGCCTAATAACTTCAATCCTCCAATCTTTAGCAAAGGCATATAGCATGTAACCTCAATTTTTCAAAATCCTTCACTTTAGCAAAGAGGATTTTGGAGGATTTAGGAAGGTTAGGGTTAAGGAAAGTATAAAGTTTATCACCCCCCCCCCACCACAAAAACAAACAATAAATAACTAAAACATTCTTTAACAAGGGGAACCCAGGCTGTTACTGTATAATGTCAATTTAAACGCACGCCGCCGCCCCCCCCCCCCCCCCCCAGAAGAATCGTTGATGAGAAACTCGACATGACTTACCATGATGGGGAACACGATTGCTGCATCCGTAGACTTGATGACCCAGAGTATGACGAGACAGGAGAGCTGAATAAACGTGAAGATGTGGACTCTTCTCAATCCGACCCGACGCAAATATATATAGTCCGGCTGATGCTTTGGTGGCATAAAAAACAACATCAACCGGTCCACAAACTGAAACAAACAAAAATGACAATCAAGAGTCGTATCACTTAGAAAAATGTCGTACTTCTTGTGAATGCTAAAGCAAAGCAAATTAAGTGCATATGTAAACAACAATGTAATCTATTATTCATTCATAAATGCCCCCAAGACCAGTAGTGTGATTTGACAAAAGTAAAAAAATCCTGAAATATGGTTAGCAGGACTGGGTCTCACTTTGGTCTAGAGGGCAAAGCCCCCCTGAACCTCCTGGATGTTTAATTTTTGGAAGATTTACAGACTCTCCACAAACAAGAAAACTAGAGGTTTGGACACAATACAGGCTACTTCTTTCTTGCCTTGGTAGCTACTCCTTTTCTTTCAAGGACATTTTGAGATTTGTAAACAATCCCGACATCAGGAAAAATCCTGAGAAATCACAGGCCTGCAAGAAAGCAATCTTTGCTTCCTCAAACTGGCTACATCCATCAATGAAATGGTCTATCTTGATATAATTTCTTTATGGTTTCGTATTTTAAAATGTTTAGAATCAGTACTAATAACCTAATTGAACTATATAAGTCAAGTATTTGAAACTGTTGACTTGATTTTGCCCTCACACCAACCTCACATTTCATACATAGTATGTACATGTATGAAGCATTCTATACTCAGTGCTTTCCAAGTGTCTGTGAAAAAAATCCACCGGTGACTCGGGCGGGATTTGAACCCACGACCTCCCGCTTGCACTAGCAGATGCATTAACCTCTCGGCCACCGAGCTTGCCCTGATGATGATTGGCCGGCTAGAATCCTGAATAGCAGCGGGCAATGAGTATACAATGCTTCATTTACGTCGGTGTAAGGGCACAAATCAACTCAATTGTTTATCACCTGATGAAAGAATTTCATCAATCTATTTACAAATGGTGTTGAATGCAAAGCAAACAAATAATTTTGCCCACGCAACTGGGCAACCCTTAATTTTGTACTCCTTAACCCTCCTACTATCGCTGCACTTCAGTGGCAAGTAGCTATAGTGGTCAAAAACAAGTCAACTGCCTGTTTTGACATTTTCGACTGGTGTTTACTGTCATTTTGACCACCCTGAACAATACCAGACAATGCTTTTACCAGTCAAAAATGGTCGACTCATTTTAACCTGTGAATGTACTTACTGCACGTAAGGTTTGACAGTGTTTGACTTTTAAGTGCACTAGATATACCTTGGCAAGTATATCAACATTTTGACTGATTTTGACCCTTGTAGTAGTAGGAATAATAGGTCAATATCTTCAAAGTAAACTTGTCTTACCTGAACACCAGCCAAGGACGATATTCCCATGAAGAGGAACACACCATATAACACTGGCATAGGAATAAGCTGCCGATGAAACAAGAAAAGTCATATCATGTCACATTTTCTCTGTGTGCTTTGTAATATATCAACATTTGTTTTTTTGTGACTGCATTTTTTTGTTTCCCACTTCAAACCTGCAATAAAGTTTTATACATTAATTGAGGATCAAAGTTACATAATGCTGGTCTATACATGTATTTCTTATTCCCTAAATAAAATCCACCTTAAAACATCAATAATTTGTAACGCTGAGGTTCACAGTAAAGAACAAGAACAGCAAAATGTACCACAAAGTCTGACTAAAGACGAAGGAAGCAGTATTTTCAAAATAAAAATCATAAATATGGCTGCATTTTAAATATTTTAGCAATTATATACAGGGGTGTGATTTGACAAAAGTAAAAAATCCTGAATAATGGGTAGCGACTCTGGGTCTCCCTTTGGTCTAGAGGACAAAGCCCCCCTGAACCTCCTGTGGGTAGCGACTCTGGGTCTCCCTTTGGTCTAGAGGACAAAGCCCCCCTGAACCTCCTGTGGGTAGCGACTCTGGGTCTCCCTTGTGTCTAGAGGACAAAGCCCCCCTGAACCTCCTGTGGGTAGCGACTCTGGGTCTCCCTTTGGTCTAGAGGACAAAGCCCCCCTGAACCTCCTGTGGGTAGCGACTCTGGGTCTCCCTTTGGTCTAGAGGACAAAGCCCCCCTGAACCTCCTGTGGGTAGCGGCTCTGGGTCTCCCTTTGGTCTAGAGGACAAAGCCCCCCTGAACCTCCTGTGGGTAGCGACTCTGGGTCTCCCTTTGGTCTAGAGGACAAAGCCCCCCTGAACCTCCTGTGGGTAGCGACTCTGGGTCTCCCTTTGGTCTAGAGGACAAAGCCCCCCTGAACCTCCTGTGGGTAGCGACTCTGGGTCTCCCTTTGGTCTCGAGGACAAAGCCCCCCTGAACCTCCTGTGGGTAGCGACTCTGGGTCTCCCTTTGGTCTAGAGGACAAAGCCCCCCTGAACCTCCTGTGGGTAGCGACTCTGGGTCTCCCTTGGTCTAGAGGACAAAGCCCCCTGAACCTCCTGTGGTAGCGACTCTGGGTCTCCCTTTGGTCTAGAGGACAAAGCCCCCTGAACCTCCTGTGGTAGGCGACTCTGGGTCTCCCTTTGGTCTAGAGGACAAAGCCCCCCTGAACCTCCTGTGGGTAGCGGCTCTGGGTCTCCCTTTGGTCTAGAGGACAAAGCCCCCCTGAACCTCCTGTGGGTAGCGGCTCTGGGTCTCCCTTTGGTCTAGAGGACAAAGCCCCCCTGAACCTCCTGTGGGTAGCGACTCTGGGTCTCCCTAGGGTCTAGAGGACAAAGCCCCCCTGAACCTCCTGTGGGTAGCGGCTCTGGGTCTCCCTTTGGTCTAGAGGACAAAGCCCCCCTGAACCTCCTGTGGGTAGCGACTCTGGGTCTCCCTTTGGTCTAGAGGACAAAGCCCCCCTGAACCTCCTGTGGGTAGCGGCTCTGGGTCTCCCTTTGGTCTAGAGGACAAAGCCCCCCTGAACCTCCTGTGGGTAGCGACTCTGGGTCTCCCTTTGGTCTAGAGGACAAAGCCCCCCTGAACCTCCTGTGGGTAGCGACTCTGGGTCTCCCTTTGGTCTAGAGGACAAAGCCCCCCTGAACCTCCTGTGGGTAGCGACTCTGGGTCTCCCTGTGGTCTCGAGGACAACGCCCCCCTGACCCTCCTGTGGGTAGCGACTCTGGGTCTCCCTTTGGTCTAGAGGACCGCCTTATCCTGCTGTGGGTAGCGACTCTGGGTCTCCCTTTGGTCTAGAGGACAAAGCCCCCCTGAACCTCCTGTGGGTAGCGACTCTGGGTCTCCCTTTGGTCTAGAGGACAAAGCCCCCCTGAACCTCCTGTGGGTAGCGACTCTGGGTCTCCCTTTGGTCTAGAGGACAAAGCCCCCCTGAACCTCCTGTGGGTAGCGGCTCTGGGTCTCCCTTTGGTCTAGAGGACAAAGCCCCCCTGAACCTCCTGTGGGTAGCGGCTCTGGGTCTCCCTTTGGTCTAGAGGACAAAGCCCCCTGAACCTCCTGTGGGTGGCGACTCTGGGTCTCCCTTTGGTCTAGAGGACAAAGCCCCCCTGAACCTCCTGTGGGTAGCGGCTCTGGGTCTCCCTTTGGTCTAGAGGACAAAGCCCCCCTGAACCTCCTGTGGGTAGCGACTCTGGGTCTCCCTTTGGTCTAGAGGACAAAGCCCCCCTGAACCTCCTGTGGGTAGCGACTCTGGGTCTCCCTTTGGTCTAGAGGACAAAGCCCCCTGAACCTCCTGGATGTTTAATTTTGGAGGATTTACAGACTCTCCACATCCACATTAACAAGAAACTAGAGGTTTAGACACAATACAGGCTACTTCTTTCTTGCCTTGGTGGCTACTTCTCTTCCATCAAGAAAATTTTGAGGCAAAGGGAGATTTGTATAAAAAAAAATCCTGAGAAATCACAGGGTTGTATACATGTATAACGCTCTTTGAGTACTTACCGACAGTACAGATGTCATAAGAGTAGCTAGGCCTATCAGAATAAACACAATCATTGATGTCACTCTCTGCTCCCTAATGAGAGAAACCAAATAATGATACCATAATTATGCGATGCCAACCTTCCCTTCTATTTGTTTTAGAATGCAAGTAGTTGAAATCTAATGCAGCCTGGAGCTTGGCACAGTTCCATTAAAACCGCCCTATTCGCATCGTGCATGAACCGTCGAGGGCACATGTCGTTAGATCACTGTGGGCGAAAGGGCAGCGATAGTGCGTCGCATTTGGCGTATTTTGAGTTGATGTGCGTCCATGCGGAATATTTCCAGCGATCATTGGCTGGCAGAAGTACACGCGCGTGTAACACCATAACATACGCACATAAAGTGTACGCACAACGCTCACATGATGACAAAGTGGCTATCATCAAGACACTGGGTGCAAATTCACCGCTAGAGGGCTACGATGTGCACAGAGAGAATGACTGCAAGAGTCAAAATCAGTCAAAATATTGATAGACTTTTTTATATCTAGTGCACTTAAAAGTCGAACACTGTCAAACCTTATGTGCAGTAAGTACATTAACCCTCCTACTACTACAAGGGTCAAAATCAGTCAAAATGTTGATATACTTGCCAAGGTATATCTAGTGCACTTAAAAAGTCAAACACTGTCAAACCTTACGTGTAGTATTACATTTACAGGTCAAAATGAGTCAACTGTTTTTGACTGGTAAATGCATTGTCTGGTATTGTTGAGGGTGGTCAAAATGACAGTCAAAACCAGTCAAAAATGCCCCTGTGTGCACATTTGGGTCAACAGTTAAATCGACTGATTCTGACTACTATAGCTACTTGCTACAAACGTTCAGCTGCAGTAGGAAGGATAAAAGCATATTGCATTGCTAGCATACATACAGTTTCCATATTGGACAACAGATCGAACCATTCATTCTTCAAATGAATGATTACATCATGCCGTAAACGATGGGACATGTTTTTCGTAACAAAATAAACAAACAAAACGTGCATGAAATACGTCCCAACTAAATCTATGTCTTAATAAGAACCAAATCCCACATCTGAATAACAATGTTTGAGTTTGCCTCTCAATCGCATTGTCACTATTTTCTTGTTAAAGATATATATCGCCCATTTTTGGCTCAAGAGAACCAAAAGTAGAATTTAAAAAGCTAGCAAATTTTTAAAGATAATATTATTAAACAAACCAACAAAAATTATGAAATTTGGATGTTGGAAACTGTATAAAAGCGGTATTTAAAATGCGTTTGATTCTGATTGATGGCCACGCTGGCCAATTAGAAGACTGCATATACCCTTGTGCAAGCTGAGGGATTAAAACAGTATGCCAGCATTTTATTCATTTGAGTTTTTAATTTACTGGTAATCCTTGACAGATTTTTTTGTTTGCTGTCTTAAATGAAAGCTTGTAACTTCCTTAACCAATTCAACATTTAAATCTATTTTTTACTGTCAAATCGGCTCAAACTCCGGCGAAAGATCTTTAACGACATGATGTGATGAAGCTGTAATTTCCACAGGTTGTCTCATTGAAGCATTTAACTTCATTGTACACTGTGGCTTTGAGTGAATTTGAAATCAACAGTGGGCATGGAATGATCATCGCTAAGGAAAATACTTCTTTAACCCTAACCACCCCAAATCCATCAAAATCCTCCAAGGGGCACTTTTTGAAAAAAATCAGCACTGTTTGAAACTAGTACTTTCACCTCTTCAAATGGGGCTAAATTACTACTTGGCAAGAAGTACAGGCCATAAGTGCTGAATATCAGTGAAAGGTCAACGAAATTACATGGTGCATTTTGAAGATAAGGGCATGTTTTCAAAAGTGCACTGATGGATTTTGGAGGATTCAGGAAGGTTCCTAGCCAGAATACCTAGGGGGTTAGGGTTAATAGGTTTTATTTTGAGGATAAAGCTCATAACTGTGTCCAACAGGCTGGGAGGTCAGTGCCTTCGAACTGATAAATATTGGTCACTGATTGGTCAGTCACTTACCTACAACCAATCAACTTGGGGCGTTCGCCAGGAGCCTTACACTCAGACTCTACGTTCAAGCTGTTGACGTGATTAATAGACAAGACCGTAGCCGCTACGAACCACGGAAGGCCCAGTATAGAGCACAGACCCAAGAGCAGACCCACCACAAGCAGATCAAGATGGTAGCCTACTCCTTTCTGTTGTGGTCGAAAAGTACAAACACAAACATGACTATAACTAATATCACAAGAATAATTTGAAAACTAACTCAATTTGCATGTATAGTTCCGTCTTCCCTGGCAGTCTTGATTGAATAATTTGTTTATTTTGTACTGTAACTCGATACACTTGTTATGAAATTCTTGCGTTGGGTGATAAACAATTGATTTGATGTTTCCCTTACAACAAAGTATGCATGAAGTATTGCATCATTGGTGCTTTCTTTCTTTCCGTCCGTCCGTCTGCTTTTTCATTCATTCATTCTGGTTTTATTATCAAACTCATTGCAGTACATATTAAAAAACTGAATTGCGAGTCGATTTACAAGTTACAAGTAAAAAAGTATATATACATGAATTTACTGATGATAAACAAATACTGTACGTACACATTAAAATTACTAAAAAAACATTTTAGGCTAAATAACTAAACTGGAACAATACTATACTGGTTAAAATAAAATAAAAAAATAAAATTTAAAAAAACGTCTGATTTTTTTATTAATATTTTTTTTAAATTGTCCATTCTTTCAATTTCCTTAACTTGTATATTATTTGTTGTATTTAAAAATTCTTAAGGATTTTATATTTCTGTCAAGCGCCTTGAACATAAAATTTTGACAAATTTTGGCGAAATACAAGACGCTTTTATAATTATTACATATAGCTTTAATCTATTTGCGATCATTAGCTATTTTGGCCTAACCCTAACCTTCCAAAATCCTCTTTGCTAAAGTGAAGGATTTTGGAGGATTGAGGTTATCAGGCATATTTGCCTTTCCGTGGTACATGTACATCCATGTTTGTTGTAGTGATTGCAAGGTCAGTGCTTGGGTCAGTGGACACTGTTTATTGCTCCATGCATGCAGGGAGGGTCCCTGGCCATGTACATGTATCACAGATTAGAAACACATGTGTGTATACATGTCATGTGCTTGCTTTACTACTGAAGGATTTTGGAGGATTCATGTTATGTAAGCAAACGGGCCTAGGGAGTTAGGAAGGATTCAAGTTATGTGTAAGCAAATGGGCCTAGGGAGTTAGGAAGAATTCAGGTTATGTGTAAGCAAAAGGGCCTAGGGAGTTAGGAAGGATTCAGGTTATGTGTAAGCAAATGGGACTAGGGAGTTAGGAAGGATTCAGGTTATGTGTAAGCAAATGGGCCTAGGGAGTTAGGAAGGATTCAGGTTATGTGTAAGCAAATGGGCCTAGGGAGTTAGGAAGGATTCAGATTATGTGTAAGCAAATGGGCCTAGGGAGTTAGGAAGGATTCAGGTTATGTGTAAGCAAATGGGCCTAGGGAGTTAGGAAGGATTCAGATTATGTGTAAGCAAATGGGCCTAGGGAGTTAGGAAGGATTCAGGTTATGTGTAAGCAAATGGGCCTAGGGAGTTAGGAAGGATTCAGGTTATGTGTAAGCAAATGGGCCTAGGGAGTTAGGAAGGATTCAGATTATGTGTAAGCAAATGGGCCTAGGGAGTTAGGAAGGATTCAGGTTATGTGTAAGCAAATGGGCCTAGGGAGTTAGGAAGGATTCAGGTTATGTGTAAGCAAATGGGCCTAGGGGATTAGGGAGGATTCAGGTTATGTGTAAGCAAATGGGCCTAGGGAGTTAGGAAGGATTCAGATTATGTGTAAGCAAATGGGCCTAGGGAGTTAGGAAGGATTCAGGTTATGTGTAAGCAAATGGGCCTAGGGAGTTAGGAAGGATTCAGATTATGTGTAAGCAAATGGGCCTAGGGAGTTAGGAAGGATTCAGATTATGTGTAAGCAAATGGGCCTAGGGAGTTAGGAAGGATTCAGGTTATGTGTAAGCAAATGGGACTAGGGAGTTAGGAAGGATTCAAGTTATGTGTAAGCAAATGGGACTAGGGAGTTAGGAAGGATTCAGGTTGTGTGTAAGCAAATGGGCCTAGGGAGTTAGGAAGGATTCAGATTATGTGTAAGCAAATGGGCCTAGGGAGTTAGGAAGGATTCAGGTTATGTGTAAGCAAATGGGCCTAGGGAGTTAGGAAGGATTCAGGTTATGTGTAAGCAAATGGGCCTAGGGAGTTAGGAAGGATTCAGGTTATGTGTAAGCAAATGGGCCTAGGGAGTTAGGAAGGATTCAGGTTATGTGTAAGCAAATGGGCCTAGGGAGTTAGGAAGGATTCAGGTTATGTGTAAGCAAATGGGCCTAGGGAGTTAGGAAGGATTCAGGTTATGTGTAAGCAAATGGGCCTAGGGAGTTAGGAAGGATTCAGGTTATGTGTAAGCAAGTGGGCCTAGGGAGTTAGGAAGGATTCAGGTTATGTGTAAGCAAGTGGGCCTAGGGAGTTAGGAAGGATTCAGGTTATGTGTAAGCAAGTGGGCCTAGGGAGTTAGGAAGGATTCAGGTTATGTGTAAGCAAGTGGGCCTAGGGAGTTAGGAAGGATTCAGGTTATGTGTAAGCAAGTGGGCCTAGGGAGTTAGGAAGGATTCAGGTTATGTGTAAGCAAGTGGGCCTAGGGAGTTAGGAAGGATTCAGGTTATGTGTAAGCAAATGGGCCTAGGGAGTTAGGGTTACGGTAAAAACAACGTAATTGTTCATGTCATCCCTCTATGCACTCACCTTGAGTTTGTTCTCCTTCCTGTTGACGATGACGGCAGTGATCTGCTGATCCATAAAGATCAGGATCAGAGCGAGAAGTGCCGGCAGGAAGGCCGCCAAGGCAGTCCACCATGGGTTCCTGCCAAACGGAGGGACCAACCAACCAGCACGTGCATCTGATGTCGGCTGTGTACAAACAAACAAAAAATAAATAATCAAAATGTTGTCACTCTTTGATTGAAATCTAGCATCTGGGATATTAAACAATTGATTTTTTTTCCCCCCTTTCACAGACGTAAAGCACTGTATCAGGGCGTGATTTGACAAAAGCAAAAAATCGTGAAAAATGGCTAGTGGGACTGGCTCTCCCTTTGGTCTAGAGGACAAAGCTTCCTGAACTTCCTGAACCTCCTGAATGTTTAATTTTGGAGGATTTACAGACTCTCCACATCCCCACAAACAAGAAACTAGAGGTTTGGACACAATACAGGCTACTTCTCTTCTTTTCAAGAACATTTTGAGGCAAAGTGAGATTTGTAAAAAAAAAATTAAAAAAAATAAATAAATAAAATAAAAAAACTTGAGATATCACATGCCTGCTGTATACCCCATGCTTTTGAGTATCTGTGGGGAAAAAGAAAAAAATTGGGACATTGTGGGTTCTAATCCCATCCGAGTCACCCGAGGATACATGTATGTTTGATAAACACCGGGAGTGTATACACAGTGCTTTCAAATTACATCTGTGAAAGGCAAACATAACACGCAAATCTCCAATCAATGGTTCAAAATCTTTGTCCCCATTCGTAAACGATAGCCAATCAGAAAGCTTATCACACATCACATGACAATAATAATAATAATGTGTGGACTTATATAGCGCACGTATCCACCAACTGAGTGGTGCTCAAGGCGCATTATATTATTACCCCTGTTCATAAGGCTCATAAATCATTCCTGAAACCATCTCAGCTCCCTGGGGTGTATACAGCTCAATTGCTGCCATTACAGCGCATATAGGGCTAATCAACCAACTCTGCCCTCACAGGTACCCATTTAACCCCTGGGTGGAGAGAAGCAATTATGGTTAAGTGTCTTGCTCAAGGACACAAGTGTCACGGCCGGGATTCGAACCCACATTTTGCTACTAACACCAGAATTTGAGTCCGGTAAGCTAGACCGCTCAGCCACGACACTCCACACAACCTCAATCGACAACCTCAATCGACAACCTCAATCTGCAACAAGCAAACAGAAGTGCCGAAGTATTCGGTTGAAAGTGCAAGGCTGTCTACCTCAAAGCACATCATGCACACCAAGCAATACAACCAAAAAGGTATACACGTACCTTCAAAGAATGTCTTACCTTGAATGTACTTGGGACCTGCAGTTTAGGTGTGTTCACACCTAACAGGAAATCAACGCCAATCATGATTAAAACGGCCAAAAACACAGAGAAGTCACTGAGTGTGGTTCGCACCTATACATGAGTAAACAAATGTGAGATGTCAATTTGGGCCAGCTACATTCCAAAAAATGTTTAAACAAATCAGAAATTGTGGGGGAAAAAAAAAAAAATCACAATTTGCAACCAAAAATTCCAGCGGTTGAAATCCACAACGTAACTGTTTTAGTTGTGACCCGTGGCAGCAGCAAACATTTTGCCTGTTTTTATGACGTACTTTTACGGCGGTAGCTGGAAGCAGCCGTCTTAACAACGGTCTGGCTGCTGCTGCATTGTCCGTGGCTTGTACATGTACATGCAGGTGTCCGGACCTTCGGCTTCGCCATTTTCGCCTGGATTTCGTCCATTTCGGGCTCAAATTTATACGATTCAAACAATGCCCCTTATTTCGCCAACTTCGACACCAGTATAATCTCCATCAAATGACAATGATGAACAACACAATTGGTCAGTACTACTTTTGGAAACTTCTTCAAAAACACAAGTCGTAGTTGGTAAACTTATTTTTGCAGCTGTACGCGACAAAATATGCTTTGTGTACAAAATGTACCACCGTAAACAGTTGTGGCATTCGCCCTGCCGTAAATGTATGTCATCAAAATTGGCTCAGTGAAAGTGTCCCCGACAGCTTTTGTTTCGGGCCTGTTGTTCGCGGGAGTGGCCAAGTACATTTTCATAGGTTTTTTGAAGGGTTAAAGAAAAATAATGAAAGTCTTATTTTTGGTTATTCCTACTTAAAATTACTTACTTTTTAAAATAGGGTTGAAAATATTTACCATTTTGTATGGTCTTTAATATTAATCTCATGTTATTCCTCTCGAGTCAATAAATATTACCACGAGTGTAATAGTTACACAAACAGTGCAAGGAAAATAACTTTGTACATGGCACTTTCTCCAGAAATATTGCATTTGGGCAATTCATGATATCATATTCTACCACAAACATAAACAACCAATGAGCTGTTACAAAAATTAAGTATAAAGCACCCATGTACATTTAATAATTGTTGCCTGGCGTGATGGGGTCCATGGCGTTTTGTACACCCGAGGGGGCTGATGGCACCCCGAGGCGAAGCCGAGGGTGCCATCAGCCCCCGAGGGTGTACAAAACCCATGGACCCCCATCACGCCAGGCAACAATTATTTTGTTATACCATGGTATTAGATTACGTTACCGAAGAAATCTTCCAGTAAACTGTCTAAGTCTGTAACTGGAAGTGTCTGGAAGTTGCTGTCATCTCGTCCCGTTTCGTTGCAGTATTCGCGAACTATTCGTACTGCATGGTCGAAGCGAACAAATTCACACGGCAGACAAGTTGTTTAGCTGGTCCCTACAGTGCATCAAATTGAAATATAGCGTGTTCTGCGGAGTACCAGCAATATAACAACCTCGGTCGCTGTTTTCACTTCTTGCAATCAAAAGTAGCACTTGTGAAAGATATATGGGGATGATACTCCCGGGGATGATCAGGGTGATGTACCACTCTTGAGAGGTGAACATCACTTTTTGAGTGACGTCAGAGGTGAACATCACTTTTTGAGTGACGTCACGAGGGTAACATGAAGATTTGTGATTTGTCATGTGACAGGCTTTCGACCAATGAAATTACACAATCTAAGACCATGATATAACAAGTACAATTGTACATGTCTAGTGTGTGCCATCTGTGCTGTCGCCTGGCCACATGTAGTTCTCATCATGTCTAGTTCTGGTTCAATGAGCATCTGATGTCCAAATGCTGGGAAGGCAAACACGTTACCATGCTGGTTGTGCATGAGTGCATTTTGTGCATGAGTGCATTTTGTGCATGAGTGCATCTACGTAAATATTTCATAAAACATTGCCTGTGGTTTTCACTACATGTAGGTCACCTGTAATTCCCTGAAATTTGGTTTTAATCTGAAAATTACTATTCTCCTTGTAGAACGGGAAACACGACTTAAAAATTACAAATGAAAAAAAAAATCTTCAGAGGCATGTTTTTACAGCAATAATGTTCAGAAATTTTATTTTTTCATAGGCACTTAATTTCTGATAAATCATGCGTTTAGACAATCAATTTGTGAAATATTTCATTTCAATCTATTAGTATTCCCAATACTTTCAGAAAAAGCAAATTTACCGGGAATCACTGGTGGAACCAGTCAATAACACAGACAATGATATCACCCAGTGAGTACAACTTACAATTGTAGGGAAGTATGGCGTGTTCCTTGACTTCTTCAAGCTGAACGCAATGGCAAATGTGCCCACCATCAGGATAACGGACATCAGAAAGACGTTACTCTGCGGGACGTGTTCGTCGCAGTAATTGCCCACTGCAGTACCGTTCATCTCCCCACATAGGTCCGTGTCTTTGTGTATCCAGTCTTTTGTGTTGTTCCCGATTATGCAATCACATTCGTAAGTGTTGTTTCGATCAGACCATCTGCAATGAATAAATTGCATTTACTGAAAAAAGACATGGTTGGCAAAACTGCCTGCTTATGTGAGTATGCTTTGAATCAAGATGCACCTTATACATGTACAAACCAAACTGAAGGTTTCAGCTTATATGGATGTGTTGATGGTTCAGGGAGAACCAAAAACAGGCATTGCCACCAATTGTGGCTAGCGTCTTTAACCCGAACCACCCCAAACCCATCAGAATCCAACAGAAGGTTTTGTTGGATTTTGACTGGTTGAGTATTGTGAACTTAGCTAAGCTGTTGGACTATGATTGGTTGAGGACCAATGGCATACAGTAATGCTGTTGGATTTTGATTGAGTGTGGTAGGTGGTTCTACTAGCATACAACATTGTTATTTATTATAATTATGGACAACCTGCTGTAATAAACAACTGATAAAGGCAAGTGATGTACTTGGGTATACTTGGCATTGTATCTAACATCATACAACTAGAACCTACCATTTATTCCATAGGGTGTTTTAGTTTTTGTATAGTTAAGTTTTTTTTAGCCTGAAAACAACTGTTGGAGTATGATGGGTTGAGTACTGTTCCTGTAAGTGTACTGTTTGAGTTTGATGGGTTGAGTACTGTTCCTGTAAGTGTACTGTTTGAGTTTGATGGGTTGAGTACTGTTCCTGTAAGTGTACTGTTTGAGTTTGATGGGTTGAGTACTGTTCCTGTAAGTGTACTGTTTGAGTTTGATGGGTTGAGTACTGCAGGCTATGGTGGGTTACTACATGGTGTTGGAGTTTGTTAGGTTGAGGTAGCATGCTAGTAGAAATGCCAAGGGGATTAGGGTTAAAGATGTATTGACCTTGTTGTTTTGCTATTTAAACAGCAATTTTCACTTACATGAAAACATTGCTTCTTTTTTTTTTACTTGAGGAAGGGAAAACACTTTAAAATGAAACATTTCTCAAAACAATCATGAAAAGCTTGGTTTTTATACAGAAAACATGCACCGAAATGAATGTATGGCGGATCCCATCATAAATTAATTTTGACACCTTTACTGCTACACTAAGCTTCTAACAACGATTTTGTGAATTATCTCATTTTAAAGCATTTGTTTAAGGAAATTATCAACGTTCCAATGAAAACACATATTTTCTGGCAATTGCCCTTAAAACACGGGCAGTACAAGTATCAAGTTTCAAATTTCAAGTTTATTTCTCCACAGAATCACAAAATAAAATAAACAAGTACATTTTAACATAATAATATATATAATTTTATAAAACAAAGGACCGATCTGCAGAAATGGCCCAATAAAAGCGAAGCTTGTAGATATGGGTCCCTAAATGCAAACTTCCCACACATGCTGCATTTCACAAAAAGGTTACATAAGAAGACAGACAAAGACCAACACACTTCTTCAAGATTCTTACCCAGACCTGCCAACCTTTGGGATCACAAAACTGTATTCTGAAACTCCAAAAGTTGTATTTTTCATAAAAAACTGTATTTTTCAAAAATATGCATAGACGAGCTTACGAACAAAGGTTTAATGTGGCTGCAATGCTCCAACTTTAATACTTACAAGTGTACATTATAGTTTTCTATAAAAAGCACATGGTGCGAGGATTAAAAATAATTAATTTTAAAAAAAATGAACAGAGCTTCGCCGTATGCGGGGACTTTTAAGAAAAGTGCCCGCAGAAACTAAGTCAAAAGGTAACAGGTAACATAATATATTTTCACTATATAGGGCCTAAATATTAGCATGTTGATGTTATAATAATATTATAAGGTGTGTGTCGGAATCGGAAGATTATTTCCCTGGAATGAGGTTCCCAGATTACAACACAGAAAATGCCATAGCCTCTATGGTCCGATTCGGATTTATTCATACAGCTTCACAATCAGAGCTGGTAATCAGACCTAATACTGCCTCTATGATCCATCAACGTAAGCTTAATTAATCCACCTAAAATTGGATGTAGATGGCATATATTGTCTAGTAATATGGCGATTAGCGCTCTCTCGGCAATACTTCGGTGCTTGGCGGTTTCAATGTGGTGCATAATGTCATACGATCCACTGTGTGAGCGATGCTGAAATCCGAACTGCACAATGTAGGCCTACATCGTGCATGATTTTCTCCTTTCTGAGATGGCTGTATGAAATCCCATTTCTCCGAGTATTCTGTTTTGTATGATTGCTTCCTTTTATCTTTTTTGGAGGTCGAAGCCATATTTATACATTCATTTCACGCTCAAACTAGATCATAAAATTATCGTCTGCATGCATGGTCTGCGCTACTCAAATGACGGCCATTCATTATCGTAATGCCTAGCGCTTTTGTATACAACGTTCCGATTGGTTAATACGCCCGGTCCCAAATGCATTTGTTTACATCCCATGCACCAATCACGGACACCCTTGCTTACGAGATCGCGATGAAGAGTAGTGTCGAGCCTCGTGTCATATCTAGCGCCCTCTACAGTCACTCGCAGCCATTTTTTTTTATCTAGCATAATCTACACTCGCAGCCGCTTTGAACTAGGATTTTTTTGGGCGTGTCAAAAATGGTCAAAACCCGTATTTTATGGGGAAAAAACGTACGGTCTTATTTTCAACAAATTCTCGTATGAAATACGGCAAAATCGTACTAGTTGGCAGGTCTGCTTACCTCTCTACAGGATTTTCTTCATAAATCTGAATGAGTTTGTGGATGGCCTCATAGATAAATATGAATGAGATGAGACTGGAGAAGCTCTCCTCCGTGAAGCGAGTGAAGTACTTGACCATAGCGCTGGCATCTGTAACCACTAGGATGATGCACATTAACGAAGTCCACAGACCGATCCAGAAGCGAAATGACAAATAGTCCAGATCATTGGCGCTGTCCATGAATAAAATGACAAAACTGAAGTGATTAGAGAACGACGCAATAATAAAAATGACGCGACAAACTATTAAAATTCATAAAAAGTTTTGTCCTTGCTCTCTTTCTAATTTCCAGTTTATTTTTTTATTTTTTGGTTATCAAAGGGCTCTTTCACAGTGCCATTTTATGAAATTATGTGAATAAAACCATATTAACAAAAAACATACCTAAAACAAAAATACTACATATTCACTTAGAAATAGTTTATATCCAGTTTTGTATCCAGTTCCCTGGTAACTGTTTTAACCCTCCTACACATGGAGGCCACTCTGATCCACAAAATTCTGTTCTTTAGCAACCTTCAGTACATACATGTACAAGCCTGCTGTCCTTTCCAAGTAATCTTACAAAATCAACTGTGTGCCACCCAAGGCCAGTGTAAATGTTTGAACATATTAGTATGGCCTACAATGTATCAATGGGAGACCACCTTACTATGCAATCTCAGTGGTGTGACAGTGCACAGAAGGGTAACCATAGGAGGCCACTGGCAACAGCTAATGGCTTGGAGTGGCCTGAATGGGTTGTTTCAAAGATTGCACTGATTGTAGGAGGGTTAATACACTTCAGGTAGAGTTCATAGCACATGCTTAACAGTGATATGCTCATGCCTAGTAACAAGCTGCTACCAGCACAAAGGGCGCCCTCAACAGTGCATGCATGGAGCAGATCAATTTAAATAATGAAAGTACTGTCCGGCTAAAAACTTACTTGCAGAAGCCAACAAGGATCTTCTCATAGACGAGGATAGGTCCGGTGCTTCCTAGGATAGTCAAAGGCTGGCCAGAGAACAACGCAAAGCACACTCCACAGATGGCTGATGCTAGTAGCCCCTCGAGTGTCGCCTGTCAACAAACAAAATATGTCAAGAGGAAATTACACTTTTGTGTAAATCCCAGTACATGCATTCTTACTGTATGAGGACCTACATGTATGAGGACCTACATGTATGATTACAGTCACTAAATTCTACATCTCCAGTCACCGACTCAGTCGTAATGATCAACATTTAAATTTCTATGACCGAGTCCTGAGTCAACGACTGTTTTTAGCCACCACACACCTTAAGATCCAACTACGACTCAGTCAGGTCAGATTGAGGTAAAACTTGTAGCTTTGCATGGTGAGGATGATAAGTAAGACTAATTGCGGTGACACCATGTGGAATCTCAATTGAGTAGTTGTACCTCCAGTTCTTTTCAGAACTAATTACTACTCAATTGAGATTCCAAATGGTGTCACCGCAATTAGTCTTACAGGTCAGATATGTCAGGACTGGTATTACATAGAGGCAACTGTCTCCATTTCCCTTATCTTGGCATTGGGCCCCTTAACCTTAACTCCCTAGACAACAAAAGCAGTTGGAGGATTTTGAAGGATTTTTATTGTTCAGTAACAATGCTTAGGGAGTTAGGGTTAAAAATGTTCCCCAACACAATCCGATATTCTAATGAAAGTGGCCTTTACTAAAAAAAAAATGGCCTTGCCCCTACAAGAATGAAATTTCAGGCCTGACATGTAGTTGGTTCTTGGTCAAATCTTAAGTTGTTCGGTGGCACTTTAGGCAGTTACGTGCACGTACAAAACCAAGAACTGTTCACGGAGGTACATGCAGTTTTACTTGCATATCCTGTTGGCAGTTCCAACATAAACCACGCCCACTTCGCACGTGCTGGCTCCAACGACAATCCAAAGCCTATTGGAAATGCACTGACCACACTTTCTTTAACCCTAACTCCCTAAACAAAGCCAGTTGGAGGATTTTGAAGGATTTTTATTGTTTTAATACAATGCCTAGGGAGTTACGGTTAAGGATTTACGCAAGAAATTAGAAAGCTGGGGACTTAGTAACAAAGTCAATTTCTGCCTCAAGAATCGCTTTTGAATGTTAAAAATCAAAGAATTACACACAGCGGTATGCCTGCTTTGGAACCGGAAGTAGCGAAAATAATGCGTGTACTACCAATGCATGCGCATTACATAACAATAAGGCATAATGTACAGCACAGTACAGACTTGTACACAATGATCAATTTTCCCACAGTGCAAGATTATATTATATTGTATTCAATTTCGAAATTTTAGAACAATGCTATTGACCCTAGGAAGGGTTACTTTAAGATGTCATATGTGACCTGTCACCACGAAACCCGGACAAAGTCACACCGATCCATTTCGAGTAAACAGCGTGCAAAGTCATTTCAGGGTGGAATCGTCCATTTTTGGATTTTGGGATGACCGTATGCTTTACATATTCATCTATCATTTTACTTTAAAATAAAATTAAATCTGTTAAGGTAAAATACTTTTTTACACTATTTTCGGAGCGATGTTGGTGAACAAGAAGCGTGGACTGAAACAAAAGCTCGCAAATTACCGCAAAAAGTTCCCGAAAATAAGACGCTTTCGTACATAGCGTAAAACTCCCCCCATTGAAAATTTGGTATCACCGTAAAGCTCGCGGCTTGCAGATTCTATTTTCATTGATAACTTCCTGTACAAAAGCCTTCTTTTCTCTGACTTGTTATTGATTGGGCATGTTGGGGGGGGGGCCTTAATCCCCTCCTGAGGGGAATACAGGGAAGGGTTACCCCTACAAGTTTATAATCATTCAAAAGCTTACGAACTGGAGAATATGAAAATACCAAAAACTCAAAATAAAATTTTCCAACTTTGTCCGGGTTTCGTGGTGACAGGTCACATATATACATTCAATAAGAATTATCACAATGGAAGGCAAGTTTACAGTTAACAGAGAGCATACTCAGAAAAATAGAGAAATTATAATAGTTATAATAATAAAAGTTTTATATACAGATAGTAACCATGTTCCTATCAGATGATTTTCAATGGGACATTTTTATTACACAGTAGAAATGACAAAACAGAAGAAATGATAAAAGCACAGAAATTCTAAAACAGTACAAAGTTTCCCTCATTCACACATACCATGAGGTTATCTGTTGCCTCACCGAGAAGTCCACCAAAAGTAATAACGGGAGTGATACAGGCAAAGTACATGAAGAAGACAGAGGCTAGACATTGTAGGTGTAGAGCATCTTTGTAGTCGCTGAAGTAATGAGGAAGTCGACGTCTCACATCGGCTACGAGCCCACCAAACGGTCTAAGTTACCAAAAAACAAAACAAAATAAAAACACTTTATTTGTACACCATTTCACTTGGTATAGGAAGCATGTCATTACTTGGAAATGCACCCATCAGGAACGCATACTGCACGCCTGTGATTTCTTGATTTTAAGATTTTTTTTTTTACAAATCTCCCTTTGCCTCAATATTTTCTTGGAAGAAGAGAAGTAGCCACCAAGGAAAGAAAGAAGCAGCCTGTATTGTGTCCAAACCTCTAGTTTCTTGTTCGTGGGGATGTGGAGAGTCTTTAAATCCTCCAAAGTTAACATCCAGGGGGGTTCATGGGGCTAGACCAAAGGGAGACCCCATGCCCTTTTTGTCAAATCACACCCCTTATGCTTTTCTCACTGCAAACAGGTAGCCCTTCCATTTGAGAACACTTGGTGTTCCCAAAAGGATCGTTCAATTCATAGGAACAATCCATTATTACCAGTACGCACGATGGGTTCCCATTTATAACACCTTTTGGGAACACTGAATGATCCTCTCTGGAACGCACTGTGTTCCCGAAGTGAACATTCCAAATGGTACGGCAAGACTCCGAATGTTGAGACTATCACGGTCACAGCCAGGATTCAACCCCCGACATTCCAACGACTCAACCATCAAGGGCGTGTTTTCGCTACCCTTACCAGAAACATGGTTGGGCTTCAGTCATTGGTTAAGCATTTTGGCGATTTCGGTTGTGCTGCGATGACGTCATTGTTCTGACCAAACATGAACCACAGTTTGTGATCAACGTTTCAAGATGGCGGATTGTAAAAAGTAACTCAAATTTTTCTAATTATTTGTCAAAACATGATGGAATGATTATTTGTATATAGTTTACTACTAGTAAGTTCCATTCTGCCAAAATGTTAATTACACCGTATATTTTGAGAAACATTCAGGATTGAACACGTCACAAACTGAAAACACGTTTCTGGGTACTGAAAACAAGTTTCCGTTCGTGTTCACCATAACACGCCCCAGATCACATGTCCGACTGTGCTTAAACCGCTCGGCCATGACATACCCCATGATGTGTCCAGAGGGAATACCAGATACGATTGACGTTCTTACCTCCCACTGAAATCCAGACCTTCGTGTTTTTTCTCCTCGTCACATCCCTCAATGTGACCGTTACTCGGCTGATTGCCCAGACGATTCAACACTGGGGGCGCTATTTTAGGTGGCTCAATACGAATGTCCGGATCCCAAACACCTGGTTTAAATCAACAACATTAACGACATGGATTGTAATGCTTGTTATGTAAACTAGACATGAGAAACATTGTTAATATTTGATAACAGTTTTGAATAAATCAAGCAAATAGGTGACCTTTCCGCATTTTTAGACGGCTTAATGTCAAAAGGAAACGAAACAATATCAGTTTTTATGTTGTAATCATGTATAAACTTAACATGAACCTAACTGTCGACAGGTTTCATAAATACTAACAAACTCATTTTACAGAATATTATTTGATCTAAATTTGAAACCAAACTGTACCTTTAAACAAAAAAAATCGTAAACTGCTTTTACAAGAATACTCTGCTGGAAACACGATAATACAGAAAATGTGGAATTCAGAAAAAGGTACTCTTTCCTAAATTTGAACTATATATCACTTTTCTTAAACAAAATTACAGCAACTAAGAAATGTATTCCTAGGGAAGATTGATACCATCAGCTGTTCACCAAGGAAATTAAGTTTGACTTTTTTTTTTTTTTTAATTACCAATCCCATACCTTACATTTTATACGAGAATACAAGTTGTGTAGTCTTAACTACTTACATGTAATACAAAATGATGGATGTGTGGCCATGGGTGATAATTGACTGAGTCAAACACGAGGTCCATTATCACCCATGGTGATAAAGACCAAGTCTCCAATTTTGACTTCGACCATTAATAATTGCCCATTTTGATTTTGTTTCCAATATTTCAATATAAGGTAATTTTGTATTAAAGAAAACACAATAATTTGTTAGAAATCCACTATTTGGGACACATGAAGCAGACATGAAGCAGACACGAAGCAGGCCAGTCGGTGGGAAGCAAAACAAATTGGGTACTTCAAACCCTTATGTCAGCACAAACAGCTGGCATGCCACTCACAAACACATTAGTCTCGTTTGGATAATAAATGGTCTAGTTCGGCCGTTAAATAATGCAACCCCCCATTCTGATTCACTTCATCGAACCAATCAAAGTGTACATACCAGGTGGCAACACTGTAACCTGGTCCATGAACTCGTCGATACCAGCCAAGAGATCCTGAACCGTCTTGGCCTTGTAGGCTACCCCGTGGAAGACCTGATCGGACATGAGGGTGGCGATGCAACGGCCAATCTCATGGTATTTACGGTATTTAGTCTCCTCATCCGAGGTGGGGCCGAGCATGATGAAGAGAAACCTCGTCGGGATGGGAACCTCAGTCAGGTCCCCGAGGGGTACGGACTGGGCAAGACGGACAAACGCGATGATGGGACGGCTGAGGAAGTCCACCTCACCGACGAGGACATTGGAGGCCTCAGCACCAGGTGGGATCTTACGCATAAAGCTGTGTCTGGCCTGTTGGGAAAACAAATTAATTACACCTTCACAGAAGCACATGTTACCTGCTCCCACGATATTACATAAGGTTATTTGCTGGTATGGCTTTACCAAGTCAATCATTAATAGAAAGTACATGTACCTTCATGCTTGTAGCACTTGCTACTTTAGGGATGTTACAAGAAGATGCAGAGCTTTCTTTACGTCCATTCTCTTCTGCACCTTCTACAACGAGGTGGGATCCCGAGCCGGAGCTGTGTCGCTGCAAGAAGTTAGGAGTCGACGCTGCAGAAGCTTGCATATTTGCTGCTGCCACTGCAATACAAATTAATCAAGATTGGAATATATCAAAATACACAACTGGAAAGTTGACAGAATTGTATTCGAGTCGTCAAACCTCAAGTCTGAGTCCTCAGTGACAAGCCTGAGTCCTCGGTGACAAGTCTGAGTCCTCGGTGACAAGCCCGAGTCCTCGGTGACAAGTCCGAGTCCTCGGTGACAAGTCTCGAGTCCGAGTCTCGTGTCAGATGCCACCATCCATGTGTATTGTGTTTATTGTTTTATTATAGTCCGAGTTACAAGTGGGAAAGCACTGCGTATACAGTGCTTGAGGGCAATTCCATGGTTACTCACGTTACATTTGTGAGGTTTTGGGCCCATTCTTAATGCCATAATATATATTTCACTCATCATTTTTTTTTTTTTTCATAGTAGTTATATTATACCCAGACCTTACTCAGCACAAAATAATTTCAGAAATGTGTTACATGTACGCTATATAAAAGTAAAAGCAACATTTTATGCATGTCCAAAAAATGTAACATAAGTAACCAGCATTTTTCTCTTATACAGCGTATATACATGTATAACAAACTTCTGAAAAAACAATTTTCACGCTGAATAAGGTCTGGGTATAATGCAACTACTGTGAAAAAAGTGATGAGTGAAATATGTAAGTAAAGAAATAATGGCATCAAGAGTGGACCCAATACCTCAAAAATGTAACGTGAGTAACCACAGAATTGCCCTTCATACGTACCATAACATCAGCATAAAGGCAAATATCAAATCAATTGTTTAACACCGCAAGAATTTCATCAATCTAACTTGAATTTGGTGATATCAAATGAATAATACAACCTACCTTGTTCCATGCTACTTCCGTTGCCTGCTGACCCAGATAGACTTCTCCCGATGTCCGTTAGCGAACGGATCATGGGCAGGATGCCGCTCCCTCGCTTGTCCCTGTGTTTCTTCTGCCACTGATGGTGATGTTTACGCAGCAGTGCTTCACGTACCTGATCCCGTTTCTCTTCCTCCAACTGCTTAGATGCAACCAGCTTGTCCAGCACAAGATCTAGAAGATATTCCAAGCAAATACGATGAATTGACGTAATAAGACATCATTTAAACAAATATCTCAAACTGTAGAGTTGTCTTATTTCAAGTTATATACCAAGAATGATAAAACAGTGATTCAGCAAAACAAAACAAAACAAAACTAGAGATTCAGAGTTTGTCTCGACACAAACTCAAGGTGTTCGGGAGGATGTAAGGTCAAATTGGGGTCAACTTTGTTTAAATATTTTGTGACAATTAACGATCTGTACAATGGAGCAAAAATTTTTAATTTACCTCTTGTGGTTGCTGAGATGATTTTTTGAAATATTAAACTTTGACTTCCGGTTTGGACAGGAAGTAAGGTCAAATTGGGGTCATCTTTTTGTAAATATATTTTGACAATTAGCGATCTGTACAATGGTACAAAAATTGTGAATTTACCTCTTGTGGTTGTTGAGATATGATTTTTTTAAATATTAAATGCTTGACTTCCGGTTTGGACAGGAAGTAAGGTCAAATTGGTGTCATCTTTTTGTAAATATCTTTTGACAATTAACGGTCTGTACAATGGTATAAAAATTGTGAATTTACCTGTTTTGGTTGTTGAGATATGATTTTTTTTAAATATGAAACTTTGACTTCCGGTTTGGACAGGAAGTAAGGTCAAATTGGGGTCACCTTTGTGTAGATATTTTCGACAATTAACAGTCTATACAATGGTACAAAAAATGTCAATTTACCTCTTGTGGTTGTTGAGATATGATTTTTAAATATTAAACTTTGACTTCCGGTTTGGACAGGAAGTAAGGTCAAATTGGGGTCACCTTTTTGTAAATATTTATTGACAATTAACGATCTGTGCAATGGTACAAAAATTGTGAATTTACCTCTTGTAGTTGTTGAGATATGATTTTTTTAAATATTAAACTTTGACTTCCGGTTTGGACAGGAAGTAAGGTCAAATTGGGATCACCTTTGTGTAAATATTTTTCGACAATTAACAATCTATACAATGATACAAAAAATGTCAATTTACCTCTTGTGGTTGTGGAGATATGATTTTGTTAAACATTAAACTTTGACTTCCGGTTTGGACAGGAAGTAAGGTCAAATTAGGGTCACCTTTGTGTAAATATTTTTTGACAATTAACAATCTGTACAATGATACAAAAAATGTCAATTTACCTCTTGTGGTTGTGGAGATATGATTTTTTTAAACATTAAACTTTGACTTCCGGTTTGGACAGGAAGTAAGGTCAAATTGGGGTCACCTTTGTGTAAATATTTTTGGACAATTAACAATCTATACAATGATACAAAAAATGTCAATTTACCTCTTGTGGTTGTGGAGATATGATTTTTTTAAACATTAAACTTTGACTTCCGGTTTGGACAGGAAGTAAGGTGAAATTGGGGTCACCTTTGTGTAAATATTTTTTGACAATTAACAATCTGTACAATGGTGCAAAAACTGTCAATTTACCTGTTGTGGTTGTTGAGATATGATTTTTACGTGCATACATAATTAGCACGACCAGAGCTGATTTACATTCACCAACAGAGGGCGCACTTTTTTAGCGTTGAAAAAGCCGTGTAGATCTTTAATTTGCAATGTAATCAAAACGTTTTAACTAATAAAGAACGATTGATCGAAATTCGATATCTGATGACCTAATAATGATGTGACAAATTATGTTTCATCTACGTGTTATGTTCTAAGTATGTGCCAAGTTTCAAGTTCATATGAAGTTTGCAAGTATGTGTTTTTTTGTAGACAATCGATCCGGAAAAGAAGAAGAAGAAGAAGGAGAAGAAAAAAAAAAAAAAAAAAAAAAAAAAAAACCGAACAATAACAATAGGTGCTCGCGCTGTAGCTCGAACACCTAAAAAACAAAAAAACGAAAAACAAAACAAAACAAACAAAAATCGGAAAAGCATCCCTCTTGTGTCCCATATGCCAGGGATCATGCCCGAGTTATGATGCTGAATCTGGGAAACGGAAATCTGGGGATCACAAGGAGATGATGTGATCACATCAAGTAGACAGCTGTCTATTTGTTGAAGGTTCTATTTTATCAGCTTTCACGCGTGTTTAAGTCTCAGTGTGTGCATGTCTGTACATGTACATATACACGTATATCCTCCATTTTGCCTTTGAGAAAAAACCTGCTAGGTTCGAAACATAAGACCAATAACTACTATTTTGCATTGACACCACAGGTCCTTTAGGTTGGTAAGCAGTTTGCAACAGCTAATTCTCTATTTAGCTTTACATGTATGTTAGATATTGTATTTTACCTGCTTTTGTATGTTTTATTTTACCAGAAATCTGTCATTACACAAGTATGTTATATTTGACCTGCTAAGTATTTATTTGTTATATTTTACCAGCTTTCTGGCATATGTTATATTTTACCCGATATTTGTCATTGTACATGTACATGTATGTTATATTTCACCTGCTATTTATATGTTATTTTCTACCTGCTAATTGTTAGATGTTATTTTCTACCTGCTAATTGTTAGATGTTACAGTGTATATTTTACCTGCTATTTGCGCAAGGTTTTCTGCTTCCATGTCTAAGCACACTGTACCATTCAAGAGACAGCTCCTTAGTTCAAACAGACTATGCAGTGGTAAAGTAGCTATGTGTGGCTTACTCCATCTATCAGCACCGACATCAACATCTTCCTCATACTTGATCCATCTGTGTGCAATTAAGATCAATATTTCTTTAATGGAAAGGTACACGTTTGGTCAAATATCTATGAATGTAACCAGAATCAAGAGATTGACATACGCACATATATATACTACTCAAAACAATTTAGGGAACACCGGAATAATCTCAGTTAAAGCAAATTCATATATTTCAGATAAACACAATGTTTCACAGAATTGATGAGAAACAACTGCACAATGAAACAGATGATAAAGGATGCATGTAGTGATTACACATTTCATGACATGACTACTGAAAGAGAGAGGGGGTTGCAAATGAAAATCCCGGTTCATGGAACATTTCAAACCTATTTGATGTTAACCCTTTGAACCCGAAAGGCCGGAAAACCGGCCGCACACAGAACGTACAATAACCCGAAAGGCCGGTTTTCCGGCCTTCGAACATGTGACTAGTGGATCACCTGACTTTACATGGTCATATGACCAATTTGCGATCACCTGATATCTGCTAGCGTTAGTTACGTGTCGGGTGAAGATTTAGCGAAATTTTAGCGAAATTTTCTCAGTCAAAATTGACCAAAATGGCAAGAAATATGATGGATGCGTATGAGGCACAGCGAAGGATACTTGACAGAGATTCTCAGGAGGACATGGATGATTCTGATTACGGAAATTACAGTGATTTTGAGGACGAAACTGACACACAAAGTGATGATTCTGAAGCTTCACATGCTTCTAATGCCAGTGCCAGCATGGCCAGTATGCATGCAGTATCCGATAGTGACATGAGTGATACTAGTACTAGTGGAGATAGCAATGTAGGAGGAGGTGATACAGGTGGAAATCGAGGTCGAGGTCGTGGTAGAGGTACATGTAGGGGTAGGGGTCGAGGTCAAGGTCGCGGTGGTCGTCGTGGAAATGCAGGCCAACGTCAAGGTAGGAATAATGCTCAAAATTCTCAATGGAAAAGGGACACAGGCAGCTTTAGGGAACGCCCTTTTACACCAAGGGAACCACCTGGACCAAAAAATATGCCACCAAATATTGATGTAAACAGTACACCACGTGACTATCTGTCCCTATTTTGGGATGATGCGTTGTGGCAACTGCTCGTAACTGAAACTAATCATCAGGCAACCCGAGTGAAGGCTGCTAAACCTAATAACTATTGTGCCAAAAACTTTGTTGTTACACTGGATGAAATGAAAGCATTTTTTGGTTGTCGTGTAACCATGGAAATGTTGATACATAAGGACCGCTACGAACAGTATTGGCGAACCAAGGATAACTTGTTGACGGCCACACCCGGCTTTGCAAATGTCATGACCCGTGACCGATTTCTTGCCATTTGGTCCATGCTGCACTGTGTGGATGAGGACGAACCTAATGTAGATAAGGATGACAAGATCTACAAATCCAGACCTATTTTTTTATACATTCTGGAACGATTCAAACAACATTATGTTCCGGCTTGTGAGTTATCGTTGGATGAAGGTATGATTCCGACCAAGAACTCACTGTCTATAAAACAATACATCAAAGACAAGCCCATTAGATGGGGCATCAAGACTTTTCTCTTGTGTGATAGCATGAACGGATACATCGTAAATGCAGAAATTTACACCGGTAGAAGAGACGACGCATTGGCAATAAATGCTGATCTGGGTGTTACAGGGAACTTGGTTGTAAGAATGCTCGAGGAGTACAGGGATCAAAATTACTGTGTATACACTGACAGATTTTATACCAGTGTGCAACTTGCTGAATTCCTGTTAACTAGGGGAATACGCATCTGTGGAACAGCTATGACTAATAGGAGATTATTTCCAAAACAACTAAAGAAGAAACAGGGTCAACTGAGGAAGGGGAACTTCGAGTTACTCTTCAACGGGAAGGTGGCAGCCATTGTATGGCAAGACAAAAAGCCTGTATACTTTGTGACTTCCATATATGTTGATGCACCAACAACAACAGTACAGAGGTATGATGCCAGAGAACATAAGAGGGTTGATGTCTCCTGCCCTAAAGCAGTAAAAGCGTACAATCAGTATATGGGTGGAACCGATAAGAACGATCAGATGACAAGACTCCAACGGTGCCGTAGACACTACAAATGGCCGCGAAGACTCGTTATGAAGTTCTTCATGTGGGCTGCTTATAATAGTTATGTGTTGATGGATCACTACAAACCCCACAATCAGCCAGGTCACAGGATCAACACATTTCATGCCTTCTTGGAGAAGCTCTGCTTACAGCTTGTTGGAGGTGTACGCGCCCCCTCTCAGCAAGGACGACGTCGGTCGGACGGCGATCCTGATGCCCGCCTTCTGAACTACGGACAGCACACTGTGGAAAGATCACCAGATGCTACAAGCAACAACAGATGTGCCGTGTGTGTTGAAATATACAGGCGGGCCAAATTGGCAAATCCCCATCTCACAGATAAGGACTTACCTAAAAGGAGTAAGACTGTGTTCTGGTGCAACTCCTGCAAGAAATTCTTGTGTATCAGGAAGCCGGGATCCAACTGTTGGGCTGATTGGCATACGAAGGTGGCATATTGGCAGTAAGGTATGCACAAACACTTTATTTTCTTTTTTATAACATGTCTTTATTCAATAAAATGCATTTTCTGTACAAATAAATCCAAAACAAAACATAAAATTGGTACAGCAAATTAGTATTACACATTCTATTGTCATTCAAATTTTATGCAAATAACTCAGGGTGAGGGTACCGTACCTTTTTTTTTGGTCAGGGTTCAAAGGGTTAAAAATCCGGTGTTCCCTAAATTGTTTTGAGTAGTATATATTTGAAACAGTTTTCAGAATTTCAGCTTATTTCATTGTATCATTTACGAGAAATTAGTACAAATGCATTCACATTTTTCGTATTCATTCTCCAGAAGACAATTTGGGAAATAAAATGATTAACCCTTCTGTGATTGCAAGGGTCAAAATCAGTGAAAATGTCAATATACTTGCCAAGGTATATCTAGTGCACTTAACCCTCCAACTACTACAAGGGTCAAAATCAGTGAAAATGTCAATATACTTGCCAAGGTATATCTAGTGCGATTAAAAGTCAAACACTCTCAAACCTTACGTGTAGTAAGTACATTTACAGGTTAAAATGAGTGGACCATTTTTGACTGGTAAAAGCATTGTCTGGTATGGTTCAGGGTGGTCAAAATGACAGTAAAAAACCAGTCAAAAATGCCCATTTGAGTCAACAGTCAAAGCAGGCAGTTGACTGATTTTGACCTCGATAGCTGCATGTACTTGCCTCTAAAGTGCAGCTATACATGTACTAGGAGGGTTAATTGTACTAAAATGATAGCACCTCATAAATATATCAATGGATGTGTGATAACACTACATGCACCATCATCAACTTTACATCTAGTAAGTTTCATGTAAGTCTGTGATTTATATTTTTGAGAATACCAACTGTGTAAAACCAATATTACCCGCATACAAAATTGAGTCGGTAAAGGCATCAATCATCCTGAAGTACTCTCATTTCACAGAAGATGGGAACAAAAATATGCACCTTTTCAAAAACTTTCTGGACGGCAACTTCTTGCTTGAAGTGTTTTCTGCAAAAATTGTGAAGTTTTTCCCACACTTTTCAAAGGACTCGGAAACGTTAAACAATTACCTATCTTTAAACAAATTATTCTCAAAATACATACATTTCATTCAAGAGAAGGCACACCATTGGTAATGTAGGCAAAACTACTTCTAAAAGTATGCTTACTTTCTGTGAATCAAAATATGCATTGAACAACCAACCCTGTGCAAATTTCCAGCTCATTATGTTGCGACGTTCACAAGAAAATACACTCGGATTTGTCACATTCACTTGAACACGGAGTTAAGGAAAGAGTACTCTTTCCTAAATTTTGAACTGGACATTTTAAAAACGTTTTGTTGAAAAATGGCTGCACCTCGGACAAAATTATTTCAAACGAAGATCAATACCACCATCAAATTTTCATCAAGTATGTTTAAAATTTAAACATTTTTTTTTTAATTGCCAGTTATAAACCTTACATTGTACCTTTAAATCTGTGCAATAGATAGAGCTGTCTGTTCTATAGGTACATGTACAATGTACATGAACCACAAGTACAGTGTAATACATAATTGCTTAGCATGCATATTGATGGCAGAAACGTACTATAGAACACAAAGGCTCTGTTGCTTTGTAGTGCGAGTGCCCACTGGTGTAAACACACAGGTGTCCAATTAAGTGTGTAGTAATGGCAGCTTCATGTTTGTAAACGTAATGCAGCACAAATTAAGTGGACCTGTCTTGTTAGGGAATGGAAGGTATGGGTACGGGTACGGGTACGGGTACGGGTACGGGTACGGGTACGGGTACAACATCGGACATACATTTACCAGATTGTCAATTAACCTATTAACCCTCCTACTATCGCTTAACTTTAAATGGCAAGTAGCTATAGTGTTCAAAACCAGTCAACTGTCTGTTTTTGACTGTTGACCCAAATGTGCACACAAGGGCATTTTTGACTGGTTTTACTGCCATTTTGACCACCCTCAACAATACCAGACAATGCTTTTACCAGTCAAACACAGTCAACTCATTTTGACCTGTAAATGTACTTATTACACGTAAAGTTTGACAGTGTTTGACTTTTAGGTGCACTAGATATACATTGGCAAGTACAATGTATATCAACACTTCGTCTGATTTTGACCCTTGTAGTCACAGAAGGGTTAATGCTAGATACATTTATCAGGTGTTTAGTTGGTACAAATATCAATCATCTTGAGAATTTATTCTGTCAACAAATTGCTTTCATCTTAGAGAGGGGAAATTTGTTATTGAATTTCATTGAACATGAAACCTATAAAATAACCTGTAAGAGTTTATTTATAAAAATACACACATTTTTATTTTAAACTAGAGGATTAAAAAGGAATGTACGTTTCCAATTTATACAAAACCGTGGCCCACAGCTACCAATTTCAGCACAACATGCGTCAGTGCAAATGAAGTGTCTCAGAACTAATGGAATCACAATTTGCCGATATCTCCATACATGTAACTTGAAAAGATTCTCAATATCATAATCGAACAAAAAGGTATTGCGATATTCGATATTGTATTGTCGCCCAAGCTTAGATAGAGATAGGGTAAGGGGTAAGGGATAAGGGTAAGGGATAAGGGTAAGGGATAAGGTTAGTGATAGGGGAAGTGATAGGGAAGTGATAGGGAAGTGATAGGGAAGTGATAGGGGAAGTGATAGGGGAAGTGATAGGGGAAGTGATAGGGGAAGTGATAGGGGAAGTGATAGGGGAAGTGATAGGGAAGTGATAGGGAAGTGATAGGGAAGTGATAGGGAAGTGATAGGGGCAGGATTAGAGGTGGTTTGGGCATGTACAGAAGGGATAGGATTAGGATTAGGATTAGGGTTAGGGTTAGGATTAGGATTAGGGATAGGGTTAGGATTAGGGATAGGGTTAGGATTAGGGATAGGGTTAGGATTAGGGATAGGGTTAGGATTAGGGATAGGATTAGGGATAGGGTTAGGATTAGGTTTAGGATTAGGGATAGGTTTAGGATTAGGAATAGGATTAGGGATAGGAATAGGATTAGGGATAGGAATAGGGTTATGGATAGGGTTAGGATTAGGGTTAGGATTAGGGTTAGGATTAGGGTTAGGATTAGGGATAGGGTTAGGATTAGGGATAGGGTTAGGATTAGGATTAGGGATAGGGATAGGGTTAGGATTAGGGATAGGGTTAGGATTAGGGATAGGGTTAGGATTAGGGATAGGGTTAGGATTAGGGATAGGGTTAGGGTTAGGGTTAGGGATAGGGTTAGGATTAGGGTTAGGATTAGGGTTAGGATTAGGGATAGGGTTAGGGTTAGGATAATGGTTAGGATTTCAGATGGTCTGTGCATGTACAGAAGGGACATGACACAGAATTCATCATGAGAGAATGGACAGTACCCCACCTCGCCATCTCTTTCCATGTTTGCTCCTCTCCATCTTCACCCATTGTCAGTTCCTCCAACTCGGTGAATACCTCGTGGGATATATGATCCTCGTCACCCTCATCACCAAGGATGAACTTGACCCTTTGTTGAGGTTGCTCTGTGGGTCAAAGGTTACAGGTCAAGGTTAAAGCAATGTAAAAAAAAAAAAAAAAAGGAACAATTTGCTTTTGATAAACATACATGTAAGGGCATCCAATTACAATGTTGCATGTACAGTACCAGCCACAATAATTCCAAGCACAGGTAACATGTGTGCCTTCAAGTACATGACGGGGAACCATGCGAAAAACCTGTGGTGGCACGGAAAACTTGCGGGACGTGTCAAGCGATCTGCGTGGCCACGAGAAACCATGTCATTCTGCTTGGTAAGTAATGTCAATGATATAGATGCTTGAGACAATAGGTGGCAGCAAACTAATTGGTCTGTTTCCGTTATTCTTCATACATGTAATTACCTTTAAATCACCAGAAATGATACATGTACAACTTAGTATTCAGAGGTTGCAAATAAACGCCATTTGTAATAAACAATTTTTTTTTTTAATTTTCAGTTTCACCTAAAACCATAATTTGTGTACATGTATGTCATAGCTAATATTGACAATCTATACTTCTTTACAAATTACTAACAATTTTATATACATACATGTATGTAATTTATGTAGTGTATATGGAACATAAGAAAAGCTTTAACCAGTTCGCGTCGGAGGCCGTGTATACACGCAAATTTTTTTTTGCACCACGGATCGGAGAGCGTCTATACACGCCATAGGAAACTCCGGAATATTTGTATGCATGCTCGGTTGACGTGGCAACGAGCTGGAAAGCCTTCCATAACATGAATATTCAAACTAAACCTTCTACATGCAGTTGGAGGAGATGTACTCAACGATTCCATTTAAACTGTAGGTAAGACGTTTTTTGTAGAGAAGAAATTATGTATTTTATTGTGCTTTTTTACAACTCTAAGATCTCATTAAATTTATCATTTCAAATACTATTTACGTACCAAGCACTATACAAATTTAATATCGAATGAATATTACAGAAAGAAGTTTAAGCGAGTGTAACCTGTTAGTAATAGACGCGGCCTACAAGGTTTTTGTGGCCTCCTGATTGGCCATCTCTCTAGCATCCGTATTATTATGTAAATTTTAGCTATGAATACATGAATATCCCACAAACACAAGAGGGTCAAGTCTGAGATCGCGAGTTAGGGCTGTGATAGCCAGTAGGGGTAAACGGCATTTTGCGTGGCTGATGCAGACAAAAAATAACCACGATCTCAGACTTGAAATCAAGTCTAAGTGTACAGTGACTGTAATGCTCGGTAGACGTGGCCACGCACTGTGGAAGCTTCCATTAACGTGTTTGTGTGGGGAAAAGAAACTCGCACAGGTGCCCAGAAAAACTTTTTTATTCCCGACGCGAACTGGTTAAACAAAATGAAAAAATACAAAATCAAAACAGACCATATTGTTAATGGACATTTCAGATTATCTTGGTATGTTCTGTAGCAAAGTTTTTTTTTCTGGGAAATAGTAAGTTTGAGGGGCAATCAGATTGAGTGAAGGGCACCCTGGGATGATTTAATTATTCTGAATTTCTCATCCTGCATGAACATGTACAGGATGCTAATACAAAAATAACTCATGTCTGGTGGAGGGGAGGAACATACTGTAATAGCTTTAACCAAATGTTTGTTCAAGTGTATGACATAAAACACAATAAAGGGGGCCACTTTTTGCATCCGTCACGTTAGCAGTTTTTCCAATGGTTGTTATTTATTTTTAAGTACCCCAAGCCGACCAAAAAGTGTTTCAACATGTGAATGGACATGCAGGCTTATACTAGAACTAATTTGAGTTGATTTATTTTATTTTTAAATTTTTTTATTTATTTTTTTACCCTCAAATTTCCATAAAAATTGGACGGAAAAAGTTACCTCACTTTTCCGTCCATTTGTTGATGGAAATTTTGTTGATTAAAAAAATAATAGTAATAATCAACTCAAATTATCTTTAGGATAAGCATGCATGTCTATTCAAATGTTGAAATTCTTTTTGGGTGGTTTCAGATATTTAAAAAAAAATTACAACCATTAGAAAAACTGCTAACGTAACGGTAGGAAAGTGGCCCCCTTTATTGTGTTTTATGTCGTATACTTGTCGTGGTATTCTTCACAGCAGCATTGTTCTGCATAGTGTTGGGACAGTTAACCGACCAAAACTACAGTAACCGTTTCGAAATTTGCTAACCGGCTAACCAAAACCAATATTTATATTAAAAAAATAATAAAAATTAAATTTTAAAAAAATGATAAAAATTTGCCGCCCATTTTGTTGTTCTAGACTTTATTTTTTGCCGCAATGGTTATTAAAGGGAAGTTTATTGATACCTTTTCTTATTTAAAATGTACACATTGTTCCATTTGCTGACTATATCTGGTTTGTGTGGTGGCCGTCAGATGCCAACTTTCGGTTAACCGACCGTGAAAGGTTCGGTTAAACGGTTATCGAACTAACCAGTAACTCCCAGCCCTAGCCTAGCCATGATCATAGTTACAACCATATACAATGTATTCGTACATGTACACTATAAGCCACAAAAAAAAGTATGTTACCGTACATCTACGTATACATTGTAGTCTAGGCACAAGCGCCGGCCAATGAATTCACATTAACCCTAACCTTCCCAAATCTCAAATTCTCTTTGCTATAGTGAAGGATTTTGAAGGATTGAGGTTACATGCTACATGCTCTTTGCTAAAGTGAAGGATTTTGGAGGATTGAGGTTATTAGGCATACATGTACTTGCCTTTCCATGGTACATGTACATCCATGTTTGTTGTAGTGATTGCAAGGTCAGTGCTTGGGTCAGTGGACACTGTTTATTGCTCCATGCATGCAGGGAGGGTCCGTGGCCATGTACTGTACATGTATCACAGATTAGAAACACATGTGTGCATACATGTCATGTGCTTGCATTTACTACTGAAGGATTTTGGAGGATTCAGGTTATGTGTAAGCAAATGGGCCTAGGGAGTTAGGAAGGATTCAGGTTATGTGTAAGCAAATGGGCCTTGGGAGTTAGGAAGGATTCAGATTATGTGTAAGCAAATGGGCCTAGGGAGTTAGGAAGGATTCAGGTTATGTGTAAGCAAATGGGCCTAGGGAGTTAGGAAGGATTCAGGTTATGTGTAAGCAAATGGGCCTAGGGAGTTAGGAAGGATTCAGATTATGTGTAAGCAAATGGGCCTAGTGAGTTAGGAAGGATTCAGGTTATGTGTAAGCGAATGGGCCTAGGGAGTTAGGGTTAAAACATATAACGGTACATTTTTGTTTACCCGGGATGGGTATAAAGATGAAGAGACTACATGTACATGTACATTGTATGGTACAAGTCTAACTCAGACACCATGGGTAAACTGACTTGACAGAATGAGAACATGCGATACTCACTTTCAATTTCTTCGTTTATTTGTATGAATTACATGTACAGGTATTATCTTCATTGAACTTGATTTACAATGTACGTGTGCATGTCGTTCTTGTACAGTGTTATTGCAGTTGATAAGGTGATCAATAAAAAATATCTGCATTTCCCTGTTTTGACCAAAATTCTGTAGCGTTTTTACTTTTAAGGCAAATTTTGAGTTTTATAAGCCTTTTTTGCCAAACAGATTGGGTTAGAGGCATACAAGCAATATGGACTTATTTGATTTACATGTACAGTGTAATCATGTACATGTAAGTCCTCATTCAAACAAACATCTCTTTTGAAACAACATATATTAGTTAATTAGCTGTTAAAATTTTAATTAACCTACATGTATTTTGGCAGAATTGCGTGAATGCAGTCAATGACAAAAAGTCTAATTTCAATTTTTTTTTTTGTCTTTTGTTTTATGTGTGGGGGTGGGTAGGCCTTCGCAGGGTTGTGGGGACTTATAAGAAAAGGGTAGGCCATGACACCGTATCTGTGGGGACATTTTCATGTCCCCACAACTGTGTCAGAGAACAAACATCCACACAAGGTTTTCATGAATTAGAAATTCTAAATTTTCTCAAAAAGGAAGCATTTTAGTATCATACATGTACATATATGTCATTATCCATAGCAAAATGGAACAGATTACTCAAGGGAAAGACAGACAAATTCAGGTCCAAAAAGAATCTTCAGTGCAAATGGCAATGGTTTGAAGACTGTAACCCTACCCCTTCTGTACTACACAAGAATAATAGGTTCTTATATTCTACATATATCCTAAACAAAACTAGATCAAGGCGCTTGACAATAAAGAAACAAATACAAGTTAATGAGCTCTAAACAGTTCTGTCTTCAAAAGTTTCTTGAATTTGATTGGTGACTCAGACTGATGGATTTCTGGGGGTGGGGGACACTTGTTTTCATACAAACATTGCCTTTTAAATGTGGAAAAAGGATAACAATTGATGCTCATGAATTGCACATTGCTCAAAATCTTCATGGTTTTGCAGTAACCAAATTATTTTATAAAGGGCTCCACAGGCCTGGAATTGCACGGAGGCCATGACCTCTGTTGCCCTGGTCTTGGCCTTGGTGAAAAATGCTTCCATAGACATCCTGATATTCTTATGGAAGTCTTTACACAGGACAATTGGCCTTGCCCCTACAAGAATGAAATTCCAGATCTGCTCCATAATACATTCATTACTCTTAAATCAAGCTTCTGGCAAATAATTTTCCCCTAAAGGAAATTATCAATGCAATGTTCCGATTAAAACAGTTTCGGAAATTGACGAAATTATATTCAGCAAGAAACAAGACAATAGACATCTTCAACTCAATTTCACCCAGAAACAAAATCAATTGTCACTGTATATATATATATATATATATATATATATATATATATATATATATATATATATATATATATATATATATATATATATATATATATATATATATATATATATATATTATTGCCCTCAGCTAACCATATGAATTTACACTTAATAACCTAGAAATACCATACCTGTACATGTATATCTATGCAAATGCCAGTGAACTGCGTATGCAAGTACCCAGTGGGGAGAATAGAAAGACGCGGATTGCCTCTGACATTTAATATGTTTGTATGGTTCAAGTCCACCTCAGTCGCCATGGCTAACTTGGCTTGACAAAGAAAATATGCGATATAATAACTACTCTATAGTTCACAGCTATCGATATCCTGATGTTTGTCTGCTGATGCGCGTGGGACCCAATTTCAGGCAGAGCTGCTAAGCAGGAAATATACAACTCAAAACAATTTAGGTAACAACAGAATAATCTCAGTTAAAGCAAGATCATTTATTTCAGATAAACACAATGTTTCACAGAATTGATGAGAAACAACTGCACAATGAAACGGATGATAAAGGATGCATGTAGTGATTACACATTTCATGACATGACTACTGAAAGAGAGAGGGGGTTGCAAAAGAAAATCCCGGTTCATGGAACATTTCAATAACGGGTGTGACCACCTCTTGCAGTAAATCCGGTGTTCCCTAAATTGTTTTGAGTAGTATATATCTGCTAAGAAAAATATAGCCGAGAACCTGCCAGAAGCAATATGGACATTGACAGTGTACATGGCAATCTGGCTGGTAAACTGATTTCCGGTACTCAGCAAATTTGAAACTGGACCCTGGACATCAAGTCTGGATGAACCAAATTGCTACGAGAAGTCTAAGAGTAATTGCAGATGTGGGGATCCGTTCTTACATTTTGTGTAGATTCAGATGTAATTCAAGATAGATTGCATGTATCATTATGTTTTCTCTCTGTATGATACCAGTATCTTCTGGATTACTGGTTTTCATCCTAACACTGACCCTTAAAGTCACGATCAGAGCTGATTTTCAAACGTGTCCTAGTTGAAGATGAACACTGACTGAAAATTACCGAACACTGACTGAAAATTAAATAATAATAAATAATGTCGGGCATTTTAAAGCGCTCTACATTATTACCCCCTGCTCATTAGGCGCATAAATCATTCCAGAAACCATCTCAGCTCCCTGGGGAGTATGCAGCTCAATTGCTGCCATTTCGGCGCATATAGGGCTTATCAAACAACAACCAACTCTGCCCTCACAGGTACCCATTTACTCCTGGGTGGAGAGAAGCAATTATGGTAAAATGTCTTGCTCAAGGACACAAGTACCACGGTCACGGACAGGATTCGAACCCACATTCTGATGACTCAGCCATCAGAACACAAATCCGATGCACTAAACCGCTCAACCATGGCACTCCAAATTACTGAACACATTGACGGAAAATTACCGAACACAGTGACTGAAAATTACCGAACACTGACTGAAAATTACTCAACACAATGACTGAAAATTACTCAACACAATGACTGAAAATTACTCAACACAATGACTGAAAATTACCCAACACAGTGACTGAAAATTACCCAACACATTCACTGTTTAGCCACATTTATCAAGTGGGAATTATTAAACTTGATAACATGTACACATATGTAATGCACAACTGCGTGTCCTTAAAAAAAAAGGTTTTTTGGCCTTTTTGATATACATGTATATGTAAATATCTTAAATGAAAATTTGCCAATTCATGAGCATACATGTACAGTACATGTATCTGTGATGTCACAGCATTATCAGATGCAATGTCATGGTCAGTGAAATGAATATCTGGGTTCACTAAAATGTGTATGTTTACTTGTTTTTAAAAGATTTTTTTATTTCTTTATTTTTTTTCAGTCAGTTAGCTTGATGAGACAACCAATGATTCCTTGGGCAAGGTTTGAGGTTTTCTTTTGTGTACACTTGACCTGAAGTACTGCTGTGACACCGAGTTCCTTTTGTGTAAGATTTCATTTGGTCATTGTTGGCACGACAGCCAAGTATGTGTTCACTCGGTCCATATATATATATATATTTCCGGTCGTCTTAACGCCTAGCTACTCTTTAAAGTCATAATTTTGTTTCGGAAATAGCCTAAATCGCTTCCTTAGCCTGTAAACATCTTATTTCCAGAGTTTTGGAAGGTTGGAGGATATATAAATAAGGGAAAGGGAAGGGGGGATTTTGTGCACGTTTCTATGGAGCGGTCGCCCTATTGGTGGAAACACAGTTATATATATGTATATATATGTATATGTATATATATATTTATATGTATATATATATATATATATATATATATATATATATATATATATATATGTATATATATATATATATATATATATATATATATATATATATATATATATATATATATATATATATATATACACATACACACGTACATCATGTGTTACATATTTGTGAGCTAGGCCAGGGGTGAGATGGACCAGACTCTTCTGCAATCCAAACTATGTCATGTAAACAGCAGATTACCTATGTACATGTATCATGGTTGGATGCAAGGTTCATATTTCTAAATAACCTTAACCTTAAAAGGCAAAAATAAATGTCTAGTTTCTGGTCTACGTGCACTAACACCTCCATACCACCACATGAATACCTTATTGCTTTTTTAAAAATAAATTTGTGCTAAACTTTCAGTTGTATTCTGTTTACACTCCGCTACTTTTTAATTTATATCTTTGGTACATTTTTATATTAGTTTAATATTAGTTTTATTACTACATGTACATTTTTTTATTTTATTATTATTTTATTTATTTATTTTTATTAATTTTTTGTATTAATTAGGTAGAAGAGACCTGCTTTGTATCTAGAAAGATGCCTACATGAGCAGGAAAAAAACGAGGTTTGATGAGACTAAATTTGCATATACTGTACGTGTAGTGTATATTACACCATACAGTACTGGTTCAGAGTCGACAGTGTAGCATTTGACTAACTTGTTTTGCTTAGAAGACTTGCAATTGGGACAATCACAAATATCCGAATGACCGATCAAATTCACTGAGCAGCCAAGTGCATCTTTTGCAAAAAGATACATGAACGCATGATTACACCCCAGTACAAAAGTCTGACAATCTTGACAATCACATACATGTATGTATCTTTTTAAACATGTTATATACTACTCAAAACAATTTAGGGAACACAGGATTTTTAACATCAAATAGGTTTGAAATGTTCCATGAACCGGGATTTTCATTTGCAACCCCCTTCTCCCTTTCAGTAGTCATGTCATGAAATGTGTAATCACTACATGCATCCTTTATCATCTGTTTCATTGTGCAGTTGTTTCTCATCAATTCTGTGAAACATTGTGTTTATCTGAAATAAATGATCTTGCTTTAACTGAGATTATTCCGGTGTTCCCCTAAATTGTTTTGAGTAGTATATATTGGCTTTGAAAGAGTTTTTACAGGCAGCATGGCGTCAATACACTAATTGTCAACCTTGTGTAAGATAAAATGCATCATTTCACTGGGGTTATTTGCAGCTTCAATGGTTTTATGATGAAATGGGGCTCTGCAGATGCGACCACTTGAACACAATCAGTATGCATTTACCAATGTACATTATGAACTCATTGTGAGATAAATCGAGCCGACATGAACCTCTGATAATCAGTTCTGGCACGCCGTGTCCACTAGACTTTGACGTACTGCTTTCAAGTGCACGTTTATCTAGGACGTGGTTTTCGGCTCCCGAAATTTAGCATGACTTGCACAAAAGCAGGGATGTGATTGGTCCGTGAACAAAAAAGGGAATACTATTTGTGTGACACAAGCTTGGCAAGCACATGTATGGGACAAAATAAACACTGATATGGGAAACTAATAGTGGGAAAAGTTTGTTGATATGCACATGTACCTTGGAGCAGCATATCAATGGAGGGGCGGTGCTTGAGCCCACCACCTACCCACATTTTAATCACCTACAGTACATGTTAATTTACCCCAAACAAATGTGTATGGGCAGTATGCCCTTTTCCTCTTGCCCATGGGAATGAGGACAAGATTTACACTCACTAGAACAATATTTTGTCCAGATTCAAATCCCCCTGAAGGACAAGTCTCTCCGTATAACGATAAAGGTCAGATTACTGAATGTTCTGATCTTCCTGATTGCGAACCTGTGAAGCTAAGACACTTTGGGGGAAAAAAAATACTGACATTGAGCAAGACGCTCTTGAGCTTGAACTACCACCGTATCTCGAGAGTCACAGGGAGGGACAAGCGAACTGACGATTCAATAGTCACACAAATCGCAACTAAAATTATGCTTCACCATTGCTAATTTAAGTATTAAACCATTTAATGTGCTATTAACCAGTTCGCGTCGGAGGCCGTGTATACACGCAATTTTTTTTTGCACCGTGGATCGGAGAGCGTCTAAACACGCCAAAGGAAACTCCGGAATATTGGTATGCATGCTCGGTTGAGCCACCCGTGTACGGTGACATGCTCGGAAGACGTGGCCACCCGCTGTGGAAGCTTCCATTCACGGTGTGTGTGGGAAAAATAAACCCGCACAGGGGCCCAGAAAAACTTTATTACTGACACGAACAGGTTAATGTGACAGACAAATATTTACCCCCCCCTTTTATTTATTTAATTTCATTGCTTTTCCTTTAATTCTGATATCCATCCGCCGTTTTCCTTTTGTTACATTTAAATCACCTTTCTTATGCAAATTAGCCCAAATTCTATTGCACCCTCACATGAGCCAAATTTACACACACACAGTTATTCCGAAGCAGAGGAGACGCAATCTTAATCGCTCCTTCCCTCCTTTTATATTCAGGTAAATACAATTTTATTAATTTATATTTATCTTATTTCACCAAAGTTAAGTTTGTACATTACTTTATATTTACTAAGTAGATTTCATATTAATATCTGTGAGGTTTAGTCCTATAAAAGGATATTTTAGTTTTAAAATATTTAGTCAAAGTCCGGCCGCAAGATGGCAGCCGATACTTACCTTACGGCGGGAAACGCTAAAAAGGTTTAATTCTTACATTTTGTAACCTGCTTTACTTCAAGAGCATTTATCGTTCACTTATTTATTTATTTATTTATAAGTGTATTTAGTAACTTTTGTAAACATTATTTTTTTTTAAATGTACACACACAGTTATTCCGAAGCAGAGGAGACGCAATCTTAATCGCTCCTTCTATCCTTTTATATTCAGTTACTAACAAAGAATTGATCACAAAGAGAAGCCTTTTCCTCGTCCGTCCTTTGGCAAGTGTCACATTAATATGGACGAGGGGTTCAGGTGGAGATTCCTATTCTTTCTCACGCTTTCATTATATATTCGTTGTGAGGCAGACCAATTTATTTGGCACACCACACTTGGTGTTTTGGTCTTCACTATGCTCTGGGCAATTAAAATACTGGGATCTACTTGTTCACCCAAACCTTGTTTCCTTGTCTACATTATTCCGAGTCATGTTGGCAAAACTGCTCACTCTCTCTTTAAATCACGATATGTCTTAAACAAACCTGTGAAAGTTTCAGCTTATGACGTTGGGTTATTAACCCCAACTCCCTAGGCCCATTTGCTTACACATAACCTGAATCCTTCCTAACTCCCTAGGCCCATTTGCTTACACATAACCTGAATCCTTCCTAACTCCCTAGGCCCATTTGCTTAAACATAACCTGAATCCTTCCTAACTCCCTAGGCCCATTTGCTTACACATAACCTGAATCCTTCCTAACTCCCTAGGCCCATTTGCTTACACATAACCTGAATCCTTCCTAACTCCCTAGGCCCATTTGCTTACACATAACCTGAATCCTTCCTAACTCCCTAGGCCCATTTGCTTACACATAACCTGAATCCTTCCTAACTCCCTAGGCCCATTTGCTTACACATAACCTGAATCCTTCCTAACTCCCTAGGCCCATTTGCTTACACATAACCTGAATCCTTCCTAACTCCCTAGGCCCATTTGCTTACACATAACCTGAATCCTTCCTAACTCCCTAGGCCCATTTGCTTAAACATAACCTGAATCCTTCCTAACTCCCTAGGCCCATTTGCTTACACATAACCTGAATCCTTCCTAACTCCCTAGGCCCATTTGCTTACACATAACCTGAATCCTTCCTAACTCCCTAGGCCCATTTGCTTACACATAACCTGAATCCTTCCTAACTCCCTAGGCCCATTTGCTTACACATAACCTGAATCCTTCCTAACTCCCTAGGCCCATTTGCTTACACATAACCTGAATCCTTCCTAACTCCCTAGGCCCATTTGCTTACACATAACCTGAATCCTTCCTAACTCCCTAGGCCCATTTGCTTACACATAACCTGAATCCTTCCTAACTCCCTAGGCCCATTTGCTTACACATAACCTGAATCCTTCCTAACTCCCTAGGCCCATTTGCTTACACATAACCTGAATCCTTCCTAACTCCCTAGGCCCATTTGCTTACACATAACCTGAATCCTTCCTAACTCCCTAGGCCCATTTGCTTACACATAACCTGAATCCTTCCTAACTCCCTAGGCCCATTTGCTTACACATAACCTGAATCCTTCCTAACTCCCTAGGCCCATTTGCTTACACATAACCTGAATCCTCCCTAACTCCCTAGCCCATTTGCCACATAACCTGAATAACTCCTAGGCCCATTTGCTTACACATAACCTGAATCCTTCCTAACTCCCTAGGCCCATTTGCTTACACACATAACCTGAATCCTTCCTAACTCCCTAGGCCCATTTGCTTAAACACATAACCTGAATCCTTCCTAACTCCCTAGGCCCATTTGCTTACACATAACCTGAATCCTCCAAAATCTTTCAGTAGTAAAGCAAGCACATGACATGTATGCACACATGTGTTTCTAATCTGTGATACATGTACATGGCCAGGGACCCTCCCTGCATGCATGGAGCAATAAACAGTGTCCACTGACACAAGCACTGACCTTGCAATCACTACAACAAACATGGATGTACACGTACCATGGAAAGGCAAGTATGCCTAATAACCTCAATCCTCCAAAATCCTTCACTTTAGCAAAGACATGTACCATGTAACCTTAATACTTCAAAATCCTTCACTTTGGCAAAGAGGATTTTGGAGGATTTGGGAATGTTAGGGTTAATGAAAAAACTGCATTTGGATTTTTCATATTCATCATTGCAACTGGAAATTATTTCACTTTAAATTCTTTAAAGTGACAGCGCATCTGACAAAAAACATTTCAAGGGAAGATTGATACCATCAAGAGACTCAAACTCACTCAGTTTTAACCCTCCTACAATCAGTGCAATTTTTGAAACAACCCATTCAGGCCACTCCAAGCCATTAGTTGTTGCCAGTGGCCTCCTATGGTTACCCTTCTGTGCACTGTCACACCACTGAGATTTGCAGGGAAGGTGGTCTCCCATTGATACATTGCAGGCCATACTAATATGTTCAAACATTTACAGTGGCCTTGGGTGGCACACAGTTGATTTTGTAAGATTACTTGGAAAGGACAGCAGGCTTGTACATGTATGTACTGAAGGTTGCTCAAGAACAGAATTTTGTGGATCGGAGTGGCCTCTATGTGTAGGAGGGTTAATATTTGACCATTTGGTTATTTTTTGTATTACCAATGGAAACTATGGTCAAAATCAATTGTTTTTCACCCAATTTCATCAATCTATATATATCGTGGTACCCGCTGCTGCTGCTGCTGCTGCTGCTGCTGCTGCTGATTCTACCCGACCAATCGTCATTGGGCTGCCACCGACTGTCGGAATGACGATGGTATACAAGAAGAAGAAGACCGAGGAATTATATGTAGGAACAATGCCATTTAAACAGACACTGTTTGGAGAAAAAACATTTGGTTGTATGACTCTTGCTTATAAATGGTTTTTGTATAGAAACTGCAGCCCATGAATCAATACAATTAAGGGTTTGCTGAACAATGTGCACAGGATTTGTCTATTACAGTGTATAAAAACATACATGTAAATTAAGTCTTCAAATTGAATATTTTGGATGTACCGAGAGAAGAAAGAAAAAAAAAAAAGAAAAAAAAAAAGAAAAAGAAGAAAGGTAAAACTTGTAGCTTTGCATGGTGAGGATGATAAGTAAGACTAATTGCGGTGACACCATGTGGAATCTCAATTGAGTAGTAATTAGTTCTGAAAAGAACTGGGGGTACAACTCGACGTTTCGATCAGTATGCTCTGATCGTCCTCAGGAGAAGAAGAAGATGGAACTCTTTAAAACCTTGACATAGACAACAATGTTCCGTTTGATACATGTATGACATCATCGGAAGAACAATTGATGAATTGAAGCAGGTGGAAACAACATGTACGGCAACACAAGCATGTGCTGTCGATAACAACAATCACCATTCTTTATCTGGGGTGGTGAAACAAAAGAAATCCTCCCCCCCAAACAACAAACAAACAAAACAATCTTTGGGGGAACAATGTAAAAAATATAATCTTGGGAAAAGAAAATACAAAGACAGGTAAAACTAGTTTTGCATGGTGAAGAGGATAAGTAAGACTAATTGCGGTGACACCATGTGAAATTCTCTATTGAGTAGTAATTAGTTCTGAAAAGAACTGGAGGTTACAACTCCAGTTCTTTTCAGAACTAATTACTACTCAATAGAGAATTTCACATGGTGTCACCGCAATTAGTCTTACTTAAAATACAAAGACGTTGTTTCAAAATCCAGTCTGATCAATTATCTAGCACAATAACATTTCTAATTTAGCAAATCTGTGAAAATGCAGACCATATGATATTAATGGGGCAGTATCATCACTCTCAGAGCAGACTTGGAACAGAGCATGGAATTGGTGTCCTAGTTTAAGATGAACACAGTAACTGAAAATTACTGGTTCGTTTATGCAGCAGCAACGCTAATATGACCTTATCATATGGGTATTATTTCCAGTCACTGGGTTAATCTAAAGCTAGCACTCTGATTCCATGCCCTGTTGATCGTGATGATATTGTCCCTTTAATATTAGCTTCTCGCACTGCAAATACTGTAGTTGCATCAAGCCATCTTGAAAACACTGCCAATGCAATGCAAATCATGTATGCCCGATACACAAACCATTTACATGTACTGTACAGCTACACAAAAGTAACAATGTACATTGCAGATCCTTACAATTTGACACATATGTACACATTCAAATTTGAAGGTCAATGCTGTCGTATTTCCGATCATCACAACATTACAGATTTGCTAATGGGCTGATTCTATAGAAAGCACATCTGTTCTAGAAAAACAATCTCTGAATGGGCATGAATGTGCACTTTTGTATGTGAGCGTGTGCAACCTTGATTGTCAAATGTTTAAGACCAAAAAAATGCCATTACTGAGATGTGAACAAAATAGTAAAGAGCAAAAAAAAAAAAAAAAAAACATTTAAGGAAAAACCATGTGCTCTCCACTATTAATCAAATCTATTGACTTGTACAGAATGTGTTTGGGTTACATGTACATCATCAGAAGCCGACTACATACAAAGTGTGCCAGTCGTGCACTATTCAGTCCACTGCATGTAGCACTCCAAAAACAATGGATATGGGCTGATGTATTCCAGACGGACGTGTAAGGTCTTGAAAAGAAACGGTGCATCCTTGGTGACATGCCGGCGTGCGCGAGATGAACTCAACAAACAGGCATTTAATGAGTACCGTGCAGTAAACGTGCGTATTTAGTTCTGAAACTAATGTACATGTAGCAAGCAGCATCGATCCCCGATCGATCCCTCCCTCCCCGTCCCTCCCTCCCCCCCGTCCCTCCCTCCCCCCCCGTCCCCCTCCCCCCCCCCCCATCCCACGATACCCCAAGGCATGGTAGCCAAACTCGTTACCATACTTGTTACTATGTAGAGCGTGGACTTGTTTTTATACATGTAGCAGGCTGGCACACTTACAAAAATTTTTAAATAAAGTAAGACTGTAAACTACATGTATGCTTTGTTAATTCCTCACCTTTCTACAAAATTTGATCTTACCAAATCATGTTATCTCCCTCTACCCCAACGTCTCCCCTCTACCCCAACCTCTCCCCTCTACCCCAACCCTTCCCCTCTACCCCAACCCTTCCCCACTACCCCAATCAAAATAAACCAATCTAGCAGCGCCTCTAGTTATAACTTCTACACAGAGTATATGGGCAATTGGGCAATTGGTTATAATGCAAGTTAACTTATATTTCACTCATCAGTTTTTTCACAGCAGTTGCATTATACCCAGACCTTACAAATTTCTGAAATTATTTTTTTGTGCTGAGTAAGGTCGGAGTATAATGCAACTTCTGTGCAAAAGCTGATGAGTAAAATATATAAATAAGGATATTATGGCATTAAGAGGGGGCCTACATATAATTCCTCAAAAATGTAACATACAATGTAACTGTGGACAAGACAGGGATGCCAGTAGCTCTTTGCTCCAGAGCCGGAAAAAAATTCCCGCAAAGGAAGAGCGAACATTCATACTTGCACACAAAAAAAAATGTCCCTCATTGTTTTTTTTGTATTCAAGCCAATGCCAACTGAACCTGTCCTTTACACTAGCATCGATTTTTTCCAGATCCACACCTCTTCCGACCTCCGTTATGGTAGTCAAGTTGAGTAAAATCAGTCAAAAATTTCAGAAAATGAAGGCCGCAAAACGCAATCTTTATGATTACGTTGCAATCACCATGTGTACAACACACCGCATACAACACACATGCTACACGGACCCACACGCACTGTTTCCAATATGGCGGAGCAATGGGCTAGTCTTGCTTGTTATCTCGCTACTATCGATCGCCCTCTGTCGGTGAAATGTCCGAGTGTATTATGCGATGGCATAAAAAAAGAAAAGGTAAGAACATCTTGATAACCAAGACTAACTGAGCGTACTCTGTAAAGGTGATTTTTTTCCCCGGGAAAAATATGAAAAAGCCGGAATTCCGGCAATAGCCGGAAAACTGGCATCCCTGACAAGATCAAGATTCAAGACACATGAAAACATTTAGTAATTTAACATGAATACTGATCTAGGGGGAGGGGGATTTGAGCCAGACCCCTCCCCCTCCCCTTTTTGGATCAGCCAATGATAATTCACCTGGTTTTTCCTCTTTAAGTAGTGGTGTTTCTGACGATGGTCCCACATCTTGACTGGAGTCGGACTCATCCAGGCCGTTCTTCTTGTGTTTATGATGCTTATGTCTGTGATGTCTATGATGATGCCTGGGCTTCAGGGGCATGTGGACACCGACGTATACAGCCCGGTGCCCTGCATTGCAACCAAAGAATAATATAGGCATACTTGAAAGATACAACACACAGATACACTGTACACATGTAAATGTATACAATTTCTGTACATTATATCTTGTTTGAATAATAAGGCCCCAAAAAAAGGTCTCTGGTTTCTAGTCATCGGTGTGCTTCAAAAATTGGTGCGGTGACGCATATTTTTTTTTGGGGGGGGAGGTAATCCTTTTTTTTATGGCAACCAGTGAAATACCAGACTAAATTTCCCATACATGTATACGCAAAAGTATATTGGCTCAGAGAGGCCACACAAATTGGGCAAGCGTTCATACCCCTATACAACTGTATGTGAAAAAAAATTGTTTAAAACGCAGCACGGCAGAATTCAAATCGATCCAGCAATTTTGGCTGCAATTGGACATCGTTTCATATACTACTCAAAACAATTTAGGGAACACCGGAATAATCTCAGTTAAAGCAAGATCATTTATTTCAGATAAACACAATGCTTCACAGAATTGATGAGAAACAACTGCACAATGAAACAGATGATAAAGGATGCATGTAGTGATTACACATTTCATGACATGACTACTGAAAGAGAGAGGGAGTTGCAAATGAAAATCCCGGTTCGTGGAACATTTCAAACCTATTTGATGTTAAAAATCCGGTGTTCCCTGAATTGTTTTGAGTAGTATAGAAGAGAAAAAAAGAAAACTAAAAATGTTGATGCACAGGGCGATGCATGCAAAGACCAGAAACATTGGTACAAATGAAGCAAACATATTTGCTATTATTTGTTATTCATGAATTCCCCAGACTTTTTAAACATTCCGATTGGGTGAGAACCAATCTCCTGGGTTTGTTTAACCCTAACTCCCTTGGCCCATTTGCTTACACATAACCTGAATCCTCCAAAATCCTTCAGTAGTAAAGCAAGCACATGACATGTATGCACACATGTGTTTCTAATCTGTGATACATGTACATGGCCAGGAACCCTCCCTGCATGCATGGAGCAATAAACAGTGTCCACTGACCCAAGCACTGACCTTGCAATCACTACAACAAACATGGATGTACATGTACCATGGAAAGGCAAGTATGCCTAATAACCTCAATCCTCCAAAATCCTTCACTTTAGCAAAGAGCATGTAACCTCAATCCTTCAAAATCCTTCACTTTAGCAAAGAGGATTTTGGAGGATTTTGGGAAGGTTAGGGTTAATCGATCTTAATACTGTGAAAAAGTTGGGTTTTTCATGGGATATCACAGCTTACGGTATGTTATAATACCCATAGTGGCATTATTTGGGCATCGTTGTATGCGTGTGATGGGTGAGAAGTTGATTGACACTCTTGAATGGCTAAAATTGCAGATCCACCAAGACGTGGACACAAGTGTGTGACATGAATGAAAGATCCAACCTTAACTGGACTTTTAAACAACATGAACCATTTAAAGATGGCAATAAGCGTTGACAACAGCAAGGGGGTGCTATTGCCAGAAGCAGACTAGTAGTGCCCGGTCAGTTTTTTAGTGCCCGGTCAGTTTTTTAGTGCCCAGACATGCTAAAATACATGTAGAATGCATGCGTGAATTACAGGGGTATGATTGGGCAGTTTTGAAAAATCCACATAAATTTTGCTTGGACTATTGGGGCTGCTGTTGTGAACAGTGCTGGGGTGAAATCTATAGTTCTTAGCGTTTGCTTTGCTTTCCTTTATTGCTTAACCCTAACCCCCTAGGTATTCTGGCTAGGAACCTTCCTGAATCCTCCAAAATCCATCAGTGCACTTTTGGACACATGCCCTTATCTTCAAAATACACCATGCATTTTCGTTGATCTTTCATATTCAGCACTTATGGCCTGTACTCCTTGCCAGGTAGTAATTTTGCCCCATTTGAAGAGGTGAAAGTACCAGTTTCTGAAAGTGCCGATTTTTTTTCTTCCAAAAAAGGCCCCTTGGAGGATTGGGATGTTTAGGGTTAAATCACAACATTGCGATTGACTGTGTTTTAACCAACCAATAATAATAATAATAATGTATAGATTTATATAGCGCACGTATCCACCAACTAAGTGGCGCTCAAGGCGCATTATATTATTATCCCTGCTCATAAGGCTCATAAGGCTCATAAATCATTCCTGAAACCATCTCAGCTCCCTGGGGAGTATACAGCTCAATTGCTGCCATTTCTAGCGCATATAGAGCAAACCATCTCTGCCTTCACAGGTACCCATTTAACCCCTGGGTGGAGAGAAGCAATTATGGTTAAGTGTCTTGCTCAAGGACACAGGTGTCACGGCCGGGGCTCGAACCCACACTCTGCTGCTGGCAACACCAGAACTTGAGTTCAGTGCGCTAGACCGCACGACAATCCACTTTTACGTGCATTATACAACACACGGGACCTACGGCTTTACGTCCCATCCGAAGGACGAAGCAATTATGGTTAAGTACCTTGCTCAAGGACACAAGTGTCACGACCGGGGCTCGAACCCACACCCTGCTGCTGGCAACACCAGAACTTGAGTTCGGTGCGCTAGACCGCTCGGCCACGACACTCCATGAAGAATCACAAAAAGGATGGGTTTTAATGATAAAAATAGACTTGTAGTAGTCATACATGTACCTCCTTCATCATCCTGATCATCTACAGGACTCTGTTGTTGATGGTAGTGGATACCCTGATCAACAAGAACATCATTCTCATCTATTTTCTGCAAAAAGACGAAAGGAATAATTAACAGTTATTAAACAAATCAATATCAATCCATGCCCAAAGACAGTTAAAATAATCTGATTGGTCGAAAACGTTGATTGCACGGGTGTGTTTTAATGGCCGATAACCAAAGACCAGCCTTCATCAAAATCCAAAAAGTGTACATGTGCGTTGCATGCCAAATTTTACATTAAGCTCACTACATGTTGCGTGATGCGGAATTGAACCGACCAGTGTGTAGAAATTTGTTTCGTGTCACAATGACTGAGAGGCTAATTTAGCGTTTTCATCTCTCCCAACTACATGTAACATGGATTTCAGTTTCATGCACATGTAGCTTCCTTCTAATAATTTTTTCAATAAAAATTTCTTCATATAAATTTAAAGACGAATAACTTGAGCTGGGCATTTATTAGTGGGAATAAACTTGGTTTTTACCAAAGGATAATCATTTCTGGGGTTACGACTCGTGGCCACATCCCTATCTGTCGTTATCCTTTTACCACGCAAAAAAACTTGTATTCCCTTACTATATAACCAACCTTGAGTGTTCATGTACTCATTGACTAACTGTAATTATGTGCATTAGGTGCAAGTGTATTGAACAGTGGCCTGAAATTTAGACTGTTTCCCACTCCTGGGAGATCCAATTTATAAATCATTTCAGTCCACAGCACAGATGAATAATGATTGAGTAACTATAGATAGACAATTCCAATTGGTTGTGTACATGTACATGTATGTATCATCATGTCATCATTGTAAGGATTACTACATGTACAGTCATTACTACGGTAGTATTACTACATATTTGCACATGTGTGTATACTTGGGTGTGCAGTTGTTTAGACTAATCTACAAACCACCACAAGTCGTCCTTGCTGCTGTGGTACATGTACATGTGTACCACACTTCACGCATACCGATGTACTTCACAAGCTCACTTCAGAACATGCTCATGGAATCAGCCAACGACCATATGCCGTTTTTATTGCTGTGGTACCATTTTGCGCTCGTGTGGTACCATTTTACATACATGCATCACATGAATCATACTACAATATCCAGTGTTCAGGCATATACAGTACATGTATATAGACTAATCCAGAGGCACATGTACTGTACATGTACATAATATTGTATGCCAACTTTAATATGCAGAACAGTATGTGGGTATTTCACCACATTACAAACACGACACTGATTGAAGAAATACTGGACTTCTTAGAAAAACAAACACTAGATGCAGTTTACGGTACCATCGCAGTAATGTGGCATGCAGTTAAAACGGTTGGCAGATACATGTATAATGTTCATATAGATCATGTTCAAAACAAGTGTCGTCGCCGAGCGGTCTAGCTTACCGGACTCAAGTTCTGGTGTTAGCAGCAGAATGTGGGTTCGAATCCCGGCCGTGACACTTGTGTCCTTGAGCAAGACACTTAACCATAATTGCTTCTCTCCACCCAGGGGTTAAATGGGTACCTGTGAGGGCAGAGTTGGTTGATTAGCCCTATATGCGCTGTAATGGCAGCAATTGAGCTGTATACTCCCCAGGGAGCTGAGATGGTTTCGGGAATGATTTATGAGCCTTATGAGCAGGGGTAATAATATAATGCGCCTTGAGCACCACTCAGTTGGTGGATACGTGCGCTATATAAGTCCACACATTATTATTATTATTATTATCATACATGTAGTAAAAATGATTTTTAAAACCCTCCTACAATCAGTGCAATTTTTGAAACAACCCATTCAGGCCACTCCAAGCCATTAGCTGTTGCCAGTGGCCTCCTATGGTTACCCTTCTGTGCACTGTCACACCACTGAGATTACTATAGAATAAGATCCTGATTCTAAACCTGCTTTAAAACTATCCCATTGATACACATGTACATGTAACGAGTGCAACGAAACAGGTCCGGCTACAGTCTAGTTCATACATACAACGTACTTCATGGAAGCATGAATGCGAAGTCAAAAATCTGAGATTCGCATGAATGATTCACCAGGTTCAATACACTTCAACTCTTGAAATCATTTGTTTACGTGAAGTATGAATAATATTAATAATAATAACTTGCATTTATAATGCGCCTTTTCCTAAGGATACAAAGCACAGACATGAACAGTACAGCAATAATTTAAGTATAATAAAGCATCATGGAAATAGATAATCCTTAAGTGAAATTTTGAATGAGTTTAGACTTGTAGCATTCCTAATATGCACAGGTAACCTGTTCCATAGATATGGTGCAGCCACCGAGAAGGCTCTATCCCCAGCACATTCCTTGGTACATGTAACAGGAACAACAAAATTGATACTGCCTGTGGAGGAGTTCTCATCATGTCACTAGCTGGAATTTGGACAAGTAGACAGTCTTGGATGTACTGGGGAGAGAGCCCATTCAGTGACTTATATACATACAACAATGTTTTATACATAATTCTTTCACTTAATGGTAACCAATGTAGTTGACTCAGTAGAGGAGTAACATGCTCAAATTTGGGTTTAAGACATATTAAACGTGCACACTTATTTTGCAATTTCTGCAAGCGTTTGAGATCTTTTTTATGAACTGGCCTTAACCAATATACAAGATGTATCACAGCATTAATCATTGACAATTACAAAACAGAATAATGTCTTTTAACCAGAATGTCTTTGGAACCTTTATTTTGATTGGGTGAAGTCTCAAGCAGATTTGTTTCACTGGTGGATCTGACACTAAAAGGGTTTCTCTTCTCTGTGTTTTGAGTTCCAAGGCTGTTTGAGTTTTAAATTTTGATTGTACAGTAGTTGTGTTTCATGTTAAGATTTCAAAAATTGAAATCGTTTCTTGAATACATGTTGATCTTAAAATCATGTACATGTATTTTCAAAACTCAAAATCATAACTCAAATTCAACACTCAATTTTATTAAACAGAATCTTGAATACAGAACTGGTGAATTGTGGTAGCTCCAAATGTTTGTATGGTAGGCGAGAGTCAATATAGCGAACGACCACAACAGTGAACCATTTATATCTGGGGTAAACTAAAGGAAAATTAAATCAATGCCTTAGCTATTACTGGTACTAGGTAACGCGGAACATCAAGTGCATGTTCCCAATCTATACTGTCAACAACACAGGCCCACTTATTGCTCGCTAGATTGAGTTCCTTGGCCACATACTTCGACCCACTGCCAGCTGAATTAAGAACCTGCAAATATCAACACTCTCTGCATGTATGCCCATCACACAGTGGAGAAGGAGGCCAGGGTGACCTACTTTCAGCGCTTATTGGGTAAAAGAGGAGAAACATGTCACTTCCAGGCCAAATTTCAAACAATGGCACAGCTAAGAATGAAAGAAGTAACACTTGGCTTGTACACATACAAGCTACATGTATGTATCTGCTCAACAACCAATTGAATGGTACAAAAATATATGATGTACATGTATACACACGATGCATATAGTATAAAATGTATTGTACCTATAATTTCTTGAATGCCCTAAGGTCACTGAACTACATGTACATGTGTGTATGTATGTATAGACCATACTAACCTTCACCTGCAATATCTGTACAGACTCGGTACAATCGGATTAATGTAATCATTAATGATAACACTATCAAGTGTACTTACACAATGTACATGTACATTAGTCTAAGTAAAATATTACCAGACTTTGCCTGATAGTGATACTCCAAACTGGCAGTTATCATTGTACCTTTGCCATACATGTACATGTATAAAATGTGTCCAAATAATTGACCTTCAGTAATTGAACATTTTTAAGCTTTGACATTTCCAGTATGGCATCTCAGAATGCAGTGGTCCACATGATATATTTGTCTTGCATATGTACACGTAGGTTAACGATGTTTTCCTGCCAGCGATTGATTTGAACCGGATTGGCACCAAGACGTGTGATATATATATATAGAAAAACCAATTACACATGATGAATTGTGATAGATACATTTTAACTGGTTTTCACAGGTTGCATATTCAGTGTGAAACTTTATTTGCCCATCATTTTTTTTTTCCTTCTCATCTGTGCTCTCTTTTTAAAGTAGAAAAGAGGTTAATAATTTTCAAATACATGTACGTGTACATGTAAATTCAGGGAAATTATTTCATCTAAAAGTTTGCATTAACCTTCCCAAATCCTCCAAAATCCTCTTTGCTAAAGTGAAGGATTTTGAAGGATTCAGGTTACATGCTATATGTATGCTCTTTGCTAAAGTGAAGGCTTTTGAAGGATTGAGGTTACATGCTACATGCTCTTTGCTAAAGTGAAGGATTTTGGAGGACTGAGGTTATTAGGCATACTTGCCTTTCCATGGTACATGTACATGTACATCCATGTTTGTTGTAGTGATTGCAAGGTCAGTGCTTGGGTCAGCGGACGTGTTTTTTGCTCCATGCATGCAGGGAAGGTCCCTGGCCATGTACATGTATCACAGATTAGAAACACATGTGTGCATACATGTCATGTGCGTGCTTTACTACTGAAGGTTTGGGAGGATTCAGGTTATGTGTAAGCAAATGGGCCGAGGGAGTTTGAATAGTGCATCTTGAATGGTGAGTATTGTGATTTTTTCTCCGATTTAGATGCGATACAAGCGAAATCATTCACCGATCATGCTGATTATAAATACATGTATGTACATTGCTAGTTGAATAATGACACATGTATGTACATGTACAATGTACAGACAGTTCAACAATGCTTTGGTCAGTTATTTTCTGAAGTCATCATCTTGTTTAATACAATAATTTGCATGTATGTACTTCCCTCTTCATGGAAACTAGAGGTGCGCTAAATCAAAAACAAAATTGGCGGTGCAATAACGAAACACAACACACACGGAATGTATTGATTCTCCACCTTCTAGGTTAAATATTCCACATACTGCAGGGTACAACAACATCATTTGAAGGGTATCGATCAATGAAAATGTGGCCTTAACCCAAACTCCCTAGGCCCATTTGCTTACACATAATCTGAATCCTTCCTAACTCCCTAGGCCCATTTGCTTACACATAACCTGAATCCTTCCTAACTCCCTAGGCCCATTTGCTTACACATAACCTGAATCCTCCAAAATCCTTCAGTAGTAAAGCAAGCACATGACATGTATGCACACATGTGTTTCTAATCTGTGATACATGTACATGGCCAGGAACCCTCCCTGCATGCATGGAGCAATAAACAGTGTCCACTGACCCAAGCAATGACCTTACAATCACTACAACAAACATGGATGTACATGTACCATGGAAAGGCAAGTATGCCTAATAACCTCAATCCTCCAAAATCCTTCACTTTAGCAAAGAGCATATATGTACATATGTAGCATGTAACCTCAATCCTTCAAAATCCTTCACTTTAGCAAAGAGGATTTTGGAGGATTTGGGAAGGTTAGGGTTAAAAGACACCACTGGACTGTCTACCATTCTGGGTCTCAATACAATCATCATGTTTTTCTTTTTTTCATGGAAATTGTTCCTATTTTATACCCTGGTGCAGCTCTCACTGTTACAGAATCGCATTTTGATTAAACCAAGGCTAGGAGGAAAAAAAAATAGACTGGCCACTTTAAAGGGACACTTTTGTCACGATCAGAGCAAACTATCAACAGGGCATGGAATCGGTGTCCTAGTCTAAATTGAACACTGTGTCCTAGTCTAAATTGAACACAGTGTGTCCTAGTCTAAATTGAACACAGTGTGTCCTAGTTTAAAATGAACACAGTGTGTCCTAGTTTAAAATGAACACAGTGATTGAAAATCATGTAGGGTATTATTTTCAGTCACTGAGTTAATCTGAAACTAGCACTCTGATTCCATGCCCTGTTGATCGTGACGATATTGTCCCTTTAATTTTAATTAAATGATAGCACATCATAAATAAAAAATATTCAAGGGATGATTTCAAGGGATGTTTGATACCATCATCAACCATACACCAAGTAAGTTTCATGTCAATCTGTGATAACTAAATGATGTACAGGAGTCACATTTTCCTTTTCTGGAACCTTACTTGTTTGAATTGACATGAGTAATTTAAAAAAAAAAATTAAATTAAATGCCGCCCCACTTTTGTAGCTTTGTGCCTACCAGAAACCGGAGACTAATGTCCGTTTGGGTTTGGGTTATTTTTGGTGGTTTTCATTTTCAGACATTGTACTGGATGTACATCCATCTACACCAGACTTAGCTGAATGATCAGACAGACATCACAACATTCATGTGCATGTATGTATTTATAGCACCGGTAGCAATAATCCTTTGTCATCGAAATGCTAATTCACCACCGTGCATACAAATTGACCCACATGTATGAAAAGACAGTTTTCAGGCACCAGACATGTGCCACAATCTAGACATCGTCTCTATCTCTATCCCCCCCCCCCCCCCCAACCAATATTGTTGAGCAAACGTTTTGGCCTGCGTCATTACCAATATCGATGCATTTCCCAGCATGCATTAAAAGGTTAAAGAAAACAATTAAAGCATATGTATACCATTTACACACAAAAGGTGCAGGGGAGTGTAACTGTTCAAACAATTTTGTTCCTGATTGTACACAGTATTGTTTTGTCTTTTTTTTTTGGGTGGGGAAGGGAGGTGTTTCAGACTCGGCTCGACAAACCTTATTAAAGACAAGTGTGGAATTAAATAAAGCACTGCAAGAGTCCGTGGCTAGACTAGCGGTGTCTGCACTGCGAGTGAAGTCATGAGATACATGTATGCATGCTCTACTGATAAAAGCTCAAGTAGTGTGACCTTATTACCGATCAATTACAACATTTAGAATGGCGTTGCAAATTAATCTGGAAACAAAATTATAAATGCAAGTCCAGGAAAATTAATTGTATCAGTCAACGTTTTGAATCACTTCTATGGTCTATTCTAATTTTTTTTTTTTAACAGATCTAACGTACATGTACAATTCATGCCATTGTTTGCCGAGCATCTGGGAAATTTTGAGGCCTGCCAATGACTTAGCAATTAAAGCAAACAACATAGTGGCCTTCACCCATTCAGTTCATTGAAATTTTAACAACCATTTTTTTTGGTGGTCATATTGCACAGGACTGTGGAGCAAATCATGAATGTGTGAGAACAAAAAATACCATAAATTATACACAAAACATACACTATGTACATGTACGTACACATAAGGAGGCCTCAATCTTAACCACAGCCACTGCGGCCATTGCCGTGGTGCCTTCTTTGGTCGTAATGCACCTTTGGTTGGCCTTGAAATTTTGAGGCAGCCAAGGCCAAAATGGCCATGCCCTCTCAATCCTCAAAGTCAAGGCCTTGTAAAGTGTTTTACCTTTAGGGTTTTGACCATCATTGTACATTAGTTTTACAATATATGTACATATGTAGATGATGTACTCTTCCTTCACAAACATGTAACACTGTATGGCCTTAGGATTGTACAGTACATAAGTATTTGTTATATCATGGGCTTAGATTGTGTAATTTCATTGGTCGAAAGCCTGTCACATGACAAATCACAAATCTTCATGTTACCCTCGTGACGTCACTCAAAAAGTGATGTTCACCTCTCAAGAGTGGTACATCACCCTGATCGTCCCCGGGAGTATCATCCCCATATATCTTTCACAAGTGCTACTTTTGATTGCAAAAAGTGAAAACAGCGACCGAGGTTGTTATATTGCTGGTACTCCGCAGAACACGCTATATTTCAATTTTATGCACTGTAGGGACCAGCTAAACAACTTGTCTGCTGTGTGTGAATTTTGTTCGCTTCGACCATGCAGTACGAATAGTTCGCGAATACTGCAACGAAACGGGACGAGATGACAGCAACTTCCAGACACTTCCAGTTACAGACTTAGACAGTTTACAGGAAGATTTCTTCGGTAACGTAATCTAATACCATGGTATAACAAAATAATTGTTGCCTGGCGTGATGGGGGTCCATGGGTTTGTACTCGGGGCTGATGGCACCTCGGCCGCCTCGGTGCCATCAGCCCCCTCGGGTGTACAAAACGCCATGGACCCCATCACGCCAGGCAACAATTATTAAATGTACATGTACATGTAGTAACCGATACACAAAATCCCCTACTGTACAAGCTTGTGCAGTATTCTTCCTTGCATTTCATTATTGCTGAACTCTCCATCTGTCTCGATCTGTTGTTGGTGTTCCATCTCATCAAATCCATCTGCCTCTGTTGTGGGTGCTCATATTCATAAGCAAATTCATCTGCTAAGCAAATTCATCTGCTAAGCAAACTTTAGCTGCATACCTGCCAGAAGCAATGTACATTACATGTACATGACAATTTGGCTGGTAACTTTTTTTTTTCCTTTTTTTTTTTGCTAAGCGTAACTTAACGTAACTTTCTGTGCTCAGAAAATTTGTGTGCTTCACAGCTATATGAAGTACAGGCCCTTGATGCTCATCGTTTGCTGAATTTGCCACCTGCTCATGATGAATGAACTCAAGAGCTTCAAGGGCACAGCACTCTCTCTCTCTCTTGTTCAGGGTTTAAATACTGCTTAATCCTAATGACAAAATGGGATGGTCGCAGGACAGCTCCTTTCCGATGCATTGTGTACCACATGCGTCACGTATACATGCAGACAGACAGTAAAATGTGTTGAAAGTTTGTTAATAAAAACATGTTACTGTGATTATCTATAAAATAAAGACATAGTTCCAGGTATGTGCTAATTAATTATATACGGCGCATACACACCTGCCTACATCAGATCAACCAAAAACACTCAGAGCATTTCAAACCCACAGCCCAGATCCTATTTCTAAAAAAAAAGAGGACAGGTTCCCAATCTTGCCTTGACCCTCCTATTCTCCGTTTGCCAGCGAGCTGACCGTGACTACAGCTCCATTCGATTAACTGCACGATAACAGGACTACACTGTACATGTATACATACATGTACACATACACACACACATACATACATACATACATACATGTATTCACCACACAACACCATTTGACATGTGCTACATACATGTACATGTACGTACATGTAATACCATTTGAATGATAGTGAATGATCCATCAATATTGAACATGATTCATTTTAGGTTCCTCTGCATTAACCTTCCTACTACTACAAGGGTCAAAATCACTCAAAATGTTGATACTTGCCAAGGTATATCTAGTGCACTTAAAAGTCAAACACCGTCAAACCTTACGCGTATTAAGTACATTTACAGGTCAAAATGAGTCGACCGTTTTTGATTGGTAAAAAGCACTGTTTGGTATTGTTCAGGGTGGTCAAAATGACAGTAAAAACCATTTTAAAAAAATGCCCCTGTGTGCACATTTGGGTCAACAGTCAAAACAGGCAGTGGACTGATTTTGACCTGTATAGCTACACTGTACTTGCCAGTGAAGTGCAGAGCTCTACATATACAGTAGGAGGGTTAATCAAGAAACCATGCGTCAATCGAATGTACGTGTACAATACATGTATTCCCATGACGATACTGTAATGTACATTTGTAACGGTACATTACATGTGCATATAATTGTTCATTATTTTTTTTCAGACGCAATGTGTGCATTTGTGTATCCATGACAACTGCTATCAACCATTAGCATACACAATCCTTCATTTGATGCCTTTAAGGTCAATTATGTGCTCGGTTAGTAATATACATTTAGTAACAGTACTGTAATTTAATTGTATTAAAGACAGATGAGCCTAGTATTATATGTACATGTATGCTAAATATATTTTACATGTACGTATTTTAAATGTCTGTTTACTACAGTGTACATAGATTTTTGTAAATTATATACATACTACTGGCAAAAGGTCAATAAATTAATGCTGGTGTTACCGGTTACCTGTAGTCCACCAACCGTTTAAGTGAAATTTTCATGGTTGATTAACTGGTTAACTGAATGTCAGCACCCAATGGCCATACAAACTAGATAGTCGGCAAATGGAAGAATGTACATGCATGTACATTTTCAATCAAAAGGCATCATAAACTTTCCGCAATGATTGCTTAATAACCAATGCTGCAAAAACTGAAGTCTGGAACAACAGAAATGGGTAAAAAAAATTCTTCAATTTTTTTTTTTTTTTTAATTAACCCTCCTATACAGTGCAGTTGCCATAGAATTGTCAGACCTTTCAAAACCTTTCAAGTTTGCTGTACTGAAGGGTTTTGAAAGGTGAGAAAACTGTCTGACAAAAGGGACCTATGAAAGGTTTCGAAAGGTGTAACAACTCTCTGAACAAACTGGTGTTGAAATGTTTCAATACCTTTCAAAGGGTATTGAAAGGTGTGGTTGTTCAGTAGCAACAAATTCTGGAGGGTTTTAAAGGGTTCATAATAATTGATAGCCATTTTGGCCCGTAAGCAGGTTTTGAAAGGTCAAACCATACATGTAGGAGGGTTAATTAACTTTTTTTTTTAAATCTTGGTTTTGGTTAGCCAGTTAGCCAAATTTCTACATGTAAATGGTCGGTGCTGTTTCAGCCGGTTAACCAGTTAACCTTCCCAGCACTACAATAAATACATCATGAAGATCAACAATAGAAACTGACCGGTATAGTTTCAGCTGAATAAGATCACCATTTATGAGATACAGAATGAGAATATTCATAAACAGTTTATGACCTCAAATCAATTGCTTTAAGGACTTGGCAATCAATCTCCATAGTGATCGATTGAATTGTTCATGCATGTACATGGGCTTTGTGTGTTTTTCTCTATAACTTCAGATGATTTCATTTCTCGGGATATACAACATGTACACATACAGTATAGGTAACCATTACCAATCTTCACATATCAAGTAAGCATTCAGAAGACAAAAACGTTGAGAACTATTCTCACTATCGGTTCATTTCTGAATCACATCCCTTCTTCTAAGAAAAGATTATTACACATGGTGTTACACCCATAAATTGTCTCATCCTATCCACCATGCAAAGCATCAAGTCACATTTAACTTTTACATAATAATTTGGTATTTTTGTAATCGGGTAATTACCAAAGATGACTCAAAGTGAATGAAAACAGAAGGATTGACTGACATGTTTCCCACAAAGTACTGGGGTTTTTTTTCAATGCATACAAAATGTGTAATACCACAATATATGGAATGCTAAATGTAACGGAAGCTCTGCATTTTTTGGCAAGGAAAAGCTTGGAGTTCAATAGAATCATGAAAAGTGACACAACGCTACCTGTACATGTAGCTTAATTGCAGTGCAGTCTGTTTGTTCTTTGTAATCTTTCCTTCATGCAAATGGTTGACAACCTCAAGGTCCCAAAAAAAATATTTGCTGTTCACTTTATCTTTGCAGGAACAATGGACACATGTACAGGGTATACAGTATACTGTACATACGTACAGCGTATGTGAACAGTATAAAGATGTTGCATGGAAGTATACATGTATGTACAGAGTACGTAGTAGCCTTTTGAACCATATGTAAAATATGTATAATTTGGTTTTCGTTTGTTGGTGAATGTACAGTGGGGGGGGGGGGGAACCCACCTTGGGTTACATGTACATTGTACACTTCACTTTGGTCATGGGGCTTGATGCCTGGATCATGTACTGTACATACTGCACAAGCTGTACACATTACTAAGGGTTTTAGGAAGAAAACTATTGGCCCCGTTGACTATTAGTTTTTGTGAGAAAATCTTGACTTTTTCAATGAAATTAATCTCATTGTTTGTGTTTGTAGCATAGCGGAGAGTTTCTCCATGAATAAACGCTTTGAACACATGTACATTATAGATACATGAAACATGATGTACAATGCACATGTACATTGTACACACATGGACATATACATACATGTACATGTACAATTCAACTACAACGTCATTCATGTGTGAAATGAATACAAAACAAAAGTGATGAGAGCTTTTCAGAGAGTGCTAAATGTATGAGCTTTACTGCCGTTACCACAGACTTCTCCATGAGTTTACAATCAACAGTCTCCCGATGAGCATACCAATCAAAACGTATAGAGAAGACTCAGAGAAGACCCCCATGGATGGCTCTCCCTGAACCATATTCTCGCTTAGCGACAGTTGAAACATGATTTTCCCGAAGAGGTTCTTTTTAGAACCCTGTACATCACTTAGCGATAGTCGAGACAAACACAATGAGACGATATCAATACTCCAACCATGCAAAGCCTCAAATCTTCTGTCGTGCACATGTAGTTTTAATACTTACATGTGAAGCACCGGCCTTCCTGTATAAACCTTTCTTGTCAATTGCATCATTATCTGCTCCCTTCTTTGAAGCCATTTTTCGTTTGCTCATTATGTGTGGGTGAGTTGGTACAGACCCGGTTTACACTGCATGCCAACTCCCCAAAATGGACCTTCACCTCGGGTCCATGAGCTTGATATCAATATGAATCATATTTGCTACAGTGTACATGTACCTATATGGCTTCTTGTCTGACAATGCCGACGTTTACTGATGAATTCAGGTTACACGCACACTGATAAAAATCACTGGCACATGACCAATAAGAGAAAGAGAAAAAAAAACCTTTTTCCGTTTGGGTGTATTGCCTGATTGGGTGTCGTGTTCTGTTGAAGGGCAGACGGTGATTATACATGCACATGTAATAATACATCATGTAAAGGTACACGTAGACCTCATTATAATTAGTAACTATCTTTTTTGCTCTTAAGTCCCAGTTTTGGGATTTCAGATTCATATGTGACTGGGCTCTGGCAAAACCCTAAACTTGGACCCATTTTTCAAAAGTGAGATTTTGGTATCGTTTGATTCTTTGGATTTTCCTCTTTCATTTGATACCAGAATTGTAGAAATTAGAACCAAAAAAAACATGTTTTTTATATTTTTTATTTTTTTTATTTCTACAAATCTGGTATCAAATGAAAGAGGAAAATCTAGAGAAACAAACTATACCAAAATCTTACTTTTGAAAATTGGGTCCAAGTTTAGGGTTTTGCCAGAGCCAGTCGCATTTGTTCAATGCTGTTTTGTGTTTCAATGTTTTCAATACCATTAATATTTATTATGCACAAATGTAGTACGCAGTATGCACAAACAATTACAATTTATTCAAGACAAGGGCAGATTCCAGGAAGGACTCATTGATACAGCAATGCAGCAAGCTGTGGATGTACATGTACATGTACACGTACACATGGTCCTATGCACACAAGTATTCTAATTTAAAGATGAAGCGCCTGTATTTTTCACCGTTTTACCGGCAATTTGGGTTCACATCAGGATATTGATTATTTCCCGTTTAGAAAGGAAAACAATTTCTTTGAAAAGAGATTTCACAAAAGATACGTTATTGACAAAATGGTTTTAAAACAGGCCCACCGTGAAATTCATTTAATTCAGGAAATATTTACTGTAAAATCATGATTATTTTGCGAAAGCTTGCATTTTAAAGCACATATGTTTTGCTTTCCTCAAGTAAAATAGCAAGTGTTTGATGAAAAGAAAAAATTACGTTATTTAAAATACAGTAGTGAAAAACTCAGGTGATACATCTTCAAAAAGCCCTTATACATACACTATCAGGTTCATCTTGAAATACATGATATATACAGTGTATATAATGTAAATGATGACAGTTTGACAGAACTTACTTACTTGCTGTAAAGTTGATATAATTGAATATTTCTGTCTCGGGTACATTTTGAAAATAAACTTCAGACACCGGAAGACAGAAATTCCATGTTGGAATGAATCTGAACAATATACAATCTGTATATACATGTATGTTAATGTATCACGTATTTCACTGGTTGGCAAAAAAAAAAAAAAAAAAGAAAAGAAAAAAAGCATCACCGCATAGATTTTAAAGCCGACCTATGACCAGAAACTGGAAACTTTTTTTTCTGGCCTAACATGTCTGTTTTTATAACATTTTGATTCTTATCAAGCATGGATGCATTGACGGACATTTTACCAAAAGAGTGTACTTTTTTTCCTCTGTGCACATCGTAGCCCTCTATTGGTGAAAATACATCCAGTGTCTTGATGACTGGCACACTTTGGCAAAATAAGTGAGCATTGTGCATTCACGTTATGCTTATTACGGTAACACAAGGTACATGCGCATGCGTACTTGGCGTGTGCCAGCCAATGGTCACTGGAGATATCCTGCGCGTACATAGATTTAACTATAAAATATCCCATACAAGACGCACTATGGCTGCCCTATCAATCAACAGTGACTTAAAACATGCGCCCTCAACCTTTCATGCACGGTGCGAAAAATGGCTTTAATGTTGACAACAAAATGTAAAACGATTATAGCAGCCTTTACCATTTCAATACTGGAAGACAATTAAACAGGTAGGTTACTTTAAGATAACTTGGCCAATTTTCTGAAGGCGCTGTATGCTATTCCAAGACAACTCGGCCAAATTTCTGAAGACGCTGGATGAACAAGTAGGTCGTTCCAAGACAACTCGGTCAATTTTCTGAATTATCCCTGATCGACCTCCGCTTTGATGAAATCTGGTTCAGCCATTGTATCTCTCTGGAGTAATAAAATTGCACATCCACGGAGTAAGCGAGTAACTGTAGTTCCCTCTAGACAATGGATATCAGCATTTAAAGGTGACAAAATGGGGGAGGGGGTTGTAAAAATACATGGACAGTGTAGTATAAGGGGTGTAACGATTTACTGATTAGCGCGATACAAAAATGCCACGATATTGCGACACTGATTATTTTTGGGGTTCACACAAAATTTTATCAAAATATACAAAAAAATACTGAATTTTTATATTAGCACTTCACACCTGACAATTTAGCCCACAAAAGTCTTTGAAGTTTTCATGACAAAAAAGCCCGACTGCCATCTTGAAAAATGCTGATGATAAAATCTGTGTGTGGCACATCAGCATTAGTCAGAACGACTCTCCGTATTCCCTACAACTTATTTCAACAAACATTATTTCACCCTCTACTGTGTTAATTGAGTGATACATGATTTTTCATTGTGCTAGTCTATTGAGGGCGCTATACTCTTTGATTAAATAAATACAGGAAATTTGGGGAGTCATGAATGATGACGGGCTTCATGGGTTTTCCCCACAGAATAGACTTCATTGTTGACATTTCGTCGTGGAAAATCTTCACCGAATTTTCTTTTTTGTAAACCAATGTGTGCATAATAGTCAATATTGTGCATTTATGTGTTATTAATGAAATTCTGTTAGCATTTTTAACTCAACATTTTACACATAATTGAACTTCTGTCGGTATCTAGATTTTTACCTAGATTCTAGATTCTTGAACATACAACACAACATATCACATTAAAAAAGTTGTTTAAGAAATTTTTAGTATTCACGATACATATCGTGATACATATCGTGATACGTATCATATCATGACCAAGTATCGCGATACGATACGTATCGCGATACCATTACACCCCTAGTGTAGGTTTTGAAAATTTTCATTAACCCTAACCTTCCCAAATCCTCCAAAATCCTCTTTGCTAAAGTGAAGGATTTTGGAGGATTGAGGATATTAGGTATACATGTTTGACTATAAATCACTTGAACTAGTGTAGAAGACATTAGTACAAATATCGCTTTTGCATAAGCCCTCTACAAGGGGGCTTAATTTAAATGATTTCATACCCGTAATACCTACCACACATGTACGTAAATGTACACATACATGTACGTGTACATGTACATACATGTGTACATACATTCAATATTAGGGGTATTTTTTGGGTGTTTTGTGAATTATAATTTGATTTGATTGAACTTTTTAATATTTTACAGGAATATTAAGCTAAAATTGTGAATGCAAATCTTCAAATTGTTCTCATCTTTGTTGACAGTGTAATGCGAGTTACCATAATGCGAGTTACCAAGTTTTTCGCACCTCACTACCCCACTGCAGTGTGGTCTTTATTTTTTATAACCCCAATTTATACCAAAGCAGAATAGTTATTGAGTACATGCATGTATACTCATTTGGTTGTAGAGATTTCTGTTTGAGGAAACTTTTGAAATAAAACACTTGATTTTTTGGGAATGTCCTTTTTGTGTAATGCGAGTTACCGTTATTGCAACATTGCCACACTTGCAGTAGACAACATTTATTTATTTTTTATACCAGGGGGTTATAGCCTTGACTCTAAGGTACCATCATACAAGAAATGAAATATTAAATCTCAGTAGTTTAAAATTCAGAGCATTGAGAATGTAAAGGGAGCACAAAAAGTGTAATGCAAGTTACCGTGGAATCGACTATTTGCATAAATTACAATGCACAGTATCATCCATTGCCACTACATGTATGTACAAATTATGTCCTTTAACACACTTAAATTGAGCAATTTGTGAGGTGACGCTAATAGACAACATTCATAAGAACACAGTATCTCATTTACATACATAATGAAATTGAAGAGAGTGTACACCATTGGTAAAATGTAAAGGGGAATAAAAGTTCATCTGGCGGGTCTTTACTTAAAGACTGAGGGTCATGGCCACGGGCAATAAAGGACCAAGCTGAATGCAAGGTCTTATCATCCATGGCCATGACCTTGAGGTCTTTATGCTGTGGGAAAGACCAAAAGTCAACCTTTTATTCCAAATGACAACCTTACATAAATGCCAAAATTGAGTTTATTCAAATTTGTATTAAAGAGAGCTAGAACAAACACATACAAATCCAACATCCGAGACAGCGCATATAGGGCTAATCAACCAACTCTGCCCTCACAGGTACCCATTTAACCCCTGGGTGGAGAGAAGCAATTATGGTTAATTGTCTTGCTCAAGGACACAAGTGTCACGGCCGGGATTCGAACCCACATTCTGCTGCTAACACCAGAACTTGAGTCCGGTAAGCTAGACCACTCGGCCACGACACTCTTGTAAAATTTCTACACTCTGATTGGTTCATTTCTGTATGGCACGCCTAATTACAGCTGGTCGGTGACAATGCATAGGCATCCGATCTTTACGGGCCGTTAATACACTTCCATGTGACCATGTTTTGTCCAATCAGATTGTCTTTGTAACTGTCTTGGGCATTTATGAATACTTAAAACAAGCAAAGAGGAGCTACATTTGCACTGTATGGCACATGTCACAATTGTAGGTCACTGTTGATCGATAGGGTGTTACTTAGGCATATTTTGCAGTTGATATGCGTATGACATAAAACACAATAAAGGGGGCCACTTTCCTACCGTCACGTTAGCAGTTTTTCTAATGGTTGTAATTTTTTTTTTAATATCTGAAACCACCCAAAAAGAATTTCAACATTTGAATAGACATGCATGCTTCTCCTAAAGATAATTTGAGTTGATTATTACTATTATTTTTTTAATTACCCTAAAATTTCCATCAACAAATTGACGGAAAAGTGAGGTAACTTTTTCCGTCCAATTTTTATGGAAATTTGAGGGTAAAAAAATGAATAAAAAAAATAAAATAAATCAACTCAAATTAGTTCTAGTATAAGCCTGCATGTCCATTCACATGTTGAAACACTTTTTGGTCGGTTTCAGGTACTTAAAAATAAATAACCATTGGAAAAACTGCTAACGTGACGGATGCAAAGGTGCCCCCTTTATTGTGTTTTATGTCGTATGCAGAATATTTCCTGCGATCCTTGGCTGGCAGAAGTGCATGTGCGTGTAGTACCATAACAAATGGTACACGCATAAAATTGTAGGCACAACGTTCACTTGACACCCAAGTGGCTATCATCAAGACACTGGGGACAATATCACAGCTAAAAGGCTACGATGGGCACAGAAAATGTACATCCCGATTAAGTTTCAGGTGATTACAGTGTATTTAAATGAAATTGTGAAAATCCATTCAGATTTGTTTGAATGCATTCTAAATGTAGAAAAATAGATGGCTGTGAATTTCAAATACACTATACACACTGTATATACATACATGTGCAATGTACATTTCATGCTTTCTATAAATAAAAAAATTAAATTTAAAAATTAAAAAAAAAATTAAAATGAAAGCATGACCGACGGAATCCTTCAAAGGATGTTTGGTACCATCACCAACTTCACATCAATTACATTGTAACTTTTTAGTTTATACATGTAATTCATTAATTGTGTAATCAGGTTAATTACCAAATGTGTACACGTATGTACACAGGGCTTGGAATCGGAGTGCTAGATTTACGTGTAGATTTAACTCAGTGACTGCAAATAATACCCCACACGATAAGGTCATTCTACCATTCCTGCTGCATAATATGAGCCAGTAATCTTCAGTCACTGTGTCCATTTTAAACTAAACCACCAATTCCATGCCCTGTTGGAAGTCTGCTCAGATCGTGACAACACTGTCCCTTTAAGTTGAAGAACTGCAAATGTTTGCAATTTTACATAGAAGAACCTTTGAGATGTCTGGAATGTCATCTTCCTGTACTCGAGTTCGAGCTACATGTATCTTATCCTAAGGTTTAATTATCTATGGTAATTTGACCGTTGTCTCTGCTCCGACAAAAATGCTGTCCCATACAACAAGATCACACGGCATATGTTTAAAGGTATATAACTGGTAATTAAATATAAGTACTTGGTGTAAAGGTGATGGTTACAATTCAGATGGTATTAATCTTTCCTAGAAATAAGTTTGTCTGAGGTGCTGTCACTTTAAAGAAAGGTGAAATAATTTCAAGTTTGAATTTAGGAACAAATTTTTTTGGCAAATCCATATATATAAGAACAAATAATGCGAACCAATCTCTGCATTTTCACAAATTGGTTCTGAGTTTATGTATTTTCACAGAAACTAAACAACCTTCCCTTTAATAAATGTACAAGTGTCATAGCACAGTTGACAAAGTGATGAATCCTACTTAATATATGTAAAGAAATTCATTGCTCTGTTTAAAAATCATACAAATGCATGGTGTGAGAGATCCTACTTCGGGGATTGTTCTGCTGAGCTACATGAGTTGGTACCTAAGCGCAGGGATTTCTCTCGTGTTACTCGTTTTGCTAAACAAGCAGGTGAACACCCTCACTATCTTCGACTCCCCAAAATCAAGAGTAAGTTCCATTTGGATAGCTTCTTCCCTAGAACAGCATTACAATGGAACGACCTTCCTGCTGATTGTTTTCCACCAACTTACGATCTAATTAAGTTTAAGAAAAATATCAACAAATGTAATCTTGCTTACATGTAAATGGTGGATATTATTGCAAATGTAACCCCTTACACTCTAGTGGTTTTTTGGCCTTGTTTGGGGTGACTGAGAGTAAATAAAAAAAATTACAAAAAAACTTCATATTTTTTCTACAGACTATTTCATATGATTGTTTGGAGATGATACCTGAATGGCAGACCATATCAGCATACTCAAGAATCAGTCTAATGTATCCACTGTAAACAATACCAAGTTATTTTGGTGGAAAACCAAACTTGTTAAAGTCCGCAGCCTAAACAATCTCATGGCCTTGTTAAAATGTGGTTAACCCGAGAGCGATCACGTAATGCAATACTGAATCGCACCAAAGACACATACATGTACATGTACATGTGGGCAATTCTCCATGGGAGAGAAAATTTTTTACATTAGCAATAGAGGATTATTTCATATTGATTCTAGACCAGAATTTCATAGGGAATCCAATCCAAGTGGTTAAAATTCGAAAAACCTGTGTTTTCTGGGAGAAATATGGATTTTTGTGTAATAATAAGTCTGAAAATGTGGAATTTTCGTTAACCCTAACCTCACTGAATACTACAAAATACTACTTGAGTAAACTGCAGTATGGAGTACTTTTACTACACTGGTCTATGAGAATTGAGTAGTATTTTGTAGTACAGTGTACTGGACCCCAAATGAATGCCTAGGACGTTAGGGTTAAAAATTCAAATTTAATTCTCTTGGACATTGTGATTAGTGGAGGCCTTGTGGGGAAAATAATTGTTTGTGTGTCTAGATAGCCATTGTACCAAAGATTACTTTTGTATGAAAAAAAATTAAAATAAAACATGATAAAATCACATGTAATTCCGTTACCAAAATAATGCACAAAAGTCATTTTTTGGATAAAGAAAATCCCAACATTGTTTTTTTTCTAAATATACCTCCCTACAAGTTTTATAAAAAAAAAATTCACTTTCGGACATTTGCTTAGTACTTAAATATACGGTAACGGAATTACGGTAACCATGGTTACGGATTTGCACTGCACTTCAAGTTTTTATTACTGTTACAATGACTTTTACGGTGACTTTTGACATCTTCTGTGACAAACTTTTATTTAATGTTAATAAATATTTTTCAATAAAAAAAACTTAAAAAACACTGCTTCCTAAAAAATGACACAATGTTTAGTTTGAATGCAAAAGTATGCTATTGTACATGTGGGGTGTCGTGGCCGAGCGGTCTAGCTTACCGGATTCAAGTTCTGGTGTTAGCAACATAATGTGGGTTCGAATCACGGCCGTGACACTTGTGTCCTTGAGCAAGACACTTAATCATAATTGCTTCTCTCCACCCAGGGGTTAAATGGGTACCTGTGAAGGCAGAGTTGGTTTGCTCTATATGCGCTAGAAATGGCAGCAATTGAGCTGTATACTCCCCAGGGAGCTGAGATGGTTTCAGGATTGATTTATGAGCCTTATGAGCAGGGATAATAATATAATGCGCCTTGAGCACCACTTAGTTGGTGGATACGTGCGCTATATAAATCCACACATTATTATTATTATTATGTATTTATACAGCGTTTATAGGCAGTACTTGTAGTAAACGCTCATTAATTTGGTTGGAAATTGTTAAGTTGGCATAATTTAATTGGATTACATGTATGTATCTTCAGGATATGTACTTGTGAGAACATTATTGCATATCATAAAAAAACACAAATGGATGCCTAAATGTAGAAATTCAAGTAAAATACTATTTTTTATTACTGTTTTTGCCTTGCATTTAGCGCTATTTTTAGACCTGTACAAATACAATACGTAATTCCGTTACCGTCCTGACGTAATTCCGTTACCATGATTGAAGGTCATTTTTTTCAATAAAGGAATAATATTTCAAATTTTATTTTGCATTGTAGTTATTAACCCTACTAAAGTCTATATACTACAAATAACATCCCTTTTGGAAATTACTAAACTTCAGAGATTTATTAATTTATGCAAGACCTGAAAACTGCTTGTCCTTCGCCGTAAATCCATTACCAAAATTTTGACCTCCCTAAAGTGACCCAGCAGGTGAATTTTTTTTTGTTCATTTGTGTCCAATGAATCTATTGGATCTTGGCTCCCATTTCATACACAGATTAGTTGTCTAGTATAAAACATTTTTTGTAGGTGATGGGCAAATGTTGGCTGGGTCATGAATGGATGTCATTCCGTTACTGGAGAATTGCCCATGTACAAATTACATGCGGACAGAGTGACCAATTGGTTGATTAAAACCCTTCTGTGACTGCAAGGGTAAAATATCAGTCAAAATGTTGATATACTTGCCAAGGTATATCTAGTGCACTGAAAAGTCGAACACTGTCAATCCTTACGTGTAGTACATGTAAGTACATTTACAGGTCAAAATGAGTTGACTGTTTTTGATCTTGCATGATCTTGTATTGTTAAGGGTGGTCAAAATGATGGTGAAAACCAGTCAAAAATGCCCATGAACACAATTGGTTCAACAGTCAAAAACAGTCAGTTGACCACTATACGTACATGTAGCTACTTGCCACAAAAGTTCAACTTCATTGTGTACAGTAGGAAGGTTAACAAGAACTGTAATCAAGCGCCTTACTTTTTATAATTCTCAAGAACTAACAAATAAGTTTTAAATTGATGGTACTTTGAAAATACAGGTTTAGGTATTAGAAATAAAATCATTTCCAGCCATGACACAAAATTATGTGCATGAACTTCAACTTCTACCCTCCAAGCATTCCCAACCGCAGGTCGACATAAAAGATAATTAACATCAAAAACACGCCACAAAATTAAGTCCAATTTCTTTCTAAGGGAAGCAATGCACTAATGCAAGTATTTGTACATGCAAGCATTTAACAGAAGCTTATCACATTCGCTTTCCAATTGGTTCACACACACACACGCAATGTAAAATGTTCACAGTGCATTCCCTCAACATTTTTTCATAATCATGCTGTGTACGACCGTTTGTGAACATGTCCATATGAAGTATAATCAAATTGTGACGGTTCTTAGTTAAAGGGAAGGTACGACATTGGAAATGTTAGTAAAACTACTTCTATGAGTAGGCTTATTTTCTTTTACAAAACAACGCTGCGTTAAATTTACAAATGTGACCTATTACAACGAAATGAGCGTAGTCGCACTATAACATTTCACAGTACAGCAGGAAAAGTGAAAAATCGGAGGGGAGGTCTAATTTTTTTGGTTATTATATTTGCAATTTGTAAATCTCCTTATATCGAATTCCAAATTTTCAGTTCGATCAGACATTTTAAAAACCTCAATTTCATTGGTAGCTTTTATCGTGTTCTGACAAACTTGAAACTAAGACGGAAACAAAGCCACAAATCCCCCTCTGGTGGTCTGTGGGATCGCTGTAACCCCAAGTGTTATATATCATTGGAAAGCTCTTGTTCTACTGAATTCAGAAATACCAATAACTCAATTGTTTAAATTTCCGACTTTAAGCTCATTTTGTGGTGACAGGTCACAAATGTATTATAACATTAACAAAATCTGGAAAATGCATGCAGATCTGAATTTTTACTAATTCTAACATTGACTTTTCATCTCATCATGGATCTTATTAAGATGCAACTTTAGTTTAGGGAAATTATTTTACTAAATATACTAAAATTGTAGCACCCATACAGAAAGATTTCAAGAGATAATTGATACTATTATCAACTTAACACCAGGTAAGTTTCAGGCAAAACTCTTATCATCTATTTTGTGAAGGCAAAAACAAAAATGTCATACAATAAACATGCATATCAACCCTCCTACTACTACAAGGGTCAAAATCAGTCAAAATGTTGATATACTTGCCAAGGTATATCTAGTGCACTTAAAAGTCAAACACTATCAAACCTTACGTGTAGTAAGTACATTTACAGGTCAAAATGAGTCGACTGTTTTTGACTGGTAAAAGCATTGTCTGGTATTGTTCAGGGTGGTTAAAATGACAGTCAAAACCAGTCAAAAATGCCCCTGTGTGCACATTTAGGGTCAACAGTCAAAACAGACAGTTGACTGATTTTGATCTTTATAGCAACTTCCCACTAAAGTGCAGCTCTAGTAGGAGGGTTATTCATACTGTGTACTTGTACTTTTTTGCATGCATTTTGTACGATTTATATGATACATACATGTATGTATGTCATATTTAACATAAACCAACCTCTTTATCTTTCTTGAACCACCTAGAGAAAGATAAACTTCCGCGGCGCTTGCCAAAATCAAGACTTGGCTTTCTCTTGGCGGCGGAATCCATACTCGCCCGTCTTTTCTTCTCACCGGCTCCTGCCTCCTCTTCATCCATAATTCCTCTCTATCTGCTTTTTTTTTCTCTCACGTTGGTATACGACTGTCAAGCAGTCTCTACCGTACAAGCAGTCTAAATATTTCTACTTGCAGATCTCAAATAGACAATACCGAGCAAAATAAATGCCGATGAACGCTGTAAGTGCCGTGCATGCACATAATGTGTATGCATGATGACTGTCTACAGACGATAGACGTACGTGAACACCGGGTTGCCCATATACATGTAGATGCCTTTCTATCAATAAGTGCTCTCCTTGGGCTGTGCGGGGGAGAATGGAGCGGCACACGTGAGCAAAGGATATACAGCCTGCTGTGCATTATCCTACGGATTTTATATCAATTACACCAGGTACATATCGATACGTATGTGTATGGGAAATATTGCAATTGAGTGCTACACGGGACATGTCCATGTTCACTCAGAAAATTCATTCATTAATAAGATGACCTACATGAATGATTGATTGAGACTGCAATATGACTGTTTCGTATGCACGATTCATGGTGGCATCATTTTGCTCTACATGTATTTCTCCATTCCCAGACACGGTGCTATGTAGCCTTTAGGGGCGGAGCCACTTTGACTGAAAAAAAGGGGGCACCAATTGCAACAAAACAAGTGCATGTACATGTATATAACTTGCACATGTACAAGAGATTAGAGATACATGTATCTATAGGCAATTAAATCATTTTTATTGCCAATAATCCACAATTACTTAAACAAGTATTATTAACCCTAACCACCCTGAATCCATCGAAATCCATCCCCCTGTTTTGGAAGATTTCGGCGGATTCAGGATATCTCCACATTGAGCATATGGCGGACTTTGATGGATTCAGGATTTCAATAGTTTTTAACTGCTTGGTCATGTTGGTTGATGTATTTTGATGGATTATAGTTACATGTACTGTACATGTACAGCCAACACTTGTATGTGTTAGATTTTGATGGATTCTATGCAGCAACATACTATACAAATTTTCATGTGAGCATGGTATCCTGAATCCGCCAAAATCCGCCAGAAATTTAGTGGTGGATTTTGGCAGATTCAGGATATGTCCAATATCTACACTGGCGGATTCTGATGGATTTAGGGCACCAGCATTTTGTGTGTGACAAAAATGGTGGATTTTGGTGGATTCAGGATACTTTCTAGTAAAAAATACCCAAGGGGTTAGGGTTAAGGAAGATTGCAGACTGTACAAATTCATGTGTGTACTTACAAGTCACAGGTTAGTGTGTTCATAAAAATGTTTACATGTACTATATGTACATGTAGGTGGAGTGCCATGGTCGAGCGGTTTAGTGCATCGGATTTGTGTTCTGATGGCTGAGTCGTCAGAATGTGGGTTCGAATCCCGACCGCGACCATGGTGCTTGTGTCCTTGAGCAAGACACTTTACCATAATTGCTTCTCTCCACCCAGGGGTAAATGGGTACCTGTGAGGTCAGAGTTGGTTGTTGTGTTTGATTAGCCCAATATGCGCTGTAATGGCAGCAATTGAGCTGTATACTCCCCAGGGAGCTGAGATGTTTTCAGGAATGATTTATGAGCCTGATGAGCAGGGTTAATAATATAATGCGCCTTGAGCACCAGTTTGGTGGATACGTGCGCTATATAAATCCACATTATTATTATTATTATGTACATGTAGGTCAGTCTGAATTAATGGTCAAACTCAAAATATACATGTACATTACATATTATATGTAAAATTTATAATACTTGATCATATTCATTTGAGTTACAACTTACTTGTTATTTGTTGGTAAATGCATTTTTTTTTTCAAGTGGCACAAATGAAACTTTATCTCAACTTTATAGTGTACTACACAGGAACATATAATGTATGGTATACATGTACATGACATAAAACACAATAACGGGGGCCACTTTCCTACCGTCACGTTAGCAGTTTTTCTAATGGTTGTAATTTTTATTTTAATATCTGAAACCACCCAAAAAGAATTTCAACATTTGAATACACATGCATGCTTATCCTAAAGATAATTTGAGTTGATTATTGCTATTATTTTTTTAATTAGCCTAAAATTTCCATCAACAAATGGACGGAAAAGTGAGGTAACTTTTTCCGTCCAATTTTTATGGAAATTTGAGGGTAAAAAAATAAATTTAAAAAATTTAAAATTAAATAAATCAACTCAAATTAGTTCTAGTATAAGCCTGCATGTCCATTCACATGTTGAAACACTTTTTGGTCGATTTCAGGTACTTAAAAATAAATAACAACCATTGGAAAAACTGCTAAAATGACGGATGCAAAGTGGCCCCCTTTATTGTGATTTATGTCATATACATGTACATGTAGCTTTTTATAACTTATTTATACACAAGATACCCTAGACAGTTGACACACTAAACTGATACGTACATGTACGGCATACATCAGCTACACTGTTCTTCGTCAAGCTACATATATGTACAGAATATGCATAATTTGGGGGAATCAAAGCACACAAATTGTTTTCTTTTTTTATCGTCATATGCTTTTTACATGTCCTGGTTTTGTATTTGATATTTTGAATATTATGAAATCAAGATTGGCATTTGTTGGTATTTACGTTTGACACTCGGTCTTTAATGCATTCCCAAAAATAAAATGATAAAGTTTCACTTTTTTTGGGGGGGGGTATAAAAAGCTTACAAGTGATTAACCAGTTCGCGTCGGAGTCCGTGTATACACGCAATTTTTTTTTGCACCACGGATCGGAGAGCGTCTATACACGCCAGAGGAAACTCCGGAATATTTGTATGCATGCTCGGTTGACGTGGCAACAAGCCGAGTGTACAGTGACATGCTCGGTAGACGTGGCCACACGCTGTGGAAGCTTCCATTAACGTGTTTGTGTGGGGGAAAAAAACCTGCACAGGGGCCCAGAAAAACTTTTTTATTCCCGACGCGAACTGGTTAAAGGGGTTATTTTCGTCACAATAAGTGCAGATTTTCAACAGGGCATGGAATCGGTGTCCTAATAATAATAATAATAATAAAGATTTGTAGCGTGCACATATCCACCCTGCTGGGCGCTAAAGGCGCGGAAACAAAGAAAAAAACATGAATACAAACAATATACAATGATAGCATAGGGAAAAATTATGTACTGAGATACATGTACCTCCAATGCAATTACAAATATACATCATCTTTGAAGAATTGTGACATAAGACTTAAATCTAGTTATACTATGACAAGATTTGAGTTTAGTTGGAAGATGATTCCAGAGTCTCGGAGCGGCGACAGAAAAAGACCTATCTCCCCAGTTCCGTTTTGAAGTTGGTTCCTTTAGGAGTGACATGTTGCTGGAGCGCAAATTGCGTGATGGTGTGTAGACTTTAAGCAGTTCAGAAATATACATGTAAATTGGAGCAATGTTATTAAAAGATTTGTGAACAATTAGCATAAGTTTAAAAACAATTCTCTGTGAAACAGGAAGCCAGTGCAGTTCTTTCAAGATTGGAATGATATGGCATGACTTTCTGGACAAAGTCACAACACGAGCTGCTGTGTTTTGTATGTGCTGAAGATGAGAAATTTGATTCTGCGGGAGACCGTAGATGAGAGCATTTCCGTTATCGAGCCGTGATGTGACAAACGCATGTATAATTTGTTCAGCAGCACTTTTATTCAAGTATTTCCTTATTCGGCTAATATTTCTGATATGAAATGATGATATGCGAACAATGTTGGAGATATGAGGTTTTAAAGTCATTGTCGAGTCAAATATAATGTTCCCACCCAAATTACGTGCTTGTGATGACGGGGTTATCTGCGAGTCACCAATTGTAATAAATGGAAGAGAAACTTTAGACAATTGCTGACGTGATCCAAATAGAACAAATTCTGTTTTTTCATTGTTCACTTTCAGCAAGTTTTGTCTCATCCAACTTCGAATCTCTTGAATACATTTCTCCAGCGTTGTAACACACGAATCGGCAGGTTCTTGAGAAGATTTAAAAGTAATGTAAAGCTGCGTGTCATCAGCGTAAACATGATAATTTAAATTATACTTCAAAATGATATCACGAACTGGAAAGGTATAAGCATTAAACCACTGTGGGCCGAGCACAGAGCCTTGGGGTACAGAATATTCAAGAATAACAGGCTCGGAGATAGCGTTACCAATACAAACATGCTGAGCCCTATTTAAAAGGTAGGACCTACACCAATCCAGGGCTGTGTCATGTATTCCAAGATGATATTGAAGGCGGGAGAGAAGGATTTTATGATCGACAGTGTCAAAAGCGGCGCTTAAGTCTAACAAAACTAATGCAGTGATTTTTCCATCATCCATGGCAGATAAAATGTCATTGTTGACACGGAGAAGAGCAGTTTCCGTTCCATGAAATGGTTTATAGGCTGACTGAAATGTGTCCGACAGGTTATTAGCACAAACATGGTCAGAGATCCGTGATGAAACAACTCGCTTGATTGTTTTTCCAAGGTATTTTAAATTCGCTACTGGTCGGTAATTTTTGAAAACTTCCTTGTCCAAATTGGGTTTCTTGAGGAGTGGTTTAACATGAGCAACCTTCTGGCTATCAGGGAAACAACCGGAAGAAAGAGATGTGTTTACAATAATTGTGATATACTTAGCAAACACATCAATATTTTGTTTTATTAGCTAAGTTGGTACTGGATCACGTTCACATGATTTTGATGGCGATTTCATGATGAGTTTCTTGATCTCCGTAACACTAGTAGGCTCAAACATAGACAGTCTACATTGTGGATCCTTGCGTGACGGTGTTTGTGATAGAATGGCAGGTACTGGGGGAAAAGAACGACGGATATTCTCAATTTTTGTGACAAAAAAGTTTGAAAAAGCATTTGCGAGGTCCTGATCGGAGTGTGAAGATGGAAGCACTGGAGTTTTGGGTTTATGAAGCAGCTTTTCAACAATGTTTTAAGAGTTTTTTCCGATCGCCAGAGCTCTCTTCCACAAGAGATGAGTAGTGAGTTATTTTTGCCTGGTTAATCATGTTCTTCACAATTCGAGATGAGATGTGAAGTATTTTCACGCGTTATCATGAGGTCAAGACAGTGACCATATCGATGAGTGGGTGCTGTGATGTGCTGGATAAGTCCATGAGCAGAAAGCAGATCTTTAAACTGACTTGCATAATTGTTTGAAGTAATGTCCATATGAATGTTAAAATCGCTGGTTAAAATAATGTCAGATGGGGGTGCAAGAGATAATCGACAATTTCTCAAATTCCTGCAGTTTAAGATTGACACAGTGACTGAAAATTAGCGGCTCAAAATGCAGCAGCAAAAGTAATATGACCTTATCATGTGGTGTATTATTTTCAGTCACTGAGTTAATCTAAAACTAGCACTCCGATTCCATGCCCTGTTGATTATGACAATGTTGTCCGTTAAGTAGGATTCATAGCTTTGCATGGTGGAAGTACACTACTCACTAGGAGTAAGGTTTGCGGTGACACCATGTAAAGAATCTCTTAGGAGTTGTCATAATTGATGGTTCTGAGAAGAACCGTCATAATTGATGGTTCTGAGAAGAACCGGTAGTGAGAAACTCAAAATTTCGATCAGTATACTCTGATTGTCGTCAGGAGAATGCCAGACTCTAGGTGTAGGGGCTGCTTAAGTAGCTGAGTGGAGGATCCTGATGCAGGTGATTAACTCAATGAGGCGCGAAGGCAAGAACTCTGAGACAAGATCCTTGAAAGAATGGTGTGATGGAATCAAACATCCCCTGAAAAGTTTGTCCAAGGTTTTATTCTGTTTTTAGAATGTTCAAATCATTTCCAATTATTTTTAGACAGACTTTATATTATCAGGCGCCAGATAAGATTACATTATATTCAATGCAATTGTTGTACCACACAGCTGCACCACACAAAGTGGACTGTTGGCACACCTAGCCTGCCTCAACTGTACCCCAGTCTTGGAGCGAGGGGGGGGGGGCTTAGGCTCCACTGGGTATTACTGATGCACTGTGATGTTGTTTTGAGAACTTTCTGAATGGCTGCCATTTCTTGTTTTCAGTGCAGCAATTTTGAATTAACCCTGAACAAATTTGTGAGTATAGACTTTTCTTGTATTGGACAAATGTTGTTTTGTACCAACCTGAGTACTTACATGTAGATAAACGATAAGTACACTGTAGCTTCCTATTTACCCAAGCATTATTTATAGTTTGTCGCGCGGTCTTTACCGCAGGTTAACCCTAACTCCCTAGGCCCATTTGCTTACACATAACCTGAATCCTCCAAAATCCTTCAGTAGTAAAGCAAGCACATGACATGTATGCACACATGTGTTTCTAATCTGTGATACATGTACATGGCCAGGGACCCTCCCTGCGTGCATGGAACAATAAACAGTGTCCACTGACCCAAGCACTGACCTTGCAATCACTACAACAAACATGGATGTACATGTACCATGGAAAGGCAAGTATGCCTTATAACCTCAATCCTCCAAAATCCTTCACTTTAGCAAAGAGAATGTAGCATGTAACCTCAATCCTTCAAAATCCTTCACTTTAGCAAAGAGGATTTTTGGAGGATTTGGGAAGGTTAGGGTGAATGACCAGTTTTGGGCGTGGTCACAGGCAATAAAGACCAAGCGTCAAACTGTTATTCCCATTCATAAATTGTTCAATGAAGCCAAATAGAAATGGGCAAATCCATGTTTTGGGGACACACGAAACACTTCCAAAGTGCATGAGTAAGGTGCATGATGCAAATCTTCACTCTCACTACGAATTTCTCCCTTTTAAAATTCTCTCAAAATCCCACATCCTTTTCGAAGACAAGATTAATGGGAACATAATCCTCTGGGGATACATGTAAGTATTAGTCTAATCACTCAAAGTCTCATAAAACTTGCCAATTGTGATATGTCAACAGTCAACCTGGGTCACCAACAGGCGGTGTATGGTAGCGGCCTCAGTTGGTATTGCTCTACTGACCACACAGACTCCAGGTCTGTATGGTAGCGGCCTCAGTTGGTATTGCTCTACTGACCACGCACAGACTCCAGGTCTGTATGGTAGCGGCCTCAGTTGGTATTGCTCTACTGACCACGCACAGACTCCAGGTCTGTATGGTATCGGCCTCAGTTGGTATTGCTCTACTGACCACGCACAGACTCCAGGTCTGTATGGTAGCGGCCTCAGTTGGTATTGCTCTACTGACCACACAGACTCCAGGTCTGTATGGTAGCGGCCTCAGTTGGTATTGCGCTACTGACCACGCACAGACTCCAGGTCTGTATGGTAGCGGCCTCAGTTGGTATTGCTCTACTGACCACGCACAGACTCCAGGTCTGTATGGTATCGGCCTCAGTTGGTATTGCTCTACTGACCACGCACAGACTCCAGGTCTGTATGGTAGCGGCCTCAGTTGGTATTGCTCTACTGACCACACAGACTCCAGGTCTGTATGGTAGCGGCCTCAGTTGGTATTGCGCTACTGACCACGCACAGACTCCAGGTCTGGATGGTAGCGGCCTCAGTTGGTATTGCTCTACTGACCACGCACAGACTCCAGGTCTGGATGGTAGCGGCCTCAGTTGGTATTGCTCTACTGACCGTGCACAGACTCCATGTCTGTATGGTAGCGGCCTCAGTTGGTATTGCTCTACTGACCACACAGACTCCAGGTCTGTATGGTAGCGGCCTCAGTTGGTATTGCTCTACTGACCATGCACAGACTCCAGGTCTGTATGGTAGCGGCCTCAGTTGGTATTGCGCTACTGACCACGCACAGACTCCAGGTCTGTATGGTAGCGGCCTCAGTTGGTATTGCGCTACTGACCACGCACAGACTCCAGGTCTGTATGGTAGCGGCCTCAGTTGGTATTGCTCTACTGACCACGCACAGACTCCAGGTCTGTATGGTAGCGGCCTCAGTTGGTATTGCTCTACTGACCACACAGACTCCAGGTCTGTATGGTAGCGGCTCAGTTGGTATTGCTCTACTGACCATGCAGACTCCAGGTCTGGATGGTAGCGGCCTCAGTTGGTATTGCGCTACTGACCACGCACAGACTCCAGGTCTGGATGGTAGCGGCCTCAGTTGGTATTGCGCTACTGACCACGCACAGACTCCAGGTCTGTATGGTAGCGGCCTCAGTTGGTATTGCTCTACTGACCACGCACAGACTCCAGGTCTGTATGGTAGCGGCCTCAGTTGGTATTGCTCTACTGACCACACAGACTCCAGGTCTGTATGGTAGTGGCCTCAGTTGGTATTGTGCTACTGACCACGCACAGACTCCAGGTCTGGATGGTAGCGGCCTCAGTTGGTATTGCTCTACTGACCACGCACAGACTCCAGGTCTGGATGGTAGCGGCCTCAGTTGGAATTGCGCTACTGACCACGCACAGACTCCAGGTCTGGATGGTAGCGGCCTCAGTTGGTATTGCGCTACTGACCACGCACAGACTCCAGGTCTGTATGGTAGCGGCCTCAGTTGGTATTGCTCTACTGACCACGCACAGACTCCAGGTCTGTATGGTAGCGGCCTCAGTTTGTATTGCGCTACTGACCACGCACAGACTCCAGGTCTGTATGGTAGCGGCCTCAGTTGGTATTGCGCTACTGACCACGCAGACTCCAGGTCTGGATGGTAGCGGCCTCAGTTGGTATTGCTCTACTGACCACGCACAGACTCCAGGTCTGGATGGTAGCGGCCTCAGTTGGTATTGCGCTACTGACCACGCACAGACTCCAGGTCTGGATGGTAGCGGCCTCAGTTGGTATTGCGCTACTGACCACGCACAGACTCTAGGTCTGGATGGTAGCGGCCTCAGTTGGTATTGCGCTACTGACCACGCACAGACTCCAGGTCTGTATGGTAGCGGCCTCAGTTGGTATTGCTCTACTGACCACGCACAGACTCCAGGTCTGGATGGTAGCGGCCTCAGTTGGTATTGCTCTACTGACCGTGCACAGACTCCAGGTCTGTATGGTAGCGGCCTCAGTTGGTATTGCTCTACTGACCACGCACAGACTCCAGGTCTGTATGGTAGCGGCCTCAGTTGGTATTGCTCTACTGACCACGCACAGACTCCAGGTCTGATCCAGGATTTGATGCAGGTTTCCCTCCACTGATATATACACAGAGCTGCCAACATATGATTTTGAAAATGAGGAAGATTTAATTTTCTAATCAGGAAGACTCAATCGAAGCGACCGCATTTACTGTATGTAAAATAAGACACACAAACACACTGAGGACTTGGAACAGAGGCTACTTTTTATTTTTCCATTCAGAGGGTTAGGGATCCGGAAGATTTTGACTGCTTTACGGGATGATGGAAGATTACCGTCAAATACGGTAGTCTTCCGCAGAATCCGGAAGAGTTGGCAGCTCTGATATACAGTGCAGTACTGAATCTAGATTCAGATTATCAGAGATGCCAACATTGAATTCCAAAAAAGAGTAGCATCTATTGAAGAAGAAAAAAATAAATAAATAAATAAAAAATAAAATAAAAATCACAAAAATCTAACGCTAAAAAATGCATGTCCGGATTATGGGCAATGTCAGCGCCGCACTCGGTGTGAACCCCGCTGGCGGTAGTGGGACCGGGGGCAGAGTAAATTGGAGGAAAATACTCAATGAAAAAATTTTGAAATTATAACAATGCTAGACGTATCTTATCTTTAACCCTCTCAGTACCGAATTGTTTTGACATAAACAACCGCTGGTGACCGCATTGTTTGACCACTCAAGCGTGAAGCACACATTCTTATACAACAGAAAGCTTGTGTTCAAAGGCCAATTTTACAAACTCTATTATCACCTTGAAGATATCGTTTTACAGCAAAATAAATAATAAAAAATATCTTACTTATTGAATTCCCTTTCATAAAATCCAAAAAACATTAAGATCGGTCAATAAATGTCCAAGTTCTCCGTCTTTGTTTCCTCAGTGTGATCTGTAAACTCAAACACTTTTTTGTACACAAACACGCTCCGTAGGTGTTTGGCATTTCGGATCTTTACACTACAATTTAAAGGGATTGCATAATAGCAACCTTATGTTATTTCACCATCAATGGAAAGATCCGATCTTGCTCTTTCCAACCATTGTAAGCTTGGGTATGGAGGGTGAACATGGACAAAACTATAGCTTCGTAACAAATGGCCTTTGTGCTCAGGCTTGAGTGCTTTTTTGTGTGAAAGCTTGGTCGACTAAAGTCGCCTATGGTAAGGAAGAGGGGGTATGAGTGCAGTCGACTAAAGTCGCCTATGGTAAGGAAAGGGTTAAAAGCTTACAATAATGATCTCCCGAATTAGTAATCCATGCATCAGTCACGTTAGAAATTTTGATTATTAATACTAACTGTTCTCTTTCTTGGGGTCTCGAAGGCAAATAACAAATTGATAGCCTTATAGCTAGACCTAGCCCTAGCTCACCTGGGCCCAATTTCATGGCGCTGCTTACCACAGAATTCTGCGCTTACGGCGCCATAAAAAGCGTGTGATTCTATGTGCTGTAAGTGCAGAATTCCACAGTAAGCAGTGCCTGCGTGCCTGACAATGCAGTCGCACTTGCAAAGAAGCTTCGAAAAATTAAAAGGTAATGCACGTGCGCGAGCACAATTATGCGCGCATGTACACGTGTACACACAAGCTACCTCACAGACAACCTCATTCCCCATTATGTAATAGAGATCAATGGGTACGATCTTGCAAATAATATACAGATGTACAGGGTACATGTGGTAGGTAGGCAGTCGAATCCAGCGCGATCGCGCTTGTGTGTGATACGTACATAATCGTGTGAATTCGTCGCTAATCCCGCTATCGTCGCTTTTTACCACCACTGCGGTTTACATTTAAAAGGTTGTTGTTTTGTTTTTTCATTTTTTAAATTATTTTTCATCATTTTTATTTCCACTTAATAGTTCATTCATTGTTTGCTTGTATTGTAACTATATACAATTATACTGGGGCGGCTTGTTTAGCGTATTTCAATGAAGTATTACCATAGAGTCGTATTCACGGCTCAAAATCGTATTTGCTACGCCCAAATCGTGTATGTTGGCATCTCTGGATTATGCACTCAACAAATATGTTGTGAAAGTTTAAACTTTAGGGGGGGGGGGGGGGTGATTAGAGCCCTAATACAATAACAATATAAACAAATATTTTGTTCCCATCCGACTGAATGTTTATTGAATACCGACGTTCATGCTATTCATTTTAGAATTTACCAAGACTTAATAACTAATGAAGTTAGTTTAATCTTGCCCTTATATGGCAGCCTATTTACACTTCCAAAGACTCCCAATGTGAAAAAGAAAATAGGCCCAAGAAATAATTAGATTATAATCCAATGTACAATATATTCCATGGTTTGTCAATAATTTACGATTAGGTTTTGGTTTGTACAATATTTATAATAAATTTGCATTCATTATAACACAATTGTCATACAGATTATTATTTACATAAACTTAATTTCTTGTTTTCTGATTTTCATATTCTACGCATAAAGCTGGTGGTCATTGCAGCAATCAGTGGTCACTACCATCAATAGATGAAATAAATCATTCAATCACAGGTTACCACCATTGGCATATGGTATACCTATAGTGCTTTGGATTGACCACCACAGGGGGGTATTAAAAGTGTGTCCATTGGGGAGGGCTGTCATTTCATAATGGATGTTTTCATTCCGAGTTAGAAAGGTCCAACTCGGATTCGTTTAAATGGGAGAAATTCATAATGTGATTGGTTGAAATCTGCGTTGGGGGGGGGTCGCACAAAACAGCTGGGGCATACGCGCTGCTCTGATTTTGATAAGCCATGTCTTTACCAACTGTTAATACACTCCCCACATGATTACGTTTTGTCCAATCAGACTGTCTAGACTGTCTAGACTGTCTAGGGCATTTATGAGTCTCTGACGTGGATTTGGGGAAGCTACTGGAAAACTTTAGTCAGCGACATACGCAAGTGGGTACTTGTGCCAAGAATCTAAAAGATCCATACATGTACTTGTGAAGGTTGGCACAGTGGTAATTTCCTCGACTTTAACCCCTGTGGACCCAGTTTCAAAACTCACTTGGACCCAAGCCCAGATTGTGTTAATGTCAGCTCCTACCTAATGACGTGGGGGTTTCCTCCTATTGTCTAAAACAGAACATTTTATCATCATCTACTCATCACAGGTTTCTTTGCTAGGCGTACATGGTGTACATGTTAGTTTACATGTAGAGTGCTACTGTAGATGTGTTTTTAAGGAAATCCTTGTTCATTTACCACAAAGATTTATACAAAATAACTAACAGTTAAATTGTCTTTTTTTGTATTTTTTTAATGCAATTTTTTTTTCTCTATCAAATGCATTTTTTGTCTACAACTGCCCATGTACATTTGTACAGTGTATATCCAAGTTAATAATAATAATAATAATAATGTGTGGACTTATATAGCGCATGTATCCACCAACTGAGTGGTGCTCAAGGCGCATTATATTATTAACCCTGCTCATAAGGCTCATAAATCATTCCTGAAACCATCTCAGCTCCCTGGGGAGTATACAGCTCAATTGCTGCCATTACAGCACATATAGGGCTAATCAACCAACTCTGCCCTCACAGGTACCCATTTAACCCCTGGGTGGAGAGAAGCAATTATGGTTAAGTGTCTTGCTCAAGGACAAGTGTCACGGCCGGGATTCGAACCCACATTCTGCTGTTAACACCAGAACTTGAGTCCGGTAAGCTAGACCGCTCGGCCACGACACAGTTGTTGAATATATACATACATGTACTGTATGTACATGTATGCCTAAAGGCAGGTTAACACTGAATGCAAAACAAACATGACGACGCCAACAATTGGCATAGAGGCTTATTTCATCGTAAACAACATACGTATTCAGCTCGCTTTCACATTAGCATGAAATATAAACCTTAATAATGATCTTCCTTTCCAGATTTGCAATTTAGCAATTTTTGGATGTCATTTTTGATGCTGTAATTCAAACAGTTTTGAATGATACAGGTACTATGCCAGTTTGTGTATGCTTGCCACTTGCCAGATAGTATTCTGTGGTGCATGAATTTAATTAAAATGTACATGGTACTGTTATAAATCAACATCAGCTAATCCATGATTCATAAATAGACATTTGTCTAGTTTTGTGAAAGGTCAGTCAACTCGCTGGAAAACTGTACCAAGCACAAGGGATAAATTAAAGCGTAGAAATCTTGTAATTTCATCTATTATTTGTGGCTTTTAATAAAAACTGGTTATTTGATATTTGGCATTTAATTAAATGTCATTACTGTATATATGTGCAATCTGTTACAAAAGTGCAATTTTGTCTTCACAAACAATTTAGGCTGTACACAATAAAGGGTACTATATGTGGTTTATTTACTTTTCATAAAATTAGAAACTTTTTGATGCGATTCTTTTATGCTGTATACTGCCTGTATTTACCCTGTATAAATTGTTCCTGCCAACGACTTATATATGTGTATGTGTATAGCACATTATATCAACATTCAATTTCATCGATATTTTATTGATACACACGCCGTTATCTATTCTGTAATCTTAAGTCATTTAGAGTAGGCGTTCTTTTTGTGGCTTTAAATAAGATAAAACCAAACAGAAATGAGACTTCATACTAAGCTTTTAAAGATGGTACACTTTTTGATCAAATGTCCGTCAAACATCCATACATGTACATGTACTTTATTGGAAGCAATTTGTGAAAATTTCAGCTAATTTCAAAATTAAAGTCCAAAATTAATTTGATAATCTGGTTATTTTCAATATTTCAGTGTTACTTTTTGGTAAAATGTACATAACATTATACATTTAATCAAGATATATATTTAATTATGACGCTCACAAGAAAATAGTGAAAATGTATTCAGATTATGCAAATTCATTCCTACATTATGTATGTGGAATTTCTGTCTGTGAATGATAAAAACTAATTTTTAAAATTATTTTCATCAATTTTACTGCAACGATAGCACCTAAGACTGAATTCTTTCAAGGGATGTTTGAAACCATCTGCAACTTTTTAAACCAACAAAAAATTTGATTTGAAGCTGTGATACTTTATAATATGAAAACTCCAGTACCAACAATGTGGCTTTAAGACATGTACGCACTAACAACCTTAAGAGTCAGACAACCTGAGCCCATTGACTAATGAATCATGAACCCTGTACATTTGAGCCTTTTTAGCCAACGGCCTACCACAGAGAAATAAAACAGAACCTACATACATGTACTTACTCTCCCATGTGCACTTACATTCTGGTTTTTTTGTTTTTTGTTTTTTTTGGGGGGGGGGGTGTTTGTGTGTGTAAGGTTGATCTCTACAAGTCTTGGCTGATGTACATAAACAGCCTGTATTCTCAGTTCGCACATGACTTGATTGAATACTGATTTTGTTAGTTTTGCTTTGTATGATTTAGTTGGTTTATTTTACATAATTATCTCATGTAAAACTTGATATATTTTAACCCTCCTACAATCAGTGAATTTTTTGAAACAACCCATTCAGGCCACTCCAAGCCATTGCTATGGTAGGCAATGGCTCCTCATAGCTATACTGCATAGTAACATAATGCCTCATATGTCTGTTGGTTTTAGTGGTTTGTGATTGACATATTGCAGCGCATATTACTTTGTTCCAGACTCAGTGGCTGGTGGTAGGTTACTATGGAGAGTCTGTGTTTACAAAATAACTGCTGAAAATCCCAATGGATGATGGAGGCTTGGTATGGTTTATTGGTCTTAGTGGCTGATGGTAATTTATTATTGGAAGTTTGTTTACAGTATAACCTGCTGAAAATAAGGTCAACTGTGGTATACATGTGTCTTTATATGCAAAGGGTCAGTGTGGCTTACATGCACAAACAATGTGTGTACAACACATTGGACATTTAGTGGTTTACAGTGGCCTATGTATCTCCTTTGAACTTAAAGTTTCCATAACAGTATGAAATAGTGCTGGAATAGTTCATCGGTTAACCGACCGAAACTGCACTAACTATTGATAAAATTGCTAACCGAAACCAAAATTTTAAAAATACGACCAACAATTTTGGAAGAATTTGCCGCCCATTTTTTCTCTTGAAGGAAATTTAGTGTATTTCATATAAAATGAGGTTGGTTTATGACATTTTACCAATAGTGCAGAAAGTGTATGGTGCCTTTTTTATTATCCTGTATTGTTGTACCTGCCAATGAATGTATCGTTATCAACATTCAATTTATCGATATTTTATTGATACTCATGTCATCCGTTCTGTAATCCTGTGCCATTTAGAGTAGGCGTAGCGATGCTACAGACAGCTTATTACATTTGCTCCCATACGAATGCGGTAATACAGACATTTCAGTTCACGTTTATGGCAATCAAGTGAGCACGTCATGAAGGGAGATAGTGTAGTTGTTTCCCGATCGGGATCAAAGTATCCCAGTCAGGATAGTACAGTTGACATACAGTGTACATGTACTGTACACCCCGTTTGCATCATTGAGAGGCAACTGTGTAAAAGTGAAGAAAAGGGAAAAATTCCATGACAAATTGTTCTGATCACGAAAGCTAAAACAACATGAACCCAAGAAAGAGTTTTTTGGTTGGAACTACATGTACATGTAAAATACAAATTGACACGCAGAGTGGTAATGAGTCACTTAATATTACGAGTCAATTTGAGTCGAGTCTTTTGAAAGACTACATTTTTTTGCAAAATGTCTGTATAAATGCATTACTTTTGTGTCATTAACGAGAATATAGTGAAAATGCATTGTAGATTGCTCGTATTCATTCCAACATGAAATTTCTGTCATCGGATGACAGAAATTCATGTAAACAAATTTTCAGAAATTTTACAAATAGCACCCGAGACACAAATATTTCTAGGGTTGATTGATGCCATCATCAAATTTACACAAAGAAAGTTTTATGTTAACCCTAACTCCCTAGGCATTGTACTAAAACAATAAAAATCCTCCAACTGGCTTTGTTGTCTAGGGAGTTAGGTTTAAACTGTTGACTATTTACATTTACATACATTGTTTAAGCCTGTACTAAGATCATTCCCTGCAGCAAGAAGGAAATTCTCTTACAACTGTCATCTCATTACACAAAATAATTGACTGGGGCAAGGCAAGATAATTTAACCGTCCGTGAAACAGCTGTGGACTTATTTCTGGTTTAAGCCCATAATGCACATCTGCACTGTATTTGTTTACATGGATGACGTCAAAGGAAAGTATGGTTTGCAAGATGTACATGTACTGTACATTGTTGTATTACTCAGCCTGTACATTTTCATGTACATTCATGTGTGTACTGTACATCCAGGCATTACAAATACTTCAGTAAATTGAATCAGGTTGAAGAGTATTAGTTTTTGTAATATTATATAGGTACGTTTGTTCACATTTGCTTTGTCAAGATTCCAATGTTTGGCATGATGACGGTTTGCAGACGTTAATAATAATATAATAATAATATTATAATAATATTTAATTACTTATATAGCGCTATTTCCAAATATGCCCAATAGCACTTTACATTTTAGACTAAAAAGAATGATTGTCTTAGGGGCCGTTCACAATTGTCAACATTTTCACGAGCGTACAAAGAGTACACTTTTTCAAGACCCCCTAAAAGCGCATTTAAAAAATGTTGATTTTTCACACAAGTCTATATATAGACATTTTGCAATTGCGTGTATGCTACAGTACAGGTAGCTAGGGAACGGAAGGGACAGTGCGCAATTATTTGCGCGCAAATCTCGGTTTAGAACACTGCATTTTTAAAGAGGTAATTACCGCTTTAAACGGTAATCCCTCTTTAAAAATGGAAACAGAGATATAAAATGTTTTATTTGTATTTTGTATTAAATTATTACATTACTGAAGCCTTTTACAATGCAAAAAACATTTACAAATTTTCTGTTTGAAACCGATTATTGTATTTATATGATTGTGATAATATGTACCCTATACATAAAATGAACTTGTCCAGGCAGTCTTGTTTGTGCGTGTGGGACGTGTGTCTGATTGTGTGTGCATGGACGGGCCGGCCGTTAAAACACGCAGTGGATACGAACGACATGTATACATGTACATGTAAAATACAGTACATTTTCGTATGCGTGTGTAGGACAATACCGGCGCATGCTGTACACATTACACGTTCATGGGATGCGATGCGGGGCGGCCCCGGGCGCGCGACCGGCTCGGCCAGTGCTCGATCGGCATCGGTTGCGGCTGTCGGCTGTGGTGACGGGCGAGAAAACAGATCGACATTTAAAAAAAAAAAACAAGCGTTAGGCGGGCATTAACGGGCGAGAAAACATATCGACATTAAAAAAAAAAAAAACAAGCGTTATGCGGGCATTAACGGGCGAGAAAACATATCGACATTTAAAAAAAAAAAAAAAGCGTACGGCGGGCATTAACCCCCCCCCCCAGCGTACGGTTTGTACGCTCGTGAAAATGTTGACAATTGTGAACGGCCCCTTACAATAAATGACAAATTACAAATGCGAGCTATCTATAAAGGAGACAATAATAATAGTTACAACGATAGATAATTATTATAATAATACTCTAATGAAATACATTTTAAAATTGCACTTTGAGATTACAAATTAAAAACATTTCTAAAAAGGTGTGTCTTAAGCTGTTTTTTAAAATTACCTAGTAAAGTGATGCCCAATAGCGCTTTACATTTTAGACTTAAAAAAATTGTCTTACATATGTAAGTGACAAATTACAAATGCGAGCTATCTATAAAAGGAGACAATAATAATAGTTACAATGATAGATAATTATTATGATAGTACTCAAATGAAATACATTTTAAAATTACACTCTAAAATTACAAATTAAAGGCATTTCTAAAAAGGTGTGTCTTAAGCTGTTTTTTAAAATTACCTAGTGAAGAGGGCCCCAAATGATCAGCTGTGCTGGATGGGTTACCCTCGTTAAAGATGGTTTTAAATAAAAAATAAAAAAAGTGGAAAGTCTTACTTCCTGTGGAAGCGAGTTCCACAGTAAAGGGGCTGCGCACGAAAAAGCTCTGCGTCCATAAGTTTCTAAATTATACGAGGGCGCAACTAGTTGTCTACTTGCCGAAGAACGGAGATTACGGCTAGGAACATAAGTAGTGATCATATTGAAACCATAGTGAAAGACAACTTCAAGGGACAATATCATCATGATCTACAGGGCTTTGAATGGGAGTGCTAGTTTCAGATTGACTCAGCGAATGAAAATTATACCGCACATGATGAGGTCATATTACCCTTGCTGCTGCATAAATGAGCCAGTAATTTTCAGTCACTGTTTTCATCTTAAACTACGACACCGATTCCATGCCCTGTTATAATTCTGCGCTGATGGTGATGATATTGTCCCTTTAAGAAGAAGGTATAAACAACCACGGACCCTCTACTCTAAGCAGACTATAAAATTGTGCATCAACATGTGACGTGCCTCAGCAAACACTGGAAATGCTCTTTTTCACTGTATAGCACTGACAAAACTATTTTGTGAAACTTTACAAGTTTTGAAATATGAAATTTTATTTGTGAATTTATTTTTCATAAAAAAACACTTTTAAGTATTTCTCCGCAAGAGGAGCACTTCAGACTCATTTTTCAGGATGATTCACCTTTTACCAACTAAACTTTGTTATCAAGTCAATTACCCATGTTGCACTTTCCCTTCAAGAGACAACAATGTTCAGTTGAAAGTTGGAAACGATGAAGATGTCACGGATGCAATCAGAAAATTCTGCATTTCACTTCTCCGTACCCCACTCAATTGATTGACAGTGAAAGCCAAGCACAAAAGTGCGCATCGCTTATTTTTCTTTAAGGTCATGTTGCACAGTGAGAGAAATTCCTGTAGTGCCATCACGTGCCGAGTATATACCCACAAGTACATTAACTATGTACATGTACTGTAGATGGTATTTTCAATTTCATCACAAGTCTGGTGTGAAGCGACTTCTGGTAAGTACAAGCATAGAAGAAATTCATTCATTCTTTCTCTGGTAGGAGACACGTGCACTTTTAGGTTTTTATACTGATAGTAGTCCGGGTGTCCCTCAAAAAATCTCCTTGTTTTTGTTGTTCCTGCAGGCCAGGAATTTTAGAGGCCACCCGGTGCTCTGGTCTTGGCCTTGGCAACTCTTACAAATGTTTCCTGTGGGGCATAGACATTCTGATATTCTAATAGAAGTGCATGTACCATACATTTACACTGGAAAAGTGGACTTGCCCCTGTCAGGGTGAAATTCTGGGCCTGCTACTGTACATAGCTTAAAACGTTTAAGATTATTACATGCCAGAAATACACATTATGTGCTATTTACTACATGTACATGTACATGAATATTGTACATGGTTCTGTGAAACTTTCATCAGATCAGTGAACGATTTCCCCTGTATCGCATCGCAAAATGCGATGTAATTTGGACAATTTGCGATACAAATTGCGACAGATTTTTTCGCTATTGTGGTTTAATAATAAACATTTTTGAAATCATATTCACAAACCTTTCCCGAAGTAAGGTTTACATGTATATTTCCAACCAAAAAATATAAAGGGATCCGTCCCGACTGGGTTTGTTTCCGTGTGTCCAGACCACGCCGGGGGTATGTCCGTGCGACGTACGTGGTCAACAATGACTTCACGACGCGACGGTGTTGACGCAACAGTAAACATGTGCACTAGTTTTACCTACATGTATGTGCATCCGTACATGCAACTTTATTTCCTAGCAATCCGTAGGGATTTTAATTATCCACAATGCCTTAAATTCTATGTACATGTACATGCAATATTTTTCTGCTGATGAATTAACTACGGGCGAAATTTCCGAAATGGAAAACACGCAACAACTGCCCATTTTTAATTAAATTTTTTGTTTGGCTTCGCACGTGTTTACTTTTTCTTCTCCTGAGTTTGGGGGTTGGAACATTGAGCAATTGAGCCAACCCCTATACACAATAGTACCGTGTTCAGTTCACAGGTGTGCTTTCATACGATCACTACGGCCGTATTCAAAAGGAACTCTTGAAACATTACTAACTTCGTTTTATAATAAAAGTTTTTGAAAATTAACAAAATGAGCATTCATTTATATATGGAGTGGTGAGATTTAGAATCATTTCGGCACACAATATGATTGCACTTTCAACCACGGTGAGCCACTCATTTTCCTGACTAATTTTTAATAATCAAAATCAAGCTTGATCATATCACAAAGTAACGTTACACTTGGTGAAATCACTTTGAAAAGCACCCGAACATGTCGCAGTCGGTAATTTGTTTTCGTGATATTGCCTGTTTTAGCGATCGATATAATAATGTAAACAAAAAAGAAAATGGACAGAGGACTAACTTTCATCAATAACTGCAATTTGGCAAAAATAATTGGCCAAGAAAGAAACATGATTTGTTTTACCACCTGTGGCTCAATTTCCGGACACTAAACATTATTATTTCTGGTAAAATTTGGACCTTCATATTATGAACCAAACAACAACTACATATTGTAATTTGAAGCATTTTAAATTTGCTACACAAAATTCACAGATTGCTATACAAAAAATTATTTTGCTATGCAAATTCATTTATTGCATCGCAGTTTTGCTGTGCAAAATTTTTGAACGAAATCATTCCCTGCAGATGTGAATTCACAGATTTTTAAAACAAAGGCAATTATTGCAATGTACGTAATGCTCCTGCTATTTTAATACATAACGCTGCTGCTATTTTTTACACAATAAAAAAAAATGAATTCAAGGCGCTCATGTTTACATGTAGTGAATAAAGAACACAGCATGCAATTATCGTTCTTATTCTCAAAGATTTGAACAGCAAAAATAGCACTTTGTTATCTAAACCAGGCACCCAAATCAGACAAAACCTTAACAAAACCTAGAAACTATTGGGTATCATGGGGGGGAAAAAACAAATTTTGGATGTACATGTAATAGTTTCAAAATCCTTCACTTTAGCAAAGAGGATTTTGGAGGATTTGGAAAGGTTAGGGTTAATAATCACTCAATAATGTACATAAATGACATTTTGCAAACATTACATATAAATGTATTGTACATATGTACACGTATGTTTACTAATTACAATATACATTTAATGGCATTACAATGTACACTTACGGAATTTAAAAACGCATCAACTTATATTTCTCAATAAATATGTATAACTTATATGCAGTGATAAATTGAAGCCGTAATTGTACATAGCACTTTTATTGTGTCAGTATGATGTGAAAATTTGCGCTCATGCTTGACTGAGAAAGTATTGATTAAAATATCATAAATTGTTAACCTTATGTTCTTATTTCTCACTGCAATAATCTGCTGTTGAAAAAAAATGTGAAATATTGGGATGATGCGTTTTTAAATTCTGTGAGTACATGTACATCTGTTGGCCATTACATGAACTAAATGTATAAACACATGTGAAGGTGTAAAACTGCCATGTAGTAAACATTTTTCAACCCTCATTTTAACTGCTGTGTATTTGTTGTATAAATTTATTTTATTTGTTATATAAAATAATTGTACATACATGTAGTACATTTGTTTGTTGTGTTCACCCTGCCTACGACCTTCTGTCATTTTAAATAACTGATTTTTTTTTCTGGTGGCAGAGGACCTGGGTTATTTGTTCCAATAAAGATGATTTTTATATTATGCAGCCATTCTCTATAATATTTAAGAGATCAGACACCAACCTGAGAAAGTTTCAGCCTGAGAAAATTTCATTATTTTGTTAATGAGTAAACAGTGAAAATATTTTTAGTAAATTCACTATCAATTTTTATTTTAATCATGCTGCTATTTTAATAACGCTGCTGCTATTTTAATATATAACGCTGCTGCTATTTTAATATAACGCTGCTGCTATTTTTTACACAATAAAAAAAATAATGAATTCAAGGCGCTCATGTTTACATGTAGTGAATAAAGAACACAGCATGCAATTATCGTTCTTATTCTCAAAGATTTGAATAGCAAATATAGCACTTTGTTATCTAAACCAGGCACCCAAATCAGACAAAACCTTAACAAAACCTAGAAACTATTGGGTATCATTGGGGGGAAAAAACAAATTTTGGATGTACATGTAATAGTTTTAAAAGCCAGTAACTGCTTTACATGTATGCGTGAGCTGTTGATGGAGCATGTTTTAAGATCCTTGCTGATCAATCAGCGATAATACATTGCATTTAGCATACTGCACATGTATACTTTACTACAGTTAATGTGCGAATACATGTGCAATTTCTCCAGTGCGTACTTCGCACCTTGACATACATGTACCGTGTATGTACGTGTATGTACATGTATGCGCAAAAAATGTACGCACAATGCTCACTTGACGCCAGAGTGGCCCATCATCAAGCACAGAGGGGATACACCTTTTTACAAAAAAAATGTACATGTATAAAAACAAACCTTTGAAAGTTTGAAATTATTTCATTGTGTCGTTAATGAGAGAATGCATTCAGATTTATTTCTGCCATTCTAACCTGGAAGTTTCATTAAAAAAATAATTTGAGTAATTGTACTACATGTAAAATGTTAGCACCCGAGGCTGAAATGTTCATAGGGACGGTTGATAACAATATCAACTACTTATTTCAATTGACTGTGGTATGAATCGAGATGCAACGTCACCTAATGGAAACTACATGTACATGTACATGTACATTGGTTAATTGTGGTTTGTGAAGTATTTTCCAAATCAAAACAACATTTTCTGTGAAATACAAGGGGGGGGGGGGGGGGGTAAGAGGATGAGTGACAACCTTAATCAAGTACCCTGTACAAAGTGTACATGAACACGCATGTCTGGGTTCGGTTGTCTAAGAAAAGGGCAAGATGTCATTTACAGGGTACCGATTGAATAAATTCTGGAATCCCATGCACCGAGTGGGTGTTATCTGAGCACTGTGAACTGAATGTGTAATTCACATTTTACACATTAGTACATGAACAGGGACAGTGTACGTACGTATACATGAACTTAACCCGAACTCCCTAGGCCCATTTGCTTACACATAACCTGAATCCTCCAAAATCCTTCAGTAGTAAAGCAAGCACATGTACAATGTATGCACATAAAAGTGTTTCTAATCTGTGATACATGTACATGGCCAGGGACCCTCCCTGCATTGCATGGAGCAATAAACAGTGTCCGCTGACCCAAGCACTGACCTTCAATCACTACAACGAACATGGATGTACATGTACCATGGAAAGGCAAGTGTATGCCTAATAACCTCAATCCTCCAAAATCCTTCACTTTAGCAAAGAGCATGTAACCTCAATCCTTCAAATTCCTTCACTTTAGCAAAGAGGATTTTGGAGGATTTGGGAAGGTTAGGGTTAATAATCACTCAATAATGTACATGAATGACATTTTGCAAGCATTACATTGCACATATGTACATGTACACGTATGTTTACTACATTCTCTTCCATTTATTACAATTGGTGACTCGCACATAACCCCTCATCACAAGCACGCAGTTTGGGTGTTATATTTGACTGGACAATGACTTTAATGTAATTACAATATACATTTAATAGCATTGTATCTGTTGGCCATTACATGAACTAAATGTATATAAACACATGTGAAGGTGTAAAACTGCCATGTAGTAAACATTTTTCAACCCTCATTTTAACTGCTGTGTATTTGTTGTAAAAATTTATTTTATTTGTTATATAAAATAATTGTACATACATGTAATACATTTGTTTGTTGTGTTCACCATGCCTAAGACCTTCTATCATTTTTAATAACTTTTTTTTTTCTGGTGGCAGAGGACCTGGGTTATTTGTTCCAATAAAGATGATTTTTATATTATGCAACCATTCTCTATAATATTCAAGAGATCAGACAGCAACCTGAGAAAGTTTCAGCTTATTTCATTATTTTGTTAATAAACAGTGAAAATATTTTTAGTAAATTCACTATCAATTTTTATTTTAACCCTCCTACTGTTTGACCATTTGAAACCATTCAAAACTTCCACTTACCAAAATGCCCATTGGTTTTGTACACACATGGTGATACCATTTGAACAGTGTTGGTAGCAAGCTTTACTACCATTCAAATCCATTCAAATGCATAGAGGGTCCATTGATTCACCACTTAGAAGTATCCAAACAAGGTTTTGTATTAGCTGTACTACCATTTGGAAAGATCCAAACAAGGTTTTGTATTAGCTGACCTATCATTCAAAACCATTTGGGGGAATCAATACTGTACAGTTATTTCACCATTCAAAACCATAAAAGCGAATGGTTTCAAATGGTGGATCAACTTGTATGAAAAAGGTACCAGAAGTAGGAGGGTTAATCAGCTTATTATTTTACTTGAGGAGAGTAAAACAATAACTTTAAAAAATGACACATACATATATAGAGGGGTGTGATTTTACATTTAGTGAAAATAAAATCCTGAAAAATGGGTAGCAGGCCTGGATGTTACAGACTCTCCGCATCCCCACAAACAAGAAATTAGAGGTTGGACACAATACAGGCTACTTCTTTCTTTCCTTGGCGGCCACTTCTCTTCTTTCAAGAAAATTTTGAGGCAAAGGGTAGATTTGTAAAACATTCTGAGAGATCACAGGCCTGATGATGATGAATGATGGTTTTTACAGTTTTATCAAATACGTGTAAATTTATGGTGGTTCCCATCATAAATGTATTTGAGCACTTTCATGTTGTAATCACTGTCAATTATTTGGTGAAATATCTTATATCGAGGGATTAACACCAGAACTAACAAATCACAAATCGGTATTTTGAAAAAAAATGAGTTTAAAAGTTTGAAATTTTCTGAATAATCAGAAACTCCCAATAACACATTTTAGGCAAAAGTGGACATACCCAGTTCTGGTTTCAAGCCCTAGATATATTGTTTTAAGTAATTGTTTTCTTTTCCTTGCAATTTAAATTGTTGCCAATTGCTTGTAAAATAATGTTTTAAAAAAGTCAACACAAAATGTATCTTTTAAGATGTGTGCATGTACAGTGTTTGGCCTGTACTTTTCGCCATTCTGACGCTAGTTTCCAACAATATTCTTTTTCATCAAAACATTGCTACATTGTATCGTCGGGTCAGAGCAGAAAGGACTTATAGGACACAGGCCCTATATAAAGTACATGCAATTCCATTTACGTTAAGAAAATTTAATTATTTGGATTTATGTTTTATTTAACAATGGGAGTACTCACAATTTATATTTAGCATTCAAGACCCATTATCTTGTACGTAATTAGGTAATTACACTTAATTAATCTTATAAGACCTTTTGTCATTAAACAGATAAAATTGTCATCAAGTGCGTATAACCAGACAGTATGTTACTCGAGGAAAGAGAAACAAATATTTTTAAGTACGGGATTGGTAATTAAAACAATAACAAAATGTATATAGGTTGGTGAAATTCTTGCGTCGGGAAATAAACAATTGATTTAATTTTGCCCTAACACCGACGTGTGTATAAGCACTGAACCCGCTGCTATATAGGATTCTAGCCAACCAATCGTCATCGGGCAAGCTCGGTGGTCGAGAGGTAAGACGTCTGCACTAGTAAGCAGGAGGTCGTGGGTTCGAATCCCGCCCGAGTCCTGCCTATGTAGTTTTTTCACAGAGACTCGGAAAGCACTGAGTATACAGTGCTTATACACACGTCGGTGTTAGGGCAAAATTAAATCAATTGTTAATAACAAAATGGTTGAACTTATTGTTTAAAAGCTACATGTAATGATGGTATCAATAATCTTCACTAGAAATAATTTTGTCTTGAGGCGTTGTCATTTTTTTGTCGAAAGGTGAAAATGACCAGTTCGAATTTAAGAGGAGTCCTCTTTCCTAAAACTCCTCCTTAGAATGAATACAACATATCTGAATGCATTTTTCAATATTTTCTTGTGAATAACACAACGTAATTAGCTGGAACTTTCATAGGTTATTTGCTGAAAACTTTGCTGAAATTAAAACTCTTAACATTCGTTACATATAAAAACTCTTTACAATGTACATGTACATAGGCTCTTCAGTATTAAAAATCAAAACATCTTCTTGTACTGTATTGTCTTCAAATTTAATGTTTCAGATGTACGGATAAAAAAAAGTGGAGCTGGTTAGAAGTCTCTGTGAAAACCTTGGAGAGACACAGACTCGGAGATCTCTAGAACAAATAGTGAAAGGGCATACTCTTGGCGCTTGGATTTACTTGGATTCAGTTTGGAGAACAAAACACTAAATCAGCAGGCGAGGTACATGTATGTGTTGACACACATGTCACCATTTACAACAAATGTACATCGTGCATTTTAGTTTTGACAACCACTGCATGTTTACACACCCGATGATCTGTGACTGTCATGACTGTGTACAACAATCGCTTTTGGAGAAACAAAATAAAAAGAACGTCATCTCAACAACCTTTCTACTTAACCCTAACCTTCCCAAATCCTCCAAAATCCTCTTTGCTAAAGTGAAGGATTTTGGAGTATTGAGGTTATTAGGCATACTTGCCTTTCCATGGTACATGTACATGTACATCCATGTTTGTTGTAGTGATTGCAAGATCAGTGCTTGGGTCAGGGGACACTGTTTATTGATCCATGCATGCAGGGAGGGTCCCTGGCCATGTACATGTATCACAAATTAGAAACGCGTGTACGTACATGTCATGTGCTTGCTTTACTACTGAAGGATTTTGGAGGATTCAGGTTATGTGTAAGCAAATGGGCCTAGGGAGTTAGGGTTAATGTATTAACCCTAATCCCCTTGGCATTTCTACTAGCATGCTACCTCAACCTAACAAACTCCAACACCATGTAGTAACCCACCATAGCCTGCAGTACTCAACCCATCAAACTCAAACAGTACACTTACAGGAACAGTACTCAACCCATCATACTCCAACAGGCTCTATGCTGTTGGATTTTGATTGAGTGGGTACACATGGCCCAAAGTAAAGTTTGAACACTGGAGTCACACAGTACTCAACCCATCATAATCCAACTGTTGTTTTCAGGCTAAAAAAACTATATAAAGACTAAAACACCCTATGGAATAAATGGTAGGTTCTAGTTGTATGATGTTAGATACAATGCCAAGCATACCCAAGTACAATACTTGCCTTTATCAGTTGTTTATTACAGTAGGTTGTCCATAATTATAATAAATAACAATGTTGCATGCTAGTAGAACCACCTACAACACTCAATCAAAATCCAACAGCATTGCTGTATGCCATTGGTACTCAACCTATCATAGTCCAACAGCTTAGCTAAGTTCACAGTACTCAACCAGTCAAAATCCAACAAAACCTTCTGTTGGATTCTGATGGGCTTGGGGTGGTTCGGGTTAATCTACCTTAAGAAGATTTCCACTTCGGCAAACCTTTAAGACATCTTAATTCGAAGAGATCCAGCATACACATGTATACTTGTATCAGTTTTGCCAACATTACCAATGATGGTCACCCTCTTAAAATGACAAATTTCACAAAACAATCGTGAGAAGTACATGTATGATTTTACAGTTAATATGTTGTGAAATAAATTACAATGTGTACATGTTATGGTGGGCCCTGGGGCCCGTTGAAATTTCATTTGGGCACTACTGTTACATTTACATCAAACTTCTGACAATAATTTGTTTTAAATATACACTAAGGTACAAGTACGATTTAATAATAATAATAATAATAATAATAATGTGTGGACTTATATAGCGCACGTATCCACCAACTGAGTGGTGCTCAAGGCGCATTATATTATTACCCGTCGTTCTTTTCCCTCAGTACCTGCCATTCTATCACAAACACCATCACGCAAGGATCCACAATGTAGACTGTCCATGTTTGAGCCTACTAGTGTTACGGAGATCAAGAAACTCATCATGAAATCGCCATCAAAATCATGTGAACTTGATCCAGTGCCAACTTCGCTAATAAAACAAAATATTGATGTGTTTGCTAAGTATATCACAATTATTATTTGGACAAGGAAGTTTTCAAAAATTACCGACCAGTAGCGAATTTAAAGTACCTTGGAAAAACAATCGAGCGAGTTGTTTCATCACGGATCTCTGACCATGTTCGTGCTAATAACCTGTCGGACACATTTCAGTCAGCCTACAAACCATTTCATGGAACGGAAACTGCTCTTCTTCGCGTCAACAATGACATTTTATCTGCCATGGATGAGGGGAAAATCACTGCATTAGTTTTGTTAGACTTAAGCGCCGCTTTTGACACTGTCGATCATAAAATCCTTCTCTCCCGCCTTCAATATCATCTTGGAATACATGACACAGCCCTGGATTGGTGTAAGTCCTACCTTTTAAATAGGCCTCAGCATGTTTGTATTGGTAACGCTATCTCCGAGCCTGTTACTCTTGACTATTCTGTACCCCAAGGTTCTGTGCTCGGCCCACAGTGGTTTACTGTTTATACCTTTCCAGTTCGTGATATAATTTTGAAGTATAATTTAAATTACCATGTTTACGCTGATGACACGCAGCTTTACATTACTTTTAAATCTTCTCAAGAACCTGCTGATTCCTGCATTAAAACACTGGAGAAATGTATTCAAGAGATTCGAAGTTGGATGAGACAAAACTTCCTGAAATTGAACAATGAAAAAACAGAATTTGTTCTATTTGGATCACGTCAGCAATTGTCTAAAGTTTCTCTTCCATTTATTACAATTGGGTGTTATATTTGACTCGACAATGACTTTAAAACCACATATCTCCAACATTGTTCGCATATCATCATTTCATATCAGAAATATAAGCCGAATTAGGAAATACTTGAATAAAAGTGCTGCTGAACAAATTATACATGCATTTGTCACATCACGGCTCGATAACGGGAATGCTCTCCTTTACGGTCTTCCGCAGAATCAAATATCTAGTCTTCAGCACATACAAAACACAGCAGCTCGTGTTGTGACTTTGTCCAGAAAGTCATGCCATATCACGCCAATCTTGAAAGAACTGCACTGGCTTCCTGTTTCACAGAGAATTGTTTTTAAACTTATGCTAATTGTTCACAAATCTTTTAATAACATTGCTCCAATTTATATTTCTGAACTACTTAAAGTCTACACTCCATCACACAATTTGCGCTCCAGCAACATGTCACTCCTCAAGGAACCAACTTCAAAACGGAACTGGGGTGATAGGTCGTTTTCTGTCGCAGCTCCGAGACTCTGGAATCATCTTCCAACTAAACTCAAATCTTGTCATAGTATAACCAGATTCAAGTCGATGCTTAAAACTCATCTTATGTCACAACTCTTCAAAGATGATGTATATTTGTAATTGCATTGTAGGTACATGTATCTCGGTACATAATTTGTTTTCCCTATGCTATCATTGTATATTGTTTGTATTAATGTTTTTCTTTGTTTCCACGCCTTGAGCGCCCAGCAGGGTGGATATGTGCGCGCTAAAAATCTTTATTATTATTATTATTATTATTATAAGGCTCATAAATCATTCCTGAAACCATCTCAGCTCCCTAGGGAGTATACAGCTCAATTGCTGCCATTACAGCGCATAGGGCTAATCAACCAACTCTGCCCTCACAGGTACCCATTTAACCCCTGGGTGGAGAGAAGCAATTATGGTTAAGTGTCTTTCTCAAGGACACAAGTGTCACGGCCGGGATTCGAATCCACATTCTGCTGCTAACACCAGAACTTGAGTCCGGTAAGCTAGACCGCTCGGCCACGACACTCCAAATAAATTTTAATAACAAAAATTTGCCCCAAAAAACAATACATTTGTCTTACATGTACATGGACAAAAACAGAGCTGTCAAAGTACATACATGTACAGGATAAAGAGCGCCATCATAGTCGGTAATTAAATTACATGCATACGTAATGTGTCCTATCCTACTACCCTTATTCATGTAGTGGTGTGACAGTCTATGTAGGTCATGACTGCAATTTCAACATTTCTAATAGGCATCAAATTGTTGTTGTTTTTTTAGTGTACATGTACATACAGCACATGTATGCATACAAGCTTATTTTGAATTAGCAAATCTTGATTTTTGATCTGCAAATTGTGAGCCAATCTTACAAAATGGGTCTGAAATACATGTTTTAGTGTAACACTCCCTACAAACATGCTTTGTCACAATGCGAATCAAAATGATAATGAATTTCACCTCATAATTTGTTAATATTCAAACTACACAGTGTATTATTTAGGATGACATCTCTTTGAAGTTAGGCACCAGACCTTCTACAGAAAGTTGATTTAAACAAATTAATAAGATTTGAGGCTTCATGGTGGAATATCGACATCGTTTCGGTTTGCATTAACACCATGTGTTTATCTCAACTATCGCGAAGCTGAGGTACAGGTTCTGAAAAGAACCTTATCGCACTCGTATCTCGTATCTGTCGCTAAGTGAGATTATGGTTCAAGAGAGAACCAATATCAGGCAACTCGTTTTCTCTACTGTCACAAAGTGAGAAACATGGTTCACAGAGAACCATGGGGACTTATGGGTTAGAGAGAACCATGGGTTATTCTCCCGTGAAGTCCCGTGAACCCTTTGAAGTCCCCATGGTTCTCCCTGGACCGTATTTCGAGATCCGAGTTGTGCGATAAGGTTCTTTTCAGAACCTGTACCTCAGCTTCGCGATAGTTAAGATAAACACACGATGTTACAGGGCTGTGAGTGGGGTTTGATAAAAAAAAGAGGAAAAAAGAGGAGAACCTAAAAAAGACCCGGTGTCAATGGAGAACATCGTGAGGATGGGGATCCACCGACTTTCTGAAGCTTTCTGATGGTATCGCCTAATTTCTGTTTGTGTCCATCGTGATCTACGGTGTATTCCATCCAGGACCAATTCCACGGATTAGTAAGTTCCTTGCTCCTTTTATCATCGTCGGTGTCAAATTCTGATCCTCTTTGGACTATCACGCATTTGTGCTGCACCATAGATCCGGACATCTTGGCGATTCAATACAACAAAACCATTCAACCATTGAAAAATGTCTAACTCGCAAGTACTAAGTAGTAATCATGCACGTGTCACGTAGTGCACACATGGACGTAGAATACAAAATGGTGGTTGTTGTTGTGGTGTGTCGCGTGTTGTTAGGCCGTATAATTCCTTGGCTACGGCCGGAAATAACACGCAAGTCTATGGGAATTGACCGCAGCCGCTAGCTATTGGCTTCCATAGGCACACTTTCCAGCCATAGCCAACGAAGTAGGACACAGCCGAAATACGGTGTGACGATCAGTCATACCGCTGGTTCGCGCACTCTATATCCAACAGGCGGTATCTGGTGTGTGAACCAACGCACGGATCGCCGATCGAGATCGAGATCCGCGTGAAACAATAATTACGCGCAATGCGCAATTTACAACAAAATAAAAAAAAGGAATTTTTTTTTCGGGCGGATTCTAAAAAAGCGGAAATTAAAATCGGGAGAGGAAATGAAAAAAGCGGAAATCCGCTAAAACGCGGAGATTTCACTGGCCTGATGTTACCGCAAACCAAAACAATATTAAACAAATTACTACTTTGTAATCAATCAATTTTGTATCAATCTCAATGGATTTCTCTTCCCTAATGACTTTGTCAATTTGACAACCATTCAATCCATTTAAACTTTTGTTATTTCTGTCAGCCACGGTGAAATTAGGTCCCACGGGCTGCTCTCAAATCATTTTCTCTAGAATGAATGGGTCATCTACATTTAAATTAACCAAGAGTGTACACATTACCTTTGTAAATCAAATCTGTGGCCAAACAATCATTGACTAAACCTTTTTTGAAAATTCACATCAACTGAAGAATTTGGTTCAATCGTAAATTTATAACTGCACATTTATTAATTTATTTAATTAATCACAAAAAAAAATTGTATTTAATGGAAGGTATTATTTCATTACTAATTTGGTTTTAAGGTTGTACCTGAGTGGAAAGTGGTTGGTGAAGAGATACATGCATGTTTGCCAATGGCCTCAGCTAAACGACCTGAAAGATTTCTTGATCTTTCAATCTTATCTAATAAGAATAATAATAATACAGAAGATTTATAATGCGCACATATCCACCAAGAAGTGCTCAAGGCGCTTTACAGTAAACAAGAAATCATACAATAGCATAACAATACAATAGCAAATGCAATATAATACTAAAAAGATATTTTTAAAAATGCATAAATGAATGTTAGTAGTCCTTGTAGGCAATAAGATGAGTTTTTAAGTTTTTCTTGAAGGAGTAAACAGTTTGAGATTCACGAATGTACAGAGGCAAATCATTCCAAAGGCGTGGAGCCACAACTTCAAAAGATCTGTCACCCCAAGAATGTTTATACTTTTGTTCAGCCAGCAGAAATTTTGCTAATGTACATGTATAGGCACAGTTCATCATTGGTATTATGATGGCAAAATTGCTTCTACAGTACAAGTGTGTTTACTCTCTTGGAGTCAATTTATACAGTACATTAAACAACCAATCTGTGAAGGCTTATTACATTTTGTCATTCACAAGAAAATAGTGAAAATAGAGAAAATCGTTTATATTCATTCTAATCTGGAATTTAGGCTTTACTCTTTCCTAAATTCGAAACTGGACATTCTGCCACTTTTTATCAAAATAAAAAATTTAAAAAATTATATCTAGGGAAGATTTACCATTATCAGTTTTAAACTAAACTTCGGCAATTTTTTAAATATTTTTATTTTTCATTTTCAATCCTATAATTTACCTTTAATCAAGCTCATGTCAGTTGTCACGCTTTCTCATTACCTTACTCCATTGCTCCTTACTGTCATTGAATTTCACATGAACCTTACACGTACTTTACATGAACCGATGCTGAATTGACAAAAGGTTGACACGTGACAGATTACACGTCTTAACAAATGAACCATTCACGTGCACATGTGATTAGCATGAGTTTTGAGATCCCCAGAAACAAGTGTCTATGGATCGGAAGTACACATACGTGTACATTATTTGATGGAAGTAAACCCAGTTATTTTACTAGTACTCCAGAAGGTCTTTCTGTACAATGAACCTGATATTTTAGGGAAACTCACATGGATCAATTTCAATGCTTGAGGGCGCCACATAGGACAGATACAACTCTGGTTTTATATGGCTGTCTGTGGTAGTAACTTCCATCTTCATTATCTACATTCCAGAGTCTGATATGATCTTGCTAAATCTTAAGACTTGAAAAAATTAACAACATTCGATTCAAATCTCGGGATAATCAATAAAGGCATGGATCTGAACATTTTACTGTTGATTTCATTTTTGCCCTACACCGGCATGTGTATAGCACTGTATACTCAGTGCTTTCCGAGTGTCTGTGGAAAAAACTCGGGCGGGATTCGAACCCACGACCTCCTGCTTACTAGTGCAGACATCTTAACCTCTTGACCACCGAGCTTGCCCGATGTCGATTGGCTGGTTAGAATCCTATATAGCAGCAGGTGCCGCGATATTTATAGTTTGATGAAATTGTTACGTCGGGTGATAAACAATTGACAGCGCGAACACCTCTCGTTATTGTTCGTTTTTTTTTTTTTCCTCGTGAAACTTATCGAACAAAAAAGCATAGTTGCAAAGTTCACAGATCCTTCAAACTTGACACATACTTAGTTGTCAATAAAGTTGTGACATAGTTTCAGGTAAAGTTGTGACATCATGGTCATCAGATATCGAAATACACTAAAATCAAATTTAATATTTCAAAAAAAATCATATCTCATGAACCACAAAAGATATTTACACAATCTTTGCACCGTCTTATTGAATTATGTGACATTTCGTATACAAACATGACCCCAATCTGACCTCTCCTTCCAGCCGAAAACCGGAAGTTTAAGTGAAAAAAAATATTCTGAAGCATTTTTATAGGGTCTGCAGCCAACATACTGTAATATGGTATGTGACCCTTTAAAAAATATGACTGATGACATCATCACCTGTCACAGCGCCCTCTGGCGCAGGTTTAGAAAAATAATAATTTTCTATCTCAAAGACCATAGGAAATTTGAAAATGACTTGTGAATAAAGTGATTAGTGACATCTTATCTTTAAAAAAAAAATGTTTGATGTCATCATCAAAGGACAGAGCGACCCCTAGCGGCATTTTTAAAAAGGGAATAATTTCCAATCTCAGATATTGAACCAAAACAGGTATTAACGTTATTTTTTCATAATCATGAGGAAGTTTTATTGTGTCATGACCTTCAAATCACCTGATCTGACCTTAACTTCCGGTCTAAACAAGAAGTTCAAATTCAACACATTCTAATGCAAAATTGATCTAGGTCTTTTGAATATGAAATTGATATTATTATAATAAAAGATGATACACCTTTGAAAAATATGATTGACATCATCGATGATAATTTGATTGAACCGGAAGTTGACACGAACACCATGTGTTTGTTCTAACAAAAAATTCACTATTCCAGTAATCGCACAGCAATTACTCGCAAGTATTGACCGCATTTTTAACATTACATTGTATTTAACAATTATTTTGAAAACATCGGATATTATTTCAGATTTTATGTTTAAGAAATAAACAATGACTAAAAAAAAATCAGTCGTTACTCGTAAATGTGTTACTACTCGCGAGTACATTTGAGGTAATCGCAGTGGGACGATTAATCGAGTAGTAAAAAAACACAAGTACGAGTACGATTAACGATTATTACTCACGATTACTCGAGTAATCGCACTACTCGCCCAGCACAAACACATGTACCATTGAAAGAGCACCAATACATAAATTTATCCGGAGATCGAATGTTAAAATCCCACTTTTGTCTAATGCTTCTTTAATCCTTAATCCTTGTCCAATTTCTTTCTTCACTTCCGACCCATTCCCTTGAGATTTGTTTTTCACTTGACTGATTATTCCTCCTCTATTTTGTCCTGTACATGGGGTGTGATTTGACAAAGGTAAAAAATCCTGAAAATATGGGTAGTGGGCCTGGGTCTCCCTTTGGTCTCAAGGACAAAGCCCCCTGAACCTCTTGGATGTTTAATTTTTGGGGGATTCACAGACACTCCATATCCCCACCAACAAGAAATTAGAGGTTTTAAGGAAAAGGGAGATATGTAAAAAATAAAATCCTGAAATCAGGAAAAATTCCTGAGAAAGCACAGGCCTGCCTGTATGAGGGTTTGTTCTGTTGTACAGTTGTATGTAATGTGTTCTCTGATACAGTAGAAATGTAAGGCTACTAATGTTTGTCTGTATACAGTGCATACTACTCAAAACAATTTAGGGAACACTGGAATAATCTCAGTTAAAGCAAGATCATTTATTTCAGATAAACACAATGTTTCACAGAATTGATGAGAAACAACTGCACAATGAAACGGATGATAAAGGATGCATGTAGTGATTACACATTTCATGGCATGACTACTGAAAGAGAGTGGGGGTTGCAAATGAAAATCCCGGTTCATGGAACATTTCAAACCTATTTGATGTTAAAAATCCGGTGTTCCCTGAATTGTTTTGAGTAGTATATACTACACATCCTTGTGGTTGGTAAACAGCAGTTTCATGTAATTGTCTTTTTTTATCAATTTAAATACCCATTTGCTGGTACTTTCTCATGTGTACTGTCACTCACAGACCACAAGAAACATTGTAAATAAATGCATAAGAGGTTTCTATTCACGGTGAAACAGGAATATATTCACAGTAAAATTTAAATACCTAATGATCAGATCATCTTTATGAGAATACTGTATGAAAGGATTCAGTTAGTATAAAATATTAAGAGGGCCCAAAAGTTGTGCTGGATGGGTTACCCTCTGTAAAGACATTTATAAAGAAATAGTGTATGAGTAGTAGTGTTGGGACGGTTAACCGGTCAGCCAACAGAACTGCGCTAACCATTTATACATTTACTAACCAGCTAACTGAAACCAATATTTAAAAAAAATCATTTGGCGTCCATTCTTTTCTTCTGAACTTTTTTGCCACATTGGTTATTAAACAATTATTGTAGTAAGTTTATTTATGCTTTTGGATTGAAAATTTTACACACATTGTGCCATTTGCCGGCGATCTTCATAGGCAATTCTCCATGGGAGAGAAAAAAATTGTCAAAATTTTACATTAGCAATAGAGGAATATTTCATATTGATCCTAGACCAGAACTTCATAGGGAATCCAATCCAAGTGGTTAAAATTCGAAAAACCCGTGTTTTCTTGGAGAAATATGGATTTTTGGGTGTTAAGTCTGAAAATGTGGAATTTTCTTTAAAAAATCCAAATTTAATTCTCTTGGACATTGTGATTAGTGGAGGCCTTGTGGGAAAATAGATAGCCACTGTAACAAAGATTACTTTTGTATGTAAAAATTTAAAATTATTTTTCATGTTCTCCAAAAATTTAAAAATAAAACATGAGAAAATCACACGTAATTCCGTTACCAAAAATAATGCACAAAAGTAATTTTTTGGGCAAATAAAAATAAAAATCCCAACATTGTTTTTTTCTAAATATACCTCCCTACAAGTTTTATATAAAAAAAATTCACTTTCGGACATTTGCTTAGTACTTTAATATACAGTAACGGAATTACGGTAACCATGGTTACAGATTTGACTGCACTTATATTCAAGTTTTTATTAGTTACAATGACATTTACTGTGACTTTTGACATCTTCTGTGACAAACTTATTTAATGTTAATTAATAAATATTTTTTAATAAAAAAGTGACACAATGTTTAGTTTGAATACAAAAGTATGCTAATATATTGTACATGTATTTGTACAGCATTTATGGGCAGCACTTGTAGTAAACACTCATTAATTTGGTTGGAAATTGTTAAGTTGGCATGATTTAATTGGATTATGTATGTTCAGGATATGTACTTGTGAGAACATTATTGCATATCATAAAAAACACAAAATGGACATGCCTAAATGTAGAAAGTCTAAGTAAAATACTGTTTTTTTGTTACTGTTTTTGCCTTGCATTTGGCGCTATTTTTAGACCTGTACAAATACAATACATAATTCCGTTACCGTCCTGACGTAATTCCGTTACTATGATTGAAGGCCATTTTTTTCAATGAAGGAATAATATTTCAAATTTTATTTTGCATTGTAGTTACATGTATAAACCCTACTAAAGTCTATATACTACAAATAACACCCTTTTTGGAAATGTGACTGGCTCCACAATGTGACTGGCTCCACAAAAATGGGTATTATGGGACAACATTTTAAAAATTGAGTTACATACATAGCTGAATTGGTTACATTATAAGCTTTAATTTGGTGTAGGTTTGAACCCTGTGGCATTTTGCATTCTGGAGATATACTGATTTTTGCATATTCATATTGTACAAATTAACGGAAGTGCCTTCAGAGATACAGCCCTTTAAACACAGCAAGTGGAAAAAGAAATGAGCTAAGAAGAAACTCTCTTGAATGCCCATAGCAACAGTTATGTTCCTTTTGAGCTATAGCTAATGAGGTGTTTTATTTAAAAATATTTATTAAACTTCACCAGCAGAATAAAAAACAAAGGAACAAAAGTCTTTTTTCCCCAAAATTTTGAGGTTTTTCTTCCCTAAAACTGACAAAGAGTCACACAGAAGACGAACACAAGGGACACAAAAACGTTTGTTTTTTCATATTTACTCATCAATAATAATATTTCTGTAAATAAATTATGAAAGTATTGATATAATAGAAGCCAATAAACCAACAACAACAAAATCACGTTGTGAATTTTTTTTTCACCCTCTCCACATAGAACAGCCCTTTACGTTAATAGCATAGTGTCCCTTAATACCCATTTTCGCAGAGCGGGTCACATATCGTAATCAAATAAAAAAAGGTATCGCGATAATCGATATTATTGTGTTATCACCCAAGCTTACATGTAGTTAGTGTGGCTGTGTACCATGTGTGTACAAAACCAATGGGCATTTTTTAAATGGTTTTGAATGGTTTCAAATGGTCTATCAGTAGGAGGGTTAAGCATGGTTACTAAGGGCATAATCCCTGCATGTAACGTATTAGGTTACATGGCTCCAGAGTTGCTCCCTCCAGAACAAAGGTATTGTAAAGGACTGTTTCAAGTCACCGTGTCAAGTTTCTGATGAGTAAAGTCTGTCTCCGGTATTTACGTCAAAAGATTAATAACTTGTTTATTCAGTCCAGTGTGTCTCATCTATACAGAGCAACAATAACTCTTCAGTGAAAACCATAGATGAATGATAGTGCACATAAACAGTGCAGCACCCCAAACATGTAACATGCGCTTCTTATTACATTTGTACTTCACCAGGTTACCATCAATCTGAGCACCAAGCCTTGGTTTCGCTCAGCTTGTATCTAAGCTTTACAGCACGCATAAGGAACGAGAGATTGCATCTCAATAACTCCAATTAATAGTAACCGGAAGATCAACTTATAATTTAACCATCCTACTATTGATGCACTTCAGTGGGAAGTTGCTGTAGAGGTCAAAACCAGTCAACTGCCTGTTTTGACTGTTGACGCAAATGTGCACACAGGAGCATTTTTGACTGGTTTTTACTGTCATTTTGACCATCCTCAACAACACCAGACAATGCTTTTACCAGTCAAAAACGGTCGACTCATTTTGACCTGTAAATGTACATTTGTACTTACTACACGTAGGTGCACTCGATATACCTTAGCAAGTATATCAGCATTTTGACCGATTTTGTCCCTTGTAATAACAGGAGGGTTAATGTAAATATTTAATGTCATATACAGGCCTGTGTAATGTTATAATGGACTAATACAGGTTTAATGTTCTTTTTGTGGTCATTTAACCACAAGAAGAACATTTTCAATCACAACGGCCAAGTAGCTTATTTTTCGGTATTTACATTAAATTATAAGCTATTATTTGTCTCAAATATGCGTCTATTTAGAATATGAAGAATCTCAAGTATTCATTGCAATCAGGCAAATAAACTATGGTCTGTAATTAAATTACACATTAAGCACCACTTTAATTACAGTAACGACCTTTATCACAATGCAGGTATCTTGGTTTTTTTTTCTGCTATGCAAATCCATAGTGACCACACAGAGGCTGGAACTTGGAAGGAAAAATAGTCAGGCCCTTTGTATATATTGCAAATCGGTACTATAAATCATACTAGTGCACGGGGAATATGACAAAGATGGCTGCAGCATGACCATGATCTATGTGAGAGACCACCATCAGGTTGGATAGCTCAAATATAGCCACCCCCTACAGAAAACCAGAGGTCATAGGTTAAATTGACATTTGACATTTGACCTACCTTATACACTGGAAACATTACAGTAGCTAGTTGGTATAGGCTGTATAATGGTGACCAGTTATGTACAAGACAATGGTGTTTATTGCCGGATGGGTACAAGTCTCTGTCAGTTGGTACACAATTGGCTTGATGTTACCTGCCCATTGTCATCAATATGAATGTGCTGGAGAAGAATGTCCTGCAACAATGGAATCATACCACCAAAAAAAAAAGACAATTGAAATTTGATAAGTTCATTGACCTGGGCCCAATTTCCAAGCGCTGCTTACCGGTAAGCAAATGTTCGTGCTAACTACAGCAGAAAATTTGCTTAAGCATTTATAAGCGTATTTCACAGGTAACCAAGAAAATTCAGAGCGGCGTGTGCGCGTTCACCATGGATTTGTATTGTTGCGTCACGCATTTGCTAGCAATAACGGCTGGCAAGTTAGCGTGCCTTTCTCTATATGCTTAACGGTTAGCAGCGCTATGAAATGAAAAACGTACAGTAAGCAAAAAATCAGCTGCTAAGCGGCTCTATGAAACTGGGTCCTGATGATGTGATGCCACAATTATGACATCCTATTGCACCATCCAACTATTTGGCATGAAATTTACGAGATTATGTATAATATCCAGAAGCTGGTGGTTTGTAGGGGTCAGAGGTTCAGGGAAAGGTTGCCACTGGGTCAGAGGTCACATAGTATTTTGCAACAGCACAGCATATTGTGATGAAAACCATAGTAAGATCATTTCTGTTTTCTTTATTTTTTTTCTGTTAATTCCTTTTTGGGAGGGGGTAGGATTTTAATAAGCTTGCTGTGCAATGCACCAAAATTGTTTTTTTTGCTTATTAATTTTATTGTTGTGTGCCAGTTTTCGGTTATTTCAAGAACCAGATACCCAGATTTGTAAATCTTCGGATACCCGGGTACCCGTAAACAATTTTGTTAAAACACGTAAATACTCCCAAATGTATAAAATTACCAATTGATACAAACTCTTGTTTTAAGTCACAATAAATGTGGACTTATGTAATAATTTCCTGCCTCTACATTTCAAAATGACCCGTAATTTCCCCATTCCCCACACACATATAAAAACAATTCAGGTGTCCAACACTCGCATTACTCCTCCTACACATGGAGGCCACTCCGATCCACTAAATTCTGTTCTTTAGCAACCTTCAGTACATACATGTACAAGCCTGCTGTCCTTTCCAAGTAATCTTACAAAATCAACTGTGTGCCACCCAAGGCCACTGTAAATGTTTGAACATACATGTATTAGTATGGTCTACAATGTATCGATGGGAGACCACTTTACCATGCAATCTCAGTGGTGTGACAGTGCACAGAAGGGTAACCATAGGAGGCCACTAGCAACAGGTAATGGCTTGGAGTGGTCTGAATGGGTTGTTTCAAAAATTGCACGGGTTGTTTCAAAAATTGCACTGATTGTAGGAGGGTTAATCCACAAATACCAACTGGCACGACGGCAATACTGGCACGACGGCAGTCAACTCGAAACAAACTAGATACAATAACATCAAACAAAAGCTGGCAAGTCTGTGAAAGGCTGTCGGCAAATATGTACTTCTAAAGCCTTTATCCGAGTTTGTGTGGCTCAAATGTTCAGTCGGAATTTTAAAAAGTCATTTACTGGTAATTGGAACCGAAAAACGGAACCGGGTAATGACAGTTTTGGTCAGGTATCCGCGTACCCAGATACCTGGTACAGCCTTAGGTAGAATGACGTTTGTAAGGAAGCTCTCACACTTAACTGTACATTTTAAGATATAATTTTATCACTATTCCTGACAGAAAATCGGTTAGGTATCTAGGAATCTTATTTCAAATTAACCAAATGTTCAAATTTGATGGAAAAACTTGCAGATGACACTATTAATCTTTCCTAAAAATATTTTTATCTGAGGTTCTGTAATTTTTAAGCCAAGTGAAATAATTTCCGGTTCGAATTTAAGAAAGAGTACTTTGTGCACATTTAACTCTGTTGTTTATTACCAAGATTTGTATTTACATGTATATTGTTTCATTGATGCTAACTGCTTCTTTCATGATCATAAGTTGATCGTATTATATTATTTATTCCGATTATTCGATACTTGCCAAGAGCCAACATTCCTGGAGCAAAATGTGGTGAAATGACAACCGTGCAGATAATGTACTACAGAGATTTCACAACCTACATGTACCCCAAGCTGTGAAGGTGCCACATACACAGCCCCAAGGAAAGGAAAAACTATTGTGACTGTAAACTTGTTTACTCACACTTAATTAAAACAAAACATACAACAGGTGCATCTTCACTGTAACAAGAACCAGGAAGTTTAACATTTAAACATAACCAGAGGTAGGTACATGTATAGATCAAAGGCTAGCAAGAAGATAAGAAATTAGCATTGATCACATTGGGAACAAAGCACATGTTTCAATGGAGTAAGAAATTAGTCCATTAACCAGGCCTCGACAAATCGCCTGTCCGATTGCCCGGGACACGGTGAAATTTTGTCGGGCAACCTGGACGTTTGAATGGTCTGCCCGATCGGGCAAGTGCTCTTATTGAAACACTAATGAGTTAATATTACTTATTAAATAAACATTTTACTGTTTAATTCCACTGGTGATTTCCTACAAAGTGTTCAAAGCATTTAATAAAATCTAAGCTTATAAAAATCCACTCAAATTGTCGTGCATGTCGTGGTTGCGCCACCTTAACTGACACTGGTTTCCTTATTACATGCATTTGTCTGCACAATCGAGGGGAGCCAAGGAAACAATCTTGTACTCATGGTTCGCTCGGCCCCACCGTATTGGTAAGGCGGTGGACCGAGTGAAGTACTTGGTAACGTTGCCATTGGCTGCTGCACTCAGCATAGCAACACAGTTTTATGTGAACCCATTGTGGAAAAATACATCGCCGGTACTCGAGTACGGCTATAAGCCAGGCACTTCGTGTCTGACGTCACTGTGTTTGATCTGGTATTGTGCGGCGCCCAGTTGAGAACCCATTTGCCAAGCCAAAAATATAGTTTCCTTTGTGTTTCCTCTCTTGGAAACAGCTGGGGATCCACTCCATTTTGATTGTGTTTAATTTTGGCGCGACAATTAGCGCGTCAGCTAATTGAATTGTAGCTGTGACAACTAGTGTAAATATTACAAAATGATGTCATTTTTTGACAACTTGAGAATTCGTAAATGGGGCTCATGTGATGAGCCTGCACTTGGTGACGTCATACACGAAGTGCCTGGCTTATAGCCGGTACTCGGTATCACGTGTACACACAGTGCAAGCGTAAAGATGTACATGTCATCAGCGCGCCGGTTCCATGTGAGTGCGTGCATGACAGAGTTTACATGTACGAAAATTCAAATTTGACATATTTATTCTACGATAGTAAGCTTATGAGTTATGTTGTCAATTAAAAAATAAAAATACATAAGTCCAGGTTTGGCAATGTTGACACTTAATTTGCTGATATAAATTCCTCAAAATGCATGTCTCAATTGGGTCTCTTTTTGCCGGGCAAGTTCGGGCAAGCAATCTGCGACCAAAGCTTGCCCGATCGGGCAATTAAGAAGAAAAAATTTGTCGAGGCCTATAACCTGAATCCTCCAAAATCCTTCAGTAGTAAAAGCAAGCAAATGACATGTATGCACACATGTGTTTCTAATCTGTGATACATGTACATGGCCAGGGACCCTCCCTGCATGCATGGAGCAATAAACAGTGTCCACTGACCCAAGCACTGACCTTGCAATCACTACAACAAACATGGATGTACATGTACCATGGAAAGGCAAGTATGCCTAATAACCTCAATCCTCCAAAATCCTGCAAAGAGCATGTAGCATGTAACCTCAATCCTTCAAAATCCTTCACTTTAGCAAAGAGGATTTTGGAGGATTTGGGAAGGTTAGGCACTTAGGGTTAAGAAAATAATTACAGAAAGGAAAATTAATAACCCAAGACCTCTTTTAGGTCGGGGTAACACATGCATCTTGATTCAAAGAGAGTGAGAGAATCTGTTTTGCCAACATTATCAATGTTGTAATTTCCCTTTAACTGAACTGAAAATTACATGGTCCGATAATCCAAATGACCTACATTGCCAAAATCGAGTTAAAAGGCTTTCAACAACATTTTCCCTGCAGAAGGTCATAAGCTAGCTGTATGTGTTACTGTTAGTGAGCTACATAATGTATGTAGTACCATTAGCCTACATATGACCTTCCTTAGTAATATAAATAATAGATTAGAAAAACCAACAATCACTCAGTAAATTTGTATTGTTACAAAGGTTGTACATATGTACATATGTACAACCGCCACTCATGCACCAAATTAGTCCGAATGCTTCTTCCGTTCACAGTCTCCTATTTTCTGGAAGGGAGAAATCATAGATTTACGAGTTAGAGAATTTGCTCAACATGTTATTTAGGGTGTGGGGTAGGAGCCATGTTCTGACGCTCACAGCGACAAATTACATAATTATTCTAATAATAGGATTAGGAGACTGAACGGAAGAAGCACTCGGACTAGCACCAAGTCTATGCAGGTGGTTAGAGAAAATTACCTGTGGCATCAATTTGTTGTCAAAGGTTGGGGCATTCAAATATATACAATTCCAGTGACTGCCCCTAAAAGTCAACCGCTGGTTTTATAACTTTCCCCCTCCTAGTCCTACGTCCCCTTCCTCCATCAAAATGTGGGTCTAAAATATTTGACTTCAAACCCAAAATGTGTAGTTCATGTCATGTCATGTCAATACATTTAAATACTTAATAAGAATCATGATAAAAAAAAATCAACCTATGACAGTTTTCGCTCATTTCATTGTTTTCATTGTGTTGCTAACAAGGAAATAGTGAAATACATTTCAAAGCCTCCTATGAAATTCCAGAGGGCCAATTAGTCAAGACAGTCACTGACCAGTTATTAACTGAACTCTGAACATGAAACAAACATTTTTCAAAAACCCCTAACAATAGACTGAGTATGCTGTAGACAAATTTAACTGTTATTTTTTTATAACAATTACTTATAACAAGAGTCTTAAATCTTTAAAAGCGAAACCAAATTGCAAAACATCACATACTAGTACTAGGCCTACACGAACATGTGATTCATGTGCTGTATATTCATAGTACGTCATGACCATGACGTGCCAACAAAAGACCCATATCATGTCACGTAGTTTTGTTGCCAGCCGGCCGGTTGCGCCAGTCACACCGGACATTGTACTTTTCACACGTGAATTCCTCCTTTTCCTAAGAGTGGTACACAGCCACCTAATTTTGTAACAATCAACATACATTTATCGAAGTTACTACATAATTTTAAGTGAATTATTGAACAATTACATTAGAAAAATATGCCGTAAAATCACCTTGAATGACGAACAATTCGTATGCTGCACATGTCTAGCTAGCTTCGCAGAAACGACACGAATTCATGATCATCCGTCATTCGCGCGTTTACCAATGCGAAGAGGCTTGGTACAAGATGAAATATTAGACTGGTACCCTCACGTTCACTTTCACCACTTTCAACATCGGCGCGCGGCGCGGCGAGGTTGAATGAAGGGGTCAACTTGAAGCCGGACCGGTCTTTCTAACAAAAGAAAATTATTTCCCATTATTAGTCTGTCCACAGAAGAAAAGAAAACACCTGTTAGTCGGGCCCAATAAACTCGAACGCATGTGCTTTGAGAGAGTGTGTTGTTGTTTAATGGTTTTCTTTAGATTTTGTTTTTGGGTGGGGGCGGGAGGTGGGGGATGGAAAAATCGACAAAGCTGGCTCATTTTTAATAAAAACCGCGGGTTCCTGGATTAGTTGACCTTTGTTCAGTTTCATGAAGGAATTATGATACATGAATTTATAATAGGTCTAAATGAATAACTTTCGATTTGTCACGAAATAAATGTTGTTGTTGTTGTTGTTGTTGTTGTTGTTGTTGTTGTTGTTGTTGTTGTTGTTGTTGTTGCTGCTGCTGTTGTTGTTTTGTTTTGTTTTTTCAGTACATGATGTTCACTGTCAAGATCAGAGAGCATAAAAAGGCCCTACTGTACTACTGGGCTTGTAACTGATCCAGGGCGGGCACTCTACCATTGCCAGACCCCCCCCCCCCCCCACCCCTCATGGGAAAAAAAGAAAAGGAAAACAAAAATAAATAATGTAGGGGAAACTGCATAATAATGATGTTTTTAACGGAGCCAGAGGGCCTGCAATCTGAGCTGACCCCGGCGCCCCCCCCCCAAAAAAAAAATAAATAAAATAAACCGTTGGGGTCTATGGTGGCCCTGAACTTCAAAGGTAAATAACTTAAATGGACAATATCGTCACGATCAACAGGGCATGGAATTGAAGTGCTAAGTTATAGATTAACTAAGTGACTGAAAATAATACCCATAAAATCATGATAAGGTCATATTACCGTTGCTGCTGCATAAATGAGCCAGTGTAATTTTCAGTCACTCTGTTTATCTTTAATAAACTAAAACACCGATCGATTCCATGCCCTGTTAAAAGTCTGCTCTGATCGATCGTGAGTTGCATTGTACGAAGAGCATTACTTGTACTGAGCGGCCACCAGCATAGCGAGTGTATAGGGGGTATAATATGGCCACTTCCGATCACCCTATCTAACCACATCCATTTCCGGTTCCGAGGTGCCAATTAAGTTATTTTTATTTTTATTTCAAGCATTACAGGTAACGAAAATCTTAACAACAATCAATTTAAAATTATGTATGCACTCAAAATTCAGTTGAATGGCCCTTCATTGCACACAACACTGTTGCTGAGTATAGCCTATATAAGGAGCAGAGCTGGTGGACAACAGTGAAAAGAGTGAACTGAAATCTTGAGTTGCCCCTCTGATATATTGGATCCGTCCCTGCCGAGGATGCTTAGGGCCATTATAAGTGAAACGAGGCATGGCATAGCATTGAAAATGTTCAAACAGTCTTCTGCTATAGTCTTCCATTTTAATTAGGGGAAATAAAGGGACACGCCCCCCCCCCCGCCACCCAAAACCCGTGTCCTCTGCTCAGAATTCGGATCCCTAAAGAAGAACAATCATAAGGACCTGCAAAAGAAAAGGTGGCTCAAGTCCCCCTTGACATCCTAGTGACCCCCAACCCCCAAGTTCCCCCTACTGAAACCAACCACAGTAACGCGACCAAATCATCACACAATCTCCCATTGTCATCTTCTTGCTTGAAGAAATTGCCACCGGAGCAGTCAGTGAACGCCTTTCATCATCATCAGCTCTGTAACTTTTGCTGGATACATAATTATGCCAAGGCGGCACCAAATGAAGCGCAGTGGAGTCTATACAGGGAATGTTCCCCTCCCCACACTTGTTCAAAATCAACCAAGCATTCGGCCACAAAATGTCTACTGTTTCTGGTCTGCGCGCGCGTTGCTTCAGACCTGCGCGTCGGCATTTTTATTTTTATTTTTTTTATCCACTATGAAACGATGTCCAATTGCAGCCAAAATTGCTGGATCGATTGGAATTCTGCTGTGCTGTGCTTTAAACGACTTTCTCACATAGGGGTATGAACGCTTGCCCGATTTGTGAGGCCACTCTTAGCCACCAGCATACTTTGTATGGGAAATTTGGTCCCCGCGTATATAGGCCTACAATGTATCACATAATTATTTCCCTGTTGGCCAAAAAATAATAAATAAAAATTTAAAAAAATGGCCGAAAAAAAAGCGCGTCACCACACCGATTTTGAAGCCAACCGATGACCAGAAACCGGGGACATTTTTGGCCTTATTTAAAATGTCAAAAATGTACCCTGCAAACACAAAATGGTGTCAAATGAATTATTCCCTCATGGGGTTTATATTGGGCGTGTTATCCAATATTAACACCACCAGTGCTGTTAGTCACACCACAATTTTTGTAGTGTGTCCTTGAGCATAATTGCTTATAATGGCAGAGGCAGTTTAACAACTGCCTTGTTCTGGACTAGTTACCCCTCCCAGTCCTATTCGCATCGTGAAGAGGCTGGTTATTAACTTGTCTTGTTTCGGTGCGAGGGGCTGGTTTCTTCCGTGTGGAGTCGTTGTAACAACTCAATGACTTAGTAGCCCCCATCTTGGAGTGGCCATTGGCCTTATGTGGGGCGAATTGCTTTAAAAAAAAATAAAAATAAAAAAAAGGTAAGATGGCGGCCACACTGACTCTATTTTATCCACATCTACAATGTAGCTGGCTACGTGTTGGCATGGAGGACAAAGCGATGATGAGCAGATATCTGGAGAGGAGGGCTCTCTCGGGTGTTTTTGCTGTGACAGACACCGTCACATCGGTACACTAATTCCATTGACCATTGATAGTATTGGCCTATTTCTGTAAAACTGTGGTGTTAAAATTACAATGGTCGGTGCACCGCAGTGGTGTCAACTTTATTCTACCATAGCTATAGGTGTTCGTCACCACTCGTTTAACACCCATGTTTCTGCAAAAGTTTATTTTCTTTCCAGCTTTCATTCACTAAAATAAATAAACCAAATGCTGGACTATAATTCCTGCCACTAAGCCTCAAAAGTACCGACTAATACTTTCACCCCTAAAAACATCTGAACCCGAACCCTACTTTTCAACATAGTTTAAACCTATAACAGAAAACAGCAGAAAACAAGTTCTAATACAAACTACACCATGCCAGTGGTAATCATTTATTTGGGTAACTCGCCCTATGACCGGAACACTATGGAAGAATATAATAGAATATGGAAGTTAACTAGAGAATGAATTAATATTGAAACTGATTTATGTATTCAAAATAGTAGTCACTGGCTTTACGTTTATTCCCTCTTTTTGTACCTTTTTACTTTTGTGTTCATTTCACACCTGACTACCTTCTGCTCACTCTTGCGTTGATATTTGTGTACATGTTTGTATATCGTCCATTTTGCCTCTGAGAAAGAACCTGCTTGGTTCGAAATGTAACTTTGTAAGGCCAATAACTACTGTTTTGGAAGAATAAAGTTGACATCATTGAGGTTATTTAAAGATGTATCGTCTATGTTTTATCCGCACTTTATTAATTAGAACATTGATAATTTCTATTTAGAAAAAATACTGTTAAATAATGTTTCACAAGCTAGTTGTCAGTAGGTTGGTTTTAACATAGTTTTAACAATTAATACAAATGTTTATACACTCTTAAAACTAAAGTGTTCACTCAACATTTTAAAGAGTTCGGTCAGTGACTCCTCTTTATAAAGTTAAATTCAACTAAAAGAAAGTGTTGAATTAACACGGAGTCAAGTTAAGTCTAACTTTATCAATGTTAATTCAACACTTTTAAAGTTAAATCCAACTTTATAAAGAGTAGTCACTGACCGAACTCTTTAAAATGTTGATTCAACACTTTAGTTTTAATTTTAAGAGTGTAGTTTGATGAAATTCTTGCGTTGGGTGATAAACAAATAATTTAGTTTCCTCCTACACCGACGTGTGTATAGCACTGTATACTCGGTGCTTTCCAAGTGTCTGTAAACAAAAACTACATAGGCGACTCTGGCGGGATTCGAACTCATGACCTCCTGCTTACTAGTGCAGACGTCTTAACCTCTCGACCACCGAGCTTACCCGACAACGATTGGCTGGCTAGAATCCTATATAGCAGCGGGTGCCGCGATATAGTTTGATGAAATTCTTGCGTCGGGTGATAAACATTTGATTTAACTTTGCCCTACACCGACGTGTGCAAAGCACTGTATATCACTCTATTATGGTGTTCTATAATGGACACCTACGCGGCGCCTTTTTTTTCTACGCGGCGACTTTTTGTTTTTGGGCGGCGACTTTTTGTTGACTTTTTTTTTTACGCGGCGACTTTTTGTTTTTGGACGGCGACTTTTTTTTTTACGCGGCGACTTTTTTTTTTTGGGCGGCGACTTTAAAAAAAACAAAAAGTCGCCGCCCAAAAACAAAAAGTCGCCGTCCCCCCAAAAAAGGCGCCGCGTAAAAAAAAAAGTCGCCGTCCAAAAAAAAAAGTCGCCGCGTAAACAAAAAAGTCGCCGCCCAAAAAAAAAAAGTCGCCGCGTAAAAAAAAAAGTCGCCGTCCCCCAAAAAAAGTCGCCGTCTAAAAAAAAAAAGTCGCCGCGTAAAAAAAAAGTCGCCGTCCAAAAATAAAAGTCGCCGCGTAAAAAAAAAAGTTGCCGTCCCAAAAAAAAAAGTCGCCGTCCCCCCAAAAAAAGTCGCCGCGTAGAAAAAAAAGGCGCCGCGTATGTGTCCATTATAGAACACCATACTCTATACAAATGTTCCAAAATGAACTAATGACCAGACCCACCATAAATTCATTTAAATACATTATGTACAATTAGGCCTAAACCATGCATGTTTCCCACAATTATTTTGAGAAATGTGTAATTTCACAGCATTTTTTAAATTTTATATACCGGTCCTTCCTCAAGTAAAACAGCAATATTCCGATGAAAAAATTCCCCCATGAATTGCTGTTATTGATATGATATATCAAACCGCACATCTGAGTAATCCTCAAACAGCCACTTCACATAGTTTAGCATGATTGGTGGGCGTGATCTCTTCAATGCTTATGGGTCCTGCTGTCATGCCTGCTTCAGAGTGGTCTTAAACCCGGTAATAAGATTAATTTAATAATTTGAAGCTTTCCTTTTTGAGAGTATTACCTAGGAATGTTTGCGGTAGCATCAGGTAATATCCAATGAGTTGTCAATGAATAATAATAAGGGGGGGGGGGTAAAATGACATGAGCACGACAAGTATCTACAGACAGACTCAGGGTACATGGGGGGGGGGGAAAGGTTGTGGTGAAGTGTGAAGCCAAAACGGCGTTGGTTTTGGAGTCCGCCCAAGAGACCAGGAAGCTTTATATATAGGGTTTTTATAGGCGGCTCTTTGATGCAATCTAGCGGGTGGGGGGTTAAAATGACATGAGCACGATACTATCCACAAACAGACTCAGGGTACATGGGGGGGGGGGGCGGGGTTGTGGTGAAGTCAAGCGAGGGCGCATTGTGAAGCCAATGTAGTTCTGGAGCCCGCCCAAGAAATCAGCAAGCTTTATATAGGGTTTTTATAGGCGGCTCTTTGATGCAATATACATGTAGGGCACGTTAACCTTTTAACTTGACTGAAATATTACAAATTGGAAAATAATTGTTCGGGGATGTAAAAATGTATCGAAGCTACAGCTACAGAATTAGAAACGTATTTTATTATACGTACATGTACATGGGAGCCACCACTACTATCGAAAATTGAATACAAAAGAGGGCGCTATTTAATGTTTACAGAATTCTAGTGCCAGCTGTGTTACACTGTCGCTGCCTCCGGATCCGCTTAACTTGTGTCCGGATGTATGGTTGGTGTGTCAACGTTATCGATCATGTCTGCAAAACACTGCTCAGTGCCACTTTGTGTCTCAAATAGGAAGCGATCACCTCCTGACATAAGCTTTCACATGTTCCCTAAAGATAAGGATCTGCGAACGGAATGGATCCACAAAATAAGGAGACACGAGGGTTCAATTTTTAAGGTGGGTACGGTCATGGTATACGCAGGGGCGGATCCAGGGGGGGGGCACTTCACCAAAAAACGGGGCACAAAACAGAATGGTGGTACATATGCATGCATGGCAGGACAATAAAAAGAAGGGCACATTATCCCGGTTCCTCTCCCCTGGATCTCTTAGTCTCAGGGTCAGGGATTGGTCTTGAGTCTTGTCTGCTTGTTTGTTGTACTTGTAGGCCTAATATCGTAATAATAATAATGTGGACTTATATAGCGCCATATCCACTTATATCCACCAAACTGGTGCTCAAGGCGCATTATATTATTACCCCTGCTCATCAGGCTCATAAATCATTCCTGAAACCATCTCGGCTCCCTGGGGAGTATACAGCTCAATTGCTGCCATTTCAGCGCATATGGGCTAGTCAAATTTACACAACAACCAACTCTGCCCTCACAGGTATCCGTTAACCCCTGGGTGGACAGAAGCAATTGTGGTAAAGTGTCTTGCTCAAGGACACAAGTACCCCGGTCGCGGTTGGGATTTGAACCCACATTCTGACGACACAGCCATCAAAACACAAATCCGATGCACTAAACCGCTCGACCATGGCACTTCATATGATGATGTATTTTAGTAAATAACATGAATGATAGGTCTAACCATGGAGGTATAAAATAGACCTCCATGGTCTAACCAGGGGTAGAATGTCGTATCTGACCGCCACTTTTCTCATTCAATATAACCAATAATGTACATGTAATCTTACTACCCAGTAAAGTGGAGAACATATGGATGATGATGGCATGTACTTCAAATTATTCCAGGATATTTATTTTATGAAAAATCAGGCATTTTTGGTATACGATGACTTCCTCAGTCATGTCAGTCTGATCTTGTCAACTCACCCATTAGTGACCAACACGGTCATTCTACATGTACATGCACAGTGGCAACTATAATAGGATTCTTCTATTTTCTGAAGGGGAGGAGAAAAGAATGTCGTATCCAACCACCGCTTATTAAGGGGTTTTTGGGATTTTTTTTGCAACCACTAATAACCAGTTAAAAAATTATTCTGTCGATTTTTAGGGTCCTTATATTTTCTGAAGGGGAGGATTTTTTGAGAAGGGAAATAAAGTCCGAAACCATCATAAAAGTGGATTTTAAAGATAGTTTTCATTTTCTGTACCCCCAAAAATCGATAGAATAATTTTTTAACTGGTTAGTGGTTGCAAAAAAAATCTCAAAAACCCCTTAATAAGCGGTGGTTGGATACGAATTTTTTTTCTCCTCCCATTCAGAAAATAGAAGAATCCTATTATAGTTGCCACTGCGCATGTCCGATGACCGTGAGTTGACAAGATCAGACTGACATGACTGAGGAAGTCATCGTATACCAAAAATGCCTGATTTTTCATTAAACAAATATTCTGGAATATTTGAAGTAGATGTCCATCATCTACATGTATATGTTCTCCACCTTACTGGGTAGGTAAGATTACATTATTAGTTGTAATGAACGAGAAAAAGTGGTGGTTGGATTAGGACATTCTTCCCGGTTTTACCAGAAGTCTGTTACCTACATGTACATATAGTGTGGCAGCCTGCTGTAATCAATACCACCCATTGGACTACAAATGCGTGTACGCACAACAAGCATTGAAATGAGTTTGGCTACCCTACCCGGCCAACCCTAGGGCATCATGGGATTAGCCGCTTGACGCGGGAAGCTAGTTCCTAGAATTAGACGCAATCTTACACTAGATGCGGGCGAACCATCAGCTATGCAGCAAACGTGATAAACGCTTAGGTGTGCGCGCGAGATACAGTTCTCTCACACGCCGGTTAAGTCTCCCAGACCGCACTACTTCTTTTTGAGACCTTGCGCATCAGCCTGTGGAACAATAGGTCACGAATGGGCCAAATCCATTGTTCTTGGAGTTCCGAGCCGTGGACTAGGTTAGTACACAAGTGGAAGCATGAACATGTAGGTAATAGACTTCTGGCAGTACACACTGTGCGCCCGTGAGCATAAAACAGTTTATTTAAAACAAATATATCATGGTGATAAAAAAGAGTAGGACGGGCACACCTGTTTAAAAGCTGTAAAATGACACTAACACTTCTCTGCTCCCCTCTTTCTTTTTTACAGGTGATGTGTGCTACCGGCTTTGTTTGCTCTAAACACTTCAAGAAAGAGGATTTTGCGTGGAATGCTGGTGCATCAAGGAAGAGACTCAAACGAGGTATTGTCCCATCCAGGTTTCCGTGGAGTGTAGACGGCGATTCTACCAGTGAAAAGAAACACCCGGCCGAAATAAAGATGCCTGTAAAGATATCCTGTTCAGCTCAGAGAGCTCCGATGGTAGATGAAAGATTCAGGTACGTGTCCATGGACAGGTTGTCCCCAAAAAATGTGAACTATACTGAACAAAATTATAAACGCCCCATGTGGCACTTTGAAACTTTTATTAGCCTTAGAGGTTGCAAAATCATACAAAATTCATTTTGTTGTTCAATATGCTACAGATTACTGTCCGTTAGAACACGATAGTGGCGTCTGGCAATCATGGACATGCATGTGGACACGGTGGGGGTCAGGTTGAAACATGGGGCGTTTATATTTTTGCTCAGTGTATTTTGTTGTTGTAGTAGCATTACTTGGGTAAAATGTGACCATACTTAAAGGGACAATACCGTCACGATCAACAGGGCATGGAATCGGAGTGCTAGTTTTAGATTAACTCAGTGACTGAAAATAATACCCAACATGATAAGGTCATATTACCGTTGCTGATGCATAAATTAGCGAGTAATTTTCAGTCACTGTGTTCATCTTAAACTAGGACACCGATTCCATGTCCTGATGAAAGTCTACTCTGATCGTGACAATATTGTTTCTTTAACCCTCTTTACTATAGCTGCACTTTAGTGGGTAGCTATAGAGGTCAAAATCAGTCAACTGACTGTTTTGACTGTTGACCCAAGTGTGCACACAGGGGCATTTTTGACTGGTTTTTACTGTCATTTTGACCACCCTGAACAATACCAGACAATGCTTTTACCAGTCAAAAACGGTCGACTCATTTTGACCTGTAAGTGTACTTACTACACGTAAGGTTTGACAGTGTTTGACTTTTTAAGTGCCGTAGATATACCTTGGCAAGTGTATCAACATTTTGACTGATCAAGATAAAAAAACAGCCTGCATTCAGACTGTTTGTATAAATTCCCGTGTGAAATTTCTGTCTTCAAATGACAGAAATTCATTTTGGAATATAATTTTACTTAAATGATAAGCACCTGAGACATAAATATTTACACCAATACTGTACATGGGCTTTAAAAAGCGTATGATCACATTGTCTTAATTATCAGCATATTGGAACTTCTTTTTTTTCCATTACAGCACTACTACCAATGATAAAACAAGTCTGAACAATGCTAGTAATAACAACGGGAGTAGTCAACTACTGATCCTGAAGGAGAGAGTCTTAAAACTCCATACAAAGCTTAAGAGGACTGAACTGGATTTATCAAGAAAGAACACCGAGTGTGAGCTCCTAAAACAACAGTTGTCTGTCGACCGGTTTGGACTGAACAGGTTCTGTGGAAGCGATTCACTCGTAGAATTTTACACGGGATTCCCCACTTACGGTCAGTTTTTCGCCTTTTTCGATTGTGTCAAGCCATGCGCGGAGAGCATTACATCGGCTTATTTTGCATTATCAGACAGTGTCCATGTTTCAGAAAAGTTGAGCAATTTACCATTATTTGATGAACTGTTTTTATTCATGTGTCGTCTACGGGCTGGACTCAATGAGGAAGATCTTGCAGACCGGTTCAGTATGCAAGTATCATCAGTAAATGGTATTATAGTAACATGGTGTAATTTGTTGTATTTGGTTCTTGTCGCTGTGCCCACGTGGCCGAGACATGAACTTGTAACTAGCTCCGTGCTGCCATCTTTCAAAGAACTTTACCCAAAGACAAGAGTGATTCTTGACTGGACAGAGGTGAGAGTGCAAACCCCAGAACCATTGAGTCAAGGAAGTCGACTCAACTCCAAGAATCATGATACATTCAAAGGCTTGGTGGGACTCGCTCCAAATGGTGCTGTCACTTTTGTTTCACAGCTGTATCCTGGATCGATATCGGACGCAGAGGTTATCAAAGAGAGTGGCTTCCTTGAGCTACTAGAGCAAGGTGATGATGTCATGGCTGTTGCAGACTTCACAATATCCGAGTTGGTAGGAGCCAAACATGCTACACTCACTACCCCACCATTCTTCAGAAACTCTAGAAATGGACAGCGTACAGCAAAAGACGTTTATACAAATACACAAGAGAATGCGCAGATTGCTTGTGTCAGAACCCAGGTCGAGGCAGCTATTGGGAGAGTTAAGGAACATCATTTATTTGACGGTGTAATTCCACAATACCTGTCTGGATACATGAATCATCTGTGGACAGTTAGTTGCTTGTTATGCAATTTCAGGGAGCCTTTATCTTTTACGAACATGAATAGAGAATAAGAGGGAATAAGACGAAGAGGGAATAAGACGAACAGAAAATGACGAGGGGGGAGGGGGTCATTGACTGAGGTCAAGACATTTCAAATAATGACTTGACCTCATCTAGTGTAGGTTATATACTTCTGGTAATATGTACACGTATGCACAGTAAGTTGCTCATTGACATAACTTGAATAAAAATTGAATACACAACGAAAAAAACAAACATGCGTAGACATAATTATTTCATCTTTCCTTACTCTGCATTTATTGTCTCCATCTGTAAACGTAATGTTAAAAATTTTGTTTCAAGACTACATGCTTTTACTTTAGGGTTGGTACGTGATTGCTTAAATACAATGCATCTATTTTTCTATCAATAATTACTGAACACAATGCAATTCAAGCTGGTAATTATTATACCATACCTGTGTACATTTTATACAATAAACAAACAGTATTTTCTTACCAAATTAATCATCATTCCTGCAGAAACATCAAACAGTCCTTGTCAGTAAAACTAACAGTATAATGCAATAGATGAATATAATTGATAAAGCAAGATTTAATTTCATCCGTACAAAACAATCATAAAAAAATCTAATTCTTTGAAAATAAATGTAGCCCAAAAACAATAAAATACATTTACACACCCATTACTGTTAAAATGTTTCAACCATTAAACCGCCATTGAATATTTACTTTGATCATGGAGGCTTTGATTTAGTTACTTTTGTACAATGTGATAAATTATGATAAGTTCAATAAGTGATAAGAGTCACATACCCACAGACTTAATCATCAGTCCTTAATTAAATTCTACCTTGATGTGAGCTATTTATAAATACCTAAAGTATCCTCATTTATGGTACCCCTATTTGTGGGATAAAGTACCAAATGCATTGGAAGAGAACCTTCATTTGTGAGTATCCTGTTTATGAGTTCCCAGTTCATTAGATCAGAACACGAAGTGGGAAAATATCTGCCATTTATGGCTAGAGTATAGTGACCATATCATAGATACACGTAGTATGGCTGAAGTACCTCCATTTATGTATAGAATTAGTACCTGTATGGGTGAATGCAATGTACCAAGTAGATGGGGCACCCCATTATGGGTACCCTATTGGGTAGAGTAACCTCATTTGGTGAGAGAACATAATTTCTTTGTGGGTACCCCCAGTGTGGGTAGAGTACCCACTGTACTGTATGGCCACTGGGCAGAGGATCCCAATTATTCATAGGGTACATACACTGTACCACGTACCCCTTGTGTGGGTAGAGAACCCCCATTTATGTGTAGAATATCCTGTACATGGTAGAGTATCCCACTTCTAGGTGGAGTACCTCTATGGGTAGAGTAAACCCTGTATGGGTACACAGTCCCCCCAGTTTTGGTCCTGTAACTCTCCTTGCAGTCATTCTGAATCCACCATCGTCTTTCAATTTCAACACCTTGTTACATAAAATGTGTACATAATACAATAGATTTATGCTTACAAGCTAACCACTGGCCAAACTTAGAAAAAAACATTTGAAACAAAACAAACAGAAAAAACAAACAATCCTTTGGCTTTATCTATTTATTAAACTGATGTTGTAATAAATCACCTTAGGGGATGCGTAACATATGTGATCTTGCAATGCCCATATAATTAAACCCAACAATTAAAAAAATAACACAAACCAAGCATTCCACTGTCTACACCAATCGATTGACTCACTGCCAGTCATAGATCCAAACAGAAGTATTACTAAAATGTGCGTGTGCCAGTCTTATATGAACCTAGACAACAAACCAAGCATTCCACTGTCTACACCAATCGATTGACTCACTGCCAGTCATAGATCCAAACAGAAGTATTACTAAAATGTGCGTGTGCCAGTCTTATATGAACCTAGACAACAGTCTCCATAAACAAGATATGAAAAAAAACCCAGTACATTCTAGGTGATCATAAAAGATAACTTTACACATGCATTTCAAGAGAAGGTACACTGGTACATGTAATTACCATATTATTAAATTATACCTGATAAAGGGACAATATCGTCACAATCAACAGGGCATGGAATTGGAGCGCTAATTCTAGATTAACTCAGTGACCCCACATGATAAGGTCATATTACCATTGCTGCTGCTTAAATGAGTCAGTCATTTTCAGTCACTGTGTTCATCTTAAACTAGGACACTGATTCCATGCCCTGTTGGAGCGCTAATTCTAGATTAACTCAGTGACCCCACATGATAAGGTCATATTACCATTGCTGCTGCTTAAATGAGTCAGTCATTTTCAGTCACTGTGTTCATCTTAAACTAGGACACTGATTCCATGCCCTGTTGGAGCGCTAATTCTAGATTAACTCAGTGACCCCACATGATAAGGTCATATTACCATTGCTGCTGCTTAAATGAGTCAGTCATTTTCAGTCACTGTGTTCATCTTAAACTAGGACACTGATTCCATGCCCTGTTGGAGCGCTAATTCTAGATTAACTCAGTGACCCCACATGATAAGGTCATATTACCATTGCTGCTGCTTAAATAAGCCAGTCATTTTCAGTCACTGTGTTCATCTTAAACTAGGACACCGATTCCATGCCCTGTTGAAAGTCTACTCTGATCGTGACGATCAATCATCCTGAGAAATCATTCCGTCTGATACAGAACAAATAAATTGATTTGTCGAACTTACAAAAAATTGCTGGCCGACGACAGTTTTTCTTCATTTTCTCAAAAACGTGAGCACCAACTGAGATGAAAACTTTTACAGGTTAGCTTTATACTATATTTCTTAAAAATATGAGAGTTGAAATGATCTTATGTTTCCAAATGTTGTACCTTCCCTTTAACCCTAATCCCCTAGGTATTCCGGCTAGGAACCTTCCTGAATCCTCCTGAATCCTCCAAAATCCTCCAGTGCACTTTTGGAAACATGCCCTTATCTTCAAAATGCACCATGCATTTTCGTTGATCTTTCATAATGAGCAGTTATGGCCTGTACTTCTTGCCAGGTAGTAATTTTGTCCCATTTGAAGATGTGAAAGTACCAATTTCCAACAGTGCTGAATTTTTCCAAAAAAGTGACCCTTGGAGGATTTTGGAGGATATGGTGTGGTTAGGGTTAATGCGTACTGTGATTTTAACATGGTGATATCTGGTGTGTGTTGTGCGATTCTGCTTTAGTACAGTCGCATCTTGGTCATGCATGTTTAGTTTTGGAACTAGCTTGGCTAGCATTGTCAATTGCTTATCCCATGACTTGGGGCAGGGTAGCCAAACTCATTACCATGCTCATTATGCATGCATCTGGAGTACAATGGATGCCATGGACTGGGTTATTATAGGTTAAACACTGTGTGTAACAGACTTCTGATTCCATGTATAGCTTTTGACACTGTGATTGTGTAGTTATACTCGACCACAGTCAAGATCAGTCACGTCTTTTCAATATTTATACTCTAAATTACAGCACAGCTGTTTAACCTTATCAAGTTACAAAAGAAACAAAATCAAGTTTTGAATTCATTTTTTTTTACGAACTTGCATAGCAAACTACTTAACATATAAATACACTTAAACAACCTCACACAAGTATGTGGCAATATTTAATTTTACTTTTAAATAAAAATAAATTTTCCTTCTAACATGTAACTCGGCTAATAAATGCATTAATCGCCACAACCTATTTTTTTTTTAAAGCAACCCATTACATGCTAACTCAGTTGAATGAATATTACATTTGAGCTTACACATTATTTTTAATCAATCTGTATACAAGCAACCGTCACAGCCACATTTATTTACAAGACAGAACGCTTTTTTTTCAGATCAAGTTACATGTACTTTAAATTGGAAGATTTCTTCAGAAACGGTAAAATATTAAAACTATATTAGCACCTTAATCTAAACTGGGATCTGATTCCAACTTAACATGAAACCAACATCACCAAGAGTAGATTAATTACACGACTGTACGTTGTACATCACTTTTACTATGCCAAATGTCCACCATGTTCTAAAAGGCCATTTTTTATTTTATTTTTTTAAAAGGAGATCCAAGAGGTTAACAAAATTCGCTGGAGACCCAATGTTTTTGAGAGGAACAAAACCCTAAATTTCACTGTTGTATGCTGGTATATAAAGGTAATGAACAGCATTGGTAATATTGGCACGACTGCTCGTACGAGTATGCTTACTGTCTTTGAATGCTAGTACAAGCATGCTTACTGTCTTCGAATCAAGATATACATTAATTATAAGGTAAGGTATATCATTGGTAATGTTAGCAAAACTGCTTGTACAAGTATGCTTACTGTCTTTGAATCAAGATATACATTAATTATAAGGTAAAGTTCATCATTGGTAATGTTAGCAAAAATGCTTGTACAAGTATGCTTACTGTCTTTGAATCAAGATATACATTAATTATAAGGTAAAGTTCATCATTGGTAATGTTAGCAAAAATGCTTGTACAAGTATGCTTACTGTCTTTGAATCAAGATATACATTAATTATAAGGTAAGGTATATCATTGGTAATGTTAGCAAAAATGCTTGTACAAGTATGCTTACTGTCCTTGAATCAAGATATACATTCAACAAACAACCTGAGCTGGGAGGTTACTCTGCGAGAGCTAGACCCTAAATAATCATGTGATCTATAGAAACAGTATGTTAAATCTGGGAAAATTTCAAATTGAACATGCACTTGCCACTGATTTGAGTCAGTGTACCAGACATTATTCAAATGAAAACACTCAAAAGGCTTATTGTAAGATACACAACCAAATCTATCCTAATCCATTTTGATTGACTGGGTTAAACATTTATCCCAATAATTGTTTTTTTTTCACACAAGCTGTAAAGGCACATGTAAAGCAATGTTGTATCTTCTAGTTTACATAATGATAAGGTTTAATCATTAAGTGTGCTGCTTATTGGATCATTATGTATTCTTATATCATAAGCAGCACTACTGTACACACGTGTATTTTGGCAATATGCGACAATTCATGTCGATAAGTAAACTCAAACACATACCAATTACAGAGATGCCAACATTACAAATTGAAAAAGAGTAATTCGCCACGTTGAATCCGCCTCGGACACGAAAATACCCAAATTACCCCCTTTTCAAACCTCACACTCGAGGCTTTACATTTTTATAAATCGTAAAAATTGATACAAGGATCGTACAATCGTAATTGGACTCAATTAAAAAATTACGCCAGGCCAGGACCTTAACTTGTTTTTGAACAGTGACCAGTTAGGCAGATAACCAGTCCAATAATTTTTGCCAGGCAAAAAAACTTTTGTTTCTGGTTTTTTTGTACATCACCTAGATCTAGTTGCTAGGGATTTAAGGACCATGTATTGTTATCATGAAATTCGGTCTGAAAGTCTGAAGTATTTGGCTAGCCACCAGTACTGTACTCTCAGATATTACCCATCACTCTACCTGCCTGACAACAAATTAATCTGGCCATGGTAGATGGGCTGGTGTTAAGGTCAATGCCCTTGATTATCACACTTTCTGTAGCCATGTTTACAGTGCAGTATTCAACTACAACTGCTGCTAGGCTATATACCACTACTATTTCATGTTTCAATTTATGACACAATCTATGACAATTAAATTAAACATATTTATCTGACTGAATTCTCAGTTAAATCTACAGGTTTTTTACTTTTATGAAAAATTTGAAAAAGATTTTAATGAATAAATATGTACTACATGTATGTACATCTGATGACGCAAAATGTCTGTGCCTCAATATTTTGTACTGTGTATCACACACACATATCAAATATGGACTTCAAGATGTTTTAGTAATTTTTATATTTATCTTTCTGGTAATGAAATTAAGAAACCTGTGAAGAGAAGACAGTGAAGAGATGTTCAATCTTAGATGTTGGAGGAAACCTCCTCCCCCCCCCCGACAAATCTTGTAGCTTTGTATGGTGAAGAGGATAAGTAAGACTAATTGCGGTGACACCATGTGAAATTCTCAATTGAGTAGTAATTAGTTCTGAAAAGAACTGGAGGTTACAACTCGACATTTCGATCAGTATGCTCTGATCGTCCTCAGAAGAATATTATATGGAAAATCCCTTGAATGGGGGGGGGGGGGGAGGGGGGTTGTATTAGGACTAAAACCCTAATCCATATGTTGGCTAGGGCTCCAGTGAGGGTTTTTAACCTGGGTACTCAGAGGAGAAAGGCAAGGGAAGTATCGCTATGCCAACCAGATCTACAGACCATGATAAGCAGATTCACATTATGGATTTCAACATGGACGGTTTTCATTTAAAAAAAAAATTTCTCTGCAATTTAACAGGTTCATTATCAATGTTTTGTATTCTGCAACATATACTTTGTCTTTCCTAACAGGAAAAGTTCAACATTGGTAATCACCGAATTATTAAATTAACAAATTATTACACCTTACTTGCTGTAAAGATCAATCATATTGAGAAATATGTGTTTTCATCTTGGAGAAAAAAAAAATTGTTAAGTTGAATTAACGAATAGTTCACGTCCAGCAACTTTTTGTAAAGCATACAAACATAACAAAAAACCTGTAACTGTTGTTTTCTCAAAATCAAAAGCATCTATCGTGATAAAAGTTCCACGGGTTACTTTTATGATAATATACATTTATTGAAAACTAGGATGAGATGAACATATAATAAAAAACACAAATAACAAATGATGTACCTTCTCTTTAAATGTCCAGCCATAATGTTTGAAATTCAACTTTGTATTTTAAAAAAGAAAAATTCCCTCAAATAAAAGTTGACAGAGCACCAAAGAATAGATCACTGATATGTGAGTGTTGTGTGCAAATATGTTAGTAAAGTTATGTGCAGGGGACAAATTAAGGCTAAATTCACACTCACAGAGTCCGTCACCTGTCCCAATTGGGAGATACTTTTATCCTGATTGAAACCCTACTCTCCCAATGAGGATACCAATATAGGCCCCAATCGGGGACAAGGACACCCTCTGCCTAAATTACGTTATCCTCCAACTAAGTATTAATTTAGGAAGATATTTAAAATCATATTCAAATCACGCCACAGTAATTATTTATCAATTTAATATTTATAAACCCAACATGAATATACTTTGTACCATCCAATCTCATACAAAAATTGGAGACAAGATGCGCATTTTGTATGCAGCTTCCATTTTGATTCCTCAAGCTCTATCAATCTATACTGAAGCATTTCAATCATTATATACTGACAAACATGACTGGGTTTGTTTTCACCCAACTGACTGAGTACTCATGAGTGATCGTTCATTGTGACATCTGATTCACCTACTCAGTCATTTGCCGTGTAATCCCAGGACTATAACTGCCTAAACATTACAGTGTGTAGCAAAAAGGATTTATAGAAAGACATGCTAGCAAACTCACAGGCAATATTCATGCATATCCTGTTATTATTAAGCTAACAGTACAGGCCACGTTAAAATATAATAGCATCAACCACAATAAAATAAGTGTTTATATTTCATACTACTATACAACAAGTCCTTTAAAACGATACGATTAACGACACCCGAAACAGAGTACAGGACAAAAAACAAGAACATCTTTAAGCTAACTTCTCCTAGATACATCATGGAAACAATTCTTATATATTTAAATCAGACTCATATATCATACATATATATGTATCAGTATTTGTTATAAATTATGTAAAAGACAAATATGCAAATGACTATTATGCAAATCACTTGAATGCTGTATAATAACTCCTAAAACAATGCTCCAATTCATCAATTGTGTGTATTGGCTATGCACTGTAGCATTCTACAATGCAAATTTTGTTCTTGTTAATTGCCATTGGGGCTGGCATCACATTTGTACTACCATTAAAATTCTACCTTTTGCATATAAGTGCCTGCAAACCATGTGATGTTCCATCTGGGAAGAATTTCACTCCAAAAAAATTGTGACTTTGCTTTGGCATATCATAACATATGAAGTGGCCTTAAGTCTGTCTACGACATTAACATTTATCATAAAAAAACCATCCAACAATATTTTGTAAAGGTGAAATTTTCCCCAAAATGTTTATTGATAGATGTTTAAATAAAGATTTCCCTGTGGATGTTTGTATACAATTGTTTCATTTAGATGGTACAATGAAACTGCAAACGTTTGTCCTGACCAGTGCATCGCCAATGTGTCGCACTGTCAACAACAACAAAAATCACGCACTTGGATACAATGAAATGAAGTCTATAGCGAATATAGATGGCATAGCTCACAATCACCATCTACGACTAATGGTGGCATGTGACAAAAATCACACGCAAAAAACAGGCTGCACTATTGAACTTCTTCCAACAAGTCGCATCTTGCAAAAACTTTGATAATTCATTTACATGATATGCTTGTCGTATGCAAATCGTGAACATTAATTGTGTAAATGGCGTTTCAGATGTCTGTTCAACCAACTCTGAATGAACACACATAAGAAACATACAATGCCTCAGACCAGAGGAAATTACTTTAATTTAGACGAGTCTGGTTTCTACTGGTTACTAATGTAAAGCATTCTAATTTGTATCATTTTATTGCCGAAGTAAGAAAATTTTGAAAGACAATACTATGTTTTAGTAAATAGTTCCTGCTGAAGGATTTACTGTCAATCCGAAGACACATTACGCAATTATCTGCACATTCTGCAGTTAGGCCCCCCCCACCCCCCGCCCCCAAAAAAGGTCTCCAGTTTCTGACTCTGCGTGCATCGTCTCAGACCCGCACATCAGCATTTTTAGTTTTCTTTCTTTTTGCTATGAAACGATTTCCAATTGCAGCCAAAATTGCTGGATCGATTGGAATCCTGCCGAATACTTTGTGTATGGGAAACTTGGTCCGGTTCCAAAACCACGTATACATGTTAACATGTAGCACTTAAAAAAACAAAAAAAAGATAACCAAAAAAAGAAATGGTATCACCGCACCAATTGTGAAGCTGACCTATGACCTGAAACCGGTGACCTTTTTTTGCCCTCATGTGTACTTTTAAGGCTTTTATACATTTAATTTTGTTCCAAGGAATATGTATGTACAACTTTGTCAATATCTTAAATTCCTGTGGCTTAATTAGCATTTAGCTGAATGTTATCATACCAGACTACTGCTACTCTCGTCAGGGTTAACTAACTTTAGATTTTATCAACAAAACATGCATATAAACAAATAAATGAAAAGTTATTAAAAACCTGGTTTGATTTTTTTTCCTTTTGAATACAGTATGTTAGTGAAACCCTGTCTGACTACCTTTCATTAAAAAAACAAAACAAACACAATTTACTCCATGCATGATCTCTTGAGGGCGCCCTATGTCAAAGTAGAAACTGTCATATCGCTGGTAATCATGTGCTACTGACTCCATTTACATTCACGTATTGATGGTTACCAGGGAAGAGTTGTCATTGAATATAAAGTACTTCAAGCGAATCGGGCTGGGCTTCACATACAATGCCTTACCTATCCTATTTTCACCAATAGAGGGCTATGATGTGCACGGAGCAGAATCGTTTGATAACCTTTGACATCATAAGATCACAGGCATTTTATCGATTGGTGAAATTACCTGATGTACGTGCAAAGTCTGTCAACATGAGAAGTTCCTGGCGTTGATTTTTTTCATCAAATCGTTGACACACTAAACTGATTCTTTATAGACCTTATGCACTAACGTTTATCCCAATGACATATAGGACAATCACAAATTATTCATGTACGTACGCATTGGGCTTACATGAACAAATTAGTAACCTTTTGTCGTCTGAGCGAAGGATGCCCTATTGTTTTCTATGGGTGTGTGACATCATTACCAATAAGGTGTATAGATAGTTCCCAAAAGACGCCATCTTTACGGGCAACTTGGATTTGAGCTGTATCAAGCGTTCTTATTTGTCCACGCAGTAAAGTGCTCCACCGACCAATGATGAAGGTCATTTTTTTTAAGCACCTTTTTTTCAGGGCTTACGTGTAACGCGTAGTTGTGCATTGATAATTGATTAGTCAGTGCCTGTAAAGATGGCCAATTTTGCATGGTGTGACGTTTAGTGGGAACCATCTATTCTAAGCGATGTTTGTTTTATACAGAAACCATTCACAGGATTACATGTTATACGCGACGTAGATTGGATCCAACTGGTCGGCGAGGAAGCCGTCCCTCAGATGCATTCGTTGTTTTTCACCTCTCGAGTTGATCGGTATGACTCCCGGATCCACCATGACCACCACACCGACGATGAGGTAGTGTTCCTCCAGGACTGCGTTTGTTACCAACGGCACCAGGTCCAGTGCCTCCGACTCTTTGCCGTCCAGTTCAACGACGACGACCAGCAAGTTGGTCCATGTGAAAACGGCACTAGATAAGAAAATGAAGGAATTTATTGTTATTGTTTGGTTGATTTTGAAATGCCCAAAGTTGTTTTTTGTAATTGTTGATAGACAGGTCCCTATTTTCCCAATGTATCAATATCTTTGTTAAAGGTAAGGTACAGCGTTGGTAATTAAAAAAATAATCAAATGGTCTAATTTTGATGGAAAACTTTCTTGTACAAACTATACATCGTTTTAGCACACAGTTCCTGCTGAAGGATTTACTGTCAAACCGGACACATTACACAATTATCTGCACATTCTGCAGTAAGGCCACCCCCCCCCCACCAAAAAAAAAAAAGTCTCTGGTTTCTGGCTCCGTACGCATCGCCTCAGACCAGTGCATCAGCATTTTTAGTTTTCTTTTTTTTTGCTATGAAACGATTTCCAATTGCAGCCAAAATTGCTGCATCAATTGGAATTCTGCCGAATACTTTGTGTATGGGAAATATGGTCTGGTTCCAACCTTGCGTATGCATGTTAACAGATATCACTAAAAAAAAAAAGCCAAAAAAAAAAAAAAAAAAGCATGTCAACGCACCAATTTTGAAGCACACCATGACCAGAAACCAGACTTTTTTTGGCTTAATGTGTATTGTAAGGCTTTTACATTTCAATTTTGAAATGCGTTTAATTCTGAAATGCGTTCAATTCTGAAATGCGTTCAATTCTGAAATGCGTTCAATTCTGAAATGAGTCCAATTTTGAAATGCGTTCAATTTTCAAATGCATCCAATTTTGAAATGAACACTTATAATTCAATTTGATAACACAATGTTTTTTGTTTATGTTTTCTTAAACAAATGCATTAAACAGACGTATATTTACCATTCGCAGACATTCTTGTGACATCTAAGGACTGTGTTCTCAATATCAATCGGGTGATATCTCATTCCACGCATCATCAGCGTTTCATCCAGCGATCCAACCACAAACAATGCATCGTGCCGATCTGTACAAACACAATGTTACATTTATCAGTTATCCCATAATCACTGGTCAACAATTTTTTTAAAGTTGTCTGCTTCGGAGATAAAATGTGCTATTTATTATGGATTTTGATGTGCTGAATTCAAATATGACAATTAAAATTGCTGATTGGCTACTGTTTCCAAGATATTTAAGTTTACATTTTATGTACTATGTATATGGTGTACATAGCAGATTTTTAATTATGAATTGTAAACCTAGGTCTTTTCATGTGTTTATGGTTGTTTCACTTGATATTATGTCACCTGCACTGTTTATGTAACACTTACTATGTATCAGTTCATAGTTCAGTCCTTATTCAGTGTCTACTCTGCTCTTCTTGTCTCTTGTAGTCATTAAACGGTACCATATCTTGAAAACTAGAGCCAATCAACAATTTTAAGCATCATTTCCATTCTCAGTGACCCATAATTAGTCAAGTTTGACTTCATTTGTTTCGGAAGCATTTTGGCTGTAGACCAGTGTAATTAGACATCAACAAATACAAGGCCGAAGGCTTGACCTTTATTTTTTGGCAAAGTAGTTTTCTTTTTTATAGAACCAACCTCCATCAGCCTGAGTCAATTCCGTTCTCTTGATGAACCCAAGGTACCCTGTTCTGGCAAACATTGTATGTGTGTCCCCAGTCAGAAGTCTTGCGTTAAAGTGATCATTCCGCAGACTATCATCACCGTAGATTGTGTAGTAGCCGCATGAGTTGTGAGGGCTGTTCACCCAGACCTGTAAGGACAAGCAATAAAAATCCGAGCATCCAAACTTGACAAAGAATCAAGATATATGCATTCAAACCAACCTGCGTACTTCATATTCTTGTAAACCATCAAATGGCAAAAATGCATTCAGAGTGTTTGTATTCATTCAAATGCGGAATTTCTCTCTTAGGATGACAGAAATTATGTAATAATGTAAAGTGCTTAATTTCCCGCTGTAAGACTTCAATGTTATTATTGTTTTTAATATACTGCATTTAAAGGAAGCTATTACAGTTAAGTGTAATGGTTGAATCTACTCGAAGGATATAGTTGACCTACCTCACCAAGATGTGAGTCAGCACACTGACCCATGGTGTCTGGATGGGCAATGACGACCTTTACTCCGGGTAAGATCTGCAAATACATACACAATATACATATCAGTGGTGTCAATCACGACTTAGACTTTGAGGGCGGGGTCAGGGGTCAGGGGAGAGGGGGAGGGGGCAGATATCTTTGAATTCTAGATGCTTAGCGGTGTGTTCTGAACACATTATGATGACTTCTGCTATGTTTACTGTAAAACAATTTGAGCCAAAAAAAAAAAAGTGGTCCGGGGGTTCATAACAATTTTTTGTTCAATCAACCTTGTTGTAAACCCTGAATTTTGCGCGAGCAAGAACAATGTATCCTCCATTGTCTCACAAACAAAAATAGCTACCGACATTAAATTTACATTTATTTACTGGACCAACATGTAACGTATAAATAAAGATACATACACTCACTTAATTGCTGGTTCAGTAAACGTCAATGTGTTCAAGTAAGACTAATTGCGGTGACACCATGTGAAATTCCCTATTTGTCAGGAGAATGACGATTAGAGCATACTGATCGAAACGTCGAGTTGTAACCTCCAGTTCTTTTCAGAACTAATTACCACTCAATAGAGAATTTCACATTACTCTTACTTATCCTCTTCACCATGCAAAGCTACAAGTTTTACCTGTCAATGTGTTCACTTGGCCAAAGCATTTTTTTTACTGGTCTTTGTTCAAATGTTGACATAGTTAGTGCCACAAAACCAACCTCTATACTCATGATTTATTTATTAGAACACACGTTACTCAAGAATAATAATAATGATAATGATAATGATGATGATGATGATGATGATGATGACGACGACGCCAATAATAATAATAATAATAATAATAATATGGACTTATATGTGGACTTATATAGCGCACGTATCCACCAATCTGGTGCTCAAGGCGCATTATATTATTACCCCTGCTCATCAGGCTCATAAATCATTCCTGAAACCATCTCAGCTCTCTGGGGAGTATACAGCTCAATTGCTGCCATTTTGGCGCATATAGGGCTAATCAAACACAACAACCAACTCTGCCCTCACAGGTACCCATTTACCCCTGGGTGGAGAGAAGCAATTATGGTAAAGTGTCTTGCTCAAGGACACAAGCACCATGGTCGCGGTCGGGATTCGAACCCACATTCTGACGACTCAGCCATCAGAACACAAATCCGATGCACTAAACCGCTCGACCATGGCACTCCATGACTGTGAAGACTTCAATTACCTTGCCAGATTCCATGAGGCAGACACTTTGTGGACTGCCCTTCTCAACGATGGTCACCCTGTCGTTACGTAGCGCCCTCATGTCACAGTAAACCTGCGTTGGGTCTGGACTTGAAGCTCCCTATTGATTGGAGTTGAAACATTACAAAATATTATACTTATCATAATAAAATATATGCACTTGTTTTTCATAAGAATTGTTTTACTTGTTTGAATTGAGGGTCAGTAAGACTTGTGTTTGTGGAAACAGATATAATAACTAAAGGCAAACAATTAATATAAATAAACCAACCAATAACATTATGTTTTAAGGGTTGGTTAATTCCATTTTTAACCCCAAATATTTATTGCCAAAAATACTAGAGTGAGGTATCACTGTCTGATTTGTAAAAAAATGTTTTCTCAAATTCTTGTATTACCCTAGCTTTATACCACAAGCTGCCACATCTACCTATTGTGTGGCTTACTAATCCCTCCTTTGTTCACTTCTGATACTCCTATTGGCTTTTCCAGACTGATGCTTATCTTTAATTGGCTACTATTTTCCCGCTTTTTTGGATCCCGCCCCATGATCCTTTGCTTTCCCTTTTCCCTATAAATGGATGTGTTTTTTATGTTTGTACTTTGTCAAAGTCTCTGATGAAAGTCTGATTTGGATCAAAAGCTAAGGCCACCCCTCCCAATTTAATTTATATATATATATATATATATATACTTGTAGTAAAACTAGTGGAACGCTGGTAGTTGTAACTCCGAGTTTCACGCGTTATGCGATCATCAGACAACTGATAGTCACCACACAGAGAAGCTCTCCATCATAAACGCCGACAAGAGGATACTCCTGAACAAACGACCCGAACTCATATCAAAATGCCGCCATGAAAACAAGTTCTACCTCTGCAACTTCAAAAGCGATGACACGTGACGAGGAACAGTACCGCGTCAACAAACCACAAACCGCCAACAAACAAGCTTACACACAAGGCCCGCAAACAATAGGTAATTACCACGCATCATTGAGCGAATAACCTGTACGTGCGCGTGTAGGCCTATATATAGGAGTAATCACTTGGTGACTATCAGTTGTCTGATGATCGCATAACGCGTGAAACTCGGAGTTACAACTACCAGCATTCCACTAGTTTTACAAGTATAATACGCTCTGTCTATGTGGCATTGAGCACTCTACTTCAAGATAGACCGCTACATTTAAGTATATATATATATATATATATATATATATATATATATATATATATATATATATATGGGAAGCGAGCAAAGAAAATTTGGCTGATGCCGGACTCGATCTCTCGAATACCATACGAGCACTCTACCAACTGAGCTAACCAGCCCCTATGTTGGTGGGCGGTCCACTTATGCCAATTATCTATTGCTCTATGGGGCCAGGTCAGAGGCCAAACCATATCTGCAGAGTAGCCAGGGATCAAGCCCCGGTCAGATGCAAACAACCTGGGTAACGGCAGTAGCGGGGATCACGCAACTTGGGACACAAGCCTTTTACGTGGTTGTACACAATGTAGATTTATAGGGAGAAACTGACCTGAATATTATATAAACGGGTAGCGAGCAAAGAAAAGTTGGCTGATGCCGGACTCGATGCTGGACTCGAACCCGCGACCTCTCGAATACCGTACGAGCACTCTACCAACTGAGCTAACCAGCCCCTATGTTGGTGGGCGGTTCACTTATGCCAATTATCTATTGCTCTATGGGGCCAGGTCAGAGGAGGTGTATAAGTCTCCAACAGTGATACAGTACACAAAATGTGTAACTGTAGCTTGCAAATACTTACATTAGACAAATTTCATTCTTTAATTTAAGAAAGAAAAAAAGAATTAGACATACCTGTAAGCCGATTGCCACATTGACTCGACATCCAAATGATGTACTGACAGCCCGAGCAGAGAGTCCTAAGCTTCTAAACAGCTTAGAGAAGGAGTTAGTCAGTGCAATCCTTGGTCTCTCCTCAGCCACGATGACACAAGTCCGCACTGCAGATAGGTTGATACCTTTAGCCTGTAACAGTCAATTGTCAATAGATTACATAAAACCCTTAGGGAGGGGCTCAGCGCAAACCTCACCCACTTAAATATATTCATTGTGCAGGTTGTTCAGCAACTAACGTCTTCCAAGTCCTGTGGCGACAGGGAAGTGGTGACGGGGACAGGTAAAGGATGTTACTGGCAGTCTTTAGTCACAACCCTGCACATAGGCGGCCTTATACTTACATTAACCCTAATCCCCTAGGTATTCTGGGTAGGAACCTTCCTGATCCTCCAAAATCCTCCAGTGCACTTTTGGAAACATGCCCTTATCTTCAAAATGCGCCATGCGTTTTCGTCGATCTTTTATATACAGCACTTATGGCCTGTACTTCTTGCCAGGTAGTAATTTTGCCCCATTTGAAGAGTTGAAACTACCAGTTTCTGAAAGTGCCGATATTTTTTCCAAAAAAGTGCCCCTTGGAGGATTTTGATGGATTTGGGTTGGTTAGGGTTAACCCTCTCAACATACAGGAAGGGAATGACTAATTTCTCCTTTCTCCACATTTACATTTGTTTTAAATTTGTTTTGCTTGTTAGTTTATTTATCTGTTTTGTTTACTCCCCCTGTCTGACTCATTGCCTTTCACAAATCTCATAATCTGTTCTTCCAGCCAAAAACTCCTGGTACTTCTATTCATATAATTAATCCCCCTTTTGTCCGGTCCCAGGACCAGTGCTGGACTCTGCTTTTTATATCTTTCTCTTTTCTCTTCATTTCACACCTGACTAACTTCCGCCTGCTCTTGAGTTTATATATATATATACATATATGTTGTCTGTATTCTGTCCCATTTTGCCTTTGAGAAAGAACCTGCTAGGTTTGAAACGTAAGGCCAATAACAATTATTTTGCACTTTATACTTATTGATTTGTTTCAACCTCATGGCTACCAAATTCCTTGTCAAGTCATGAAATGAATTAAAACATTGTTGCGTAAAGGCTGGTTCATACCTTATGTGAACATGAAGCGAAAAGTGACATGAAACAGCTGAGATTCGTGCGAATGATACGCATTTCAACTTGCGCGAATCATTCGCCACAAATTTATGACGTAAAATTTTGCTTTGCGTTCATGTCAAGTACGAACCAGCCTTAACAGTGTGCATCCATTTGTAGGCACTTTTTTCCCCAAATGTCTATTTCACCACAAAGTATTCATTCAAGAAAAAGTTTGTTTTCATGAAATTCCCATTCCCATGGAATTACTAAAAATAACGGCCTGTATGTTGATTACAATACAATGCATTTATAGAACACCTTTTCTGTAAGACAAAGTGCTTAGAGGGAAAAACAAAACATGAAAAAACCAGCAATTACAATGTATGATTACTAGAAAACTATTGAGTCTGAACTGCTCTATACAGATGAGGCATTCCGGACAGAGATGGAGAGAGATGGACCAGAAATGCCTTATACCCAGACTTCTCTAAAGTATAAGAGATGGCCAGATTAGCTTGAGAGGAAAGACCTAAATAAACCTATATACATAAATGTAAGGCATTCAATAGCACCATCAGGGGTGTGATTTGACATAAGTAAAAATCCTGACAAATGGGTAGCTGGCCTGGGTCTCCCTTTGGTCTAGAGGACAAAGCCCCCTGAAGCTCCCATGGGTAGCTGGCCTGGGTCTCCCTTTGGTCTAGAGGACAAAGCCCCCTGAAGCTCCCATGGGTAGCTGGCCTGGGTCTCCCTTTGGTCTAGAGGACAAAGCCCCCTGAAGCTCCCATGGGTAGCTGGCCTGGGTCTCCCTTTGGTCTAGCGGACAAAGCCCCCTGAAGCTCCCATGGGTAGCTGGCCTGGGTCTCCCTTTGGTCTAGAGGACAAAGCCCCCTGAAGCTCCCATGGGTAGATGGCCTGGGTCTCCCTTTGGTCTAGAGGACAAAGCCCCCTGAAGCTCCCAGGGGTAGCTGGCCTGGGTCTCCCTTTGGTCTAGAGGACAAAGCCCCCTGAAGCTCCCATGGGTAGCTGGCCTGGGTCTCCCTTTGGTCTAGAGGACAAAGCCCCCTGAAGCTCCCATGGGTAGCTGGCCTGGGTCTCCCTTTGGTCTAGAGGACAAAGCCCCCTGAAGCTCCCATGGGTAGCTGGCCTGGGTCTCCCTTTGGTCTAGAGGACAAAGCCCCTAAACCACCTGGATGTTTAATTTTGGAGGATTTACAGACTCTCCACATCCCCACAAACAAGAAACTACAGGTTTGGACACAGGCTACTTCTTTCTTTCTTTGGTGGCTACTTCTCTTCTTTTGAGGCAAAGGGAGATTTGTAAAAAATCCTGATAAATCACAGGCCTGCTATAGACCTTAATCATGCTGCCGCCATCTTTGTCAGATTCCCTGTATACGCAAGTAGAATTATAATGCTGATTCACAATACAAGAAAAGGGGGCCAGACTACTTATCCCTTCCAGCCTCGGTTTGGTTACATGTATTTGTATGGAAGAAAACCCAAAATGGCTGCATCAACAGTTCAAATGGTATTCTATGAGAATTCTATAAAGGCAACCTGTAGTTTTGCTTACACCATTCAAAGATACAAACAAATAATTTGTTCTTTTTTATTCCTACTCTCTGATGTCATGTTTACAATGACCTATTTGAAGTACAATACCTTGAGGGCTCCTGTAGACTGACCAAGTCCCTTAGTGCACAGCTCAAGCACAGAGTACGAACAGAACGTGTCCCTCACTGGAATAAAGTTACACAAATAACATTTTTTATTCAGATTTTTGTTTCTTTGAAGATATTGCGCCACCCTTTGTGATTTCTCTGGTTGCGCAATCGCCCATCTTTTGAATGCGTAATGTACTTCACGCTTCACCTTCCCACCAATTTGCGACGCTGTATCCGAGTCTACTCTTATTATGGTTACTCTCAACTGGTCTTTAACCCTCCTGCTTTTGGTGCCTTTTTCAGACAAGTTGATGCACCATTTGAAACCATTTGTTTTGTGAAACACACCAAGGTGTAGCGTATCCACCATTCAAAACCATTTGAATGATTTATAAGCCACTGTGTAGTACATTCACCATTTGAAACCATTCGGCTATGGAAACACACCAAGGTGTAGTGTATCCACCATTCAAAAACCATTTGAATAGATTTGAATGGTAGTAAAGCTTGCTACCAACACTTTTCAAATGGTATCACCATGTGTGTACAAAACCAATGGCCATTTTGGTAAGTGGAAATTTTGAATGGTTTCAAATGGTCAAACAGTAAGAGGGTTAAGTAAATTCAATTGGTCTTAAACAGATGCTTAAACATCCTCATGAGATCACAATGTCCAATCACAATGTCGTATCTAACTGGAGGATATGAATATTCATGTATTCCTCTTGACAATATTGTTCTTATCACAGGCAACGAAGTAGGTAATAAATGGGTCACATTAGGTTAAATCTGCATATCTCAAATATAACGAGTGAAAATATTAAATATAATTGAGTTCTTTTGGGTACACCATGTAATGATGTCTTCTTGGAAGAAGTGATGGCTGTGAGAAGAGCTGGTTCGTTTGTTCTCAACGTTTCGACTAGTCTCCTCTAGCCTTCATCTCCTGATGATGGCTAGAGTAGACTAGTCGAAACGTCGAGAACAAACCAACCAGCTCTTCTCACAGCCATCACTTCTTCCAAGAAGAGATCATTATATGGTGACACCCGAATGAACTCAATTATATCTATCGCCACCATGCAAAGCCTCAAATCCCTCAAAGTTAATGAAACCTACTTACCTTTATACTGACTAAGAGCTGACAGCCACAGCGACGGGTTTGTCTCAATCTCAGCAGGCGGGATCAGAATTGACTGATGCCCTGAATACACACTGCAACAAAAATGTACATGTACATGTCTCTGTCAAGATCAACTTTTATAGATATACAAGCAGAGTTACCCACATCATAATCAGATCAAGAGTACCTACTGAGTACCCACAAGACGAACCCCAGCCCACTGTATGGATCCAGACACAGGCATACAACCCTGGATGGATACAGCTCACACAATAGCTTATTAATTAATTTATTTGACATCTTACCTAGTGAGTACCCACAGGACGAACCCTAGCCCACTGTATGGATCCAGACACAAGCATACAACCCTGGATGGATACAGCTCACAAGCCAGCTTCTGTGATCGGCAAACTGCACTCGCTGATGCATGTGACATCTGTACAATCAAACAAAGTTCGTAGTTCAGGGATGTAAGTGGCATTTATAAAAAAAAACCAATCCTACATAAAGACGCTAACAATTTCTGTACATGTCCGCTACAATGCAACCTCAATCCCGCAGTTTGACGCCAACGCGTATGACCCAACTGTTCTCTGACTTTGTAATCGTCATTCGTACGATATATCACAGCTAGTCACACAGGAACATCCGTCTTTTCCAACCACTCGATTGTTCTATTGTCCAGGTTCACTATGCCAGCAGCGCCGTGGGGGGATCCAAGGAGAGGGCACGAGCTGATTAAATGTTGGGAACGTTCCTTAGCGATTTCGCGTAGATGATATCGACAGGCATGAGAATGGAGTTTTGCAAAAAAGAAGGAAAAAATAATCCAGGCTTAGATTAGATTTTGGTATATGAAAACCTTATAGGATGGCTATTTTGGCTATTTTTATCATTGAAATCTCTTGTAATTTGGATTTAAAAAAATAAATATATAAATTAAAAAAAAAAATAATAATAATAATCCCGGGAAAGTTTTGGATTTTGGTAAATGAAATCCTTAAAGGATAGCTATTTTGGGTATTAACTTCATTAACATCTCCTGTAATTTTGGCAAGATTTTGTGTACATTATGACCACTATAATAAAATATAATTTTCAATCCAGCCGGAGCTTCCATATCTGATGGTGACACGACAACATTCACAAAATGTATCGCCAGCTTCGTGAAGTTTACGAAAACAATCACCGATTAGATGTTTGGTCTGGAGAACCAGCAAACAGAACTTTATCGCACCAATTCCATTTCCATTTATTTTTGATAGTTTTGTCGATTTCATTAACATCCACGGCGGAACCACGCTTGACGTAAGTAAGTTTGAGCACCATTTCTATCGTCTGCAAACTCGATCTCATAGAAAGTTCCTGCTCTCGCAGACTGTGTGCAGATAGACTTGACAGTAAGTCGGTTCTACGTCCAGCGCTAGCACTATGGTGCATACATCACGCGCACCCACACACAAAAATACATGTAGGACTGTTAATCACAGTCTACGGAACGTAGAGAATTTGGTTGTGATCAATACTCTTGCGCAGTGCCCGCGTTGTGTAAAGCGAATCGTTGTATAATGTACTTCTTTGTTAAAACAAATTCTCCGTACATGCGTATTCCGGTGGCGTCAACATTCAGAGAGGGAAAACACGGACACATACGTACACATAATACAGTGAGTAGTCAGACACTCTTCCTTTTTATACTGACTGCGGCATCAATCAAATACTAGTAGGTCGCTACATTAAACAACACTTTTCCTGGATACAATTTTCTGCTGTAAACACTAAGTTTATCGGGTGACAAAGTTAAATTTTCACTTACTTTTTTCACATGTTTTCTGAGCTTACCCCTATACAACCTACCCCCCAAATTTTATATCAAATTCACACTGAACTCGGAGACCACATATTTTGAGGTGAAAAATCCGGAGGTCCGGAAAAATCCGGAAGATTCTCATGCCTGTATCGAGTTGTCAACTTTAGCCGGCATGACCCGTTTCCGGCCCACACTACGAGGAAGTAGTTGACGTGAGGACTTTGTAATAGACCATAGGGATGAGGTTGGTTACAATGTTGCAGGCAATTCAATGTAGAAAAATCCAAAAATAAATATACACAACAAAGAACATCATAAGTATTTTTATTGGTGCGTTGTGGCACTCCTTGGTGCACCTGGTTCGCCAAGTCACAGTGCGCATGGCCAAGAGACGTACAACAATAAAACTTTATCAAAGGGTGGCCATCTTGTTTTTCTCCCATGCACATCTATATGATGAAGGTGAGGCTAGAAGGGGAACTAGTCTGGCACAGTTTATTTAATGAGAATCAGCACTGCAATCGTTATTTCGTACACAGGGAATCAGACAAAGATGGCCGCAGCATGATAAAAGGTCTATGGGAACAACAGTATTGCATGATTCCTCATGATGCTCTGCATTGGTCTGGTCATCAACTAACCTTGACACCAGCCAGCATCCCAGTAGTTGATACGCTGAAGTCGAGATAGCACATCATCTCAGCAGTAGGGGCCCTGTACAGGCCAGTCAGTTTCTTCTTGGGGAGGTCGTCTGTGTCTAGGAGGAGGGGCCATGTTTTGACATCCACTGTACCTGTAGCCTCCTACAAATGAGATCACGGATGAATTATCAATCTTAGACTTAAACAGATAAGATTTAAGGAGAATTTCACTTCCATCTAGCACCCTACGAACAAAGATATGAACAAGATCGGAAGGATGGCAATATTGGGCTAGATGGCTCAGTTGGTAGAGCACTAGCACGTTAACCCAGACGTCGCAGGTTCAAATCCCGCTCCAGTAGGTTTGTCTTTGTTCACTCCAGACAAGATTTCAACAGGTTAGACATAGTTTAAAGCTGCTGAGTTTTTGCTTAATCAATATTTTTCTATTTCATTTTGATTAATTATATTCACTCAAAAGGAGGAAATTCTGTCTTCGGGTGACAGAAATTCATTTTTGGAAATTATTTTAACTAACTTTACTACAATTATAGCACCTTCAACTGAAATTTTTCCTGGAATGTTTGATATGTGGAGTGTCGTGGCCGAGCGGTCTAGCTTACCGGACTCAAGTTCTGGTGTTAGCAGCAGAATGTGGGTTCGAATCCCGGCCGTGACACTTGTGTCCTTGAGCAAGACACTTAACCATAATTGCTTCTCTCCACCCAGGGGTTAAATGGGTACCTGTGAGGGCAAAGTTGGTTGATTAGCCCTATATGCGCTGTAATGGCAGCAATTGAGCTGTATACTCCCCAGGGAGCTGAGATGGTTTCAGGAATGATTTATGAGCCTTATGAGCAGGGGTAATAATATAATGCGCCTTGAGCACCACTTAGTTGGTGGATACGTGCGCTATATAAGTCCACACATTATTATTATTATTATTATCATCTTCAACTTTACATCGTGTAAAACTGTGAAGATTTAAAAAAAAATTTTTTTTTAAAAGTGTTTATTAGCTTTTATAAATGATTCTACAATACTACTGAGGTCACAGGTTGGAACACCAGTTCTTTGATCATCAAAAATTCAGAGCGTTAATACGGCCGACACCAGCGTAAGATTATTACCTTTGACTTGAGGAGCTTGATGATAGCTGCCGTCGAGAGCACTGCGATGGACTTACTGACCTCAACGATCATTCGCACCGTCGGCAGGGTTGTCACAAGATTCTGAGGGTGGGGAGGGCGCACCGTCACTGGAACAGCACCTGTTCAATGAGTTTAAAGCAAAGTATATAATTAGTTGTATAAAAAATACCAAAACAATCAAAGTTTTACATTCAACTTTGTGTCAATTTGAGATTATATCAAAGTGTTTATATGTAAATGCATAGTCTAAAACTATCTTCAGAAAATTGTTCAGAAATGGACAAAACCCAGTAACAGTACCTATATTTACTATAACCAGAAATTAACTTACTCTAAAAACGTTAATATTAAAATTAGAGTGGTTAATGTCACCCATTGCCACTACACTATTATCCCTTCGGTTACAAGGGGACACAATCAGCCCAGTAATGGCCAATAACTGTGTAAGGGAGGAGGGGCCAAAGTCACGGAACAGCCAAGCCTTTGAGAAGCCTAGCCAGGCCTAGGCTACCTGGCCTCCTAATCTGTCTTTTGTGAGTCCTAATCCTGTAACAATACAGCACCAATCAACATAACCTGGGCTTCTGGAGGGCCTAGCCCAGGCAAGCAGAGCTCATTATATAGGCCAGTAGGCAGGGAAAAAGCCTGGGCCTGGCTGGGCTTCTCAAAGGCTTGGCTGTACCATGACTTTGGCCCTTGTCCCTAACTAATACAGAGGATATCAGTGCCGCTGTATGTGTAAATCGTAAAAGAGTCCTTTTGTTTTTCCCCTAATGTATATCAACGCTTTATTGAAGACAAACAAAAGGGGTATAAAGGCCCCAATATCTAGCCCAACGCACACTCTTGGGGTATTATTTCCAGTCAATGAGTTCATCTAAAACTAGGACACCGACTCCATGCCCTGTCAAAAGTCTGCTCTGACGATCTTGTCCCTTTAACAATTTTACATTTTTTTTGGGGGGGGGGGGGGTTGTTTTTTGGTGCAATATTTCACCTTGGGTTGAGATGATAAAACTTATGTTGTTTCCTTATGACATAACCTCTGTAGAGCCACTCTTTAAATAAATGAAGAATCATGTAAAAAACAAATGCAATTACAAATTTTGAATGGTACTACTAGTGATCTTACCGATATACAGACAGCCATAGAAGGCCACAATAAGATCCATCCCTGGTGGAAAGATTAAGGCCACATGGTCGCCGGTATTGACCCGTCCTTTTTCCTGGAGTAGTCCCCCAACCCTCTCTGCCTTCTTGTGCAGCTGACTGCAGGTGAGGGCTAACGACACGGCACCCTGGTTCAAAATCACAAGCACGAATCATAAGAGTAATAAGCCTTCTGCTAGTTTCATTTGAATAATGTCTGGTATACCGACTCTACTTAGTGACTTATATTCAGACTTGATTTTCCCAGACTTAATGGGCTGCACATTGGTAATTACTCAAAAAGAAACCGCCATTGATTATCTTACTTGGTTTTCAGATGGTAGTGGTACCAAACACCAAGAGAAGTTATTCCGTCTGGCATGATGTTATTTTCGAGTAAACTCGAATAATAATTCAAATCTGAAATGGTTCATCAGCTGATGATGCATTTCCATGTAAGCGTGAATACAAAATATCTGAATGCATTTTTAAAATTTTGTTATTGACGCAACAAAATAAGCTGAAACTTTAACAAAATGGTTTCTGTAAATGTTTCTTGATTCATATAAAATATGGATGCATTTACAGATATTTCAACTAATGTGTATCCTGGCTTTAACCAGTTGACGTCGGGAATATTAATTTTTTTCCGGTCCCCCGTGCGGGTTTATTTTCAGTGAAAAATCTGAAAAAATATCTAGCCATTAATAATTTTTTTTGTCAATGAAACTAAGTTCGGACAACCAAATAAACACCTTTACTCATTGACATTTCGAGAATTAAATGGCTAGTTTTTTAATTACGGTTGTGTTTGTTCAGCACAATTAGACCGTTGGCAAGCTCCGATGCAACGGCCTATTAGCGATCGAAAAGACGGCATACCTGGAGAGAGATCGAATGCCTCGTAAACAATGGATATAAATCCGTCTTTACAAATGCTTGGCTGGTACGTCAAAGGAACAGGTCTTGGATAAAGGGATTAGGCAAAAATCAACAAAAAGAGTGAACTCGTTCAGTATTTGCAGTGCATTTTGTCTGGGGCCACCGAACCGTGACCCCATGGACTCCGAGAAACAATTGCGTGTATACACGTCAGCCGCCATGACGGCACGCCACGTGTGGCATGTTGACAAGTCTCCCGGTGACACGCACAAAAATCGGAATGCGTGTTTAGACGCTCTCCGATCCGCTGTACAGAACAAAATTGCGTATATACACGGCATCCGAAGCGAACTGGTTAACACACTTTTGTTAAAGGCAAAACCGGAAACTTCTCAGCATTTACCATAATGCATAACAGCCATGAAAAGGTAAAAAAAACTGACCCCAGGGACCAGTTTGAGATTTTCATGTCACCATTATAGAGCATTTTCTCTAGATTTTGATGGAAAAAGAAAAATCCTGAAACGTTGCTGGGAACAAACATTGTTAATTTTCACGATAAATTTGGGAGGTCACTCTGAAAAGTTAGGTCCAAGTTTAGGGTTTTGCCAGAGCCAGTCACATATTACATGACTTGGGCAAGCCCTTGCAAAGCAACTATTGTATAACTCACACACAGAGCCAGTCACATATTACATGCCTTGGGCAAGCCCTTGCAAAGCAACCATTGTATAACTCACACACAGATCCAGTCACATATTACATGCCTTGGGCAAGCCCTTGCAAAGCAACCATTGTATAACTCACACACAGATCCAGTCACATATTACATGCCTTGGGCAAGCCCTTGCAAAGCAACTATTGTATAACTCACACACAGATCCAGTCACATACTACATGCCTTGGGCAAGCCCTTGCAAAGCAACCATTGTATAACTCACACACAGATCCAGTCACATACTACATGCCTTGGGCAAGCCCTTGCAAAGCAACCATTGTATAACTCACACACAGATCCAGTCACATATTACATGCCTTGGGCAAGCCCTTGCAAAGCAACCATTGTATAACTCACACACAGATCCAGTCACATATTACATGCCTTGGGCAAGCCCTTGCAAAGCAACCATTGTATAACTCACACACAGATCCAGTCACATACTACATGCCTTGGGCAAGCCCTTGCAAAGCAACCATTGTATAACTCACACACAGATCCAGTCACATATTACATGCCTTGGGCAAGCCCTTGCAAAGCAACCATTGTATAACTCACACACAGATCCAGTCACATATTACATGCCTTGGGCAAGCCCTTGCAAAGCAACCATTGTATAACTCACACACAGAGCCAGTCACATATTACATGCCTTGGGCAAGCCCTTGCAAAGCAACCATTGTATAACTCACACACAGATCCAGTCACATATTACATGCCTTGGGCAAGCCCTTGCAAAGCAACTATTGTATAACTCACACACAGATCCAGTCACATATTACATGCCTTGGGCAAGCCCTTGCAAAGCAACCATTGTATAACTCACACACAGATCCAGTCACATATTACATGCCTTGGGCAAGCCCTTGCAAAGCAACCATTGTATAACTCACACACAGAGCCAGTCACATATTACATGCCTTGGGCAAGCCCTTGCAAAGCAACCATTGTATAACTCACACACAGATCCAGTCACATATTACATGCCTTGGGCAAGCCCTTGCAAAGCAACCATTGTATAACTCACACACAGATCCAGTCACATATTACATGCCTTGGGCAAGCCCTTGCAAAGCAACCATTGTATAACTCACACACAGATCCAGTCACATATTACATGCCTTGGGCAAGCCCTATCAAAGCAACCATTGTATAACTCACACACAGATCCAGTCACATATTACATGCCTTGGGCAAGCCCTTGCAAAGCAACCATTGTATAACTCACACACAGATCCAGTCACATATTACATGCCTTGGGCAAGCCCTTGCAAAGCAACCATTGTATAACTCACACACAGAGCCAGTCACATATTACATGCCTTGGGCAAGCCCTTGCAAAGCAACCATTGTATAACTCACACACAGATCCAGTCACATATTACATGCCTTGGGCAAGCCCTTGCAAAGCAACCATTGTATAACTCACACACAGATCCAGTCACATATTACATGCCTTGGGCAAGCCCTTGCAAAGCAACCATTGTATAACTCACACACAGATCCAGTCACATATTACATGCCTTGGGCAAGCCCTTGCAAAGCAACCATTGTATAACTCACACACAGAGCCAGTCACATATTACATGCCTTGGGCAAGCCCTGCAAAGCAACCATTGTATAACTCACACACAGATCCAGTCACATATTACATGCCTTGGGCAAGCCCTTGCAAAGCAACCATTGTATAACTCACACACAGATCCAGTCACAAATTACATGCCATGGGCAAGCCAAACAAAAGCTCCAATTGTATAACTCACACACAGATCAAGTCACATGTTACATGCCTTGGGCAAGCCCTTGCAAAGCAACCATTGTATAACTCGCACAGAGCCAGTCACATATTACATGCCTTGGGCAAGCCCTTGCAAAGCAACCATTGTATAACTCACACACAGATCCAGTCACATATTACATGCCTTGGGCAAGCCCTTGCAAAGCAACCATTGTATAACTCACACACAGATCCAGTCACATATTACATGCCTTGGGCAAGCCCTTGCAAAGCAACCATTGTATAACTCACACACAGATCCAGTCACATATTACATGCCTTGGGCAAGCCCTTGCAAAGCAACCATTGTATAACTCACACACAGATCCAGTCACATATTACATGCCTTGGGCAAGCCCTTGCAAAGCAACCATTGTATAACTCACACACAGATCCAGTCACATATTACATGCCTTGGGCAAGCCCTTGCAAAGCAACCATTGTATAACTCACACACAGATCCAGTCACATATTACATGCCTTGGGCAAGCCCTTGCAAAGCAACCATTGTATAACTCACACACAGATCCAGTCACATATTACATGCCTTGGGCAAGCCCTTGCAAAGCAACCATTGTATAACTCACACACAGATCCAGTCACATATTACATGCCTTGGGCAAGCGAGTGTATTGCAAAGCAACCATTGTATAACTCACACACAGATCCAGTCACATATTACATGCCTTGGGCAAGCCCTTGCAAAGCAACCATTGTATAACTCACACACAGATCCAGTCACATATTACATGCCTTGGGCAAGCCCTTGCAAAGCAACCATTGTATAACTCACACACAGATCCAGTCACATATTACATGCCTTGGGCAAGCCCTTGCAAAGCAACCATTGTATAACTCACACACAGATCCAGTCACATATTACATGCCTTGGGCAAGCCCTTGCAAAGCAACCATTGTATAACTCACACACAGAGCCAGTCACATATTACATGCCTTGGGCAAGCCCTTGCAAAGCAACCATTGTATAACTCACACACAGATCCAGTCACATATTACATGCCTTGGGCAAGCCCTTGCAAAGCAACCATTGTATAACTCACACACAGATCCAGTCACATATTACATGCCTTGGGCAAGCCCTTGCAAAGCAACCATTGTATAACTCACACACAGATCCAGTCACATATTACATGCCTTGGGCAAGCCCTTGCAAAGCAACCATTGTATAACTCACACACAGATCCAGTCACATATTACATGCCTTGGGCAAGCCCTTGCAAAGCAACCATTGTATAACTCACACACAGAGCCAGTCACATATTACATGCCTTGGGCAAGCCCTTGCAAAGCAACCATTGTATAACTCACACAGAGCCAGTCACATATTACATGCCTTGGGCAAGCCCTTGCAAAGCAACCATTGTATAACTCACACACAGAGCCAGTCACATATTACATGCCTTGGGCAAGCCCTTGCAAAGCAACCATTGTATAACTCACACACAGATCCTTGACATTTGATTGGTGGAACACACATCCACTAGTTTTTCTTTTTGTGCATTCGCTCCAAAATGCGAGTCCAATAGATTTTACTACTCCTATTGATCCTATTGATCACTGGATCAACTACTGGAGATGTGTACATGCATATGAGTAAAATACCATGCCCATCCTTTGGATGGGACGTTAAGCCGTAGGTTCCATGCACTACAAACATCAGTGCACGTCAAAGAACCCATAATGACATTTATCGTACAAGAGTAGGGGTTTACCCCAGTGTCTCTGGTAGCTAATTGATGGCCCATTGAAAATCGATCTACAAGTGACATGGTTACCATCACTAAATAAAGCTTTATTATTATTATTAAACAATTTAGGAGTTACCTTATTGTTGAGAAGAGTGAAGAGCACATGGTCTGGTGTACTTTGAGCCCGCCATTTCAATACCTCAGACAGGAATTGATACTACAAATGAAGAAAATACAAAGGTGTTATGGTTTGGTTTACAAAATCTCACAATCAGGAAATGTTACATCATAGCTTACTTAGAACACAATTCAATTAGAATACACAAAAACATGCATGAAATGGAACAAAAACACATTGCGAGAAAATATTCCTCACTTTAATATAGTTGTTATAAAAGAATAGCACATTATAAATGTTCTTTAGTATTTTTATTATAAAATACCATGGTATTTTTTTTAAATAATAATACTATCCTTACTATCCTTAAAAATGATGCTCAGGGCGCAGTACCTACAAATAAAAACAGCTTTGGTAGTATATCTCATTGCAGGAAAGTAGTAAGTAGTTTACATAGAACAAATAAGTAGATTACATAGAACAATTTTGTACATTTTAAATTTTATATTTGAATAGATTACCGTAATTTCCGGAATATAAGCCGCGGCGTATACGTTGATTTTGACACGGTAAAAGTTGCCTGCGGCTTATACGCGGTGCGGCTTATACGCCGAGGTATGAATCTTGAAGAACAATGCACAATTAAGCAAAAATCGTTGGTAAACAGACAGAAACAGAAACCTAAAACCTTTTATTGTTCGTAGCGAAAATGGTCTGGTCATTGTCAGTTTTAGTGAGCGGACCTCGATACACACATATTTATTCAAAGCTTCTGAAAAATCGCTTGCACAGCGTTAGCGCCAGCGACATCAGAATCCACGACGTAGATCGTAGTCTATGCCATGCGTGTACCAGAGAGCCAATGGGAAAATTCGTTATATCGTAGTCTATGGAAGGAGCCAATAGGAAAATTCGTTACGCGTGGCAGGCGATGAGTCATTGTTTCGTTGGTTGCCGTTGTAGTGATTACATGTACAGTACGTTGTGCAGAAAGCAGGCAACCAGCGGGACTACGTTCGACATTCCCGAATGCCGTAAATAGTGATACGGGAATGGAACAGCAAAATAAAAATGTCGCAGAAAGCTGCGGTGCAGAAATTTCGAGATAAATACTCAGAAAGCTACCCAGTTATTGCTGCCTCCAAACTTGGGGAACTTCACACGCATTTTGTAAAATATGCAGCACGGATTTCTGCATTAGCCATGGTGGCCTTAACGATGTCGAAGAAACATCGATCCCACAAGCAGTGCCGTTGATTCCTGTACATGCACATGTATTTCGGACATGCGTAAAATGTGCCAAACTTTACTATTAGTATTAGTATTACAATTTTCACTTGTCAAGGTTGGCAGGTATGCTATTGTGTCTCTTTCAATACATTTTGACTTGAACGCATAACACAATGACCCCCTTTGTATGCGATGTACCGACAGTGAGTGGCGTCCGGCGGGCCTCTGTGTGTGCGGCTTATACGCGGTGCGGCTTATATGTTGACGCATGAATCTTGTTTTGGTGATTTTGGGGTAGTGCGGCTTATACACCGCGCGGCTTATATTCCGGAAATTACGGTAAGTGTTGATGAGTTTCTAATATCACTGGGAAGCTTGTTCCAGTTGGTTGCACCAGTATATCGAAGTGTGTGTTGAAATAATTTTGTCCTGTGTTTTGGGAGATGAATGCATCATGCGCTTACCCCATGACGCCCATGAGCAGGAAAATGGAGTTCGTTTATATGGACTGGGTAATAACAGGCTAGCACACCTCATGTCGTCGTGTGCCCGGAAGAAGGACGTAACGAAAGTGTGACCGGCAAAAGGTCGGAAGCAATTAATGGTGCAAAATTGTGTTTCAAGAAAACTGAGTGTGAAAGTTTGGTCGTTTTTCTGCCATTTATAAGTCATTGTAGGAAAGCTAAATTTCGCATGGGAATGGAAAAACATGTCTTGGGAGTAATTCTAGCAACAATTATATAACAGTTATGCCCTACTTTGTATCAAAGAAGCCATTTTATTGCTTACGACCTTCTGCTGGGACAAAAAGTTGTACTTTGTGTGCCTTATGACCTTCTTCCGGGCACACGATGATGTAGTCTTTTGACATTCTTTTCTACAGTGGATGTACAATATGCAGACGATGTTATTTACCTTCTTGCCAGCATCACTCTCCTCATCAAGTGATCCGATCTCACGACCCGAGGCTCCAGCGATTCGAGAACCAGCAACCAGATTACCCATCATGACAGAGGCTGGGCCAATATCACCGGGCTTTGTTCGTGGCTTCGGAAGATTGGTTACACACCTGCACACAGACACACAAATGAACACAAATGAATTATACATAAAAAAAAATACATTTTTCATTTTCAATTCTATTAATTTATATGTACAGGGGAAACAGGTGAAGCTGGTTTGAACAGTGCCGGAAAAATATCTCAGACACAGACCACAGTGTAGCTTTTGATATGTCATCATCGGCAGAACTGTCAATGAATTGAGATTGATGGAATCGCACTGACAACAGATCCATGTCCTGTCGATGTAGTGTACAATTATTACGGTACCTTTGATTAACCCTAACCCCCCTAGGTATTCTGGCTAGGAACCTTCCTGAATATTCTAAAATCCATCAGTGCACTTTTGGAAACATGCCCTCATCTTCAAAATGCACCATGCATTTCTGTTGATCTTTCATATTCAGCACTTATGGCTTGTACTTCTTGCCAGGAAGTAATTTTGCCCCATTTGAAGAGGTGAAAGTACCAGTTTCTAACAGTGCTGAATTTTCCCCCAAAAGTGCCACTTGGAGGATTTTGATGCATTTGGGGTGGTTTGGGTTCAGGTGAAAAAACAGTGACAAATATCACTGTGTTCTCTAATATTGAATATATATAGTTCACAGAAACAAAATACAAAGAGGGTTTCAACACCAAATCTTATCAATCTTCCACAATAATATTAACTTTTTAAGCAAACTTTTTAAGCAAACTTTTAATGAGTAGGAGAAAGAGTAGATTAAAGGCAGTATACCTTTTGTATTCTCAAACAGCATAAATGTTCACAAATTTACACAAAAATAACTTGGTAATGCGCCATAATAATGTGTCAAAATAATGAAACTTGAGATTTTCTGCTGAAGAGTAAATTCCTGCGTTAAGAGGGCACTTACGTGTGTGGGCACATCAACACATTAGTAGGGTGAAGAGATCCTTCCAGAAATCGTTGTTTTGTGTCTGATAGATGGATTCCTCCAAGAGGTGTCTAGAAAAGGAAAATAATTGCAACCACGATCAGCCATTCATGTTGAGAAACAAATATATATATATATATATATATATATATTATATATATATATTTCAGGTCAGTTTCTCCATATAAATCTACTTTGTGTACAACCACATAAAAGGCTTGTGTCCCGTTAATTGTGTGATCCCTGCTACTGCCGTTACCCAGGTTGTTTGCATCTGACCGGGGCTTGATCCCTGGCTACTCGGCAGATATGGTTTGGCCTCTGACCTGGCCCCATAGAGCAATAGATAATTGGCATAAGTGGATCGCCCACCAACATAGGGGCTGGTTAGCTCAGTTGGTAGAGCGCTCGTCTGGTATTCGAGAGGTCGCGGGTTCGAGTCCGGCATCAGCCAATTTTTCTTTGCTCGCGAACCGTTTATATATATATATATATATTTATATATATATATATATATATATATATATATATATACATATATATATATATATATATATATATATATATATATAAATTAAACTGGGAGGGTGGTCTTAGCTTTCGATCCAAACGGACCTTCATCAGAGGCTTTGACAAAGTACAACATAAAAAACACATCCATATATACATAAACGGGTAGCAAGCAAACAAAAATTGGCTGATGTCGGACTCGAACCCGTGACCTCTCAAATACCGTACGAGCGCTCTACCAACTGAGCTAACCAGCCCCTATGTTGGTGGGCGGTCCACTTATGCCAATTATCTATACATATATATAAATATATATATGTGTGTGAAGTGGCATTGTGTTTCCAGCACATTGAATACTTAAAGGTATTTTGGGGTGTGGACACAAGTGATAAAGGACCAAGCTGTAGAGGCTAGGTTTTTTTTATCACCCGTGGTCATAACCAAATGGTCCAAGGATTCATGTGAAACTTATTTAGTGTAAATCTGATGATGGTATCCATCCTCCCAGCTTGAAATGAGGAAAGAGTACTGGTTCCTAAACTTCCACGTCAGAATGAATGTGAAATATTTGAATGCCTTTTCACTATTTTCTTGATTATAACACAGCGTGACTAAGCTGAAACCATTCACATGTTGTTTGTTAAAATGTATATCTTGATTTAACCCCCCAACAATCAATTTTTGAAACAACCCATTCAGGCCACTCCAAGCTGTCGCAGTTGTTGCAAGTGGCCTCCTATGGTTACCCTTCTGTACACTGTCACACCACTGAGATTGCAGGGTAAAGTGGTCTCCCATTGATACATTGCAGGCCATGTTAATATGTTCAAACAACCAGCTACAACCAGGTAAAACTTGTAGCTTTGCATGGTGAGGATGATAAGTAAGGCTAATTGCGGTGACACCATGTGGAATCTCAATTGAGTACAATCAGAGCATACTGATCGAAACGTCGAGTTGTACCTCCAGTTCTTTTCAGAACTAATTACTACTCAATTGAGATTCCACATGGTGTCACCGCAATTTATCAGCTACAACCAGCTGTAAACCTGACCATGTATTTTGACTGTAAACACACCTATACAAAACCACTAAAGACTGTGGTTTGTAATGGCCTTCAGTGTGTGTTGAGTATGTAATCGGAGATGGTCTTATTTACAGTGGCCTTGGGTGGCACTGGGTTAATTTTGTAAGATTACTTGTAAAGGACAGCAGTGGCTTGTATGCTTTACAGGTTGGTGAAGAACACATCGAAAATTTAGTGGATCAGAGCAGCCTCCATGTGAAGTAGGGTTAAGGGGAGTAAGCACACAATTAAAAGCAGTTGAGTCAAGTTTATCAGCGTTGTATCTTCCCTTTAAATTTCTCACTGGTTTCAAGAGTGGGACCAGTGGGCCTCGTGTTGGAGACGGTAGTTGTATCTTTACCTTGGGTAGTGAATTAGGTGGTACTAATGCCAAACAGTATACTCCAACCTGATGAATACTGTCTATAGCTTGCAATACACGACTCATCCACTGGAAACACTGTACATGGTGGGATGAGAAACACAATCACATTACACACACCATCAAATTACCAGAACAGAACAATGTTGTGCACAGAGAAACTTGAAACGGTGGAGGGATTTAGAATAATAATAATAATAATAATATAATAATATAATAATAAAATTATATATTACTCAAAACAATTTAGGGAACACCGGATTTTTAACATCAAACAGGTTTGAAATGTTCCATGAACCGGGATTTTCATTTGCAACCCCTCTCTCTTTCAGTAGTCATGTCATGAAATGTGTAATCGCTACATGCATCCTTTATCATCTGCTTCATTGTGCAGTTGTTTCTCATCAATTCTGTGAAACATTGTGTTTATCTGAAATAAATGATCTTGCTTTAACTGAGATTATTCCGGTGTTCCCTAAATTGTTTTGAGTAGTATAATATAATAATGTGGACTTACATGTATATAGCGCACGTATCCACCAAACTGGTGCTCAAGACGCATTATATTATTACCCCTGCTCATCAGGCTCATAAATCATTCCTGAAACCATCTCAGCTCCCTGGGGAGTATACAGCTCAATTGCTGCCATTACAGCGCATATAGGGCTAATCAAACACAACAACCAACTCTGCCCTCACAGGTACCCATTTACCCCTGTGGTGGAGAGAAGCAAGTGTCTTGCTCAAGGACACAAGCACCATGGTCGCGGTTGGGATTTGAACCCACATTCTGATGACTCAGCCATCAGAACACAAATCCGATGCACTAAACCGCTCGACCATGGCACACCATGTAGTATGCGATGGTCAGTAAAGGGATATTTCAGAAAATAATTGTTGGAAGCTTGGTCTAACAGAAATTATTTGCTTTTATATAACACCCAAGTAGATCCTTGTCATTTGATTGGAGGATTGTAGGTCACGCGGCATTCATTAATCAAACCATCACATGGCCTACGTCATAAACCGTGCATTTTGGTTCCATTCACCGTACATTTTGGTTCCATCCCATTTGATCTATTGCACGCTAGACCGCATCATGTGTTATATACACTGCAGTACAAAACGCTCTCTTTTGACAAGACACAACCATTCCAGCAAACCGTGCGTCATAAGCCGAAAAATAAAGTAGTGGATGCCAGAATACAATCTTGTATATTTTGTTTATTCTTATAGTTTTATCCTATAATCAAATGACAAAGATCTACTTGGATGTTATAAAAAACAAATAATGAATGTTTTGCATTCGTGCAGAATATTTTCTTTCGTTGAAAGATGGAATGTTCCATTCAATTCGGCTTCAAATCTTTTAACTCATGAAAATCTTCTCACCACTGCACGAATGTAAATCATTCATTATTTGTATATTATGATGGGACCCACAATAAATTAGTGTCTGGACATATGTACTATAAACCATGGTTCTCGTGATTATTTTAAGAAAAGTGTCATTTAGAAGCATATGTTTTTCTTTCCTCAAGTTTAAAACAGCAGTGTTCTGATTAAAAAATTGCCGTTAAAATAGGAAAACACATATGATACATCTTTAATTATCACAAAATAAATTAATATTTCCTTTTCACATGGCGAAAGTACAGATGTTACCTTACAATATATTTTAACCCTTGCACTCTGAGGCACTCACTGGAACATACTCTTTTCTATGAGTACGTCGGTATACACATACAATGATACCAAAATACAGTTTCCTGGAGTCAGGTAACATATTGTAAAATTGGGAGTATTTGTGCAATCAGACAGTTACCTATAGCCCAGGTTGGACTTTCGCCTTCGTATACTACGGTGACGTCCAGGATTTAACCCAAAAATTACTAATACAGAACAAAATATTTTGTGTAAATTCATAAAGTTCTTAATTTTTACCTGTGTGAAGTTGCTGAAACTCAGCAGTAGAATCCCATGACCAAATACAATGCATCTCAGAGAGGTTTGAATTTCAAAATGTTATGAAAATAATCACAAGATTTAATGTTAACCCTAACTCCCTAGACAACAAAGGCTGTTGGAGGATTTTGAAGGATTTTTATTGTTCACTGACAATGCTTAGGGAGTTAGGGTTAAAGAATTACTTTAGTTTGATGGCTGTTAGTCACTTGAGCGTTACAACAAAAATACGTCAGTATTGGCACAGGTGCGTCATACGAGCGTGATGAACACACATAAAACCTGTTGCACCGCACATACGCAGCTGTTTTGTTGCTACATGCGCGTACGATAAATGGACTTTGAAATTACGAACAACCATTGAAACTCAAAGATTTCTTCAACGTTACACCTGGATTTTCTTTCAATAAAATGACTTAGTAAAAATGATATTTTGAAATTCGTACCTTAGCGCTCGTCATTATAGTTGTTCATGGTAGTATAGTACCGAGTTTCAGCCTCCCCCACACAGGTAAGATTTAAACAATGTCACGAAAGAAATTTTCTGTGTGGCGACTGACCCCCTGTGGATAGGACTCCGTTTCGGTGCATACAGAGATGGAGTCCTTATTTGGGCTAAGTTACCCAAGTTGTTATCATTCATAGTACATACCTCTTCTTCAGTAGCCTCTGGTCTTTGCTCAGCAATAATGATTACTCTCTCGTCTCTCAAAACCTTGATGGAGAATACAGCAATTCTGACAAAAGAAAGAAATTTATGACATAGCTACAGAATGTGGGTTCGAATCCCGGCCGTGACACTTGTGTCCTTGAGCAAGACACTTAACCATAATTGCTTCTCTCCACCCAGGGGTTAAATGGGTACCTGTGAGGGCAGAGTTGGTTGAATAGCCCTATATGCGCTGTAATGGCAGCAATTGAGCTGTATACTCCCCAGGGAGCTGAGATGGTTTCAGGAATGATTTATGAGCCTTATGAGCCTTATGAGCAGGGGTAATGATATAATGCGCCTTGAGCACCACTTAGTTGGTGGATACGTGCGCTATATAAGTCCACACATTATTATTATTATTATTATTAACGATTTAAAACAACAGATTCAGTATAAAACAGTTAACTCAATCCGTGGCGGTTTCCCCGTAATGCACCATGAAGTGGGTGTGCATGATTTACAAAATTTGCACACAAAAAAACACACAAATAATGCAATGCCAATCACTTATTCCATAAACAACCCAGAACAAACCCATAATCGTTATGGTGTTTATGGTGTAAACCAAGGATCTCCTTATTGCTTCCACTCTATTGTTCCCTTTGTGGATGGTCTCTTTAAGTCATCTCCCATTTGATTTGTACATGTTTTTACAACCGAGGGCATTTGCAAACATTAATCGCAAACCCATTGTTCCCTTTGTGGATGGTCTCTTTAAGTCATCTCCCATTTGATTTGTACATGTTTTTACAACCGAGGGCATTTGCAAACATTAATCACAAACCCATTGTTCCCTTTGTGGATGGTCTCTTTAAGTCATCTCCCATTTGATTTGTACATGTTTTTACAACCGAGGGCATTTGCAAACATTAATCACAAACCCATTGTTCCCTTTGTGGATGGTCTCTTTAAGTCATCTCCCATTTGATTTGTACATGTTTTTACAACCGAGGGCATTTGCAAACATTAATCGCAAACCCATTGTTCCCTTTGTGGATGGTCTCTTTAAGTCATCTCCCATTTGATTTGTACATGTTTTTACAACCAAGGGCATTTGCAAACATTAATCGCAAACCCATTGTTCCCTTTGTGGATGGTCTCTTTAAGTCATCTCCCATTTGATTTGTACATGTTTTTACAACCGAGGGCATTTGCAAACATTAATCGCATAAACCCATTGTTCCCTTTGTGGATGGTCTCTTTAAGTCATCTCCCATTTGATTTGTACATGTTTTTACAACCGAGGGCATTTGCAAACATTAATCGCAAACCCATTGTTCCCTTTGTGGATGGTCTCTTTAAGTCATCTCCCATTTGATTTGTACATGTTTTTACAACCGAGGGCATTTGCAAACATTAATCACAAACCGAGGACCCATTGTTCCCTTTTGTTATAAGTCCTCAGTTTACACCATAAACAAACGCAATTCAAGACGCATTGTGGGGCATCTGCGACAAACAGGATGGTCGTCCGGTACATTTAAGAGTGGCATTTTTTATAGAGATTGAGACATCATAACTAAACAGAGAAGGCATCCTGTGACAGTGTCTGAGTTATAAACTGACGATATCTGACCGGATCCTACGAAATGAGTCTTAACCCTCCTATGGTTTGACCTTTCAAAACCTTTCAAAATCTGCTTACGGGCCAAAATGGCTATCAATTATTATGAACCCTTTAAAACCCTCCAGAATTTGTTGCTACTGAACAACCACACCTTTCAATACCCTTTGAAAGGTATTGAAACATTTCAACACCAGTTTGTTCAGAGAGTTGTTACACCTTTCGAAACCTTTCATAGGTCCCTTTTGTCAGACAGTTTTCTCACCTTTCAAAACCCTTCAGTACAGCAAACTTGAAAGGTTTTGAAAGGTCTGACAATTCTATGGCAACTGCACTGTATATAGGAGGGTTAAGGTGATGTCGGCACAAATTGAGTTTTTATGTGGTCCTGAAAGAGCATATTCTCCTCTTCTATTTGCTAAAAAAAAATTATGTTCATACGTTAAAAAACACATTACCTGGGCCTGTACTGTCAGAAAACCAAAACACAGGAATATCGCACGTTTAACTCTGGGCTTGATTTCTGGTTTTATTTATATCATTCTTCCATAGCAACCAGGTTTTTTAAGTCAACGTGGCTGCAAACATAGAGCAAGGACCGGGCATTCTAGGTCCAAAAAGGGGACAAAACGATCCTTTGCTGAGTAATTTTAGAACATTCTTGATTCAACATGGTAAAGAAAATCTGGATTTTGAACATTTTCCGATTTTGTTTCGGGGATTTTTTTAGTTGTGTAGATTTATTAACATGTTTTTCTAATTATTTCTTTCGAAAACAAAAAAACTATTGTTCGACCACACACACACACACGCATGACTCGTGTTTACGTGTCCGTATCTCAATACAGGCATTTGCGACTTCCGACTCATTTCGTACGGTCGGGTCACACATTTGAGATGTTACCTTCCTCTGAAGATGAATTTCATGGGTTCCACTGCCAGTACAGTAGCAATGATGTCATCGGTGTTGTGTCTTCTACCTCCACACATCATGAGACCATCGACCTTGCCACATACAAACACCAACCCACCCTAAGACAACAAGCAATACAATATTAACCCTCGTACAATCTCGGTACAATGTACCAGTGGATTGACTGACCATTACTACCTAGACAACAGTCTGTTTATGAATGGTGGATAAGCTGTGTAGATTACAGTTTCATGTAAAGTTTAACCCTAACCCCCTAGGTATTCTGGCTAGGAACCTTCCTGAATCCTCCATAATCCTCCAGTGCACTTTTGGAAACATGCCCTTATCTTCAAAATGCCGAGTGGTCTAGCTTACCGGACTCAAGTTCTGGTGTTAGCAGCAGAACGTGGGTTCGAATCCCGGCTGTGACACTTGTGTCCTTGAGCAAGACACTTAACCATAATTGCTCCATTTGAAGAGGTGCAAAGGCAGTTTAACAACTGCCTTGTTCTGGACTAGTTACCCCTCCCAGTCCTATTTGCACAGTGAAGAGGCTGGTTATTAACTTGTCTTGTTTCGGTGTGAGGGGCTGGTTTCTTCAGTGTGGAGTCGTTGTAACAACTCAATGACTTAGTAGCCCCCACCTTGGAGTGGCCATTGGCCTTGTGTGGGGCGATTTGCGTAAAAAAAAACACCCAAAAACCATGCACTTTCGTTGATCTTTCACATTCAGCACTTATGACCAGTACGTCTTTGCCAGGTAGTAATTTTGCCCCATTTGAAGAGGTGAAAGTGCCAGTTTTCAACAGTGCTGACGTTTTTCCACAAAAGTGCCCCTTGGAGGATTCATCAGGGTATGGAATCGCTAACACGGTGACTGCAAATTACAGGCTCATTTATGCAGCAGCAACTGTAATATGACCTTATCATGTAGGGGTATTATTTTCAGTCCCCGAGTTAATCTAACACTAGCTCTCTGATTCCATGCCCTGTTGATCGTGACGATATTATCCCTTTAATAGTTTGTGTAAGCCGACAACATACATGTATTGTATTAAATCTTAGGTAAAACTTGTAGCTTTGCATGGTGAGGAGGATAAGTAAGACTAATTGCGGTGACACCATGTGAAATTCTCAATTGAGTAGTACATGTAATTAGTTCTGAAAAGAACTAAATCTTGTTCTATTAAATCTTGTTCTATTAAATCTTGTTGTTTTATCAAAGGCAATTTACTACAAGCCTCTAGCTTGTTGGACTTAGCCTCCATGCGTAATCAATTCCTATTTCTGTATTACCTATATTTAAAAATATATTGCCTGTGTTTGGGCCGATTTGACGGTAAAAAATATATTTAAAGGTTGAATTGCTATTTTCCTGGGGTTAAGGAAACTTAAAGCTTTCGTTTGAGGCGGGCATTAGTACCAATAAAATAAAAGCTCAAATTAAGATAATTCTGGCTCACTGTTTTAATCTATCAGCTTGCATGTGACCACACAATTGACTGTATGTAACAGGAACGTGGGCATGGGCAGTCTTCCAGTTGGCCAGCACGACTGACAATCAGAATCAAGCGTGTTTGAAATATTCGCTTTTATTTACAGTTTCCGACATGCAAAATTCATAATTTTAGTTTTTTTCCCCATTTAACATCGATATTATCTTTCAAAATTTATAAATTCTATTTTGTGGGTTGTCTTATCCAAACACGGGTGATATATCTTGAATGTAATACGAGTATGGAAATACATGGAAATACATGTAAATGTTTAGTAGTGTACATAAACTGAATTGAATTACATGAAAGTAAACTTACCGGTCCCAGGAAACCCAGCAGACCAGTTTTCACAAAGCGTTCACTACTGACCTCACTTCCATCTTCACTCAGCGGAATTACCTGAAATAACAAAGTACTCACTTGTTATATCTTCCTTCGATATAGTATACACAATTCAATAACCATCAAATCGTAACAAGGCTTAAAAAACTGATAACATTTTCAATAAGGGTAGCCAATCATTTTGTAGTTTTCTAGAAAAAAAAACCAAACGGTGCCCAATCAATAATCCATATGAATTGTAACCAGTGAAAATAAGTTATTGGTGTGGTCTGACAAGGGAACTGTCCTGTGGTCTGACAAGGTAACATGTGAATTGAACCAAAGCGATTTGTTTTTTTAATTCTAGGACCAACATTCTTCTAAACATTTAAAGATATATATTTCCTTGGCAAAATGGAATTTACTCGCGAGTAGTAAACCTTGTATGATACGCTTGCATGAATAATCATTCAATAATTTTAACACAAATAAGCAACACCACTATCGTTACTTTTTACAGTACTGCATCTTGAAACCATGCGTAACCAAGCAAACACTCAGTATAAGTTTGGTTGGAACAGTCACGTAACTGCAGCACAGCTGAATAAGTGCATGGAAATGCTTAAATAATGACTGAAGTCAGTAATACGTTTTGGGTCATAATCGCAAAAACACATCCCAGAGGTAACATCAGTACAGCATAAAGCGAAGCACAATCTAATTGATTTAATTTTGCCCTACACCGACGTGTGTATAGCACTGTATACTCAGTGCTTTCTGAGTGTCTGTGGAAAAACTACACAGGCGACTCGGGCGGGATTCGAACCCACGACCTCCTGCTTACTAGTGCAGACGTCTTAACCTCTCGACCACCGAGCTTGCCCGATGACAATTGGTCGGATAGAATCCCATATAGCAGCAGGTTCCGCGATATATATATATATAAATAGGTTGGTATCAACGTCGGTGTAGGGCAAAATTAAATCAATTGTTTATCTCCCGACACAAGAATTTCACCAACCTATATATATCGCGGAACCCGCTGCTATATGGGATTCTAGCCGGCCAATTGTCATCGGGCAAGCTCGGTGGTCGAGAGGTTAAGACGTCTGCACTAGTAAGCAGGAGGTCGTGGGTTCGAATCCTGCCCGAGTCGCCTGTGTAGTTTTTTCACAGACACTCGGAAAGCACTGAGTATACAGTGCTATACACACGTCGGTGTAGGGCAAAATTAAATCAATTGTTTATCTCCCGATGCAAGAATTTCACCAACCTACACCATCTAATTATCAAGTATTATCATAAATTCATAATATCTACTCACATTGAACGATGCATTTGTCTTTCCTTTCAGACCCCAGTACGACGCACCCACAGCTTCAGAAGCCACACACAGTTCTCCAATCTCATCGGTCTTGCACAATATTGGCGGTCCGTCAACCTTCACGACGACCATGGCGGCTACCGAACAATAATACAATTCAATCAAATTGTTTCACCACTGAACATAGACCTCAGTATTTTTAAATGTTTTAAAATGGTAAGTAACGGTAAGTAAATGTAAGTAATGGTCAACAAAAAATATTCAAATGGAATATGCATTTTTAACAGATTCTGGCTAAAATACAAACAATGCCACGGCAAAATGGCTGGTATTATGTATTATACAAATATTGAGTGATGCAGAATAGAATGGTAAGAATTATATCAGTGTTATAATTATCCCATTTTCCAAAATAAATAGCTTTATGTAACTCACACAGATCCTTGTCTTTTGATGCCATTAAGTAAAACACAAGTGCCAATCATTACAACTACGAGCGTCCCTGCCTATGCATGTTTTGTGTTTAAGATAGTAATGGTACTATCTTACACACGTTTTTACTATAGGAATGTTCTTACGTGTACTATCTTACACATAATTTGCTATAGGAATGCTCTTGTAGTAGAATTTTGGGTGTGAATGCACAATGTACATACATCCAGGCATAATGGCTGGTATCATATACAACGGTTGTAGATCTTACTGAATGTACTTACATCCAAGCATAATGGCTGGTATCGTATACAACGGTTATAGATCTTACTGAATCCACTTACATCCAGGCATAATGGCTGGTATCGTATACAACGGTTATAGATCTTACTGAATGTACATACATCCAAGCATAATGGCTGGTATCATATACAACGGTTGAGATCTTACTGAATGTACTTACACCCAGGCATAATGGCTGGTATCATATACAACGGTTGAGATCTTACTGAATGTACTTACATCCATGCATAATGGCTGGTATCATATACAACGGTTGAGATCTTACTGAATGTACTTACATCCAGGCATAATGGCTGGTATCATATACAACGGTTGAGATCTCACTGAATGTACATACATCCAGGCATAATGGCTGGTATCATATACAACGGTTGAGATCTTACTGAATGTACTTACATCCAGGCATAATGGCTGGTATCATATACAACGGTTGAGATCTTACTGAATGTACTTACATCCAGCATAATGGCTGGTATCATATACAACGGTTGAGATCTTACTGAATGTACTTACATCCAGGCATAATGGCTGGTATCATATACAACGGTTGAGATCTTACTGAATGTACTTACATCCAGGCATAATGGCTGGTATCATATACAACGGTTGAGATCTTACTGAATGTACTTACATCCAGGCATAATGGCTGGTATCATATACAACGGTTGTAGATCTTACTGAATGTACTTACATCCAGGCATAATGGCTGGTATCATATACAACGGTTGTAGATCTTACTGAATGTACTTACATCCAGGCATAATGGCTGGTATCATATACAACGGTTGTAGATCTTACTGAATGTACTTACATCCAGGCATAATGGCTGGTATCGTATACAACGGTTGTAGATCTTACTGAATGTACATACATCCAGGCATAATGGCTGGTATCATATACAACGGTTGAGATCTTACTGAATGTACTTACATCCAGGCATAATGGCTGGTATCATATACAACGGTTGAGATCTTACTGAATGTACTTACATCCAGGCATAATGGCTGGTATCATATACAACGGTTGAGATCTTACTGAATGTACTTACATCCAGGCATAATGGCTGGTATCATATACAACGGTTGAGATCTTACTGAATGTACTTACATCCAGGCATAATGGCTGGTATCATATACAACGGTTGTAGATCTTACTGAATGTACTTACATCCAGGCATAATGGCTGGTATCATATACAACGGTTGTAGATCTTACTGAATGTACTTACATCCAGGCATAATGGCTGGTATCATATACAACGGTTGTAGATCTTACTGAATGTACTTACATCCAGGCATAATGGCTGGTATCATATACAACGGTTGTAGATCTTACTGAATGTACTTACATCCAGGCATAATGGCTGGTATCGTATACAACGGTTGTAGATCTTACTGAATGTACTTACATCCAGGCATAATGGCTGGTATCATATACAACGGTTGTAGATCTTACTGAATGTACTTACATCCAGGCATAATGGCTGGTATCGTATACAACGGTTGAGATCTTACTGAATGTACTTACATCCAGGCATAATGGCTGGTATCATATACAACGGTTGTAGATCTTACTGAATGTACTTACATCCAGGCATAATGGCTGGTATCATATACAACGGTTGAGATCTTACTGAATGTACTTACATCCAGGCATAATGGCTGGTATCATATACAACGGTTGTAGATCTTACTGAATGTACTTACATCCAGGCATAATGGCTGGTATCATATACAACGGTTGTAGATCTTACTGAATGTACTTACATCCAGGCATAATGGCTGGTATCATATACAACGGTTGTAGATCTTACTGAATGTACTTACATCCAGGCATAATGGCTGGTATCATATACAACGGTTGTAGATCTTACTGAATGTACTTACATCCAGGCATAATGGCTGGTATCATATACAACGGTTGTAGATCTTACTGAATGTACTTACATCCAGGCATAATGGCTGGTATCGTATACAACGGTTGAGATCTTACTGAATGTACTTACATCCAGGCATAATGGCTGGTATCATATACAACGGTTGTAGATCTTACTGAATGTACTTACATCCAGGCATAATGGCTGGTATCATATACAACGGTTGTAGATCTTACTGAATGTACTTACATCCAGGCATAATGGCTGGTATCATATACAACGGTTGAGATCTTACTGAATGTACTTACATCCAGGCATAATGGCTGGTATCGTATACAACGGTTGAGATCTTACTGAATGTACTTAACATCCAGGCATAATGGCTGGTATCGTATACAACGGTTGAGATCTTACTGAATGTACTTACATCCAGGCATAATGGCTGGTATCGTATACAACGGTTGAGATCTTACTGAATGTACTTACATCCAGGCATAATGGCTGGTATCGTATACAACGGTTGAGATCTTACTGAATGTACTTACATCCAGGCATAATGGCTGGTATCAAATACAACGGTTGAGATCTTACTGAATGTACTTACATCCAGGCATAATGGCTGGTATCATATACAACGGTTGAGATCTTACTGAATGTACTTACATCCAGGCATAATGGCTGGTATCATATACAACGGTTGAGATCTTACTGAATGTACTTACATCCAGGCATAATGGCTGGTATCATATACAACGGTTGTAGATCTTACTGAATGTACTTACATCCAGGCATAATGGCTGGTATCATATACAACGGTTGTAGATCTTACTGAATGTACTTACATCCAGGCATAATGGCTGGTATCATATACAACGGTTGTAGATCTTACTGAATGTACTTACATCCAGGCATAATGGCTGGTATCATATACAACGGTTGTAGATCTTACTGAATGTACTTAACATCCAGACATAATGGCTGGTATCATATACAACGGTTGAGATCTTACTGAATGTACTTACATCCAGGCATAATGGCTGGTATCATATACAACGGTTGAGATCTTACTGAATGTACTTACATCCAGGCATAATGGCTGGTATCATATACAACGGTTGAGATCTTACTGAATGTACTTACATCCAGGCATAATGGCTGGTATCATATACAACGGTTGAGATCTTACTGAATGTACTTACATCCAGGCATAATGGCTGGTATCATATACAACGGTTGAGATCTTACTGAATGTACTTACATCCAGGCATAATGGCTGGTATCATATACAACGGTTGAGATCTTTCTGAATGTACTTACATCCAGGCATAATGGCTGGTATCATATACAACGGTTGTAGATCTCACTGAATGTACTTACATCCAGGCATAATGGCTGGTATCGTATACAACGGTTGTAGATCTTACTGAATGTACTTACATCCAGGCATAATGGCTGGTATCGTATACAACGGTTGTAGATCTTACTGAATGTACTTACATCCGGGCATAATGGCTGGTATCATATACAACGGTTGTAGATCTTTCTGAATGTACTTACATCCATGCATAATGGCTGGTATCGTATACAACGGTTGAGATCTTACTGAATGCACTTACATCCAGGCATAATGGCTGGTATCATATACAACGGTTGAGATCTTACTGAATGTACTTACATCCAGGCATAATGGCTGGTATCGTATACAACGGTTGAGATCTTTCTGAATGTACTTACATCCAGGCATAATGGCTGGTATCATATACAACGGTTGAGATCTTTCTGAATGTACTTACATCCAGACATAATGGCTGGTATCATATACAACGGTTGAGATCTTTCTGAATGTACTTACATCCAGGCATAATGGCTGGTATCATATACAACGGTTGAGATCTTTCTGAATGTACTTACATCCAGGCATAATGGCTGGTATCATATACAACGGTTGAGATCTTACTGAATGTACTTACATCCAGGCATAATGGCTGGTATCGTATACAACGGTTGAGATCTTTCTGAATGTACTTACATCCAGGCATAATGGCTGGTATCGTATACAACGGTTGTAGATCTTACTGAATGCACTTACACCCAGGCATAATGGCTGGTATCATATACAACGGTTGAGATCTTACTGAATGCACTTACACCCAGGCATAATGGCTGGTATCATATACAACGGTTGAGATCTTACTGAATGCACTTACATCCAGGCATAATGGCTGGTATCATATACAACGGTTGAGATCTTTCTGAATGTACTTACATCCAGACATAATGGCTGGTATCATATACAACGGTTGAGATCTTTCTGAATGTACATGTACTTACATCCAAGCATAATGGCTGGTATCATATATACAATGGTTGTAGATCTTTCTGAATGTACTTACATCCAGGCATGACAACTCCAACATCTTGTAAGGTCAATGATGTCAACTTGTCATCGGTGTCAACACGTACTACACCATAGCTCAATCCCGCCATAGACAACACACCGCGACCAGATGCTGTGCTTCCTGTCTTGCCAGGCCTAAAGACAATGTAATCAAGAAAGCACATTTAGAAATCCCAGGTTTGTAGTTTTAAGTATTTTATTCTTTAAAAAAAAATCAAACACTGCCCAAGAGAACAAGAAGCATGAGGAATGCCCAAGCTAAAGTATCGCAGAACCCATATGCTATATGATTCTATCCGGCCAATCGTCATCAGGCAAGCTCGTTGGTCGAGAGGTTACGACATCTGCACTAGTAAGCAGGAGTTTGTGGGTTCAAATCCCGCCCGAGTCGCCTGTGAAGTTTTTTCACAGACACTTGGAAAGCACCGAGTATGCAGTGCTATACACACGTCGGTGCAAAATTAAATCAATTAAAGTTAATATATTCTGATCTCAACATTGTACGGGGCGCAGGAGGGTTTGTGCTCCAGCTAATTGTGACCATGATTGTAGGCTAGTTCTATGACACAAACCACTATCATACATGTATGCAACCAATATCATAGGTTACTATTAGCACTGGATACTACACTACGAAGTGCAGGAAGCGGATTCTCCCATTTGGAGGTCTATAGAGGTATAGAGATACAATGTACTACTGTATGAAGTGTTTAAATGGAATGGTTGAGTTTTACCTTCTCAAAGACACGGTAAGTGCTTCGGCAGCACACGCACATGGACACAACACCTCTGGTTTCAAACCTCTGCTCTGAAAGGTACTCAGGAAGGCATCACAGGATGAAAGCGACCCTGAGTATAAAGTAATATTAGGCCAAGTAAAAAAAAAAAAAAATTGGTGATGGTCCTACTGAAAAAAAAAAAAAAAATCACATTCCTATTGCCATAACAAGAACATTTCTTTTTGCTGCAATCTTGTTTGGGAAAACAATGCCAGTAGGGATCGTGCCCCGAGTGTAAAGCAATATACATGTAAAGCCATGTAAATAAAACAAATTGGTGATCGTCCTATTAACCCTCCTACTATAGCTGCACTTTAATGGCAAGTAGCTATAGTGGTCAAAATCAGTCAACTGCCTGTTTTGACTGTTGACCCAAATGTGCACACAGGGGCATTGTTGACTGGTTTTGACTGTCATTTTGACCACCCTGAACAATACCAGACAATGCTTTTACCAGTCAAAAGCAGTCGACTCATTTTGACCTGTAAATGTACTTACTACATGTAAGGTTTGACAGTGTTTGACTTTTAAGAGCACTAGATATACCTTGGCAAGTATATCAACATTTTGACTGATTTTGACCCTTGTAGTAGTAGGAGGGTTAAACAAAAAATAACATTGGAATAAGTTTTCTTCCTATTCCCATAACCAGAACATTTTTATTTTGTTGCAATCTTATTTGGGCAAACAAAGCCAGCGGGGATAGCTTTTTGTTCTGATCCCTAGTAAATATGGGAAGGGAAAGGATACAACTGCTTGGTTAACACCTTTTAAGTATTGTACAAATAGCTGGACCAATTCTAGGACCACTTACTGAGAGAGAGAGAAAACAAGATTATTAATCAACAAGTCAGTTCTAATAACTCTTTGTGTCAGTGTTTACTTAGTGTTTGGTTCCCACTCAATAAATATTTTTTGAAGTAACCACTGGGCAAAGTTTAGGGTTTTCCTTTTATACACTTGTTTTATACAGTGTTGCTGTGATGTTGAGTTCATATTGTCATCTCACAAAACAGCGCCCTCACATGTCAAAGAAAACATTTCTAAATAGTGCATTTATTAACGGTACACTCAATCTTAACAGGATGTCAAATATACGCACCGTGCATGAGCCGTTGAGGGCACATGTTGTTAGACCACTGTGGGCGAAAGGGCAGCGATAGTGCGTCGCGTTTGGCATATTTTGCAGTTGATGTGCATACCAAGGAATATCGCCAGCGATTATTGGCTAGTAGAAGTACACGCGCATGTAGTACCATAACATACACATATACACACTAAATAGTGCATGTAGTACCATAACATACACAGGATGTCAAATACGCACGCAACTAGCACATATACACATGATACATACACGTAGAAGGCACATACCATAACATACACATACGTAGAAGTACACGCGCATGTAGTACCATAACATACACATACGTAGAAGTACACGCGCATGTAGTACCATAACATACACATATACACATACGTAGAAGTACACACGCATGTAGTACCATAACATACACATACGTAGAAGTACACACGCATGTAGTACCATAACATACACATACGTAGTACCATAACATACACATATACATGCGTAGAAGTACACGCGCATGTAGTACCATAACATACACACGTTGAAGTACACGCATGTATGTACCATAACATACACATGCATTGAGAGTACACGCGCATGTAGTACCATAACATACACATACACATGCGTGAGAAGTACTGCGGCATGTGGTGCCATAACATACACATCATTGAAATTACTGCGGCATGTGGTGCCATAACATACACATACGTAGAAGTTACACGGCGCATGTAGTACCATAACATACACATACACATGCATGAGAAGTACACGCGCATGTGGTGCCATAACATACACATATACACATGCATTGAAGTACCGCGGCGCATGTAGGTGCCATAACATACACATATACACATACGTAGAAGTACACGCGCATGTGGTGCCATAACATACACATACGTAGAGTACTGCAGCATGTAGTGCCATAACATACACATATGAAGCGCGCATGTGGTACCATAACATACACATGCGTAGAAGTACTGCGCATGTAGTACCATAACATACACATGTGATGAAGTACACGCGCATGTGGTGCCATAACATACACATACACATACGCAGAAGTACACGCGCATGTAGTACCATAACATACACATACACACATACCTAGAAGTACTCGCTCATGTAGTACCATAACATACACATACGTAGAAGTACACGCGCATGTAGTACCATAACATACACATACACATCATTGAAATTACACGCGCGTAGTGCCATAACATACACATCTGAAGAAGTGCGCATGTGGTACCATAACATACACATATACACATGCATTGAGAAGTACTGCGCATGTAGTACCATAACATACACATATACACATGCATTGAAGTACACGGCGCATGTGGTGCCATAACATACACATACACATCATTGAAGTACACGGCATGTAGTACCATAACATACACATATACACATAGAAATTACTGCAGCGTGTAGTGCCATAACATACACATGCATTGAAATTACCGGCGTGGTGCCATAACATACACATGCATTGAAGTACGCGCGTGGTACCATAACATACACATGCATTGAAGTACCGCGCATGTAAGTGCCATAACATACACATATACACATGCGTGAAGTGCGGCGCATGGTACCATAACATACACATACGTAGAAGTACACGCATGTAGTACCATAACATACATGCATATACACATACACATCATTGAAATTACTGCGGCGCGTGGTGCCATAACATACACATCACATTAGAAGTACTGCGGCGCATGTGGTACCATAACATACACATACACATGCATTGAAGTGCTGCGTGCATGTGGTACCATAACATACACATACGTAGAAGTACTGCGCATGTAGTACCATAACATACACATATACACATCGTGAAGTACGCGCGCATGTAGTACCATAACATACATCACGTAGAGGGTGCGGCATGTAGGTACCATAACATACACATATACACATACGTGAAGTACTGCGGCATGTAGTACCATAACATACATGCGATGAAGTACACGCGGCATGTGGTGCCATAACATACACATCACATAGAAGTACACGCGGCATGTGGTACCATAACATACACATATGAAGTACTGCGGCATGTAGTACCATAACATACATACGAGAAGTACACGCGCATGTAGTACCATAACGCACATATACACATGCGATAGAAGTACACGCGTGTGGTGCCATAACATACACATACGTGAAGTATTACGCGGCGCATGTAGTACCATAACATACACATACGTAGAAGTACACGCGCATGTAGTACCATAACATACACATATACACATACGTAGAAGTACACGCGCATGTAGTACCATAACATACACATACGTAGAAGTACACGCGCATGTAGTACCATAACATACACATACGTAGAAGTACACGCGCATGTAGTACCATAACATACACATACACATACGTAGAAGTACACGCAGCATGTGGTACCATAACATACACATACATTGAAGTACCGCAGCATGTGGTACCATAACATACACATACACATGAGAAGTACACGCGCATGTAGTACCATAACATACACATACGTGAAGTACGCGCGCATGTAGTACCATAACATACACATATACACATGCGTAGAAGTACATGCAGCATGTGGTACCATAACATACACATATCGTAGAAGTACATGCATGTAGTGCCATAACATACACATATACACATGCATTGAAGTACACGCGCGTATGCCATAACATACACATGCGTGAAATTACGCGGCATGTAGTGCCATAACGCATATACACACGTAGAAGTACACGCGCATGTAGTGCCATAACATACACATATTGAAGTACAGCTACATGTGGTGCCATAACATACATATACACATACGTAGAAGTACACGCGCGTATGTAGTACCATAACATACACACACACACGTAGAAGTACACGCGCGCATGTAGTACCATAACATACACATGCACATACACGCATGTAGTACCATAACACATACGTAGAAGTACCGCATGTAGGTGCCATAACATACACATATACACACGTGAAGTACCGCATGTGGTGCCATAACATACACATACGTAGAAGTACGCGCATGTAGTGCCATAACATACACATATACACATCATTGAGAAGTACGCGGCATGTGGTACCATAACATACACATACGTAGAAGTACACGCGCATGTAGTACCATAACATACACATACGTAGAAGTACGCGGCATGTAGGTACCATAACATACACATATGCGTTGAAGTACACGCGGCATGGTGCCATACCATACACATACACATCACATGTGAGAAGTACACGCAGCATGTAGTACCATAACATACACATACATTGAAGTACACGCGCATGTAGTACCATAACATACACATACGTACGATGAAGTACACGCGGCGTAGTGCCATAACATACACATACATCGTAGAAGTACACGCGGCATGTGTAATGCACATAACACATACGTAGAAGTTACACGCGGCATGTAAGTGCCATACACATACGTAGAAGTACACGCGCATGTAGTACCATAACATACACATACGTAGAAGTACACGCGCATGTAGTACCATAACATACACATACGTAGAAGTACACGCGCATGTAGTACCATAACATACACATACGTAGAAGTACACGCGCATGTAGTACCATAACATACACATACGTAGAAGTACACACGCATGTAGTACCATAACATACACATACGTAGAAGTACACGCGCATGTAGTACCATAACATACACATACGTGAAATTACGCAGCATGTAATGCCATAACATACACATATACACATGCATTGAAGTACTGCGGCGCGTATGCCATAACATACACACACATTAGAAGCGTACTGCGCGCATGTGGTACCATAACATACACATGCATTAGAAGTGCTGCGCATGTAGTGCCATAACATACACATACACATGCGTGAAGTACTGCGGCATGTGGTACCATAACATACACATACGTGAAGTTACCGCGCATGTGGTGCCATAACATACACATGCATGAAGTACGCCGCAGCGTAATTGCCATAACATACACATATACATGCATTGAAGTACGCGCATGTAGTGCCATAACATACACATACGTAGAAGTACTGCAGCATGTAGGTACCATAACATACACATATTAGAAGTACACGCGCATGTAGTACCATAACATACACACATCGTGAGAAGTTACTGCGGCATGTGGTACCATAACATACACATACGCATGAAGTACATGCGTATGTAGTACCATAACATACACATGCATTGAAAGTACTGCGCAGCATGGTACCATAACATACACATACACATGTGAAGTACTGCGGCGCATGTAGTACCATAACATACACATACGTAGAAGTACACGCGCATGTAGTACCATAACATACACATACGTAGAAGTACACGCGCATGTAGTACCATAACATACACATACGTAGAAGTACACGCGCATGTAGTACCATAACATACACATACGTAGAAGTACACGGCGCATGTAGTACCATAACATACACATACGTAGAAGTACACACGCATGTAGTACCATAACATACACATACGTAGAAGTACACACGCATGTAGTACCATAACATACACATACGTAGAAGTACACACGCATGTAGTACCATAACATACACATACGTAGAAGTACACGCGCATGTAGTACCATAACATACACATATACACATACGTAGAAGTACACACGCATGTAGTACCATAACATACACATACGTAGAAGTACACGCGCATGTAGTACCATAACATACACATATACACATACGTAGAAGTACACGTGCATGTAGTACCATAACATACACATACGTAGAAGTACACACGCATGTAGTACCATAACATACACATACATAGAAGTACGCGCGTATGGTACCATAACATACACATGCATTGAAGTACTGCGGCATGTGGTGCCATAACATACACATACACATACGTAGAAGTACGGCGCGCATGTAGTGCCATAACATACACATACGATGAAGTACACGCGCATGTAGTGCCATAACATACACATATACACATGCATTAGAAGTACACGCGCATGTAGTACCATAACATACACATACGTGAAGTACACGCGCATGTAGTGCCATAACATACACATACACATCGTAGAAATTACTGCGCATGTAGTACCATAACATACACATGCGATGAAGTACACGCGCATGTAGTACCATAACATACACATGCGTAGAGTGCATGCATGGTGCCATAACATACACATATACACATGCATTGAGAAGTGCGCGTGGTAGTACCATAACATACACATCACATTGAAGTACATGCGCATGTAGTACCATAACATACACACATACACATACGTAGAAGTTACACGCGCATGTAGTACCATAACATACACATATACACATACGTAGAAGTACACACGCATGTAGTACCATAACATACACATACGTAGAAGTACACGCGCATGTAGTACCATAACATACACATATACACATACGTAGAAGTACACGCGCATGTAGTACCATAACATACATACACATACGTAGAAGTACACGCGCATGTAGTACCATAACATACACATACGTAGAAGTACACGCGCATGTAGTACCATAACATACACATATACACATACGTAGAAGTACACGCGCATGTAGTACCATAACATACACATACGTAGAAGTACACGCGCATGTAGTACCATAACATACACATATACACATACGTAGAAGTACACGCGCATGTAGTACCATAACATACACATATACACATACGTAGAAGTACACGCGCATGTAGTACCATAACATACACATACGTAGAAGTACACGCGCATGTAGTACCATAACATACACATATACACATACGTAGAAGTACACGCGCATGTAGTACCATAACATACACATACGTAGAAGTACACGCGCATGTAGTACCATAACATACACATACGTAGAAGTACACGCGCATGTAGTACCATAACATACACATACGTAGAAGTACACGCGCATGTAGTACCATAACATACACATATACACATACGTAGAAGTACACGCGCATGTAGTACCATAACATACACATATAAAGTGTGCGCACATCAAGTGTGCGCACATCAAGTGTGCGCACATCAAGTGTGCGCACATCAAGTGTGCGCACATCAAGTGTATGCACAATGCTCACACAACGCAAAAGTGGCTATCATCAAGACACTGGGTACAAATTCACTGCTAGAGGGCTACGATGTGCACTGAGCGGACAGACTACCCCTTTTTGGTTTGATTCTACAATGGTGTTGTGTGAACTCCAAACACCCATCTCCCTCAGAGGTTGTATAAAAGTTGCATTTACAGACCTCCCAACATTCAGTTTTCAAAAATAGTACTTTCTTCAAGCCGGTAGTCATTGTGTCGCGTGTCGCAATGCACACAGAGAAAGGTATGGTCAAATCGTGTGTAACGTATACAACACGTGTGTGTACAGTCTGCATACATATCGTGTGTACAGAAGCCACGCTTCCACAGAGTATCCGTTTGCATGCACGTCGTCTATTCATAAACTAGTTGACAGTCCCTCCTTTGCCTTTCAGAGATCGAATCGTATTACAGTGAATGCGATTATGCGGACCGCACGACCGGGAACAACAGACCACATAGGAATAGACTGTGTAAAGTCTCGCCCATGAGACTTGCACGGCCTATGGCGTGCGAAATAAAAAAAATAACAAATTAAAAAAGATTTAAAAAAATAAGATTAAAAAATCGTACAAATGAAGAATAAAATCGTAAAAGCGTAAAATGGGTGAAAAATCGTAAAAAGTACATCAAAATCGTACATGTTGGGAGGTCTGCATTTATTTTGACGGTGACTGTATGTGGTGGTGTTGAATGTGACTTACATGGGTTAGCACCATCTGCCACCAGCAGCATCCGTAGGTTGCCCAGATTAATATCTTTGTGTTCTTTCTGGGCCATCAAACCCCAGTGCATGTCACGTGACTTCACTATGGCCAAAGTTGCTGTAATCAAAACATCAAAAAATAAAATCGTGTGTGTATATATACATGTATAATCAATGGGTTGCGTTATACCAGAAATTGTTCAGGAGTGACAGATGTTGTTTAAGACTGAATGAGGATGGTTCTTGAAAGCACCCCATGAGCTAGCTTCCCCGTCTTGCTGGATGTGCAATTTGAGCCAATTACAGCATAGAAGTTAACATTTTTGACAACAAAAACAACTAAATTTTGAAACTTTGCCAATAAAATTTGGAGGCCATTTATGAATGGGAATAAAAGCTTGACTCTTGGTCTTTACTGCAGGATAAAGACCCCTGGGGTCATATGGCAATGGACGACAAAGGACCTTGTCTTTGGCTTGGTCTTTTATCCCCATGGCCACGACCCCAGAGGTCTTTATCATATGTGTGGTTATGCCATTGTTGGACAGTATCTGGGGAGGTATTTTACAGTACTTTGATCATTAGCTCAACCAGCATGCATCCGCGTGTACACACAGTGGTATTTGTGAAGAAATCTTTGTCAACCCTGCGCGTAGACGCCACCACTACACGGTGTAGTAGGTCAACAAACTTTCTGTAATTATTCCTTAATTAACGGGTGAAAATATTTAATCCTTCGTAAGTTCCTTTGGATCCCCATTAGACATACTGTGTTAGAAGCTTAAAGTACTGGGGAAGTTTGTTCACCCCTTTAAGCCAGCCGCAAGTGCCATGCCTGAGGGATCCCTATGGGATTTGTGTACACACTGTGGCTTAGCGTTGGGGTTCACGAAGGTCATACACACAGGCTGATTACCATCAGATAACATGCCTGCGGTGGTCTGGGAGACATATCAAAGGGCTCTGTGATGGCATTTGACAGGCCTGATGTATTTCGACCAATAAAATACGTCTATGTTGGGGGGGGTTGATATTGGGGGTTGGCTGTTTGGGGGGGGGGGTAGGATGGCGGTATCTGAGTTCGATAGCAGGTGGCTTTTTATGAATGGGCAATGGGTTTGTATATATTGCAGCATGTATATATAGCAGACTGGACTACTATTGAGTAAAAAAAGTACAGGTTTTGTGTTTAAAAATGAGTTTTCTTTTGGAAAAATGAGTTTTTTTAGTGTTAATTAGTAATTAACTTTCTAAGAAAAACATAAAAATTTACAATTTTTTTGTTGTTGATAGAAAACATCTCTAGCCCCTCTGAAACAAGTTAAAATGAATAAAATTGGGAAAATCAGTTCATTTACCCATGTAATTAACGATTTACAACCTACTACACGGTGTAGATTAGGTGCTGAGGCCGCATATAAATGAATATCAAACGAGCCGCAGGGTTTAAACAAGTTCGCATCGGAGGCCGTGTATACACGCATTTTTTTTTTTGAACCGGGGATCGGAGAGCGTCTAAACATGCATTCCGATTTTTGTGTGTGTTACCGGGAGACTTGTCAACATGCCACATGTGGCGTGCCGTCGTGGCGGCTGACTTGTATACATGCAATCGTTTCTCGGAGTCCATGGGGTCACGGCTCGGTGACCCCGGACAAAAAGCACTGCAAACAATGAACGAGTTCACTCTTTTTGTTGATTTTTGCATAATCCCTTTATCCAAGACCTGTTCCTTTGACGTACCAGCCAAGAATTTGTAAAGACGGATTTATATCCATTGTTTACGAGGCCTTTCCTCTCTCTCCCGGTATGCCGTCTGTTCGACCGGGCGCTGGTCGCTAATAGGCCGTTGCATCGGAGCTTGCCAACGGTCTAATTGTGCTGAACAAACACAACCGTAATTAAAAAACTAACCATTTAATTCTCGAAATGTCAATGAGTAAAGGTGTTTATTTGGGTGTCCGGACTTAGTTTCATTGACAATTTTTTTATATTAATGGCTAGAAATTCTTTCAGATTTTTCACTGAAAATAAACCCGCACGGGGGACCGGAAAAAAATATATATTCCCGACGTGAACTGGTTAAGAAAGGTTTGTGGGTAACACCATGTGTAATAATCTCTTCTTGGAAGAAGTGGTGCGGTTCTGAAAAGAACTGATATCGTGAGGATAGTTTCTCCCTGGATATCTATGTCTGACCTGTATTTGATCTACACATGTTGTGATGTCTGACAGGACTATTGGGAAACAATGGATTACCTTTGTATTTTGTGACCATATGCATCCAGGACGCTGGGTTGACTTTCATCAATGAGTAGGGAACAAAGATGACATGCATTCCATTAAACACACTCTGTATAATAAATAATAGTTCATATGATTAGACAAATTCTGAGATTAAATATGCCTTATTTTGTATTCAAGTTTTTTTTTTAATTAACCCTAACTCCCTAGGCCCATTTGCTTACACATAACCTGAATCCTCCAAAATCCTTCAGTAGTAAAGCAAGCATGATGACCAATACCATTGTATGCAGATGATATGTATGCAGACATGTACTGCTTATCTGTGATTCATGTACTTGGCCCAGGGCCAGGGACCCTCCCTGCATGCATGGAGCAATAAACAGTGTCCACTGACCCAAGCACTGACCTTGCAATCACTAAAACAAACGTGGTTGTACATGTACCATGGAGGAAGGAAGGCAATTATGCCTAATAACCTCAATCATCCAGAATCATTTTTTGGACAGACCAACATGTACCATGTAACCTCAATCCTCCATTTCCATCCAGTGTCAAATAGAGCCTGATAACCTCAATCCTCCATAATCCACCAAGCAAATAATCACATCTGCCCTCAATCCTTCAAAATCCTTCACCACTGCAATTTCCACATAACCTCAATCCTTCAAAATCCTTCACTTTGGCAAAGAGGATTTTGGAGGATTTGGGAAGGTTAGGGTTAACAATATTCGCACCGTGCATGAGCTATTTGAGGACACATGCCGTTAGATCACTGACGATTACAGGGATAATGCATTTCGTCTGGCAATTTTGCAGCAGATGTATAGCAGCAGAATATCTCCAGTGATCATTGACTGGCAGAAGTACACGTACGAGTAGTACCATAACATATGACATAAAACACAATAAAGGGGGCCACTTTCCTACCGTCACGTTAGCAGTTTTTCTAATGGTTGTAATTTTTTTTTTAATATCTGAAACCACCCAAAAAGACTTTCAACATTTGAATAGACATGCATGCTTATCCTAAAGATAATTTGGGTTGATTATTACTATTATTTTTTTGATTACCCTAAAATTTCCATCAACAAATGGACGGAAAAGTGAGGTCACTTTTTCCGTCCAATTTTTATGGAAATTTGAGGGTGAAAAAGTAAATAAAAAAATAAAAAAATAAAATAAATCAACTCAAATTAGTTCTAGTAAAAGCCTGCATGTCCATTCACATGTTGAAACACTTTTTGGTCGGTTTCAGGTACTTAAAAATAAATAACAACCATTGGAAAAACTGCTAACGTGACGGATGCAAAGTGGCCCCCTTTATTGTGTTTTATGTCATATGCGTAAGCACGCTCACTTGATGCCACAGTGACTATCATCAAGACACTGGGAGGAATTTCACAGCGAGAGGGCTACGATGTGCATTGAGCAGATTGCCTTCAAGAAGGATGAATACCTTTTCTGAATGATCAGTTAATTGAAACAGGCAGAATTACAATAGGCAACGCGCCAGCACGCTGCCAATGACATGTACAACAATCGCTGTTCTTTTTAAAACATGGTGAAAAAAATGATAAAAAAACTATCACTATTTTTCTATGAGTGAAAATTTATTTCGAATATAAAACAAAACACAAAGAAGAGTGTTCCAACACATAATCTATTAATCTATTACAAGACTACTTCAGCAAAATTTTATACTGGATCAAAAAATCTTTACACTGGATAAAAAATCTTTACACTGGATAAAAAAATCTTTACACTGGATAAAAAAATCTTTACACTGGATAAAAAATCTTTACACTGGATAAAAAAATCTTTACACTGGATAAAAAATCTTTACACTGGATACAAAATCTTTACACTGGATACAAAATCTTTACACTGGATACAAAATCTTTACACTGGATAAAAATTTAACTTACAGCCAGTATACTGTGCCACAGTCCAACATCTCGCTTGAAGTCTAACACATTCACCATCGTCTCCGACTCACAATAGTTACAGGCCACTGTGAGTGTACGACATTGATACAGCATAGCTTTACGTGTAACAGTCACGCCCATGACGCTACCATCTTTATCTGCGGTATACTGAAGAAATCATGTCAAATTATAATTAGGCCTCTGAAATAGGAATTTTCTAACTTAACCAGTTCGCGTCGGAGGCCGTGTATACACGCAATTTATTTTGCACCACGGATCGGAGAGCGTCTAAACACGCCATAGGAAACTCTGGAATATTTGTATGCATGCTCGGTTGACGTGGCAACAAGCCGAGCGTACAATGACATGCTCGGTAGACATGGCCACGCGCTGTGGAAGCTTCCATTAACGTGTTTGTGTGGGAAAAAGAAACCCGCACAGGGGCCCAGAAAAACTTTTTTATTCCCGACGCGAACTGGTTAAAGGGACAGTATAGTCACGATCATAACAGACTTTCAACAGGGCATGGCATCGGTGTCCTAGTTTAAGATTGACACAGTGACTGAAAATTACTGGCTCATTTATGCAGCAGCAATGGTAATATGACCTTATCATGTGGGGTATTATTTTCAGTCACTGAGTTAATCTGAAACTAGCACTCTGATTCCATGCCCTGTTGATCATGATGATATTGTCCCTTTAATAACATTATGCACAAGTTGGTATCAATGTTGACATTACTTTTCTTCCATTTATTGCCAATTCTGTTATGTTTTGATAGCTTTTTTCGGCATTTTTTTGGTATTTATTGTAATGAGCACATCATTGATGTCACAGCGGGATCAGATGGTAGGTTTGTGCATAATATTGATTGAATTTCTTGTCAATTCTATTATTTTTCTATGTTGTCATGTTAACTGAGTGTTTTGGTTACGGTGCCGGTAAAACTTTTGAGGTAACGTCTGCTTTCTTGGGCAAGGGGATTGAGGTTTTGATTTTATGCAGTTTTAGTACTGTTGTGACCCTTGAGTTCTTGTTGTGATTTCATGGAACAGCGCCCTCATGTGTCAAGGATAAACATGGACATTTAAAATGTTTAAATAGCACACTCAATCTTCACTTTTACATAAACAGTGGATTTCTAATTTTGTTATATAATTTTGTTATATACATAACAGCAAAAGAAACGTCACCCCCTAAATTTTGATAAGTCTGAGAACATGTTTAGCTTATGTGTCCTCAGACGTCATGCATGACGAATTTTGAGGTCAACCAAATTTGTCACATTGTGTTCGTGTTACACTCCATACTCATAATATTCTTCATTAAACAAATTATATTAATTATAAAATGAAATTAATAAATAGTTTTAGGGGTGACGTTTCTTTTGCTGTTATGTATATAAGAGGCATGGACATTTGGTAAAATATGTATTTTCATAAAACTGCGTTTCATCAACCCTTTAACCCTCCTATGTACAGTGCAGTTTGCCATAGAATTGTCAGACCTTTCAAAACCTTTCAAGTTTGCTGTACTGAAGGGTTTTGAAAGGTGAGAAAACTGTCTGACAAAAGGGACCTATGAAAGGTTTCGAAAGGTGAAACAACTCTCTGAACAAACTGGTGTTGAAATGTTTCAATACCTTTCAAAGGGTATTGAAAGGTGTGGTAGTTCAGTAGCAACAAATTCTGGAGGGTTTTAAAGGGTTCATAATTATTGATAGCCATTTTGCCAGTAAGCAGATTTTGAAAGGTTTTGAAAGGTCAAACCATAGGAGGGTTAAGATGTCTAGCCATATTAGGCCAACAAAAAAAGTCGGCGGTTTCTCGTCTCCGCACGTGTCGCCTCAGACCTGCATGTCGGTATTTTTAGTTTTCTTTTTTTTGCTATGAAACGATGTCCAATTGCAGCTAAAATTGCTGGATCGATTGGAATTTTGCTGTGCTATGTTTTAAACGACTTTTTCACATATGGGGAAGACTGTTTGCCCGATTTGTGAGGGCTCTCTTGGCCACCATAATTTGTGTATGGGAAATTTGGTCTGGTTCCAATAACCGCGTATACATGTATCACGTATTACACTGGTTGGCAAAAAAAAAAAAAAAAAGCATCACCGCACCGATTTTGAAGTTGACCTATGACCAGAAACCAGAGACTTTTTTTTGACCTTAGGCACATGTAGTGTTATAAACCCTCCTTCACAAGGTGGCCACTCCCACCCACTGATGTTGTGAACACATTTTTTTGCGCATATGACATAAAACACAATAAAGGGGGCCACTTTCCTACCGTCACGTTAGCAGTTTTTCTAATGGTTGTAATTTTTTTTTAAATATCTGAAACCACCAAAAAAGAATTTCAACATTTGAATAGACATGCATTCTTATCCTAAAGATTTGAGTTGATTATTACTATTACTTTTTTAATTACCCTAAAATTTCCATCAACAAATGGACGGAAAAGTGAGGTAACTTTTTCCGTCCAATTTGTATGGAAATTTGAGGGTAAAAAAATAAATAAAAAAATAAAAAAATAAAATAAATCAACTCAAATTAGTTCTAGTATAAGCCTGCATGTCCATTCACATGTTGAAACACTTTTTGGTCAGTTTCAGGTGCTTAAAAATAAATAACAACCATTGGAAAAACTGCTAACGTGACGGAATCAAAGTGGCCCCCTTTATTGTGTTTTATGTCATATAAGCCATACTGTCCTACCAAAGTAATCTTTTAAGTTCAACTCATCTGAGGCCACTGTTAAAAAGAGAGCTTCACAGGCAATCTTACCTCAATATATGCAGGTGCATCATCGGACATTCGTGGTGGCAGTTGCCAATCCTTGGCTGGCTTATTCAAGTGATCTATTACCTGCCAGTGGAGCTTAGGCCATCCTGCAGAGGAAACAACATTTAATGACATAGTAGTATGACATGATCTGCTAAACCATACAGTGTGGAGTCCATGAAGTGTGGCTTTGTGTTCTTAGCTCTTGCCATGGCCTAAAGAGGGGGCCATCTTATCCGCTCAGTGCACATCGTAATAATAATAATAATAATAATGTGTGGACTTATATAGCGCACGTATCCACCAACTAAGTGGTGCTCAAGGCGCATTCTTTTTTACGTGCATTACACAACACACGGGACCTACGGCTTTACGTCCCATCCGAAGGACGAAGCAATTATGGTTAAGTACCTTGCTCAAGGACACAAGTGTCACGACCGGGGCTCGAACCCACACCCTGCTGCTGGCAACACCAGAACTTGAGTTCGGTGCGCTAGACCGCTCGGCCACTCGCCCTCTAGCGGTGAATTTGCACCCAGTGTCTTGATGATAGCCACTTTTGCGTTGTGCGTATGTTATGGTACTAAGCGCGCGTGTACTTTTGCCAGCCAATGATTGCTGGTGATATTCTGCGCATACGCACATCAACTGCAAAATACGCCAAACACGACGCACTATCGCTACCCTTTCGCCTACAGTGGTCTAACAACATGTGCCCTCAACAGCTCATGCACAGTGTGAATACACTGGTACTAGCATTTGATATACATGTATATTGCTCCATTGAAGTGTAACGTTATCACAGAAAAGTGTTCCGCTGTACTTTATTAAAAACAAAATTGTAAAAGCCAGTTTTTAAGGTAGAAAACTATACATAATGTCCGAGTTCAGCAATCTGGTGTTCCAAAACATAGGAAAAGGTACATTAATTGGAAGATTGATCAGAGAATGCAATAGTGAAAATTTCCGGTTTGAATATAACATGACTTTATTTAATCATTCATAAATGCCAAAGACAGTTTAGACAATCTGATTGGACAAAACGTAATCACGTGGGGGTGTATTAACCCTCCTATGCCCAGGCTGAAATTTGGCCCAGTCAGCACGGCACTCACAGACAGTCACTTGAGTATTTTTGGTTGCATTGCCAATTGCCAACAGAGTCACACAGAGCTGTGTATGAGTGCACTGCACAAAGTCAATGGGTTGGGAGTTACATACAAATTTTGAGTGTCTTTGGGTTTGACCTCCTATCACAGCCACATGTGTTTGCATGTATTTGAGTGCACTGCACAAAGTCAATGGGTTAAGAGAGACATACAAATTTTGAGTGTCTTTGAGTGTTAAACCTATAGGAGGGTTAACAGATGGTAAAGACTGGCTTATCAAAATCTTAGCAGAGCGTATCTGCCAGCTGTTCACCAGCTGTTTTGTGCAACGCGCGAAACAGATTTCAACCAATCAGAGTGACGGAGATTGGCATCACGCGCCTGTCTACAGGCGCGTGTTTTGTGTGTCCTCAAAATGTGAATTTACCCATTTCTATTTGGCTTTATTCAACAAAAATTACATTCTTTTTTACATTTTGAAAACGAAATCGATACGGGCATTTATGAATGGGAATAACAGTTTGATAGCTCGGTCCTTATCACCCGTCACCATGCCTAAATCCGGTCGTTAACCTGCAGTGAAGACTGCTCGACATCCTTATTCAAGCAGCAACCTGTGCTGATATCATTTGCAAACATTTGTTTGTGAACACTAACTGTAAAACTCAATGTCTACAAAGCCAATACATGTACTGTATGTAGGCTAAAGTCGGTTGGACAAACTTGAAAATAAACACTGTAAAAGAACACCAATAATTTAAATAAGCAACACATTCCACATTTGAAAACAGGAATTTTCCGTAAATATTTCAATTTAGATGGATTTAGCTACCATGAAACGGAGAAGAAAAATTACATTTGAATCAATCTATTTACAGCAGACTTAACTAAAAATGCCAATATCTCAAATTCCAGTTCATGATTTTTCATTCCTTTGTGCATTTAATGGAGTGAGTACTCAAGACAGGTAGTTCCTAGTGACTTATTCCTGATGATAATAGAGTGGGTTAAAAGTATTCTGATGAAAAGCATCCACTGATTTATTTTGCCATTATCAATACTATACCTTTAAATCTGATGATTTCTCCCTGCTGAGTCTTGGGTAGTTCCTTCAGACACACAGATGAAGTCAATGCCACAGTTATACCACAGCTCCCTAGAAGAAAGCCGATCTGTTGGCTGCCTGCATCCTGCAGATTTATAAATAAGTGTTTGCAGGTGAGGCTTAACACAGTGGAACCCATTGAAAACTAAAGTCCAGTTGAATAGGTCACAATAAACGTGCTATCTATAGTGATTGTGAGGACTAAGAGATCAAACACATTAACCCTCCTGCTATTGATGCACTTCAGTGGAAAGTTGCTGTAGAGGTAAAAACCAGTCAACTGCCTGTTTCGACTGTTGACACAAAGGTGCACACAGGGGCATTTTTGACTGGTTTTTACTGTCATTTTGACTACCCTGAACAGTACCAGACAATGCTTTTACCAGTTAAAAACAGTCGACTCATTTTGACCTGTAAATGTACTTACATGTACCTCCAGTTCTTTTCAGAACTAATTACTACTCAATTGAGAATTTCACATGGTGTCACCGCAATTAGTCTTACTTATCCTCTTCACCATGCAAAGCTACAAGTTTTACCTAAATGTACTTACTCCACGTAAGGTTTGACAGTGTTTGACTTTTGTGCACTAGATATACCTTGGGAAGTATTTCAACATTTTGACTGATTTTGACCTTTGTAGCAGTAAAGGAGGGTTAATGGTGTGTGTTTGAGAAGCACTTGCATATTATGGCCCTGGGTACAAACAGTTATGGGTATAACTTCTCTTGTGTGACCTGAACAGGATGTAACGATTTCTTCAGATGCATTATGGATTTCCATGCAACCGTTTATTGGTAAATTTCTTACGTATATTAATAAGGAAAAGATAACACAAATTTAAATACTGATATTGAAAAACAAAGATGGTGTTTAACCTTTCTTGAGAGTGGCACATCAATAGCCACAGGCACCACGCCTGCGAAGAGGCAACCGTAGAATGCCGTAATAAAACCAGCAGCATCCGAATTGGGAAAGACGAGGGCAACCTGATTGCAACAATCAAAGAGAACATGGAATTAACTTATGGGTGCGTTCGAGTAGCTTCCCTGGCTCGACCCAGGGTCTGACTCGGGTGCGCTCAAGTATTTCTGTCGTCATTGTCTGGGCTCACCTGGGTCAGCCTCAAGGACGCTGATGTGCTGTGACTTCAGTTTGACACATTTCTGAATGGTGCTAGATTAGATTAACTCAGTGACTGAAAATAATACCCCACATGATAAGGTCATATTACCATGGCCGCTGCATAAATGAGCCAGTAATTTTCAGTCTTTGTGTTCATCTTCAACTAGGGCACCGATTCCATGCCCTGTTCAAAGTCTGCTCCGATCATGACGATACTGTACTTTTAAACAATGAATTTGTGAGAAGAGAGTGTTTTTGTATGTTGGTTCGTATCAACCTGGTATGTGATATGATCAGTAGTTCACACTTTTAGGCTGGAGATAATTACTTTTTCGATCGTCTTGTAGTATGATATTTTATTTACAAAGTCATGAAAGATACAGAACGTGCAACCGTTGACATTTCTCACATAACTTAACAACCACGACAGGGCGAATGCTTGTTCGATTACATGAAGCTCTTGCTCGGGGCAACCCCAGATAATGGTGTTAATAATACAAAACGGATGCCTACCCTATCACCAGGTTTGAGTTGTGTTTCTCCCTTGCCTCCAATCTTGCAGAGTAATAAAAAGGCAAGCTTGTTTGCTCTGGTCAACAACTTGCCTGTGTTAAGAGAAGGAAAGACATTAAATCACATTCAATATACACGAAAATCATCTTAACCCTCCTGTTGATTGATCATTCAATATCATTCAAATAGTTTTGAATGATATATAAATAATTAATGTTTATTAGTGCAATGTGAGAATATTTTCATGAGTTGAAAGATGGAATGTTCCATTCAACGAGGCAAAACCTCGTTGAATGGAACATTCCATCTTTCAACGAATGAAAATATTCTCTCCATTGCACGAATGCAAAACATTCATTATTTGTTTTATAAAACATCCAAGTAGATCTTTGTCATTTGATTGGAGGATAAAACTATAAGAATAAACAAAATAGAGAAGATTGTATTCTGGCATCCACTACATTATTTTTCGGCTTATGATGCACGGTTTGCTCGAATGGTTGTGTCAAAGAGGGCGTTTTTTACTGAACGCTGATGTGATCGTGCGTGCAATAGATCAAATGACATGGAACAAAAATGCACAGTGAATGGAACAAAAAATGCACGGTTTATGACGTAGGCCATGTAATGGTTTGATTAATGAATGCCGCGTGACCTACAATCCTCCAATCAAATGACAAGGATCTACTTGGGTGTTACATAATAAAGGACATATGCCGGGGTGTGTAATGTTTTACAAATGGTACTGTGTGGTGAATGCATCTACATGTACATGGTTCTGTTATCTACACAGCTATAAAGTCACCATTCATAAACAGTCTGGAATATTGTACTGAGAGTAGGAGAGTTGATGGCTTTCTTAATAGCTCTTCAGCTGTATTCAATTTGGGATAGACAGATCCTACCTGCTAATCAAACAGCAATAATTGACCAATAAGGTTACACTATACACTGTACATGACAACTTGCTATCTGCCATTAACCTTGGTCAAGCTTTCAAAGGTTATGTGGTCTTATAGTATCCACTTTTGGGTGAACAAAATTACAGTGGAAACTCCATGAATTCAGTCACGGTTGCCAATATGCAACAAAAACAAAACGTGCCCTGAAGTTCTCACCAGTGTTCTAGCCAGGCATACAATAGCGTATCAGGCCGATACGCTATAAATCGGCCGATACGCTATCGATACGCTATAATTTATTCCATGGTGAAAAAAAAAACACCCCAAAATTTCTTTTGTTCAGTTCGAGAACTAATTGTGAACAACAATAATTTGTTGCCACTGAGGGATTTATTTCATCTTGTAGGAAGCTTTATTGATACATTTTAATTGGCTGGCAACTTTGTTTGTTTTTCAAGAGAATGTGTTTGATGCGCCACATTTGCAACTATGCGGCCGCCCGCGATCTATTTATGGCATTTAACGTTAAACACATTGACACTGGTTCCGCTACCACACTGCTTAGGCAAAAACCAGATGAGCGGGGTACCCACGTGCCACGCGGAATCGGGACAAACACCGCAAAAGTGAAGTCTATAAAAAGTGTCTGTCGGGAGTTACTATGAATGATCATGCTATGGCATGTTTTCTCAAATAATTATTTCTGAAACAAAATCTACTGTCGGAAATTTGTTTTGAGTGAAAGTTAAAAAACAACAACATCTGATGTCCGCCGGGCGCCGGCTGATGTCCGCCGGCCGCCAGCAGAAGTTCGACCTATGGAAACGGTTTTGTCTTCACGGCATCAAAACATTTGTAAATCTCATTCCAATATCATTTCCCTACCACCACTTTGTCACCAAGCTGATATATTTTTGTTTTGTAAATTAAGAAGAAATAAATTAAGAAGATGTTATTGATGAGAAAAATTTAAAAAACGAAAATCGGAAATGCAAGACTTGATCGGCTTTTCCCGGTCCCCATGATATGTTCAGTAGGCGGGCGTATACATGTAGCACAATTGCACCCTGCAAACAGGCCTCCATTTACTTTTAAATCAGGAGTAATGGTAAACACTTTCTAAAACTGTTTTTCTTCTTAATTTACATACCCGACCGCTATTTATTTAATGCCGAAAGCATTATTTCTGAGCTGAGATTCTCCACAGAATTTAATTCCACAAAACAAAACATGTCAAAGATTTCTGAAGCTTTTCCGAGGTAAAAAATTCACCAATAGTTTGCTCTCAGTCGAATAAATAGATGTCACTATTCTGCTCCATCACCATTCTGCTCCAACCAGTCATAATTGTTTAAGTAGGTCTAGAGTGTTTGTTTAAAATTTTAGGCTTCATTCGAAACAACTGATTAAAAGACGCATTTCTGCCGACAGTCGGATCGCTCACTCGAGCGAGAATGTATACTGGTATCCTGTATCCTGGGATGTTGTTTCATACATGTATAGTTATATAGCTTGGAAACCAGCCAAGAACCAGGTCCCAGAGGTTAATGTCACCTGGTCTGGGAGTGTAAAACCACAACCGGTCAGTCATTGTCAAGTGAACAATAGCCCCAACTCTTATCTTGGCTCTAATCCCAAATTGATACATTCAACATTCCAAAGTCGGCAGACAGTTCTTTGATGTGAACTTGTGACCCAGAAATTGTGTCTTTTTGGTTGCCAGTTGTCTTATTTCTTTTTCTTTTGAAATACTTTGAAGAGACCAGAGCCAGGTAAGGCGTCTTTACAGCTGGCCTATGTTTATTAAAAACTTCGCTGAGCTTTTTTTTTTACGCAATAACTGTAGAGCTCTTACCTGCTGTCCAACAAAATACTTTATGAAACTATTTACCTGGGTGAAGCTTGCACTGCAGGGTTTCGTTGGTAAGAACCATTTTATTGTCAAGTTTAATTTAAAGTACGCATAAGTCAAGGCACACATTGTAATGTATTGTATGGAATTTTTTGATCATATCTGGCTTTGAATTATTGATAAAAAACGATTAACTTTACTCGCACGTTTAAAGCTACAATTACTGACAACAATCCAATGTAAAGTGAATAAAACAATAATTAAAACAATAACAACATGAGTCATGTAGGCCCTACTCCATTTTAAATTTAAAAATGGGTTTGATATTAGTTGAGAAAAATGTGACAGAATTACATGTGCACATGTAAACATGTTAAAACCTACCAATTGAAAGCAAGAAATATTTTTATGTCTAAAAAAATATGGTTTTGTGTGACAAATTATATTATGCAATATGCCCCTAAATAGCCTCAGATTGCACCAGAGAGCATCTACAACCTAAAAGTTTCCCAGGGCCCTTAAGCGGGCCCCGGACTACGTCGTTGTAGAAGCTTCTGCACGCTCGCAGATTCGTGTCGTACAAATGCCCCTACGCTATAATTTCATCCTGGCTAGAACACTGGTTCTCACATGCAGATAGCAATGCCATTTACACAAGGGTTAAGTTAGGCCCACATACAAAAAAGGGCAATTTTTCAACTTTTGATCTACTAATTATCTAAAATTCTGTGATTAGGTAAGCTTGCCCAATCAGACACTTTTGGCATGAAGTTCGCTGTTGTGAGATTGGTAATTTTGGTGAAATTTTAATGTTATTATTATTTTTTTTAAATTTTAATAATTTTTCAAACATCTCATGGAAGTGAGCTATCCCAGAATAACAGATTTTATGCCAAAAGTGTCTGCTTGGGCAAGGTTACCTAATCACTAAGCTTTAGATTGTAATAATTAGCAGATCAAAAGTTGAAAAAAAAAAAAAAATTGGCCCATTTTTTGACATGTGGGGTTAGGGCCAAGGATACAGAGGGAGTCCAGGGTATTGGCCCTAGAATGGGGCTCGGGTTAAATAAACAGAACACACCCATAATAGATGCACAATGGGCAACTGTGACTGACTGACTGACTGACTGACTGAAGGTTGTAAGCATGTCATACAAAGTACTACTTACCATATGTAAGAGTGCAGTTGACTTTTCCATTAGCGTCGAGTGACGTGACCACATTAGACTTCTGGTGAGCAGTGCCGTAGCGTTGTAAGCCAGACTCCAGATTTCTGGGCAAGCCGGTTGGTATCTGTTTCCACATGATTAAATAATACATGTACTAGTCATGAGATCTACAGGAGATCCACACGGACGATGGATAGAGCTTTAAAGTTGGCAGTGTGCAAAATTTAGAACATTAACAAGTAACATCCACCAACTGAATTATTATTTTTTTACCTCGTAGTTTCTCTGTGTAAACCAATTTTTTTTTAAAGTCAATTTGGTTGCATTATTTTTTCCTGAGACAACAAACATTGCTACCTGAAACAGGCTGAATCCATGAATAATTAATACATGGTCAAAATTGTATTGCAATTTTCATATAGTTTTGTTTTTAAATCTTCAAAATCGGCGAGGAACCTGTTTGAGCTACAGGCATGAAGTATGTAAAACTGGTATGATTTGACTTTTAAAAATTGAAGTTGCTCAATGGGCAACCATCATGGGTTAACCAGGTTGCCCCAGATGAAAAAAAAGGTTGCCCCGGGCGACTGGGCAACCCCCATGGCGACACATATACAACGAGACAAGACAAGTTAGTGACTTTGGCTGCTGTACTTACACTGAGTTGTTCTCCGATGGCTGGAGTTATAGTATTCCCTTCTGGTTTTGGTGCATTGGGATCGGTCTCTGTTACTGAGAAGGGGGGACAAAAGATAGGTCAAGGTTGATTTCATCATTTGAGAAGAGTTCTTCCGTTCGTTGTCTATCAACAAACAAATCATAAGTCATAAAGGCTGACATGCTGTTCACACCAAAGTTCAACAACTTCATAACCTGTGAAAATTTGACCTTATGATGAAGTTGTGTCGTACACGTGAAGATAGTGAAAATTAATTTAGATTTTTGTATCAGATTTGTTCATTGTTGCATTTATGTACTGAGTGCTTTCGGGTATCCACACGCGACTAATGCGGGACTGAAACCCACCACACCCAGCCTGACATTATTATAACCAATCTAACTTCCAACTTGCTCGATTATGACTGGCTAGCTAGGTCCCAATAGTCAGGGGTGTGATTTGACAAAAGTGAAAAAATCCTGAAAAATGGGTAGCGGGCCTGGGTCTCCCTTTGGTCTAGAGGACAAAGCCCCCCTGAACCTGGATGTTTAGTTTTGGAGGATTTACAGACTCTCCACATCTCCACAAACTAGCGGTTTGGACACAATACAGGCTACTTCTTTCTTTCCTTGGTGGCTACTTCTCTTCTTTCAAGAAACATTTGAGGCAACAGGAGATATGTAAAACTTGTAGCTTTGCATGGTGAAGACGATCAGAGTATACTGATCGAAACGTCGAGTTGTAACCTCCAATTCTTTTCAGAACTAATTACTACTCAACAGAGAATTTCACATGGTGTCACCGCAATTAGTCTTACTTAGGAAATATGTAAAAAATCCTGAAATCAGGAAAAATCACAGGCCTGTAATAGTTTAGTTTTGAAACACTAAAAACACTGAGAATACAGTGCTATAAAGCTGTACAAAAAAATGTACATCGGTGACGGGCAAAACAACATAATTTATATCGCTGAAATTTTAATGAAACATCATGAGAGCGTTCTTTCTGACCATGGTTTCCATTGTTATAATACACGATTCTTATAAAGCGCACATATCCTAATGACTAGATCAAGCACTGATAACAAAAAAAAAGAAGAAAACCTGTATTACCTTGTAGTTCGTCGTCATCCTCCTGGAAGAATTCCTGAAGTGGTTTCTTCTTTGGTCTCTTCAGAGTGTTTAACAGTTGTTGGATCTTAGCTGATACTTTACTGTTTGGCATCGGCACTACAGAACAAATCAAGATATATAACAATAATAAAAATAATAAATAACAACCAGATTTATAGAGTCAAATTGCCAAAGGATACGAAGTGTTTTTGCATTAGTATCCCTGGTCATTGGGCCAATATCAATAAACTTTCTCAGCTCCCTGGGGAGTATACAGCACCGAGCTACCGTAGCGCTTTTTTAAACACAATATCAACCTCTACCCTCACATTTACAGTAAAGTGCCTTGGTTTCCGGTCAGGATTCGAAACCACATTCTGACGACTCGGTCATCACCTCCAGCTTAACATTTTAACCTCTCTAAACTCCAACGCTCAGCCATGGCACCCCAATATACAATGTTAGATATGTACACGTACCACAGAATCTATCTACAGTACTATGTGGGGATACCATGATGTTACTTTAGGGTCATTTAAATAGACCATTAAAGGGAAGGTACAAAATTACCAAATATGGAAGGTACAAAACCAAAATTACCTGATTACAAAATGACCAAATAGTTAACCAAACTTTAACTTGATGTGAAGATGGTAAGGGTTACACCAATCATCCTGTCCATCTGGCAAGTTTTTGTAAAACATAAAAATCATACCAACACACGTAACAGTGTTTTTAAAATATTTTTTAACATGAACCCCAATTGTGATATATATGGTTGAAATGAACATGCGTTTCCAGTAACCAATGTTGCACCACGGTCACCGCTGGGATTCAAACCCACATTCTGATGACTCAGCAATAACAATAATAATAATAATAATAAATGCTTTATTTAGTGATGGTAACTATGTCACCTATAGCCTAGATGATTTTCAATGGGCCATCAATTAGCTACCAGAGACACTGGGGTAAACCCCTACTCTTGCATGATAAATGTCATTATGGGTTCTTTGACGTGCACTGATGTTTGTAGTACATGGGACCTACGGCTTAACGTCCCATCCGAAGGACGAAGCAATTATGGTGAAGTGTCTTGCTCAAGGACACAAGCTCTTCGACACAGTGTCCTCGTTTTAGATGAACTCAGTGACTGAAAATAATACCGCTGGTGTAGAAAACCGGGCACAATAATATCATATTACCACGGTTGCTGCATAATATCATTATTCTGCAGCAACTGGTTCATTAGTTATGCATCAACCACAGGTATTATTTTCAGTCTCTGAGTTCATCTAAACCTAGGATACCGTTTCCTACAGAAAGTCTGTTCTGATCGTGACGATACTGTCCCTTTAAGTATAATGAAAGATACACGTACAAGCACGTACATGTTTTTACTGCAACACCAAATAAATACTTCACTTTAAAAAAAAAAAATAATAATAAATAATAATAATAATAATAATAATGTGTGGACTTATATAGCGCACGTATCCACCAACTGAGTGGTGCTCAAGGCGCATTATATTATTACCCCTGCTCATAAGGCTCATAAATCATTCCTGAAACCATCTCAGCTCCCTCACAGGTACCCATTTAACCCCTGGGTGGAGAGAAGCAATTATGGTTAAGTGTCTTGCTCAAGGACACAAGTGTCATGGCCGGGATTCGAACCCACATTCTGCTGCTAACACCAGAACTTGAGTCCGGTAAGCTAGACCGCTCGGCCACGACACTCCATTGAGATGTTAGACATTTTTAGGGGTACACTTAAATAACACAATGCTGCTATGTACAAAACATACAATATGAAGTCCATTAACTACATGTACATGTACGTGTGTCAGCCTGCTGTAATCCATACCACGGCGTTGTACTCCAAATGCACACATGCACAACGAGCATGATTACACGTTTTGCAACCTTGCCCAGCCTGCCGCAAGGCATCATGGGACTAGGCGCTTGACGCGTGAAGCTAGTTCCTAGAACCAGACGCAATCTTAAACTAGACGCGGGCGAACGATATGTGGGGCAAATGCGACGAATGCCAAGATGCGTGCACACGCCGGGTAAGTCTCCCAGACTGCACTGCTTCTTTTTGAGACCTTGCGCGTCAGTCTGTGGAACAATACGTCACGAATGTACCAAATCCGTTGTTCTTGGAGTACTGCGCCGTGGACTAGGTTATGTACGCAAGTGTAACACTTCATGTAGGTAATAGACTTCTGGTACTATGCCGTGGACTACGTTAGTACACGAGTGGCACACTTCATGTAGGTAATAGACTTCTGGTACTGTGCCGTGGACTAGGTTATGTACACGAGTGTCACACTTCATGTAGGTAATAGACTTCTGGTACTGTGCCGTGGACTAGGTTAGTACACGAGTGGCACACTTCATGTAGGTAATAGACTTCTGGTACTGTGCCGTGGACTAGGTTGGTACACGAGTGGCACACTTCATGTAGGTAATAGACTTCTGGTACTGTGCCGTGGACTAGGTTATGTACACGAGTGTCACACTTCATGTAGGTAACAGACTTCTGGTACTATGCCGTGGACTAGGTTATGTACATGTACACGAGTGTCACCCTTCATGTAGGTAATAGACTTCTGGTACTATGCCGTGGACTAGGTTATGTACACGAGTGGCACACTTCATGTAGGTAATAGACTTCTGGTACTGTGCCGTGGACTAGGTTATGTACACGAGTGGCACACTTCATGTAGGTAATAGACTTCTGGTACTATGCCGTGGACTAGGTTATGTACATGTACACGAGTGTCACACTTCATGTAGGTAATAGACTTCTGGTACTATGCCGTGGACTAGGTTATGTACACGAGTGGCACACTTCATGTAGGTAATAGACTTCTGGTACTATGCCGTGGACTAGGTTATGTACACGAGTGGCACACTTCATGTAGGTAATAGACTTCTGGTACTGTGCCGTGGACTAGGTTATGCACACGAGTGGCACACTTCATGTAGGTAATAGACTTCTGGTACTATGCCGTGGACTAGGTTATGTACAAGTACACGAGTGGCACACTTCATGTAGGTAATAGACTTCTGGTACTATGCCGTGGACTAGGTTATGTACACGAGTGGCACACTTCATGTAGGTAATAGACTTCTGGTACTATGCCGTGGACTAGGTTATGTACATGTACACGAGTGTCACCCTTCATGTAGGTAATAGACTTCTGATACAGACGCAACTGTGTACTTTTGGGGAAATTGAAGTTGTAAAAAGTGTACCTTCTATTTCATCATCTTCTTCACCTTCATCTATTTGTCTGCCAGCCATGTAGCCAGAGCTGGTTGTCACATCAGGAGGAGGTTGGGAGGATTGCATGGACAAACTGGACACTGTCAAACAGATTAGTATGGAACTCAATAAGAGATACGTGCAGTGTGTAATAAGCAGGGCAGGCCCTGTACTTAAAGATGCATCGCTCATGGTTTTTTTGGGCTATTTTTAATTGCAATTTCCAGGAAATTTTCTTTTTCATCGGAACATTGCTATTTCACTCAAAGAATGTGAAAACATTTGCTTTAAAAGGACACAATTCTTCAAATAATCGTAAGAAGCATGGTTTCACAGTAAATATGTACTGAAAAGAATAAGTTACATGTACATGTACCGTACACACATGTACATGTACGTGTATGGTGTGTCCCCTCATACATTTATTTTGACACTTCATTACTGTAAAACCAGACTTCTGACACCTATACATAACAGCAAAAGAAACGTCACCCCCTAAATTTTGATAAGTCTGAGAACATGTTTAGCTTATGTGTCCTCGGACGTCATGCATGACGAATTTTGAGGTCAACCAAATTTGCCACATTGTGTTCGTGTTACACTCCATACTCATAATATTCTTCATTAAACAAATTATATTAATTATAAAATGAAAATAATAAATATTTTTAGGGGTGACGTTTCTTTTGCTGTTATGTACATTTTGTGAAACATTTCACTCGAAGTGTTTGTTATCATTTCTAAGAGGAAATCATCAATGTTTCAAATGAAAATATTTATGGAGATTGCCGGTGAAACATGGGCAACTTCAATAACAGAGGCAATTGCCTTTGCTGCCCATGGTGTAACTCTTAGCATTTACATCATTTATATCCATCCACGTACATGTACAGTGTATGTTACACTGTACATGTACAATGTACATGGATGTTACAGATGTACTTCTCAGAAGTGTACTTCATGCATGACGTGTACTTCTGAGTCCTGAACTCCTGCACAGAAGCTCGGTTTTAAGTGGAAATCAAGTGTACCAGGCATGCAACTGACCATTAATTGTGAAGAAAAAGCGAGGAAAATTTTTGAATTTACAATTTGAGCACGAAGCCAATAGGGTATACCGTGTGGGAGGGCCCCTGGAAATGCTTGCATTCTATGTACGAGTATCTATGCTCTGTGGTGCATTCTGAGCATGTTTAAAGGAAAACTAGGGGGATTAAAACATTTTAATAATAAACAAAAACAAGGAAATTTGCAGATCCGTGGAAGAATTGTATGCCTGTGTACAATGCATGTACATTTGTACATTGGGTGTTTTTGTTTCACTCGAGATTGCGATCATGATCGTGTGATCTCATTTATCCACAGCACAGAGTAGGATCGGCAAATACAGGATCCAGATCAGAAACCTGTCTACACTGTACAGACTGTCTTGTGATCGAGATACATGTATGTGCGAAACAGACTACTGAACAAATACATGCGGGCAATCTAGCTAGAAATCACCATTCATATTTCCCTGTATGTTACTGTGTTGCTTCAAATCGAGCAATTTACTTAGTTGCATTAATAAACTGATGAACACAAAAAAAAAAAAAAAATTAAAGAAATGCATGGCTACCTGTTGTTCAGTGTGGTTGTAACATTGATAGACAATATCTGGGGAGGTTTTGTAATATTTTTATCATTAGCTAAACCATTAGTTAAACGAGCATGCATTAAGCAAATTGTCTTGTGCATTCGCAATGTGGTATTTGCGAATAGGTCTACATGTCCATGTATGTACACATGTACATTGTAAGCCACAGAGGTAAAGTCTTTCTCATAATTCTGTGTCATAATGTGTACATTTACATCACATGGAGTAATACATGAGATTACTTGCTTGCATACGTACATGTAAATTCAATGTACATTGAACCTACTACCAATTTGAGCCAACTCATGGCTAATGCATTCTATTTTAAGACAACCCTTCCTTTTGAATCACACATGCAAAAATAGTCCTTTAAAGTTGTGTCGCCAATGTGGTTTTCTTTTGCTAGTTTACTGGCAATTTTTGAAAATGTTTTTATTTTCATCGGAACAGTGTTTACGTCCTTTTAGAAAGGAACAAAACACTTTGAAGTGAGGTATGTACATGTACATGTATTTCACCAACTCGTTGTCGGAAGCTCGGTTTAACAGGAAACAATTATTAAATGCCCAAATGACTGTACATGTACCTACAATCAATTAATTTTCAGACATATTTACTGTAAAACCAAGCTTCTCACGATTATTTTGAGAAAGCTTCCATTTTAAAGCACGCATGTTTTGCTTTCCTCAAGTAAAGTAGCAAGTGTTTGATGAAAAGAAAAAAAATATGGTAAAATACAGTATGGTAAAATACAGTAGTGTAAAATATAGTAGTGAAACACTCGGGCGAATCACCTTTAAAAAGAGCCTATACATCAAGCGTTGAAATTCCCACTTACCGGAGGTAAGTGGATTTTGTCCGGCGGTAAGTGATTTTAAAAAGTGGTTAAGTTGCTGGTAAGTGGATCTATCCATGTTTTTATGTCATGTCCCATAACAACATGGCCAGACACTGAAAGTGACTTTTGGAAATGGGTAAGTGAAAATACAAGGGTGGGTAAGTGAAAATACAAGGGTGGGTAAGTCCTTAAACATGTTAATATTGAAAGGGAAGGCACAACCTTGGCAATAACCCGAGGCCAATTTCATAGCAGAAAAAATTGCTTAGCAGCAAAAAAAAAAATGCTTGGTGGATATCTCTGGTTATCAGCCAAACTTGCAAAATAACAAAATATATATATGCATTTTGGCTGGTAGTCTGATATTTGCTTAGCACAGTTGAAATTGGACCCTGATAGCAAGATAACTTGTGAAGTCGGTAAAGGCACCAATCATCCTGAAAAATAATTTGGTCTACAATGCTCTCATTTCAGAAACCACACAAAGACATGCACATTTACATGGCTTAGCAGTATAACATTCCGATGAAAAAAAAAAAAAAGCACTTGCGAAACAACTTCAAAGGACTATTTTTGCATACATTTGTGATTCAAAAGGAAGGGGTTTTCTTAAAGCCCAAAGAAAAAATAGCCTCCGGTTTCTGGTCATACATGTAGGTCACCTGCAAAATCGGTGCGGTGACGCATTTCTTTGTTTTGTTATCTTTTTTTTTGCCAACCAGTAAAATATGTGATACATGTATGTATGCGGTTATAGGAAACAGACCAAATTTCCCATGCACAAAGTATGGTGGCTTAGAGAGGCCTCACAAATTGGGAAAAAGTTCATACCCCTAGTTGTGAAAAAGTTGTTTAAAACACGGCACGGCAGAATTCCAAATGACCCATAAAATTTGGACATTATATCGTTTCATAGTAAAAAAAAAAAAAAAAAAAAAAAAATCCCAATGCACAGGTCCGAGGCAACATGCGCTGAGACCAGAAACCGGACTTTTTGGGGGCCTAAAATAGGATGCTTTGGGTAACATGTCTGAATCAAGAGTGTATGGGAAATTGATCATCAGTTGATGATCCACTTCAGATTTGCATATTGTCAGATATTGTCAGATGTTGTAAGATGTTGTAAGACGTTGTCAAACATAAATAAATTTTCTGGATGTTTGGTACCATTACCAGCTCAAAACTATGTAAGCTTGTAGATAAAAATTGGATTCTTTTCTTTTTGTGTAATTACCAGTAATGTACACCCTTTAAATGATACACACACTGCAAACAGTTTGCATCATCTAAAAATAACTGTAAACATCCAGTGTGTACTTCAATTCAAAGCAGTTGTTCATGTCTGTGTTTTTTACTCACATCTCTATACATATATCTCGTAGCATTAAAGGGACAGTACCGTCACGATCAGAGCAGACGTTCAACAGGGCATGGAATCGGTGTCCTGGTTTAAGATGAACACAGTGACTGAAAATTACTGGCTCATTTGTGCAGCAGAAACAGTAACATGACCTCATCATGTGGGTATTAATTTCAGTCAATGAGTTAATCTAAAACGAGCACTCCGATTCCATGCCACGTTGATCATGATGATATTGGCCCCTTTATCATGATGATATTGCCCCCTTTATCATGATGATATTGCCCCCTTTAACTGACATATTACCAATGGTGTACAATCTCTTCAAACCCATCTTCTATAGACTCACTGTTGCTAGCAACATCCAGTCCTCTGGCCCCTCCCCTGCTCAGGAGACCATTAGCAGCTTGCCGATGCACCATTTCATTAAACCCCGGCTCCATACCCGGGAGGCGGAAACTACCCGCGGACGACGGACGACTCCCACCTTTCATGTCCCCGAGACGATTGATGGAGGACGTCGAGGAACGCGAATCATCGTCTGTATCAGAATCTGAAAAAGGGAAGAAAGATTTTCTGATCATACAACAAACAATTTTCGCTGAAATCTTCGGGGACTCGATTGAAATTTATTCAAATCTAGTCCCTTAACTGTGGAATCCAATTTAAATTTGTGAACTACAGGTACATGTATCTGCAAGCTTATTTACATGCACCTGTCTTACGATTTAACATCAATTTGATTGATTGTCATTACTAATGAAATGACTTCCAATCATTATAGACCATTTCATAAACGGGTTTTGCAAAATGTGCTGAGCTCCAACGGAAACATCAGACTACATGTATGTTGGTAGTCGGCATAATTTGTAACAGACAGCTGAAGTCAATGACAGTACAATGCAATGCCAATGAGCACGTACAACATGTACTACACGTACAATGTCAAGTACATGTACAGTACATAGTACGTATAACAACCAACAAACCTGCAACAGTCATGTCAGAGATCATTGATTGCAATGGGAAAACCTTCACTCTGTAGCTACAGTTGCTCGTACAGGTTGGATTCAATCAAATTAGCTCAAAATTCAGCAACTGCTCCATCATTTTGTTTTACTACCACTGAGAAACTGTTCAGGCTGTGCTGGGTGTCTGGGTAACCAATTACCCGTAAACAACTTCTTAAAATCTGGACTGAACACTTAAGCCACACAAAAGGAATTCTCTTGATTTTTGTTAACAAAATGCGTGTTGGGAATGGGGATGCTACTAGTCGTTTTAAATATAGAGGCAGGAAATTATTACAGGAAATCATATTGGTTATTTTTATTTTTGTGTATTTACAAAATTGATTACGAGTAACTGGGTTGTATCCAAAGATTTCCATTTTTGGGTATCCGGACAGACTTCACTTCCTTAAATGTACTATGACGGTGTATTCGATACATTGACATGCAAAGTCTCAAAAGAAGCTGTGCAAACCTCAGTGAGTTTGCCAGTGTGTGCGAGAAATGTACATTACATGTACATGCTCATTTAATGCGTTCTGCAATGTAAATGCACCAATTAAGTGCGTGTTGTACAGCTCTCTGCTACTACATGTAGCAAGTGGCATCAAGTGCTTCATGCTGTCATTTACACGCTGGGTAGCCAAACTGTTACCACTGCCACACTTGTTGTATGTGTGCGCGCATTTGGAGTACCATGCCATGGCCTGGGTTATAAAAAAGCTGCCACACTTCAGATACGTACATGTAATAGACTATATGCATTTAAACATTTGAATATAATGTATACAATTTGGTACAATCCATAAACCAACATGTACTGTGTATACAGTCCATGTACAATGTGCAACCTTAGTGAGTTTGCCAGTGTGTGCGAGAACTGTACATTACATGTACATGCTCATTTAATGCGTTCTGCAATGTAAACGCACCAATTAAGTGCGTGTTGTACAGCTCTCTGCTACTAGCAAGTGGCATCAAGTGCTTCTCCAGTGATGCTCTCATTTACACGCTGGGTAGCCAAATTGTTACCACTGCCACGCTTGTTGTATGTGTGCGCGCATTTGGAGTACCATGCCATGGCCTGGGTTATAAAAAAGCTGCCACACTTCAGATACGTAATAGACTATATGCATTTAAACATCTGAATATAATGTATACAATTTGGTACATGTACATAAACCAACATGTACTGTGCATACAGTCCATGTACAATGTGCAACCTTAGTGAGTTTGCCAGTGTGTGCGAGAACTGTACATTACATATGTACATGCTCATTTAATGCGTTCTGCAATGTAAACGCACCAATTAAGTGTGTGTTGTACCATAGAGCTACAACCCAAGGAGTTCGAACTTAGCGGGCAATTAAAATCAGCCAATTAGCGCTGTCAGCAAACCCATAGCCAAAGCACTGCAACACCTGCTGAGAGCTCGTAAACATTACGACCGCAAGCCGTCTTTTGAATATGCAGTGCATCGCCGCGTTTTACACTGGTAACCGACAGCCCCGCTGCACTCAGTGCGTTTGCACTCGACATGACGTCATCGCTGCATTTTGTTTTTGTCACTGGATTAATAGTATGGCACTGATCGCCATAGAGCTAAACGCATGCGCAGTCGATTGCAGAGTACAACACGTTTCCGATCAGTATGTGCAGTTATAGCAACAACGGAAATCTTTTTGACAGAGTTTTGATCGTGAAAATCGGACAATATTTCGGTAAGTTACATCGTTTTTTGTGTAAATTACATCGAAAATATGGCATTCATAATTCTATTGATTTTCTATGTTTCTCATGATTTCTCACGTTCGAAAACTGGTGCAATTTGATGGTCATTAGTTGGGCTTTCTATCGGTACTATTCTAACTCGCGGCCAATGCAGGCCAAAGTTTCACCACGTCTTGAAATTTTTTTTTTTTTCAAAACACGCTACTATTGGTGTGTAATGCGCATGTGTATATCGCGTCATGCAAAGAAATACCCACTATGCAGTGTATTACTTGATGAGCTTTCCGGCTGTGAGCATGCTAATCGGCGTTTACATTGCGGTCGTAAGGATTAGGGCGGCGACGGTCATATTGTCTTTGAAGTCGGAAAGTTCGAACTCCTTTGGTTGTAGCTCTATGGTTGTACAGCTCTCTGCTACTAGCAAGTGGCATCAAGTGCTTCTCCAGTGATGCTCTCATTTACACGCTGGGTAGCCAAATTGTTACCACTGCCACGCTTGTTGTATGTGTGCGCGCATTTGGAGTACCATGCCATGGCCTGGGTTATAAAAAAGGTGCCACACTTCAGATAGGTAATAGACTTCTGTTATTTGTAAGAAATGTATGCATTTAAACATTTAAATATAATGTATTTACAATTTGGTGTGTACATACATGTACATAAACCTACATGTACACAGTCCACATGTACAATGTAATGTTATTACTGACAGGTGAGTGTATGTAGACACATACATGTAATGTAAAAATTTTTATCTTAAAGGGCAACAACAAATGCACCTTTGAACGCACAACTACATGTAAGCACTGTCAGCAAGAACATGAACTGTACGTGTACACTGTAATGCATGCAGTACATTTTGCCAAGTTGCATGCATCATTGGTCGGTGAAGCATTTTTAACTGCACAAGAAAGAAAGAAAAAAAACCCATTTGATTCAACTTTAATTTAAGCTAACATACATACATGTACATAAAATTGCCCATACAATTGCATCTTTAAGAATCCACATACTGTATATACATACGTACATAATACATATGTAGCAAGTATACAGGTATAGTTTTTTTCCGTCCTAAAATCTACAGAGAAATATCTCACCCCTTTCCAAGAGAAGAGGAAGCCATGGATTATCGTCCATTTTTCCTAAAGTGCATTACAAACCACAGTGACATGTAGTAGGCTACAAGCGCACGTAACCCCCACAAGTGGGTACATCATATTACACATGTATCCAAATGGCACTTCACGACCTCAAGTGCATAATACTAAAACATGGTCAGTTCTGGAAAAAAACAAAATCTGGAAGAAATTCACCAGCAATAATAATAATAAGTTCCAGGGCCCATTCTGACCCCTCGGTCTGTGAATTTCCGAGTCCAGGGGGGCATGGACAGATGAGATTTGAGGAAGGGAAAGGGTAAAGCACGAAGCACAGACAATTTTTTTTTTTTTAACAACTTCAGGAAGTAGTGGTCTGGCATGGGTGGTGATGATAAACATAAGGGAAATTGTATGGGGATTAAATGGAATTTGTTTAGAGTAGATTGTCTGAATTTTGTCTATTACGATGAGTCGTTCTGAGGAGTTGTGTAAGCTGTACATGATTGTGTTCTTAAACTTAAGAAGGAAGGTATAACATTGTTAATTACTCTGCAAATTAACAAATTATTATCTAAAGACTTTACTTGCTGTAGAGTAGGTACACGGATCAATTATTACGAGAAATGATTTTTTAATAACCAATGTGGCAAAAAAGAAAGTCTAGAACAACAAAATGGGCAGCAAATTTATCCAAGATTGTTGGCTGTTTTATTTTTAAATATTGGTTTTGGTTAGCCGGTTAGCAAATTTATAAATGGTTAGTGCAGTTTCGGTCTGTTAACCATCCCAGCGCTATTTAATTTATATGCATATTCCATGTAAATTCTTAATCAATTCTTTAACCCTCTCAGTACCGAATTGTTTTGACATAAACAACCGCTGGTGACCGCATTGTTTGACCACTCAAGCGTGAAGCACACATTCTTACACAACAGAAAGCTTGTGTTCAAAGGCCAATTTTACAAACTCGATACCTTGAAGATATCGTTTTACAGCAAAATAAATAATAAAAAATATCTTACTTATTGAATTCCCTTTCATAAAATCCAAAAAACATTAAGATCGGTCAAGAAATGTCCAAGATCTCGGTCTTTGTTTCCTCAGTGTGATCTGTAAACTCGAACACTTTTTTGTACACAAACATATGGCGCTCCGTAGGTGTTTGGCATTTCGGATCTTTCCACTCCAGTTTGAAGGGATTGCATAATAGCAACCTTATTTTATTTCACCATCAATGGAAAGATCCGATCTTGCTCTTTCCAACCATTGTAAGCTTGGGTATGGAGGGTGAACATGGACAAAACTACAGCTTTATAACAAATGGCCTTTGTGCTCAGGCTTGAGTGCTTTTTTTGTGTGAAAGCTTGGTCGACTAAAGTCGCCTATGGTAAGGAAGAGGGGGTATGAGTGCAGTCGACTAAAGTCGCCTATGGTAAGGAAAGGGTTAATGAACCCTCTATTAATCTTTAATGGTAAGGTACGCCACTGTAAATATTTGCAAAATTGCTTTGAAGACTATGCCTACTGTCTTTGAATCAAGATGCATTTAACATTTTAACAGCTTATTACGTTCATGAGAAAATAGTGAAAATGCATTTATGACGTGCTGTACTCATTCTAATGTGGAATTTAGGAAAGGCCACGATTTTTAAAAGTTGATTTGGAAATTATTTCACTTTTCTTAAAATTGACATCACTTTAGACAAAACTACAGTCTCGAGGGAAGATTGATACCGTCATCAGCTTTACACTGAGACGGTTTTACATTAAAAAAAAAAAAATCTTCCTCCATGGAAATTTTTTGGATTACCATTCCTGTTCATACCTTCCCCTTAATATTAAATCATTCATCACCTTCAGTTTTAGTTTAAATCTGTACTCTCCCTTTTTCCAGGTAGACAGGAAGTTAATAACTGTACTTCCAAATACGCCATTAAAATTTGTTTACTCGGGCGTGGATAGAGGGTAATGAACTGAATAAATGAATTTATGACGCAGCGTGATAACTAAATTGCTGCCAATCAAATTATGTACAATAAATGGTCGCACATATTCCTGGAATCCCGATAAAGATAGTGTTTGTCCCCTCTGTAAGGAAGGTACAGAGGATTTACGACATTTCTTGTTCATTTGTAGAACACTTCGGGATATTAGAGTCACCGAGTATCACAAATTAGAATATGAACTTGTTACAAATAATCTAAACCAGATTTGGCATTTATTTATATCTAGTAATCTTAATGTTAAGTTATGTTTAATGTTAGGAATATCAAAAGAGATCATACCTGAGAATCATAGTGATACTTGTAGGCCTACTGACATTAACTATATCCTTTGTATTTTTGATTCATTTTGTAAATCGTTCCTAAAAAAGGCTTGGAACCTCCGAGCAGATTTTCTTAAATGAAAATGGAATTACTTTCCTTGGTTTGATTGTTGTATGTTTATACAGTATCGTTTTTATATTGTTTATGATTTACTATGATTATAATTATTATTATTGTCCATTATTGTCCATTATTGTGCATGCAGTATCGTTTTTATCCTCTATGATTAGGCCTACATGTACAATTATTTTTATTAGCCTTTATTGTGCATGTTTTCAGCACAACTGTTGTTCTGCTTGGAACCCCCAAGCAGATTTTCTGAAATGAAAGGGGAATTACTTTCTTTGGTTTGCTTGTACGTGCTATACAGTATTGTTTTTATATTGTTTATGATTACTATTATTATAATTGTCCATTATTGTTCATACAGTATTGTTTTTATATTGTTTATGAGAACTATTTTTATTATTGACCATTATTGTGCACAGTTGTTTTAATTGTTTATGATCACTATTATTATGATTGTTCATTATTGTTACAACTGTGTATATATGTATTAATGCTCATACAGATTTTCGACTGGCCAAACTTAGAAAAACATGTACGTACATCTGCTCGTATTTGAATATTTCGTTTATTTCTAATTTTTAACTTATAATAACCTTAAGTCTTTTTGTTTTTACGCCCATCTATATTGTATTATCTATGTTTTAATTACCTGTAACACATGTACTGAATATTACGTTAATGTAGAACGCACCGTCGATTGACGAGTGCCACTGATTTAAAAGTGTATGTTGTAATAAATATTATTATTATTATTATTACACGTAGGGATTATTGACAATGCTTCAGTCAAATACAAATACGATATCTCATCTGAAAGTAAATGTTATTTAAAGTATCCAGGTAATTTACTTCCTTTCGACAATGGAAACTAGAAGTGTACAGCAACAGTGCTGGGGAGATTGGGAATATTTGGACATTTACAATGGAAATAAATGCATGTAAATTTTGTCATGTTGCAAATTCCACTGTGTAAAATTTGGTATATTTTATAGTGCATCACGTCCAACATGCTCTAACCTCACAATTAACAACATTTAAAATCTTACGACCAGGATCAAGGAACACAAGGCCCACGGCCGCAGAGGGGAATGTGACAAATCTGCGATCATCAAACACTCCACCGATTTGGACCATATCATTGACTGGCAGAATGCAAAGATCATAGCCCCGGAAAAGCACTGGTACACCCGTCGTATCAGAGAGGCTATTGAGATTCATAAACATGACACTGTCCCCCAGGACATCGGCTATTTCATCAGCAACATTTGGCATTCAATCCTACCATCCACCAACACCCACACCCCACTGTCAACTGATACGCCTCAGCGAGCAGGCAACTCACACACAGCAGGAAACACACACAACAAGAACAATGCCACGGTGGCAACCAATCACAACACATCACACAACAGTAGCACCAATCGGAACACTTCCCATTCTACACATAATCCCAGCAAATACTACTTAAGGAGTTGCATCGGCAAACCTCTTCATTCTCCTGAAGAAGATTAGAGCAGGCTAATCGAAACGTTGAGAATAACCCGTGAAGTCCCTTGGTTCTCCCTGAACCATATTAACCCGTGAAGTCCCCATGGTTCTCCCTGAACCATATTTCTCACTTAGCGACAGTAGAGAAAAACGAGTTGCCCGAAATTGGTTCTCCCTTGAACCTTTCTCACTTAACGAAGGTTGAGATACGATTGTGCGATACGGTTCTTTTCAGAACCTGTATCTCAGCTTCACGTTAGTTGAGATAAACACATGGTGTTACCGCAAACCGAAACGATATTTAAAATCTTGCTAAAAATAAATACATGTGCAAAATATTAAAACCAAGTGAAAGAGAATACAAAGAATACAGCATAAATTAAGAAATTCACTGGATTTGTGGACAACACAAATGTGACAAACAGTACAATTGTATAAAATTAAAAGCATTTTTACCATGAAATTGCTCTAAAAAATGAGGTTATGTTGCAGGGGCAAATCCAGGGTCTCAAAAAGGTGGGGGGGGGGGGCCACAAAGGGCGGAACACTGCACAAAGGGAGGACACTGACAATAAAACAGAGGGGCACATGAACAAATGTATGGTAAATTTACATGCACAGCAATTTCACAATCTCACAGCACTTTTGCTTTACGCTTCTTGTTTCCACTGTTTTAACCCTAACCCCCCTAGGTATTCTGGCCAGGAACCTTCCTGAATCCTCCAAAATCACTTTTGGAAACATGCCCTTATCTTCAAAATGCACCATGAATTTTTATTGATCTTTCATATTCAGCACTTATGGTCTGTACTTCTTGCCAGGTAGTAATTTTGTGAAAGTACCCGTTTCCAACAGTGCTGGATTTTCTCCAAAAAGTGCCCCTTGGAGGATTTTGCAGGATATGGGGTGGTTAGGGTTAAGGTAGTATAAAAATTACCTTTACTTCAAATTGCATTTACTTTCAGATGGGATATTTCACAAAATACTTGCCACACCCTGGAATGCCAATGGTAAGCTGGCATTTTGTGAGATTTTTAATAAATGTATTTCTGCATAACGTTGTGTTGCATTTGGCTCATTTTAGTAAGAGCAGGTCACATTTCAGATTGAAGATACATGTACATGTATACGTACCTGGAGGAGTTTCGATGGGGACTACACTGGTGTGGAAAGACTGACGTTTAGAAGGCATTGGAAGGGGCATTTCTCGCTCTCTGTGTCTAGCCAAGGCCACCTTGACGGCTTCTTCTCTTACATCTACATATTTGGAAATTAAAAATAAACATTGATGACAAGACAATCAAGTGAGATTGTTCTTATTAATATAAATGCCCCAGACAGTTCAGACAATCTGATTGGTCAAGAAGTGATCATATGTTCATGAAGGCAAATACAGACCAGTCATTATTAAAAATTGGACTAGCGCATATACATGTATACATGAATGTGAATCATGTGCCAGCTATGTGCAATATAATCATACATGTACATTAAGCCAGTGTGTAAAGTTCACACAGCATAACCAGTCAGAGCGTAGTAGTTTGTTCTGCTTCACGTCATAGTATTTAAAACAGTATTACATTTGGGTGTCTTTAAACATTTGGACACCCTGTTTTTCAAAGATAACAGATAAAGAAGCCTGTTTTTTCAAAGAATAACACATAAAGATGCCTGTTTTTTCAAAGAATAACAGATAAAGAAGCCTGTTTTTCACAGAATAACAGATAAAGAAGCCTGTTTTTTCAAAGAATAACACATAAAGAAGCCTGTTTTTCAAAGAATAACAGATAAAGAAGCCTGTTTTTTCAAAGAATAACACATAAAGAAGCCTGTTTTTCAAAGAATAACAGATAAAGAAGCCTGTTTTTCAAAGAATAACAGATAAAGAAGCCTGTTTTTCAAAGAATAACAGATAAAGAAGCCTGTTTTTCAAAGAATAACAGATAAAGAAGCCTGTTTTTCAAAGAATAACACATAAAGACGCCCGTTTTTCAAAGAATAAGAGATAAAGAAGCCTGTTTTTTCAAAGAATAACACATAAAGAAGCCTGTTTTTCAAAGAATAACAGATAAAGAAGCCTGTTTTTTCAAAGAATAACACATAAAGAAGCCTGTTTTTTCAAAGAATAACAGATAAAGATGCCTGTTTTTCAAAGAATAACAGATAAAGAAGCCTGTTTTTTCAAAGAATAACAGATAAAGAAGCCTGTTTTTTCAAAGAATAACAGATAAAGAAGCCTGTTTTTTCAAAGAATAACACATAAAGAAGCCTGTTTTTCAAAGAATAACAGATAAAGATGCCTGTTTTTTCAAAGAATAACAGATAAAGAAGCCTGTTTTTTCAAAGAATAACAGATAAAGAAGCCTGTTTTTTCAAAGAATAACAGATAAAGAAGCCTGTTTTTTCAAAGAATAACACATAAAGAAGCCTGTTTTTTCAAAGAATAACAGATAAAGACGCCTGTTTTTTCAAAGAATAACAGATAAAGAAGCCTGTTTTTCAAAGAATAACACATAAAGAAGTCTGTTTTTCAAAGAATAACAGATACATGTAAATAAGGCTGTTTTTCCAAGCGGTTTAGTGCATCGGATTTGTGTTCTGATGGCTGAGTCGTCAGAATGTGGTTCGAATCCCAGCGGCGATTCTTGAGGAAGACACTTTACCATAATTGCTTCTCTCCACCCAGGGGTAAATGGGTACCTGTGACGGCAGAGTTGGTTGTTGTGTTTGATTAGCCCTATACATGTATGCGCCGAAATGGCAGTAACTGAGCTGTATACTCCCCAGTGAGCCAAGATGGTTTCAGGAATGATTTATGTGCCTGATGAACAGGGGTAATAATGTAATGCACCTTGAGCACCAGTTTGGTGGATACGTGCGCTATATAAGTCCACATTATTATTATTATTAAGTAAGACTAATTGCGGTGACACCATGTGGAATCTCAATTGAGTAGTAATTAGTTCTGAACTGGAGGTACAACTCGACGTTTCGATCAGTATGCTCTGATCGTCCTCAGGTCTTTTCAGAACTAATTACTACTCAATTGAGATTCCACATGGTGTCACCGCAATTAGTCTTACTTATCATCCTCACCATGCAAAGCTACAAGTTTTACCTATTATTATTATTATTATTATTATTATTATTATTATTATTATTATTGTTTATTATTATTATTATTATTATTATTTCGCGTTAGCACAACATGAAAAGAAAGATCTTGTTTTCCTTTCTGCCGGTTACACCTCGAGTCAAGCTACGTCCCGTAGCCTTAGATCTCGAGTGTCTTTCGCAGAATCCTTGCTGTCCCTAAGAGTGCCGCCTTCTATAGTAATTCTACTCTAACAGATGTTCCTATCTCCTTGAGATGTTTCTCCAACGCCTTCGGGATTGTACCCAGTGCTCCCACTACCACAGGAATAACCTTCACCTTGACTTGCCACAGCTTGCGGAGTTCTCTCGCTAAATCCTGATATTTCTGTACCTTCTCCTTCGAAGCTACTCTACTATCACCCGGCACAGCTATATCAATAAGATGACACATCTTTGCATTCTTATCCAAGACAACAACATCCGGCCGTCTATGTTCTATAACATGATCTGTCTGGATGTTGAAGTCCCAGAGAATCTTCACATGATCCGTTTCTTCAACCTTTTCCGGCACATGGTCGTACCACTTCGATTGCACCTTGACACCGTACTTCTTACACAGATCCCAATGGATCACCTTGGCCAACTTGTCGTGTCTGCTTTTGTACTCTGTCTGAGCATGCACTCTGCATTCGCTGACAATGTGAAATATTATTATTATTATTATTATTATTATTATTATTATTATTATTATTATTATTATTATTATTATTATTATTATTATTATTATTATTATTATTATTATTATTATTATTATTATTATTATTATTATTATTATTATTATTATTATTATTATTATTATTATTATTATTATTATTATTATTATTATTATTATTATTATTATTATTATTATTATTATTATTATTATTATTATTATTATTATTATTATTATTATTATTATTATTATTATTATTATTATTATTATTATTATTATTATTATTATTATTATTATTATTATTATTATTATTATTATTATTATTATTATTATTATTATTATTATTATTATTATTATTATTATTAAAGAAGCCTGTTTTTTCAAAGAATAACACATAAAGAAGCCTTATTTCCAATTCCAGGCTTATGCTCTGCTTCACATGCCAAGTTCAGATTCATGGGCCATGTTGTTAGTTGATTTGTCTAGAATATGGCAATATTTGTCAATAAAAATTACTATAAAATTTTGAAATCAAAATTAAGATGTATTTTTATTAAAGATGTATAGCCTATGTTTTTGACTATTTAAACAAGTAAACAAATAGTAAATAGTAAACAAACAAGTAAACAAATACTGTGATATTAGTTTTGTGCCGTTTAAACAGCACAAAACCTGGGACACACCTCTTTACCAGGAATTACAGTGTGAACTGAAATACAGTGTGGTCTCATCTTGCATGAAAGGCCGCGTAACTAAACTATTTGTCCTGCATTAAAAAACCTTTAGTTTGAATTTATTGTGGCCTTGAAGGGTCTATGAAATAGACCGTTTTAACAGTGTAAACAATAAAGTATGCCTATTGTCCATTTTTTCTGCATCCGTTTGTACAATTTAAAAAATTTAATTCTAAATTTAGGAGGGCGCAGCGCTCCTCCCATTCCTCATTATTAATATAAAATCTGTGACATATTTTTTAATTTTTTTTATTTTATATAAAAGCAGAGGTGAACAATAGCCAAACTAGGGTATAGAGCTAGTGGGCCAATCCAATGGTTCACTGCGGCTCAGGATAGACTACAAAAGGTCACATCGCTAGTCTTGTAGTAGCCAGGAGATGTTCATGGACACGGCGTTTGAACGATTGGAGTCCAGTAACAGTGATGTCGCCAACAACAGATTCTGGGAGACTGTTCCACAGAGGAACAGCGGTGTGTATAAAACTTCTGTCCAAGCAATAAGTCCTGGCACCTGGCAGGGAGAGAGCATGGTCTGGCATAGACACACTGGAACGGGTGGCACGGTGTCTGACATTTTGTAAAGAACTGAAGCGGCAGCTACCTGTTGTCTATGAAGCAGGCTGGGGATGTTGAGTTGTGAGCAGGCGGTGGCTTCATCAACACCTATGATACGAAGTGCCTTCCTTTGGATATTGTCAAGCTGATGGAGGTTTGGGAGATTTGGGAGATTTTAGCACTAGCCCGTGTTTACGTGGCACTCTGTGTCATACTTTACTATTGATTGAAGTTTTATGAAGTTTTTAATGTCAACAGTCTTCACTTATCCTCTTCACCATGCAAAGCTACAAGTCTTACTTAAGTACATGTTTATTACATAAGTCGTGTGTACAGTTCATGACTGTTTTATTACCTAGTGGCAACAATGATGGCCAACAAGAATGGGTTAAAAAGGCATGCTAGCAAACGATGAAAACCTTTGTTTGTTTTGCTCTCTCGGGGAATCTAGATGTAAGTGATTGTATATTATGTACAGCATATGTGACGACTCGACGCACTCATGGTTAGACTTGTACCCGTACTGCACCGCCTCTGGGCACCAGACCGTGCCGCTTAGCATAAGGCTCCTTGCCCAGGTGTATGTCACGAACAGCACCACCTCGCGTCGTGCAAAATTTGAAATAATTGTTTTTTAAATTTAATTAAAATAAAAAAAATCCACTCAAGACACAAGACAAACTTAAAATTGTTTTTTCTTCATATCAACTGATAAAATAACAATAACAAATAAATTAAGACAAAAACAAACTTCGTAGCACCCTTTAAGTAGGGGGAACATCACGACTTTTCATGGAATTCCACAAAGAAAGTTTTAAGCCACTCATTCTTGTAATTCTTTGTATCCACCCATCTGGAAAATATAAATAGTTTGTGAGTAATCACACATGCTCCATGTGTTATTGTGGTTTGTGTGGATCAGTCTTGCATTACCAGATTACAGTCAAATTAATTATTGTTTATGTTATGTTGCTATGGTCTACCGCCTTCAAAATCCCATCCCTCATTGTAGTTAATAGTGCATGAGGTCATCTTGAAAGATGCTCTTGTAGAATACAACTAATGTAACAATATTATTAACCCTCCTACTACTACAAGGGTCAAAAACAGTCAAAATGTTGATACTTGCCAAGGTATATCTAGTGCACTTAAAAGTCAAATACTGTCAAACCTTACGTGTAGTAAGTACATTTACAGGTTAAAATGAGTCGACCATTTTTGACTGGTAAAAGTCTGGTATTGTTGAGGGTGGTCAAAATGACTGGTCAAAAACCAGTCAAAAATGCCCCTGTGTGCACATTTGGGTCAACAGTCAACACAGTCATTTGACTGGTTTTGACCTCTATAGCTACTTGCCACTAAAGTGCAGCTACATGTATAGGTAGGTGGGTTGATAACAATGGAGTCTAGTCCAAATTGTCCAAGTTGTCCAAATGTTTAATTTACAATACTTTTGCATGTGTAATAAAACAGGATGTCCATTTAGCAAACAGGGTGTCCAAAAGACATCCAAAGGTATTGCTGGCTAACACTATGTACATATGCTACCATACACTTTTTTCTTCTCATTGGAATTCTTTGTGTTTCAGATCAAAGATTCGAATTTGGATCTTCCAACCATCCCAACTTTAGATTATTTTGTGAAATGTGTAATTTTAAAGTAATTACAACCCTTTTCGGCAGTAAAATACAGGTAGGAAACGTCCGTTAACCCTCCTACTGAGAGACCATTTAAAACCATTCAAAATTTCCAGTTTAACAAAATGCCCATTGGTTTTGTACACACATGGTGATACCATTTAAACAGTGTTGGTAGCAAGCTTTACTACCATTCAAATTCATTCAAATGCATAGAGGGTCCATTGATTCACCACTTAGAAGTATCCAAACAAGGTTTTGTATTAGCTGACCTACCATTCAAAACCATTTGGGGGAATCAATACTGTACACAGTTATTTCACCATTCAAAACCACAAAAGCGAATGGTTTCAAATGGTGGATCAACTTGTATGAAAAAGGTACCAGAAGTAGGAGGGTTAATGTACATGTAGGTGTTCATTAGGCCAAAACATTTGCGTAAATTTCAAGTTTATTTTTTATATCAATTATTCAGTTCTGAATTTTATTTTTTGTACCCTGCTGATTTGTGTTGACATAAAACTCACACAAAAAATGTGGTTAAAAAAAAAAAAAAAAAAAAAATCTTTTGAAACCAGGATCAGACCATAAACTAAAGACCTTTTTTGAGGGGCTTAGGAAGGTAACTGTACCTGAACGATATCTGTTTTCAGGCTCATGATGCTCATGTCGTCGACTTTTACCACTGCGCTGTGCTAAAGCAGCACTTGCCAGTTCTGAAACTGAAAAGAAAAGAAAACTTTCATAAATAAACCGAGTATTAATAATAAATCCCGAACAACCCCAAATCTTCCAAAATCCTTCTCCTGGTTTTGCCTGATTTTGATGGATTCAGTACTCCACAGTATAGCCCAGCGAAGAGCATGTAACCATGTGTACCAATTCCATCAAATTCCACCGGCTGCTTTTGATGGATTCAGAACTGTGTATAGCCAAGCCATGGATGCTTTGCATTTGCTACTGTACCAATTCCATCAACGTCCAACAATTGGGGAACCTTTTTACTGCGTGTTGATGGATTTTGGCGGATTTGGGATGGTTTCTAGCCAAAATGCCTCAGAGGGAGTTAGGGTTTTATTTTTAATGGATTCTTTAATAGCATCAGTTTGATTCATTCACTAAAAAAATAAAGTAATTTACAATTAAACATGCAGAACTCTTTGTAGAGGGAAATTAATCTATTGTATAAACATTTAAATTTAAACCTTTCTTCTAAAACTTAAAGATGTTCATGTACATTGGTACTTTGCTCTTGTCATTGATTTATGCACTTAAAATAACTAACCAGTGGAAGTTTTAGCTTTTATACATACACGTACATGAATGTAGTTCTGAAAAAGGGAAAATAGTCGAACAAAAAAGTTATCAGATCTTACAATCAACAATCACACATTTTGTACTTTCAAAGTGGAATTTTGATCTGCCATAAGATTTGTGTTTATTCCAAAGTAATTGGGAAGTGATTTGACTAATTCAACAAATTTCAAACTGTAGATAAGGAATAGTACACATTTAATGGGAAGGTATAACATTTGTTTTGTTGGCAAATATGCTTCTACGAGTATGCTTACTGTCTGTGAATCAAAATAAACAATTATCAACCAACCATTGAAAGTTGCAGCATATTCATTGGGGGGGGGGGGGGGGGCTTTAAATTAAAGAAAAAAGAAAAAAAAAGAGAGAGAGAGAGGGGGGAGGGGAGGGGAGAACGCACTCCCATTCCCACAGTGTGCAGGATAAACATAAGGAGGTGACCTACTTAGTACTGTACTGAAAAAAAAATTGTTTTTGATTCTCAGCCCCCCCCCCTAAAAAATGTTCTGGATCCGCCCATGATATTATATTGTGTCATTTAAGAGAAAATAGTCAAAGCTGTTTAAGCGAACACAAACTTTGTATTCATTTCAATGTGGAATTTTCATTATTAACACATAAACTTAGTTGGGAAATATATATATTTTTAAAATTTTAATAAAAGTTTTAATAAATGTTTAGCACCTCAAACAGAAAGATTACACGCATCAACTTCACACAAAGTAAGTGTTTATTTTATTTAATTTTGTTGTTCTAACAGGGATCAGTTATGTGTTTTGGGAATGTAATGTTGTTTCTTCCCTTAAAAAATGTGTGTTATTGATGAGATAACCAATGTTATTTAGAGTCCCTTTAAAAAGAAAGTGCTGTTTTCATTGCAAACATTTTCTTTATAATAGCAAGAATCTGGGGCTGCGCGTTTTCGGTTATTTCGGGAACCGGATGTAACCCGAAATTTGAAATCTTCGGATACCCAGGTACCCGTAAACAATTTTGTAAAAACACATGTGCACTCCTGAATGTATAAAATAACCAATACGAACACATGTTTCAAACAAAAGCCAGCAAGTACTCATACATGAATGGTTGTCGGTAAATGTTACTTCAAAAGCCTTCATTCAAGTTTTCTTCATTTTGTTAGCAAAAAATCAGAGACTTCCATTATTTTGTGTGGCTTTAAATGTTCAGTCGGAATTTTAAAAAGTCATTTCGGGTAATTGGATCAGAAAAATGGAACCGGGGAATGACATTTTCGGTCGGGTATCCGGGTACCTGGCACAGCCTTATAAGAATCACAATGAGGATATCCCATAAATGGATATCGGCGCTATATAAATTTACATTTTTATTATTATTATTATTATTATTATATAGAAATTATTATATAGAAATCGCTTCCTTGGGCTAAAACAACCAAGGTGTGAAAATTTGGGTTGGAGGAGGATATTATAAAGAGGGAAAAGGGAGGGGTAAATTTTGTACACAAGTCTATGGAGGTGTCGCCCTATTATAGCATTAGTATAAATTATTATTAGGTGTTTGGGTTGGTGCCCAAACACCTCTTGATATTGTTCGTTTTTTTTTCTTTTCTTCTTCTTCTTCTTCTCAATAAGACTTATCCAGAGACAAAAACATAGTTGCAGAGTTCACAGAACCTTAAAACTTCACATATAGTTAGACCTTAACATGTAGTTTTACACTAAGTTGTGACGTCATAGTGAGGTCACCAGTTTTAAAAAAGTGGCAAGTTTAAAAAAAGCCACCTTTTGATATCTTGAGAAAACATTAGACATTATTTTACCAAATTTGGCACAATTGACACCCATATTATAAGGAAAAATTTTGCGAAGTACGAATAACGTCACATGATTGAACCGGAACGGTTAAAATAAATTAAAATTATATGGGATGACTGAACTGGAAGTTAATGTATTCAGTATAACACAATATGTGGTATTTTAATTATATATTATGAAAACTCATATCTCTTGAAGTAACTCTTGTCTTTTAACAACTTTAGGTGATGACGTCATCATGTACATATGAGGCACACTCAAACACCCTGAGTTTGTTTTTAACAAACTCTATACCTCTAGTTAACCGTTTTTTTTATACAGAAATCGCTTCCTTGGGCTGAAACAACCAAGGTGTGAAAATTTGGGGAGAGGGAAGATATTATAAAGAGGGAAAAGGAGGGGGAAATTTTGTGCACAAGTCTATGGGAGTGTCGCCCTATTATATTATTATTATTATTATTATTATTATTATTATTATTATTATTATTATTATTATTATTATTATTATTATTATTATTATTATTATTATTATTATTATTATTATTATTATTATTATTATTATTATTATTATTATTATTATTATTATTATTATTATTATTATTATTATTATTATTATTATTATTAAAATAAAATGGTATGGAATTGGCCCAACAAATTATGGGTAAATTTAAAACAACTACATGTACAGTATACACTAATGGTATTCTTGAAAACATCAATGGTCACAGATTTACCAGTGTAAAATTAATGATGGTATGAAACATTGAAATATTGTTATCTACATGTACAATTAACCCTAACCCTAATGTACAATGAACCCTAACCCTAACCCTAACCCTAACCCCCTAGCTGTTTTGGCTAAGAATCTTCAGGAATCCACTAAAATCCAACACCATGCAGTAACACTAACACCCAACTGTTGGACTGTTGGAATTGGGACACCCTGCCCCATGCAAAGTATCCCTGTCTGGGCTATACAGTACTGAGACCATCAAAATCCAACAAACCCTGCTGTTGGAGTATGAATGGTTTGGGGTGGTTAGGGTTACATGTAATACAATGTTTTACAAATAACTGTCTTCTGGAGACATAAATTTCATGAATATGACAAATCATTTCATGAATATGACAAATCTGATTGAATTTTCCACAGTTTTCTCGTTAATGCCACATAAAAATAAACTGAAACTGTCACCTTTGGTTTCTATACATTTTGGTTTCTATAGCCCTTTTCACACTATAGAGCCAATTCCCGGGGAAAATATTCCTAGGAAATTCCCAGGAGTTTTGAACCCCGCCAACACCCCAGCGACCGCTCACACTATACCTATCTGGTCACTCCCGGGAATATTATTTCCAGGGAATATGCACGGTCACTTCACACTCGCAATCAAATCCCGGGAAATGCGCTAAACTGAATCGGCCCATGTGGAAGTTGAAAATGTTGTGGGCCATGCGCTCAAGCACCCACCGGCACCACGGCCGGGTTGTTGTGACTGTTTCCCATGCAACGCGTCACGACCAAAATGGTTCCTGCAAACGTGTCATCACATCAGTTTTGCGTGCTATATATTATTATACCAATATATTATATTACAAATAATATTTATATTATAATTATAATTATGAGTTAACGGAATGCTACCGAAGACACGTAATGCTACCACACGCACGCCGCTTGAGAAAAGGGAGACTGGTACCTAACCATGCAGACATTATAAATACATGTAAACGAGACATAACCTTGTCGCGACAATTCTTTTATTCAATTCTAAAACCATTTATTTGGTCACATTCTATAAAACTAAATCTATCGCGTTATTTACAGATTTAGATATTTATATTTTAAGAAGGAAAGTTTCAAAAGTACTGAAATACAACACGAGATATTACCGCGCAAATTATTTGGCACTCTATTTGTGACCTCGCTGACCTTTCAAGATATGTTGACGTCCCAACATCTGTGACGCAAAAGTGGGGTAAGTTATACCCGCTTTCGTTTCACACTAGTTGCTATTTCTGGGAAAAACACTTTTCCCAGGAAAAACTCGCTTAAACCCTACTCCCGAGCAGGGGTAATTATTTCCCAGGGATAAGCTACTTCCCGGGAATTTCCTGGGAATTTTCTGGGAATTTCCCGGGAGTAGCTTTTGAAGTGTGAACAGACCGACCAGAATTTCCAGGGAATTTCCCAGGAAATACGTCAAGTGTGAAAGGGGCTTTAGTCTCTTGATTCTTATAAAGGCATGGATGCATAAATTTACAGAAATTTTCCTTTGAGCTGGGAACAAAAGATCAGTTGTCTTTGCTGATGGATCTTGTTGCACTCAGCAGGCTTCACACTAGGACAATTGATGGGTATTGTTGCATTGAGCAGGGTGGTTTGCCAGTTATTTGGGGGGGGGGGTTCGTGTTAAAAGAGAAATAAAACTAACCCTCAAACTGCTGCACGAAGGGCTCCAAAAGTTTACTCTTTTTCTTCTCATAGCCTTTTCGAGTGATATCACCTACAAAAGAAAAGAAAACCAACAGTGATCATCATGAGCATACGTGTACGTGTAGTTAAAAGAAAACAACTTATAGTTTCATCATTAAGCATCTTCTTGAAAAATTCAGGATTTACATGTCAGTGTATCCCCTGCCCATTCAAATACGAGGTTGGTCACTTCGCTGATTTGATTGACCACCTTGCCACCTTGCATAATGTTAACACCGATTCATACTTCATGTGAATGCAAAAGCGACATGAATTACTGTGACACTGACAATGAAAGTGTGTGCTTTCACCACTGTCGATGTCATGCTACATGCATTCGCTTAAACTTTGGCAATTGCCTGAAGTATGAATCAGGCATTAAGAACTGCTAAAAAAAAACACCAAGGTATTTTGTAAGTAAGACTAATTGCGGTGACACAATGTGAAATTCTCAATTGAGTAGTAATTATTTCTGAAAAGAACTGGAGGTTACAACTCGACGTTTCGATCAGTATGCTCTGATCGTCCTCAGGAGAATGCCGGAAATGTTGCTGGGCAATTCCACCGTGACTGACATTACGGTTTTTACTAAATTTGAATATCAAATCAGCTCTGATGTCTGAACAATTACAGCCAGCTGAACCATGTTTGACATGGGGGGTACTAGGACCTGAATACACAATACAGTATTGAAACTTTGAAATTTCATGTTCAGCTTTTCCGACTAGGGGGGTTGTTTATTGCCGTGACTGACATTACAAAAAGCGACGCAACCAAAAAATTTCAAACATGTTTTTAAAATTTCTCTTTAAGTTAAAAGTGCTGCAGATCTAAAACCATATGAACATTAGCTAAAAGGGTAAGTAACACATGTAGTAAGATGGGAAAAACTCTTCATAAATTTTTCAACAAATATGCAAATTCACCTCCGTGACTGACATTACCGTGACTGACATTACGCATTAGATTCATAACACCTGTTAACAGTAACAACAATTTAACACTAAATTTTCTGTCAACAAGAGAAGTATCAATTAACTGTTTATGCACTTTTTAAAGGAATAATTATAATTTTAAGATGTTTAAAGGTTGGAACATGCATTAAATGTCATGAAATGTATAAAATACAAGCTGAATTCGGGAGGCAGTTTTCATTGAAGAAAGTGGATGCACTACTTAAGTAGGCTGCTTAAGGTACAATGTATTTTGTATTATAATATTATGAGGTTATAATATAATTTTGGTTCTTCTAATGTTTTTTTTTTTACAGCTGCTAACCAAAAATTTAGCACCACCTCACAATCATCATTAGTTGGGGGAAAGACTGTTACATGTACACATTTCACTGTCTATTACATTTACACACAAAAATAAATTCGCTAAATGTTTTCAAATTCAGGAAACGTGTAAACAAATCCTACATTTAAAAAAAATGGAACCTTTTCATTTCCACGATCTTTATATAAGTGCGACCAGTGGGTCTGCTATTATTATATCATGATTCCCAGGAAGTTCAACTGATAATTTGTTTTTAATTTAATACAACCAGAAATTTCGGATGGTGTTTTGTGCCAGGCTTGGATTTGTTTAATCTGTACTATTTTTTCTGAATCCGTATTGCTGTACATTTTGGATTATTTCTGTACTACATTACGGACAATTCGTCTGCATCATTTATTAGTGATAACAATATTCGTTTACACGGTCTGTGTCAAAACGTGCATACGTTTCACAAATTAAACGGAAAATGCCAAGTTTAGTACATGTACATATTATCATACATGTACATGTATATTATCATTCACTGTACGTTGTAAGTACACATAAATGTACAATGTATACATGTACATGTGTATGTAAGTAGGTGTCATTGTGCATACATTTATATATGTGTGTATACATGTAGGTACATGTACATGTATGAGAAACCTATGATTTATAACCTGGTATCTCCACAGTCTGGGGTCATCTACACTGTACATGTACATAGTACAAAATAATTTGGAGATCACCCTTTAAAACAACAAATCAGGTCAAGAGGGAGGTTTATTCCCCAGTTACTACTGCATCACTGCTCCAACTAAATTCTTGTTTGGGGAAAACAGATTACATGTAGCTGGCTGAGTCTGGGAAAACATTGTAACGTACGGGAGGAAGACGCAATCCTGTACAGTTAACTTCTTTAAATAAATAATTATTACATAAAAAAACAGAAAGAAAATTATTTAAAAAGAGCGAGCTGGACAATTTAAATTTTTTTCCCCCCAAGATGGTTCAGCACAACGAGATCTACGTGTACATCAGAAAACTGTACATACTGATTACTCCACATTTTATTTTACACAATTGAAAAACCAGAGTTACGACATGGGGCAATAGGAAACATCATATTTAGTACATGAAGTGTAATGCTTATTACTCTCTAGCCATTCAAATGTTGCCATGGGATTACCACCCTACACTTCTTATCTCAAATAGCAATACATTGTGTTAACCCTCCTACAATCAGTGCAATTTTTGAAACACCCATTCAGGCCACTCCAAGCCATTAGCTGTTGCCAGTGGCCTCCTATGGTTACCCTTCTGTGCACTGTCACACCACTGAGAGATTGCAGGGTAAAGTGGTCTCCCATTGATACATGTACATTGCAGGCCATACTAACATGTTCAAATATTTACAGCTGGGCCTTGGGTGGCACACAGTTGTTTTTGTAAGATTACTTGGAAAGGACAGCAGGCTTGTACATGTACATGTATGTATGTACTGAAGGTTGCTCAATAGCAGAATTTTGTAGATCGGAGTGGCCTCCATGTGTAGGAGGGTTAATTAATGAAGACATAATTTGGACAATCTGCGACAAAATTTCAACAATACATCACAGATTTTGTGATACAAATTGCGACAGATTTTTTCACCATTGTGGTTTAATACTTAATAAAACATTTTTGAAATCATATTCACAAACCTTTCCCGAAATAACGTTTACATTTCCAACCAAAAATATAAAGGATTCCGTCCCGACCGGGTTTGTTTCCATATGGCCAGACCGTGCCAGGGGTGGGTCCATCCGATGGTCAACAATGACATCACAACGTGACAGTGTTGACGCAACAATGAACGCATGTACTGGTGTTACAATGTATGTACATGGAGGCCTACCTTAGTCTTGGTCAAGCCTGTGTTTGTATGTTTTTGATACATGATCTGTCGCTGCACGCCACACGAGGGCGCTACACAAACCGCTATCACACACCAACCGCTATCAGTCACACGAACCGCTATCAAACATAGTCTTGGGAACTTCATATAATCTCCCCCCGAAAATGGGGGAGTTGTCGATCAGTGAACACGGCAGTTCATTGTTGTATATGCATGTGCGCACCAAAAATGTGGGCCACGCTAGCATTTCAAATTGACGCATGCGTAGTGGAGATTATACAAAGTTCCCAAGAGTGTGTTTGATAGCGGTTCGTGATTGTAGCAGTTCGTGCAGTGCCGGCGTGTGGCATGCGGCGACGGATCGTTTATCAAAAACATACAAACAGTCTTGACCCAGACTAGTGTTACCTATGTGCATGCCGTACATGCAACTTTTTTCCCCAGCAATCTGTAAGGATTTTATCCACAATGCCCAAAATTTTATGTGCGTGCAATATTTTTCTGCTGATGAATTAACTACGGGCGAAATCCCTGAAATGGAAAACACACAACAACCGTGCAGTTTTTAGCTTTGCACATTTTTTTCTTCTCCCGAGTTTGGGGGTTGGAGCAATTGAGCCACCCCTTATACAATACATGTTCAGTTAACATGTGCGCTTTCATAAGATCACTACGGCCGTATTGAAACATTACTAACTTCGTTTTGAACATTTAACAAAATGAGCATTCATTAATATATGTGGTGGTGAGATTTAATCATTTTGGTACACAATATGATCGCACTTTAAACCATGGTGACTGATACGTTTTCCCGACGAATTTTTAATAATCAAAATCAAGCTTGATCATACCACAAAGTACACTCAACGAAATTCACTTTGAAAAGCACCCGAACACGTCGCAGTTGGTAATTTGTTTTCGTGATATTCCCTCTGTTTTAGCGATCGATGTAACAATGTAAAAAAAAAAAAAAAAAATAGACCGAGGACTAACTTTCATGAATGACTGCAATTTTGCCAAAATAATGAAGAAATTGGCCAAGAAGACACACATGAATTTTTTTTTACTACCTTTGGCCCAATTTCCGGACATTAAAGATTATTTTTCTGGTAAAATCTGGACATTACATACATTGTATATGATGAACCAAATGACAGTAAAGCCTTGAAAAACAACACCTGTACCTGTGCACACTGCATACTGTAATTTTAAGCATTTTAAATTTGTTATACAACATTCAAAGATTGCTATACAAAAAATGACTTTGCTATGCAATTTTTTTTTTTTTTGCTGTGCAAAATCTTCAAATGGAATCATTCCCGGATTATATATTTGTACACACTGTCATAAATTTTACCAGGCAAAATTCCGCTCTCATTTTATATTTTCCTTCAGTGATTAATCACTGCATAAATCATGTAAATGTGCACTGTAAATGAAACAATCTCCAATCCCATCTCTAATTACATTGTACACATACTGTATGTACAATGAAACTCAATATATAAGACATGACAAAAATCAGCACAAAAATTCCTTGGGTTGTCTTTGGGGCATATTGAGTGCTTGGAGCACAAACATGTACATGTTAATTGCATTTTTGGCGATTTTGGGATTTTAGCATAATATTTTGTAATATTAAACTCTCTAGATGATGCACAGATCAGATAAATGTCAATGACATGTACATGCATTGATGGTGAAAATTGCATGAGAATTAAGTACATACATGTACATTTCCATTTGCACATGAACAGAAACTTGATATTTGACAATGGTCCAAACCTTGGATCATGTCTTTCTCTAAACTCAAAAACTGCACTTAACATGTGCTCCAAGCACTCGATGTGTACGTGTACGTAACACTACATGCAAGTTTTCAACAGTGATACATACATGTATGTACACACATGTACAGGTAAAATGTATATTTTAAACAGTACATGTACATAGTGTACAGTGTAGGTCAATCGCCTTTGATAAAATACACATGTACAGTAGATTCATCAAACTGTATTGAATTGAAATAACCAAACATAACTGACTCGTTATCTCATTTTTGTCGCCCCCCCCCCCCCCCCCAATTTACAATGTACATGTATGCACAAGCATAGATATCAACATTCTTTGCATATGACACATCATTGTACAGTGGTCAAATACGTAACTGGCACAAGTTTACACTCTAGTCTACATGTAGATACATGTACATGTACCTTCCTCCATGGTCTACATGTATGTATTTTTCTTAGAACAGAAACAATCTCAGTATAAAGCAATGCATAGGTTGTTCAAATACAAAACTGTTATTCAGTTTTCAAAACTGTTTATTACCGTTTCCTGCACACTATGTACAGTGTACTGTACATGTACATGTACATGTGTATGCACAAGCTATGTAAACTGTACGCTTGAATGTACCTGATGATATAATCATTGAACAATCAAGATTTTGTCTCGCTTTCATTTAAGGGAATACAATGCACAACACCGATTACCAGATGAATGAATTTCTGTCTTGGAACATGTAAAAATCATCCTGAAAGAAAAAAAACTATTTTGTCTTTAGTGCTTTCATCTTAGTGAAAGCAGGATTTGTTATGTCAAACCATGGAGGAAGGAACTTACTGATGGTAACTTTTTTAAAAACAGAAAAAACAAGTGTATGTTTTTCCATTTTATTCTCAAAAACATGTACACTATACAGTATGTGTGGCAGTCGGGGAAAACCCGGTGGAAGTCGCCACGCACATTTTGTAATTATGGACCGATTTACGTAAAAATTTACCATAATTCCTTTATGTGAAAAATCTTAGTTTGAAAGAAATGAAAAACATTTTTACACTATTTTTACAATAATGTCAATTTCACCTCAATTCAAGGGATTTACGTTTATTACATAGCCAACTTTGAAGCATAATTTCTCCGTTTGTGGGTTTTAGAACCGTCTTTGAAAGGTCATAACTTTAGTTGTGGTTTGAATATTGAACTCATTAACCCTCCTATGCCCAGGCTGAAATTTGGCCCAGTCAGCATGGCACTCACAGACAGTCACTTGAGTATTTTTGGGTACATTTCCAATTGGTAGGTCAAACCACAGAGTCACACACAGCTGTGTATGAGTGCACTGCACAAAGTCAATGGGTTGGGAGTTACATACAAATTTTGAGTGTCTTTGGGTTTGACCTCCTATCACACAGCCACATGTGTTTGCATGTATTTGAGTACACTGCACAAAGTCAATGGGTTAAGAGAGACATACAAATTTTGAGTGTCTTTGAGTGTTAAACCTATAGGAGGGTTAAAACTGTTATGAGATCAGTAAAGGATGTATTACTTGATTAAATGCTCAACAAGAATTGTAAAAATTTGACCATGTGTTGGGTTTTCCTGGACGGCCACACATATTGTCACATTGTACATGTACACTTGTTTCAATGTAATGTTTCTTGAAAAGTATAGGGTTGAGATTAACCTAAACCACAAGTACTAATTACACGTACACATGTACATATACATGTAACCAAATGCCAATGTTTTACATGTAATAACTTTTTTTCTTACAATACAGTAAATGTAGGTACATGACTGACTGGTAATTCAATAATAACCACATGTGTATTAATTGAAAACTTACATAAATGCAATGATGATATTTATAGTTCATAAAAAAAAATTGTTATACATACATGTAGGTTCTGGTTTTGTTTTTAGGAAAAGTGAAATAATTTCCAGTTTCCCCATTAGAATTACATGCAGTATACATGTATATTATCTGAACACCACAACATACAAGTACATGTAATAAGCGGAAACTTTTACAGTGACCCTGTTTTGATTCAAAGAGAGTAAGCATACTCCGAGAAACAGTTTTGCTGACACACACCAAAGGTGCTGTACCTTCCCTTTAACCCTCCTACTACTACAAGGGTCAAAATCAGTCAAAATGTTCGGAAATACTTCCCAAGGTATATCTAGTGCACTTAAAAGTCAAACACTGTCAAACCTTACGTGTAGTAAGTACATTTACAGGTCAAAATGAGTCGACTGTTTTTGACTGGTAAAAGCATTGTCACAGTCAAAACCAGTCAAAAATGCCCATGTCGCACATTTGGGTCAACAGTCAAAACAGGCAGTTGACTGGTTTTGACCTCTACAGCAACTTTCCACTAAAGTGCATCAATAGTTAATTAATGTTTGTACTCATTTCATACTACGTATTTGGGATTATATGTAATTGCAATGTCCTCTGTAAACACACATATGAAATACGTTGTCATTATGGTGTAGAGAGCCATCTCCAGTAGTACATGTACAGTAGTTGCAAGGAACAAGGCCATGGCATGCTTGGCTGCAAGGTAGCCGGATACAGTCAGGCTTACAGATTTGTATTCCCAATAGTTCTTAAAATGATGTGTCATGAATGTATACATGTTAAGTATGTAAACATGTACATTATGCACATTACGTACAATGTACGTGTATGTACATGTACTATGCATTGTACACTGTACCTGTACATGTACAGTGTACATATGTACAGTGTACATATGTACATGTACATGTACATGTACATGTACTAGCATAGTGCACACACAAATGTTGGAACACATACAGAATAAACTGTACTGTTAAGTTTGTAAATTTAAATTTCTTTGACCTGTGACATACATGTATGTATGCAAATTTCATTGACCTGTACGTACATACCGGTACATGTACATGTATGAAGAAGGGCATTACATGGATGTTTACACGTTTACATGAACAAAAAAAAATGAAAACAAAATGAAAACAAATATCACTTTTTTATGTTTTCAAATTCACAAAAGGTGTAAACGAATCTTAAGTTGAAAAAATTAACCTTTCATTTCCGCAATATTTGGCCGTTTTTTTAATCTCACGAAGTGTGACCAATGGGCCCAGTTATGTGTATTTTATCACAATTCCAAGGAAGTAATTGATACATTTAACATTTTTGTTAATACAACCAGAAATGTTTTGTGCCAGGCTTCGATTGGATATGGGCCTAAATGTTGCTGGCGCCTCCGTGGGTAATTCCAAATATCGCGGAACACTATTTTTTTGAATATTCTTCCTTGAAAGACCAATTTCTTTCATGCTTACATGTATCATCACCTTTAGATGACATTCTGCTGTTTTATCACAGAAAAAATCCAGTCATGTAAAACTACGATTGTCTGGTAAAAAGATTACATTATCAAAATCAACCGAAAACAATGCCATACGAATACCGTACGCAAAACCTCATGTATGGTACCACTGTATAATGTAATCCATGCCACACATCAATATAGGGTAATTTTACACAAAGGTACACACTATTATTGTCAAACAAAAGCCAAATTTCTAATGAACGAACTGCACTTTACACAATACAGTTGTGTAACTTTTGAAATGAAACTGGTGTTTCAGATGGGAATTTGATTGGAAATAAAATGTAACAACTACAAGGATGGTAACAACAATGTTTTATTGAATCACGTCATAGTATAGACCTGAGCATCTCTGGTTAGCAAACTAAGGATATGCAAAATGCATGCTATCCAGGAACAAACACGTACACACAGTAAAAATGTATATATACTTGCCCGCCAGATTAGGACCGTTGCGATGATCGTGAACTAAATGAATGTATGCCCCCCATGTCTGGATTCTATTGCAAGTAATAATAATAATAATAATAATAATAATAATAATAATGTGTGGACTTATATAGCGTACGTATCCACCAACTAAGTGGTGCTCAAGGCGCATTATATCATTACCCCTGCTCATAAGGCTCATAAATCATTCCTGAAACCATCTCAGCTCCCTGGGGAGTATACAGCTCAATTGCTGCCATTACAGCGCATATAGGGCTAATCAACCAACTCTGCCCTCACAGGTACCCATTTAACCCCTGGGTGGAGAGAAGCAATTATGGTTAAGTGTCTTGCTCAAGGACACAAGTGTCACGGCCGGGATTCGAACCCACATTCTGCTGCTAACACCAGAACTTGAGTCCGGTAAGCTAGACCGCTCGGCCACGACACTCCACTCTTTCAGCTTATGTCTAGAATAAAATCGTAGGCCTATATGAATTGTTTTTAATGTTTTTACTTTCTAAATCCGCATTGCCATATTTTGAATTATTGTCCATACATGTACAGTCAAACCATATCTGCATCGTGCCATTATTGGTGAAATAATAATCGTTTACATGTACGTGTACACAGTCTGTGTCAAAACGTGTACATGTTTCGCAAATTTAATGGAAAATGCAAAGCCAAACTTGTACACTGTAGTTAGGGTTTGAACGTTTTCACGTTTACACATGTACACAAAAATAAATTTGCTAAACATTTTCAACTTCATTTAAAAAATGGAATCTTCCATTTCCACTATATTCAGTGGGCCCACTATTGTTATATCACGATTTCCAGGAAGTATAACTGATAATTTGAATTTAATTTAAAACCAGAAATTTTGGATGTTTTGTGCCAGGCTTGGATTTGTTTAATTTGTACTATTTTTTCTGAATCCGTATTGCCGTATTTTAAGTTAGTTTCTGTACTAAATACAGACAATCCGTCTACATCATTCTATTTTTTAACCCTCCTACTGTTTGACCATTTGAAACCATTCAAAATTTCCACTTACCAAAATGCCCATTGGTTTTGTAAACACATGGTGATACCATTTGAACAGTGCTGGTAGCAAGCTTTACTACCATTCAAAATCCATTCAAATGCATAGAGGGTCCATTGATTCACCACTTAGAAGTATCCAAACAAGGTTTTGTATTAGCTGTACTACCATTTGGAAAGATCCAAACAAGGTTTTGTATTAGCTGACCTACCATTCAAAACCATTTGGGGGAATCAATACTGTACACAGTTATTTCACCATTCAAAACCACAAAAGCGAATGTTTCAAATGGTGCATCAACTTGTATGAAAAAGGTACCAGAAGTAGGAGGGTTAGTGATGACAATATTCGTTTAAACGTATAAAAAAAATACATACACGGTCTATGTCAAATATATGCTTCACAAATTAAATGGAAAATGCCAAGCATAACTGTAGTACATACAGGTAATTTGAGTTGATTATTACTATTATTTTTTTAATTAGCCTAAAATTTCCATCAACAAATGGACGGAAAAGTGAGGTAACTTTTTCCGTCCAATTTTTATGGAAATTTGAGGGTAAACAAATAAATTAAAAAAATTAAAAATAAAATAAATCAACTCAAATTAGTTCTAGTATAAGCCTGCATGTCCATTCACATGTTGAAACACTTTTTGGTCGGTTTCGGGTACTTAAAAATAAATAACAACCATTGGAAAAACTGCTAACGTGACGGATGCAAAGTGGCCCCCTTTATTGTGTTTTATGTCAAAGTACTTGGTTAGTTCAGAGGTGGTTGTGTACAGAGGATGTGTGTTTTAATTTTCCACAGACTTGTCCACAAATTTGTACGGATAAATTATGGGAAGCCAAACCTTTTACCAGTACAAAATACGAGTTCTAGTCATTAACTCTAACCCTCCAAAATCCTCTATGCTAAAGTGAAGGATTTTGAAGGATTGAGGTTACATGCTACATGCTCTTTGCTAAAGTGAAGGATTTTGGAGGATTGAGGTTATTAGGCATACTTACCTTTCCATGGTACAAAGTACATGTACATCCATGTTTGTTGTAGTGATTGCAAGGTCGGTGCTTGGGTCAGTGGACACTGTTTATTGCTCCATGCATGCAGGGAAGGTCCCTGGCCATGTACATGTATCACAGATTAGAAACACATGTGTGCATACATGTCATGTGCTTGCTTTACTACTGAAGGATTTTGGAGGATTCAGGTTATGTGTAAGCAAATGGGTCTAGGGAGTTATGGTTAAGGATTTGAAAACTGCCTGTCCAAAACGAACTTGGTTTTGAAAGTACATGTACCTGTCCAAATTGAATTAGCTGGTGACAAATTTTGAGCTTGCAAGCCATTTCAGGGTGGGGATATTATTAGGGTCCGGCTTTAAGACCCTGGAAAGGTTTGGATTAGATTCTCTCTGGTGCAATCCGAGGCTTTTCTAGCTTTAGAATCGTTAAGGATGACTTAACGCAAATAGATTTGGCTTAAATAAGACTCTAAAAACACGTTTACACTAACATGTTAATAGGATAGACTAGATACTGGACACTGCACTGTCCTGGACAGGTAGGATTGGCAGGTAGGGTCTGGATCTGGATAAATACTGCAAACAATCTCCCATTTAGGGATGTACAGGTTGCAGGTGTGTGGGCTGGGTGACTCTAATTATAATAAGCTCTGCTTTTGATGTCTGAGAGGTTTAATTTTTGTAAATTTTGCTTAAAGATGTTAAGTGAGGGAGCCTCTCTCACAGACGCTGGGAGAAGGTTCCACTCTGCTGTAGTTCTAGGCAGAAATGAGTATTTGTGACAGTCTTTGTTTACGGGCTTTCGTATGAAGGATACTGATTTCGTTGTGCGAGTCTGTACTCCAGTCATTGTTCTTTGAATATTATGAAGATGGTCAGAATTTATTGCGGCTTTATGATGAATTGATTTGTACAGTAAGGAGAGGCATGAGATCATTCTGCGTTCCTCGAGAGGTCTCCAGCCTAGTGTTGAGATAATTGAGGAAACACTATCTGTCTTGGTGTAATTGTTCGTTACAAACCTTGCAGCTCTTCGCTGAACTGCTTCAAGTTGGGTTAAGTGTTTTTCTAAATAATCCCAACCTGTCCAAACCAATTTTTACACGTCATGGGGACAGGTGGATGGGTGGCTACATGTAGATGAGACCCTGTTAGTCTACTGATGGGGAATTACCATATATATACATGTACATGTATGAACAGTATGCATCATTAGTGCTCACCAATCCCTAAATTGTCCATTGTCTGCTGTGATGTGGGTCATTGAGTTTTGAATTGTCCATTGTCTGCTGTGATGTGGTTCATTGAGTTTTGAACACCTGAGTTGTGATGGGACAAAAGCCAGCGATGGTGAAGGTTTAATTTATGATGGTTTAAACGTAAATGGACATATCATGGTATTTTCAGATGCGGAAAAAGCCCCAGCAGCCTGGAAAAAGTGGTCTACATGTATGTGTAAAGAGCGCGCAGTGTCACAGACAGTTCATGCCTTGATCACAAAGAGGGAACGCCATTAAATTACTATAACCCAGTATGACTGTATGACTGCATAACCGACTTACTAGATCGTATTGTTAAAATGCTTTACTTAGTTGGAATGATATTTCTGTAAATAATCCCCATGGTAGATCCAAGGGGGTGAGGGAGGATAATGGGAGTGTGGCCCACTTTTTTTTATCGTCTTTCAAGTGAATTTATTATTTTTGATGACCATGTATCCCTTTTTTGGTACAACACTGGTAATGTGGACAAAGCTTCTTGAACTATGAATTATGCTTTTAAGTTTTCTCTTGAGATAGTAACATGGTGTGAAGCTACACGTCAACAGGCGCAACTGGGTGTTCAATTTCAATGGAAAATAATTTATTTTATTTATTTTTCAGATACATTTAAAAAAAATTAAGAACTTGCTAGTAGTAGTAATCGGTTCTTTTATGATACAGAAAAAGGACATGGTACAGTATGAAAAACATTGAATTTAATTGCACTTTGAAGTAATACATGTAGGACTGTTGAGCACAATTTAGGGATTTGCACAAACTGCAGATTGCGCTGCGCTATCTATAGATTAGTGCAAAATTCCGTACAACCTGGAGATCGCGCTCCTCACGATGCTGCGCAAATTAGGAATTATTTACGTTAGATATAAAATAATTTCATACTAAAAATAGTATGTATCATAGCAACCTACACAATGAAATTAGTTTCTTTTTCAAAAGTTTGGGGTGGGGGTGGGGGCAGGGGGGGTCATAGGCACCTTGGATAAATCTAGGGCCCACAAAGAAAAACTAGAGGTTTGGACACAATACAGGCTACTTCTTTCTTTCCTTGGTTGGCTACTTCTCTACTTTCAAGAAAATTTTGAGGCAAAGGGAGATAATGAGTACAAAATCCTGAAATCAGGAAAAATCCTGAGAAATCACACGCCTGTATTATTGATAATATTATTAATTACTATTACTAGCATTCCTAAATGGCTGGTTCAATCAACACCGTTGAAATACGGATGATCAGCACAACAATTGTTTGCAATTACAATTTCACTAACATTAATAAAGACAAGAACAATTTGGACACATTTTGCAGTGAGATTAACTTTCCTGATAACAAAATTCAACAAATCAAACCCTGGACATTCGGTTGCTCTGAAAATATTTGTTCTTAAAAAGCAAGAAAAATACGCTACCACTACATGTATGTGGTCTTACGCTGTCTTAAGACTTTCCTTCGGCTTTGCCATTTTCGCCTGGATTTCATCCACTTCGGGCTTAAATTGATACGATTCTATGTCCCATATTTTGCCAACTTCTGCATCAGTATAATCTCCATCAAATGACGATGGAGATTGGTCAGTACTACTTTTGGAAACTTCTTCAAAAACACTTTCGGAAGTCGTAGTCGGTAAACTTATTTTTGCAGCTGTACGCGTCTAGCTTTGTGTACAAAACATACTGCAGTAAACAGTAGTGTTTGCCCTCTCGTAAATGTACATGTACATCATCAAAATGGGCTCAGTGAAAATGTACTCAACGGCTTTTGTTTCAGCTTTTAGTACATTTTCATAGGTTTTTTGAAGGGTTAAAGAAAAATAATGGAAGTCTTATTTTTGGTTATTCCTACTTAGAATTACTTACTTTTTAAAATAGAGTTGAAAATATTTACCATTTTGTATGGTCTTTAAAAGGAAGGTACAAAATTATCAAATAAACCCTTTCACGGTAATATGCGCCATGTTTTTGACGGGGCAAAATTGTTTATTTTGAACACTCGTTGCCGTCTGCGACCCAGCGCTCAAACTTCACGTACATTCCAGACGCGTGCGTGAAGTTCGAGCGCTGGGTCGCAGACGGCAACGAATGTTCGAAATAAACAATTTTGCCCCGTCAAAAACATGGTGCATATTACCGTGAAAGGGTTTATTATAATATTAACAAACTATTAGAGGCCTATCTCAAAACTGATTTAGTGTAATAAGGTTGTTACACATATAATTTATGAGAAATTATTCTGCCTGAAGTGCTGTCATCTTAGAGAAAAAAGTTATTGTTATGTTGAATTTATAAAAAGTTGCCAGCTGGTAATGTTTGATCAATGGCAATGCCAATGCTTGTAAGTTGTATTGTAAAACAATAAAAACATCATAAAAAACATGTAATGTATCATCAGATTTTCATTGTTTTCTTGAAAACGAGAGGCCCATTGTGATGAAACAACCAAGGTTACTTTAATGATATATTTCTTACAAAAAAGAGAGTTGAAATGAATGAAAATAACGAAACAGGGTCTACCAATGTTGTACATTCCCTTGCTTTAATAATAATAATTGATATCCGTGCATTGTTCGTTATGTTACCTTCTTGAAGTTCTAATTCCAGTTCAGACAACTTCACTCGAACATGGGGCGGTAGTTTCGTCGGGTCCATCTTTCGTTCTGACACGGTGATTCTCAATTACGAATAAAACATAGAAAGTTAGTAAGCACCGTCTAAAGAAAAGTAATTCATAATATACCGATCACACCGCAATCTTTTCAGTTCATCATTCTGAAAACGTAGGCGCCGCCATCTTGGAATAAATTTATTGACTGACGTAGGTTCACGCCTCGTCATGTGATCAAAACAGAACCATTAAAATGACGTAATTAAACTCGCTACAAGTCTCTTATTAAATCAATGTTGAACAATGATTGATTTACTAAAAAACGTATTCCATATTAATATACTCGCATGTGCAAGCGGGTCCCCAATTTTTAAAGGGAAGGTACTAGTACATTGGTGATGTTGGTAAATCGAAGGGAAGGTACAAGATTGATTGGCATAAGTATATTTAAATGTATACATTTAACAACAATACTAACGGTCAACTTATTAACTTAACTTAAAGTGCACATTTCACAAGAAAATAATGAAAATGCACTTAGATTTGTCGATGTAGGAAAGAGTACAATTTTCCCTAATTCGAAACGGAATTTATTTAAGCTTGCTTAATTTAAAAGTTGACAGCTGGCACCTCAGACAAAATAAATTCTAGGGATGATCGATACCATCATCAAATTTCAACCAAGCAAGTTAGACATTACAATAATTTGACCAAAAAAATAAAAAATTTGCTGACATTTAGAATACACAACTTCATTATTTAAAAACAGTTTGTCTTACCGTACTGCTTTTACGTGAGGAGTTATTATGTGCTCTGTACCTTATGATACTAATAAGCTCCATGCTTGGAGGAACTGTGTTCCTTCCTCCATGCTCCATGCTTCTTAACTTCCTCAGCAGTAGGCTATTAAATATAGAAAACGGAACAAGTTTAAAATGTCCCATTAAAATTGTATTTTGTCATTAAAAATGCATAGATTATTTCTTGTGTATCCAGGGCCGTAGCGGGGGGGGGGGGGTGGTGGGGGGGGGATGTGACACCCCCAATAATCTTTCTCAGACGGCATTTAGAGCCTGAAATGAAGCATCAAAGGTACTAGAGCAAGGCTAGGACCCATTTTGTCCTGGTTTTGCAGAAGTTGGTCTTGTGTGTGTGTGTGTGTGTTTTTAAATATCTTGTTGCTTTTGTTTTTTCTGTATTTTAATGTGTACAATTATTATTTTTTTAAAATCACGTTTAACTTTTTATGTAATGCGCCACCGATCATTTTTATGAAAGTTGCACAATGCAAATTATTTATTATTATTATTGTTGAAATAAACGTATCGTTGCCAAATACCAATGTTATTCCCCATTAAAACGACACAATTAGCACAGGATATTAGTGTTACCCCCTGGCTTTTTTGGCAGTGTCCTCCCTCTTTCGAGATACTGGATCCACGCCTGATTATTGGCTTTATAATTCTGATTATTTTGGACAAACGAACCCGTGATTATATTCCCAGACCTGCAGTCTTGGGTTAAACAGATTGGTTAATTGGTCTGTCTATATGAGTTTACATCACTGATCTGGTATTGTAACATCAGTGGTTTACATGAAGTACATCTACAATGTATAGCGCCCTCCACTGACAAGGAGTTGTTAACAATGTTAACCATTATTGTGGTAGAGCAATCGACTTTTGAATAAGCTGTCATGGGCGTGGCCACACCAATTGTGTGCATGGTAATAATTAAGCTGTGCTATACAGTGTATACGTATATCCCTCAAACGAAGACCCCAACTGTCCCCTTAAAAGAACACCGTATCTGGGGATGTTGGGCCCTGATCACCTCTCCATGATCGAAACCCAGCCGCACCTATTGAGTTCATAGGTGCTGTTTCGAATGTTTCGGGATATCAGACGCCAAGTTATTGTGTTATACCCCAAAATAGCTTAAGGGTTAAGCCCTTAACACGTATCCATGCATTTTTAACAAAGAGGGCTACCTGCATAGCATTTAAAAATAGACTTTTCGCCATGTGAGGGCGCTATGCCAACTTAACGGTAACATCGTAGGATGCACCCCACTGAATAATCCCCAATATAAACCAATGTCAAATACATAATTATGTTCAAACAATTTTTGTAAATACGTATACTAGTACTTGAATCTCAAAGTTGTTTTAACAATAAAGTGCCATGCTGATGTAGGCCTGCATTTAATATCTTTTCTTAAATTTTATGTTAACAAGCCAGTGGCGTAAATCCGTTTCCAAAAGTAGGGGATACAACGAAGTATTGCAGCGCACAACCAATCTAGAATCCCATGTTACCGTTAAACCAAATTTCCCCCTGTTTTTATTTTTGTTTTGCTTATTTCCCCCGAATTATTGGCTTATTATTACCGCATGAAATATTATAGGGGGAATGATCATATTGACTATCCCCTGGTTAACCCTGGGTGGGGGCACAATGTTCCCCCATGAAATAAAAAAAATAAAAAATCTCCAGAACACTCTGTCCGATCACGCTGAAATTTTCTGACTTTTCCTAACTATTCTTTGGGAACCCCTCACACAAAAATCAATGATAATGGGTGTTCATGGTTGCCATAGCAACCGTTTGTTTTGAACAGGTCCAATTGAGTTTCAACTTTTTTGTTAAAAATACTAGATTTTTGATACTATTTCAATTCAATATGGGGTTTTGGGGTTTGTTTTTAAACTCTGAACTGGATAATATTGAGTCATGTGACCACTTCCAATGCACTCTGGTTTTTTCAATTTTTTGGCCTCAATCTATAAATTTATGTCATCAGTAGTACCATATCAGTATTATATCTGCCTTTATTGTACATTTGGTTAAAAAACACAATTTTGGGTCAAAATATTTAAAAAAATCATGTTTTTGGAAAAATTGATCCAAAATATTGCTTAAAGCGCCCTCTAGAGGTATTTTAGTTGTTGTCACAATGTTGCCTGTACTGAGGACAACATTTGTGCCAAATTTTATGGCCAACGGACAAAAAATAAGTTATGGGAAAAATACTATTTATGACCAAAAATGAGGAAAAATTACCAAAAAATGGGTATAGTGCCACCTAACAGTGACTTAAGAAAGTTTTCATAGCCTCATTCGATAGATCGCGTCAAACCGAACATGCCTACGAAAGTTTCATGAAAATCGGCTGTTGAATACAGAAAATACGGAGGGGGAAGCACAATGAACCCCCAGGTCTGAGAACGAAAAAAAACCCCATTCAGCCTGTGTACGTGTATAACCATAGAGGTATAACATAAGAGAGCCGGGCTGGTGCATTATATTGGATGAATGAAGGATGGATGCCAACGGGTATCAACGGGTGCCACTTCTATCGTCAGCTACACTTCTAGTCTCATCTGCATATGGAATAAGCAAGCCCCATTCTAGGGTCAATACACCGGGCTCCCTCCATATCCTTGGCCCTCGCACCACAAAAAAGGAGCGATTTGTGTTTGTTCTACTTTTGATCTGCTAATTATTACAACCTAAAACTTAGTGATATAGGTAACCTTGCCCAAACAGACACTTTTGGCATAAAATCCATTATTCTTGGATAGCTCACATTCTCGAAACATTTTTGGATAAAAAAAAAATAAAAAAATTAAAATTTCACAAAAATTACCGCTCTCACAACAGTGAACTTTATGCTAACAGTGTCTGCTTGGGCAATCTTACCTGAACACAACATTTTAGATTGTAATAATTAGCAGATAAAAAGTTTAAAAAATCGCCCCTTTTTTATCCATAGGGCCAAGGATACGAAGTGTGTCCAGTGTGTTGGCCCGAGAATGGGGCTAAAAATAAGCCAAAACTACGAAGGGCATTTAATAAAAAAGCTTGTTTAAGACACAGGAGGAGGTTTCGTCGTGTGAGGGCGCTGCGTCACTTTAACGGTAACGTTGAAGATCATTAGGAGTAGGAAAGCTCAATAATAACGTATTGTCTCAAAAGGGGTTATTGGAAAAGGGCGGGGAAGAAGAACCACCAATGAGGTCTATTTATGTAAAAGGACAGGATACTTTTCAGAATTACTTTCCATAATAGGAAGGTATCTTGAAAACACTGTATAGTGTATGATTACACTAATTAATTACAAAGAGGTTTCTCGTCATGAGAGGGCGCTATGCTAGTTTAACGGTAAGGTATAAATAATTGTAGGGTGCACCCCACTAAATAGTGAGTAATTCATGCGCCGAGCTGTTTATCATAAAGTGTATGTCCTCAATTTGTTCTGAAAAAAAATTGAGACCCATTCATTTGAAGGATTGTGTAAAAATGGTCCAATATCATGACCTGGGGGTCCTTGACTTCCAACTGTGAGTATTTTGGACACAATAGGCCCTGATTTCAAGCGTAAGGCCTTTTTCCAAAATGGCTGCTTTTCAGTGTGGATGTTTTCACTACTGTAGAGGGTGGTTTCCATTGGGATGAGAATAACTCGATGGAAACCTGAACTATATCGACAATAAATTGAGAAGAAAATAAAAGGTTATATATCGATCAATATTTTTTCTTTTGGTTAAGCTGTACGACTTCTAAGTATTTTATTAATGAATTTTGAATATTTTGTATTTAGCACTGTTTACTAAGGGAGTTTATTTAGTGGGGTTCACCCTGTCATGTGAAACCATGGAGGAAGGAATAAATGTGAAGCTGATATAACGGTACCAATCGTCCCTATGAATAATTTTGTCTGAGGTGCTGTCTCTTTTAAGAATTTAGGAAAAAGTGAAGGCTGAAAGTAAAACTTTCCCTCATAATCACCCTTTCGTGAATGATGCGGTAATCAGTGGCGTAGCTAGCGGGGGGGCAGGGGGGGGGGGCGGCCCACCCCCTGGCTCCAGTTCCAGAATAAGTGGGCACCCCCCCCCCCAACACATGCGAATTTTTTTCACATGCTTATGGTACTGACTGACGGGCCCACCAGCAGGCAGGACTATACAGGCAGGGCCGGATTTAGACCTTGAGGGGCCCGGGGCACTTCAGGTTTGGGGGCCCCTCGACATAGAAATTAAATTACATGACAAATAAAAAATGAACTAAAATGAATGATAAACCGCATTTCTTCGAAAAAAATATAAAACTAATTTTATAATTATTACATTTTTTTATATAAAGGAAGTCCTTAGTCTGGGGGCCCTCTGGCAGGGGGGCCGGGGCAATTGCCCCCTTTGCCCCCTTATAAATCCGGCCCTGTATACAGGGCCGCTTTTACATAAGGTGGGCCCCCTGGGATCCGATCTGTTAAAGGGACAACATCGTCATGATCAGAGCATGGAATCGGTATCCTAATTTAAGATGAACACAGTGACTGAAAATTACTTGGTCACTTAGGAAGCAGCAATGGTAATATGACCTTATCACGTGGAGTATTATTTTCAGTCACTGACTTAATCTAAAACTGGCATTCCGATTCCATGTCCTGTTGATCGTGACGATACTGCCCCTTTAATATAATCACCTCAATGGGAGATTTGTTATGAGAAAATAATGCAATACTATTAATGTGTGTATTAGACCAAACTGTCAGCTTCCAAATTCTCATCGGCTGATTTTAAAAAGCATTGATTGTGTTACATGTCCTTTGAAATACTACCGCAGATTTCATGGCAGGCAATAGGGTGATGGTATAATTATGTGTAGATTTAACATTGTAAATTGACATTTCATATAATATCATGTATCCCTTAATTAACCAGCGGCGGCACCAGACCTGTTAAACTGGGGGGGGGGGGCAAGAGGGGGGGCAAGCTTAAATTAAGAGGGGGCAAACATTAATCTTTAATGTAATTTTGTACTGCTGAAAAAGCATTGACTTACCATCGGGGAAAAATTGGGGGGAAATTGGGGGGCGGGGGGGCATTTGCTCCCCTTGCCCCCGTAGCGCCGCCGCTTGCCCTTAACCAACATAAATCATCATTCTGCTGACACCTTATCAAAATAGCCGATTTTACGCTGCCTGGCAGTGCCACTGTCAGCTTTTGACTGCCACAGTTTGATCTTGGGGCTCTTTTTGGTAAACAAGTGACGTCATGTGTGGCATATACTACATGATCAAAACAATGCCTGGCTGACCTGCGCTTCTTCCTCCATGCTTGAACCATTGACCTTATAATAATGCAAAGGCTGCTCGCTTAACCTCTGTATACAGGGATGTCGAAGTTACAGAGTGTTAATTCTTTCCTTATTCTTTCCATGTTGTTTGGAGATTTAACGATGTCTGGACTGCGAATCACTACTAATCCTTCATTTCCACTTTATGGTTTATACAAAGACGCATGCAGAGGCCGGCCATGATTTATAACTATGCGTAACCTAGGTGCACAGTCCAAGCAAATCACCAGCCGGACGGACAATTTGCATTAATTATAGGATGTCCAGGGGCCAGAACTGTTTCTTTTTATGGTATATAGCAAGGATGTTGAGCCGCTTATATAGACCATGACACATGACATCCTTATTGACAACAGAGCCTTAAAGGACAAACTGAGACAGTCAGAAGCTGTAAGCTTATACACTCTAAAAACTAGAGTTCGCTGGGTGACAACACTTTATAAAGATAAATTTAAATCAAAGAAATTGATCATTAACCAATTGGAGTGTCGTGGCCGAGCGGTCTAGCTTACCGGATTCAAGTTCTGGTGTTAGTAACATAATGTGGGTTCGAATCACGGCCGTGACACTTGTGTCCTTGAGCAAGACACTTAATCATAATTGCTTCTCTCCACCCAGGGGTTAAATGGGTACCTGTGAAGGCAGAGTTGGTTTGCTCTATATGCGCTAGAAATGGCAGCAATTGAGTTGTATACTCCCCAGGGAGCTGAGATGGTTTCAGGAATGATTTATGAGCCTTATGAGCCTTATGAGCAGGGATAATAATATAATGCGCCTTGAGCACCACTTAGTTGGTGGATACGTGCGCTATATAAATCCACACATTATTATTATTATTATTATTATTATTAACACGTAGTAAAGTTCAATCAAACTTAATAAATGGTTGTTCAACACTTTGTTCCAAGTTTAAATCCAACTTGATAAAGAAATGTCACTGACCGAACACTTTCATATTTTAGAGTGTGCATTTTGTCAAAGTCAGACATAACATTTTTGAAGAAAGGCTCTACATTTCATATCGTATTCATCTGAAGGTTTTTTAGTTCGCATGTCATATAATCTCGCTGGTACTCCTCATGACATCCCTAGGTGCAAACATTGTGACACGGTCGGCCTGCTATGCGTGTAGTCTTCCTTCATTTGTATTAATGCACAAACTTTGACTGAAAACAAGGCTATGAGGTTATTTGAATTGCATTCAAGTATTAGCTGTATTGAAAAGGCCCGCCTCTATACATGCAGGATGACGGCTCGAATCAGACCGAAACGAGGATACAGTATTATGCTTAATGATTCATCATGAATATTAAGAAGAGGACCGCAAGGCCTGTACATGGGTCATTTGAAGAGTATCTGGCTCGCTTGATGGCCATACCTCCATACCCCTTCCCAAGCTACAACGGTTATCAAAACTGTTGGCACTCTTAATATATTTAACTGAGAAGTCTCACCAAGAAAGCTCACTGTATCCAATACTTTGAACACTTTGAATTTGGCTGGAATATCGCGTTGCCAAAATGTTTCCAAGGATCAGTGGTGGCTAAAGGAAGGGGAGGCGGAGGGGGAGAGGGAGGCGGAGGGGAGGGGGAGGCGGAGGGGGAGGGGAGGGGGAGAGGGAGGGGAGGCCCCACTTGTTAACAAAATCGTGTCTGTCGGTAATTCACAAACTTGTTGGTATTTCTGATTGACATAATGTGTCAGTTCATTTGATTTTTGTGTATAGGTGTAATTACCCCCAAAACTGTACCCCCACTCAAAATCCTGGCTACAAAATCCTGGCTACGTCACTGCCAAGGATTATTAAATTAACAAATTGTTATTTAAAAACTATAAATTGGTGTCAAGTTGGCACAAGTATCAAAACAAGAAATTATTTCGTCTTATGATATTATTTCGTGAAAACCAGCGAGTTGGAATGAATATACGTTTACCATATTATCAAGGTTGTACCTTCTCTTTAAAGAAATATTTGGTTTGTAGGCAGGTAGATTTAAATATACCACTTCTGAATGAGTATGTCATAAAAGTAAAGTCTGTGAACCTATTGGTAATAGACTTGACAAAGGCAGTCTTGGAGGCTCTTGACGGCGCTACAAATGTTCTTGCCGATACTTGATCTTCTTTGCACATAACATTGGAGTGAAGGAACAACATTGGCAACGTTGGCAAAACTGCTTATAATAGGAGTATTTTACTTGCTTTAAATCAAGAAATACATAAACAATCAACCAGTTATTTATATTTTGTATGCAAGTAACCTTATTAAAGGGACATTATCGTCATGATCAACAGGGCATGGAATCGGAGTGATAGTTTTAGATTAACTCAGTTACTAAAAATAATACCCCACATGATAAGGTTGCTGTTAGCATAAATGAGCCAGTATTTCCAGTCACTGTGTTCATCTTAAACGATTCCATGCTCTGTTGAAAGTCTGCTCTGATCGTGACTACATTGTCCCTGTAAGTACAAGAATATTTGCATATTTGTGTCGTGGTTTCTCTGAAAATAAAAACTCTTTGGACAAAATAAAACAAAATCAAGATGATTGGCACCATGACAAATTTCAAGTCGAGTAATGTTTCTGAGAATATGTTGTTAAGTTTGTAATCAATCTTCCTTAAAAGTTAGCTGTATAAAAATGCACGCCGCTAAAACTAACGCCTTGAGTATCAACAATTGTACAAAACGTTAAGACAATTCCAAGTGTCAAAGTGCAAATGTTTTTTCATGTAATACACTTGTTTCACTGAGTGCCATTCATTCGGTTATTTGTCTAAATATTTATTATTTAACAGTCCTATTTCATATTCAGAAATCTTACCGTTAATAGTAAACGTTTTTACGTTGTAGGCCTGCATGTACAGTTTATCTAGGTCTGAGGTCATTTTGGCCAAGTGAAAAATTCCTAAGACTTAGACGTTTAATGAGAAACAGTACAAAATGTCCCCGAAGCCTCTGATAAAATATGAAATATCACATCGCACCGGAATCAACTTTAATTGAATAGTCGATGTGTTCCGCGCACGCACATATGAGTCAGTATCCAATGCTCTCCCCTGGTTAGTCATAACCTTAACTCCGCCCGTAGAGTTTAAAACGAAATCCCGGATATAAGTTAATTTGACCTTTGCTCATTATTACGTTAAACTAAAGATAGATAAGCCATGGATTTAACAATTTCTACGTTGTTTTATCCGATCTGAGGGAAAAAAGGAAAACCATTGCTAGTCATTTGAAAATAGAAACCACATCATCAAGGTTGACTTACTAATAAAAAGATGACTTAGAATTCTGTGTTGTTTGGAAAAAATACCTTTCTGATGATAATTAGTTTAATTAATTTGACGTACATAAGCCAGACTAGAATTTCGTCTTCCGACGGAAGGATAAGCTGATTGATATACAAAACAAAACAATTCTATTTATTTATTTTTTAAAATATTTGTTTTTGGTTAGCTAAGGCATCGATACAAAGTTGGGGATTCTGGAGATTGTAACTTATTTCCTTAAGACGTTTTTGGTTAAATTATTTGTATACAAACCAACATTTACTTCACTGTGTCTTTATTGTTGAAATAGTGAAAAATAGAAATAATGTATTCAAATTGATCGTATTCATTCCAACGTGGAAATTCTGTCTTCTGATGACCGAAATTCATTTTGGAAAAAAATATTTTTATTACCGGTAATTAGACTAAAACAATAGCACCTGAAACGGAAATATTTCAAGGGATGTTTGATACCATCATCAACTTAAAGGGACAATATCGTCACGATCGGAGCCGACTTTCAACTGGGCATGGAATCGGTGTCCAAGTTTAAGATGAAGTTATGCAGCAGCAACGGTAATTATGAACTTATCATGTGGGGTATTATTTTCAGTCGCTGACTGAATCTAAAAGTAGCACTCCAATTCTATGCCATGTTGATCGTGACGATACTGTCCCTTTCAAGTAACATTTATGTAAAACTGTGATAATTTTTATGTTTTTTAGATTACCAACAATGTACAGAGGCTAGGATTACCTTACATTGGTTTCCGTCCATTCTACTGTGTTTTACTTCATGTGAATAAAATAATTATATTTAAAATAACAGCCTTGTAAAATATCACCCATATAATATCGTATATTCTCCTGTGTTTTACTTCATGTGAATAAAATAATTATATTTAAAATAACAGCCTTGTAAAATATCACCCATATAATATCGTATATTTTACTGTGTTTTACTTCATGTGAATAAAATAATTATATTTAAAATAACAGCCTTGTAAAATATCACCCATATAATATCGTATATTCTCCTGTGTTTTACTTCATGTGAATAAAATAATTATATTTAAAATAACAGCCTTGTAAAATATCACCCATATAATATCGTATATTCTACTGTGTTTTACTTCATGTGAATAAAATAATTATATTTAAAATAACAGCCTTGTAAAATATCACCCATATAATATCGTATATTCTCCTGTGTTTTACTTCATGTGAATAAAATAATTATATTTAAAATAACAGCCTTGTAAAATATCACCCATATAATATCGTATATTCTACTGTGTTTTACTTCATGTGAATAAAATAATTATATTTAAAATAACAGCCTTGTAAAATATCACCCATATATCGTCTATTCTACTGTGTTTTACTTCATGTGAATAAAATAATTATATTTAAAATAACAGCCTTGTAAAATATCACCCATATAATATCGTATATTCTACTGTGTTTTACTTCATGTGAATAAAATAATTATATTTAAAACAACCGCCTTGTAAAATATCACCCATATATCACTCATGTTTGGCTCAAGAGACGCAAAAATAGAATTTAAAAAGCGAACGAATTTTGAAAGAGAATATTGTTATTAAAATAAATGAACAAAATCTTTTTATGAAATTCGGATGTCGGAAACTAAAAGCGATATTTAAAACACGCTTGATTCGGTTTGACAGCCGCGCTGGCCAATCGGAAGACTGCACACGCCCTCGTGCAAGCGGAAAACAGTGACCCATCATTTTATTAATTTGTATTTTTAATTAACTGTCACTAATTGTGGACGGATTTTTTCGTTTAATGTCTCAAATGAACGCTTATAACTTCCTTAACCCCAGAAAAATAGCAATTCAATATTTAAATCTATTTTGTTACCGTCAAATCGGCCCAAACACAGGCGATATATCTTTCAGAAGAATACAGGGAAACTGCATTCAGAATTCGGTAAACACAAATTTCGTATTCATTCCAAAGGGAAATTTTGATATGGTTCGTTATCAAAATCTTGATGTGCACAGCTTGGGGAACAACAGTTTACTATTAAAGAACACGACATAGCATGTACCGCACACAAATATTTCATGGGATGTCAGATAATAGTATATGAACTAATTCACACTAATAACGTTTTATATAACTCTGTTATGGTTATTCTTGAGAATACACAAGGCATTTCCTGTAGCTGGAACTCTTGCGCTATTTGTAAATCTCATGTTCTTTAAATAACATGTGGTCGGGGAATCGATCCTGTGAGGGCAGGAGATCAAGAATTATCCACTAACAGCGATTAGTGACTACGCAGGGCACGTGACTTGCACGCTCGGTCTGACCTACAAGAACTAACTTCGCGTGATGATCGCTCACTCTCTCTCTCTTTTGCGTCTTGACTCGTGGGGGAATACTATCACGCATGCATGCTCTCTCTCTCTCCCTGCAAGCTCTCTAAGACACCTACCAAGTAGCATTCGTACCGAGGTTACATTCTGCATCGACACGACCCCCATACAAAAGACAACGATTTTAACATCCTTAAAAGGGACGCAGGTTTGACGAAATCTGGTCTCGACATTCAAAAAGGTAAGTTTAATTTTATAAAATATTTAGGGGGTCTTGGTTATGTAAAAAAAATACTATATCAGCGCCCAATATTCATGTAATAAAGGAACCCACCTTTCAAAATGTATAATTTACAGAAAATGTACAAAAAGGTACTTTTATTCTGGGCGAATACAAAAGTTGGCACAATTCATTTCCACACGACGGTGCGGTTTGGAATCATGTTTTTGAAAGGAAGGTACAATATTGGTGATTACCAAATTATCAAATTATCAAAAGATATTTACTAAAAGCAAAGAAAAGGGAAAATCTGGGGTAAAGTTGGTACAGCATCAATTATCATGAGAAACAATTCCATCGAAAGTGCTTTCATCTGAGAAAAAAAAAAGGATTTGCCGTATGGCAACTTTTTCGAAAACATATTAAAAAAAATAATAAACTAAGAAATAATTTGTATTATTTTCCCATTAACGTCATCACCTATTGTGATGAAATGTTCACAGATTAGTTTTATGATTTTGTCTTCATTTGTTGAACGCATGTTTCCAAATACCAATATTGTACCTTTCCTTCTACTGATATTGCACCCTAAGTTCACTGTAAAAATTTCTGTATTTTTACACATATTTTTTGTCTGTTTTTTCCTTTTACATGTATTTGATGTAAATAAACCTGTATCTGTCAATATTATTGTATTTTTTTTTCACATATTTTTTTTCTTCATTTTACCCATACTTTCATAATTTAACCATAGAATTTGTAAAAATACAGTCGAATTATGCAAATTCTTAGATTTTTACAGCAGTTGTGTAGTAAATATGCTTTAGCAAAATAATAACAGGTCTGTAATTATATTTTACAAAATTAACGGTTAAATAAAATAACAGGCAAAGTGCCGGCAACTCTGTTGACAGCACTTTCTGTCAATTTACAAAGAAATTTTTTAGAGTGTTGGATTTACGTTTAGATATTTGCATTTAAACAAGTCCTGTTTTCAATAACTGTTTTTACTTCTGTTTTACAATTTAAAAACAGATTAGTACAAAACAACTAATGATTGGTAGATATGTGTCCAACCGATACGTATTGTTCATTTTAATCATGACATTAAGTTTACCACTAGGGCTGTCTTGGTTTAATGGAGGGAACAACATTGGTAATTACACTGCAAAAACCGTTGTGTTAAAATAACACTAGTGGTGTCAACTTTATTCTTCCATGGTGTTTATATTGTGTGAGTTGCCTAATATAAACACCAATGGTGTAGTTTTTAACGCCACAGTTTTTGCAGTGTACCTGATTATTAAAGGGACAGTATCGTCACGATCAACAGGGCATGGAATCGGAGTGCTTATTTTAGATTAACCCAGTGATAAAATAATTTCCCACATGATAAGGTCATATTACCATTGATGCTGCATAAATGAGCCAGTAATTTGCATTCACAGTGTCCATCTTAAACAACGACATCGATTCCATGTCCTGTTGAAAGTCTGCTCTGATCGTGACGATACTGCCCCTTTAACTAAAAATCTTACTTGGTGTAAAATGGCACATGTATCAATCATTTCTGATAATTTTTTTTTTTCTAAATTGCTTCCATTAAAAAGAAAACAAAGAATTGTTATATGGGATTTACCGAATTTGCCGTCTGGAAACTTTGTTAACCTAAAATTACACTGTAAAAAATTGCCTGTAAACATTACAGTAAGTTACTGGCAACCAGCTGCCAGTAACTTACTGTAACATTTTACATTAATAACTGTAAATAAATTACTGAAAAAATTACAGTAAGTTACTGGCAGCTGGTTGCCAGTAACTTACTGTAAATTGTACAGTAACAAACAAAATTATACTATATCGCGATACAGTATATTGTTTGTTACTGTAAAATTTACAGTAAGTTACTGGCAACCAGCTGCCAGTAACTTACTGTAATTTTTACAGGCAATTTTTTTACAGTGTAAACAGATATGTTTCTCAGACTTATTGTGATGAAACATTCACAGGTTAGTTTTATGATATATTTCTTGAAAAAAGAGGGTTGAAATGAGATCTACATTACCAAATACCAGTGTTGTATACACTCCCTTTAAATTGAACAATAAATAGGTTGGACCAATGCAGTTACCAATGTTTAACTTTTGCATCCAATCTATGAGTGAATTTTTTTCTTGTGTATGTGTGCTTTTTGTAACATATAAGAGGTCGCTTTAGAAACTGTGTGTATAGCTTTAAAGAAAGAAAATCATCCGAAAACAACATTGATAGCACTATTTTGTTTCCTTTTTGTATTCTGATTGGCTCATAATTCGCTCATTAAAATGTCATTCTGAGGACACTTAAATGCTTTGCATGTAGATGAAGTCATGTGAAATGCAGGATAGCTTCATGCGAAATTAAGTAATGGCACCAATGTGAATGGTCCAGTAGCACCATGTGAATTGCGTGGTAGCACCACGTGAAATGTAGCACCATGTGAAAACAAAATCGTTACAGCACAAATTGAAATCTATGGTAGCATCATGTCAGATATGAAATATACAATTTGTAGTATATAAATTGCGTCGTAGCACTATTATGTGCTATGAGAACCTTGTGGTAACACTAGGTGTGGTAACACTAGGTATGTGAACTGCGTGGTAGCACCATTTGAATCTTGTGGTAACACCTTGAATTGCCCGGTATAGAACCGTGTGATTTGCGTGGTAGCACCGTTGTGAATTGCGTGGTAACAGAGGCATGCAAATTGAGTGGTAGCAACGAGTGCTATGTTTGGAAGCAGCACGTGAATCGTGTGGTAATGCCACGTGAAGCGTTGTACTATGTGCAGCGTTGTAGCGCCTTATGAATTGTACGGTAGCACCATGTGAATTTCGTGGAATCATTTTAATTACATGGTAGCACCATGTGAATTTCGTGGTAGCACCATGTGAATTTCGTGGTAGCACCATGTGAATTTCGTGGTAGCACCATGTGAATTTCGTACAACCATTTTAATTGCGTAGTAGCAACACGCAACATAAATACTTAAATTCCCAACTGATAAGCTTATTAGTATCAAATTACCACACTGGCAAAGCGTTAAGAATATCCTACTCAATCATCATCGAATAACACGCACAAGGAAATTAACCGGGAATAGCTCAGTCGGTAGAGGACTTGACTCGCAATCACAAGACCCGATTTCAAATTCCGGTGGGGTCGACTCAACCTTACATTCCACTGGGGCTGTTCAATTGAGTATTCGTTATGAATGGGGGTTAGCATCGAGGACTGTTAATCAGAGCTGGCCCCTCGCAAACCTTTCTGCAGGACTTGTCCTACCCTGGGCCTATATAATGGCAATCGAGATAGGAGATAGTCACCCAGGCCGTGTGAATTACCGACTATAACATATGCAGTTTTAAACCATTTACTTATATATGTACAAACACATACACCTACTTAACAACAGACCTTAATACAATATTAAAATTATATATAGATTTGTAAATCACGAGAAAAATGAAATCACTTGGAACTCTTGAATACGTACTCCTTACTGGCAGTATAAGTTAATTACTTTTTCGTTTGTGTGAAGGAGAACTTAAGTATAAAAGGATATTCATTTGTATTTCTTGAATGCATATAGCCTTTACAACATTGCAGGAATTATCAGTACACCATTTGAAAAAAAAAAACCTTTACAAGAAACTAAATGTGGAGAAACTCCCAAGGCTTCGCAACCAAAAATAACCTTAACGTCATTTGCTTTGCATAGGTCAGGGGAGTGATTGAGCCTGTTAGACTGGCGCCATGAAGAACGTCGGTACAGACGATGAGGAGGCAGTGGTGGATATTGGGTACAAGCACACTACGTCACAGCCACTCGAGGGCGAGATTTGTAAGTTCAAGGGCAGCACGGGCATGTTTTATTTGTATATGGCGCTGAGTCCAGTGGCTATTTAACATATTTGGAGCGCAAAAACAAGCTGTTTGGAATTCATATTTTGATTTAACAAGGTAATCTTATTTTACTGATTCCATTTTGTTACCTGCTGCGTGCACATCGTAGCCCTCTATTGGTGAAAATGTTTCCAGTCTTTCAAGTCCAGTGAACTCAATCGAGGCACCATCTATTGTGTGTTGTTTACGATCGGCGAAAACTTTTCCTGGGCAACCGTTAACACGTTAGTCAGGGAATATTATCAGAAATCTGGCAAATCTGGGAACAAATTCCTTACCAAGAAATTTCTTCACCAATGTGTTTGTAAGGGTGTCCACTAATACATTTCAAAAAGTTTAAATTCAAGTCCCCTAGGGGAACCCATGACAGGGGTCAATGTCCTCTGTTAAGATCAAATGTTTCTTATATTTACATTCTGGGTCACAGTATCCGACAGGAAGCATCAAAATTATTCAAAGTAGGCTCATTTTAAAGCTAAGAACATATCTGACATGGTGATACCTAAACCAAATCAATCTGTTAAAAAAGTTTACAGAATTTTGAGCAAAAAACATAATTTTTTGTCATATTTTGGGTAAAAATTGACTTTTCTGGTGTACAATTCGTCTTCTAGTTAGATACCCCTTCGTTTAATTGTTCTGAAAGTTTCCAGCAAACTGCCCCAGATATGCAGCCTTAATGTATTATAAGTGTGACAGTTATTTTTGGAATTAATATAGTTTCCTTAGTGCTGCATTTAAGTTGCATTCTCATTTAGCTGCATACTGGTGAACTGTCACTTTAAAACTTCTTAGATAAGCTATGTCTTTAAGGCACTAAGGTTGCTTAGCAACAGCCGCCTGCAGTGGACTTTGGAACCTGCAGCCACAGACTATACCACCACAGTCAAACAATTTTCCACCCAGTAGTCTGCTGGGTCAGTACAGTGTGTATTGTGAAGGCCACGATCGAGACAAGCATTTGCTTGTATCCTTCTCAACAGGATTCACGAGCACTACAGATGACACAGTCAACGCTGAGAGAGCGGCTGAAGTAGGGAGGGAGATGCACATAAAGCTGGACGGAAAGTCAGTGACATCGACCATGCAGGTGAAGTTCAAGGTACAGGCCCTGTCATCGCTCAGAAAGATTCCCAAGGTCAATGAGAAGAAGATTCAACTAAACTCACTCAAGTTGTTCAACCGACTGATAATTTTCTCCCAACGGCATATGACAGTCGAGACAAGCTTAAAGTATGAGCTGACTCCCTTCCCCTTGTCCTTGTTCAGCAACAAAGATCAGAAAATGAACAAGGCGAACAAGGCAGGCTTTTCCAAGACTAGCCTGAAGGAGTTGACCGATCCGCTTGACCTCACTGACCAAGCCTGCTCCAGTCTGGTGGTTGATGGCGGATGGCTTCTCTACATGGTGAAGTGGGAACAAGGTCAGACTTGGCAGGAGATTGCTGACAGTTACCTGAGCTACGTGCAGTGTCTCGGCCGTCGGTCTCAGAAGATCACTGTGGTCTTCGATGGCTATAACAGCTCGCCAAAAGATCACGACCACATCCGGCGTACCAAGAACTCCTGCTGTGATCTACAGATTCGACCGGATATGATACATTTGACACCAAAGGCAAAGTTCATGGACAACACTCATAACAAGAGTGAGCTCATCCATCTCCTCTCTTCAACATTCCGGAAATGTCAGATCACCGTGGAGCAGTGCGACAATGATGCTGACACTTCGATTGTGAGAGCGGCACTGGCTGCTGCTACAGATGACTCTGTTGAGGTCAGTAAAATTGTGTAGGTATTTTACTTACATCAACTACGATTACTTTTGATTGGTTTCTGTGTTGATAAAACAAAACAAAAAAACATTGACATTGGCACATATAAAACTAATTAACTGAGTTAAATAAAAAAAGAAGAGGCAATGCTAATTTTGTTTTAATTTGGCAAATGCAAATGTTGTGCTGCATCGAAGGGCTCTTACGATGTCAGGAGGATCCGAGAAGCTCTCTCTGAAAGACAGAGGCGCTACCTGCTCTTTACTCACGCCTTCACCGGTTGTGATACAGTTTCTGCAATCGGGGGCCACGGGAAAACTACTCTATTTGACAGGTTTTGTGCAGGAGACATTGATAAACATATGGACATCTTCCTTGACGTACGGGCTACTAAGGACGTGGTGATCGGGGCTGGTATTGTGATTTTCCAGCACATTTACCATGAACCAGGTATTACTTTGGGTGAAATTCGATACAACATGTTCTCGCGGAAGGCGGCGGCCGGGCTGATCAAACCAGAGACTCTACCTCCAACAGAGGGTGCAGCTGCACAGCATTCTCTCCGTGCCTATCTCCAAACCCGGGACTGGATGCTGCTGCAGAGCATGTCTTTGGACCCCAGTGACTATGGATGGACAGTAGGGGTTCGTGGTTATGAACCAGTTCCAACAGTAGACCCCATGGCTCCTGAGGAGCTGCTCCGGTTCACGACCTGCGATTGTGCTGGAGATTGCAGCAACTGCAAGAAGAATGGTGCAACTGCAAGAAGAATGGTGTCAAGTGTATCTCAGCATGCGGAGGTTGTAAAGGCATTACATGTATGAACTGTATCCCTGATGATGTAGAGTCTGGAGAAGACTCAGACCTCGACTGCTGAGGTATTTTACATTTGTGGAGCAGTATCGATTTAAACCCATACAAACATATTGGTGAAGAGATTTCTTGGTAGAGTTAGAGCATAGGTTTGAAAATTAGAGGACAAAACGAAAGCGGACGAACCGATGGTAACCGATTCCGGATTCCCAGTAACGGTTATTACAATTTATGTTACAATAAGGGAAAACAATAAAGGTCAGTGACCTTTCAGAATTTCAATTTTATAAATACCAGTATGTTTTACTTATAATACATTAAGGCTGCATATCTGGGGCAGTTTGCTGGAAACTTTCAGAACAATTAAACGAAGGGGTATCTAACTAGAAGACGAATTGTAGACCAGAAAAGTAAATTTTTACCACAAAAATGACAAAAAATTATGTTTTTTGCTCAAAATTGTATAAACTTTTTTAACATATTTATTTGTTGTAGGTATCACCATGTCAGATATGTTCTTAGCTTTAAAATGAGCCTACTTTGAATAATTTTGATGCTTCCTGTCGGATACTGTGACCCAGAATGTAAATATAAGAAACATTTGATCTTAGCAAAGGTCATTGACCCCTGTCACGGGTTCCCCTAGGGGACTTGAATTTAAACTTTTTGAAATATGTTAGTGGACACCCTTACAAACACATTGGTGAAGAAATTTCTTGGTAAGGAATTTGTTCCCAGATTTTTGCAATATTCCCTGACTACGTGGGTGAAAGTGAGTCAATATCATACGCAAATAAACCAGCGATATGCTTATATTAAAAGGGCGCCCTCAACAGGTCCTGCACGAAGTGGGTACCACAGGGGCTCATGACCTTTCAGATTTATAAATTTATTTAACTAGAATGACATTGATATTCAAATATTATGTAGCTTTGGAGTTATATTGAACGAAGGTTCAGTAGTAAAATGTTTTTTTTTTAATAACAAATATTGCCTTGAAATCGGGCCAAAAGCAAGATATTCCCCACTTTTTAAATTTCGTTTAAATATTCTCCTTGTCACCTGGTTCTGGAGTGCGTGATTAACGTTTTGTATCTTTACATCCATAGCTCGCCGTCGTCATGACATGTACATTGGTGTGCATATGCCTCTTCAAATGAGGACGAGGAACTACAGTTCCAGACAGAAGAAAGGTTCTGAGGTGCCCGTTGATGGCGTTTTGCCCATCTCTAGGCCTACATTAAATGGTGTGGGGCCAACGGGGGTCCAACTATATGATGGTATGTAGTCATATTCAAATGAGTTGTTGTTTCGACAGCGTGACATTTATGGCAACACGTGTTTACTTTGACACCACCCTCGATCGTACTTTATAGTGGTACAGTGTACTGTACAGTGTTTACAACAGTCGCTATCATAAAAATATGTTTTGCATGTTAACAATTATTTTGCAAAACCCATTGTAATTTTAAATAAGGATTTGTATCGTACAGTGCTTACAACAGTCGCTATCATAAAAATATGTTTTGCATGTTAGCAATTATTTTGCAAAACCCATTGTAATTTTAAATAAGGATTTGTATCGTATTTCTTGACGTAAAATTTGTAAAATAATTTTATTTAAAAAAAGACGTCTGCAGTAGTAAACAGGAATTTGTGGGTTCGAATCCCACCCGTGAAGTTTTATTTCCCGCAGTAAAATACAAGGAAAGCACTAAGTAAACATTGTTTCATAGAGGCATAGGGCAAAAAGCAAATCAATTATTTCATAAAACATACAGCAGATCAACATTCCGCCTGGGAATGTTGCATTTCAATGCTTGCTGATATGTTTGCAAAATAAAACATAATTATATATTTCCACTATTTTCGAGTTTGTTCTTTACTAATTGTTGTTTTATTCACACTAAAATAAACTCAAAGTTCAGATCAGAGTATCAAAACCATTTCCTTTTCTCTTTTCAGGAGAGACAGCGGCACAGCGAGTAAAGTTTCTTCTGGGAGAAGACGGCGAGAAACTTGGAGCTGAAACACACGACGTCTTCTCTGAGCTAGAGGAACTCTTCTATGACGAAGAAGGCAAACTCTTGGAATGGAAGGAAACAGCAAGGTTTGTGTTGCTATTTGTCACTTGATTGAAGGTTCATGTAAATATTTAGTCGTCTTACAAGACGTTTTTTCTTTCCAACGTGAATTTTTTGGCTCATAGGGGGCATCTTAGGTTTTTTAATTACTCTTTAGTGGCATATAATTACCATGAATACCAATACTGTCATTTAAGTCGGTCTCCTGGCCTGCAATTGTTATTTTCCATAATTCCACTAAATAAAATCTTATCTAGTCATGTTCAACCGAATGCAAGGCCCGTGACAAAAGTCAAACCAAATCTTGGTATAAATATAAATAGGCCACACCATGCACGAATGTTGTTATTCACAGTATCCCTTAAAAGCTTTTACAATCATTATTACATGGTGATGTTTTTAAACACAAGAACGATGGCATATTTTGTGGGAGATTTTTGTTAAACAACCAAGATATCATGTAACGACCGAAAAGTGTAAAGCAATTCATATCGAATACCGGTACGTTTCCAGCAGTAAACACAAAAAGCCACGCATTTCTCATCTCAGCGACGAAAACTTGCATTGTCATTTTCAAGTTTTCACCACAAAACGCTACAGCTCCATGTGTGGTCCGACCGAATTTTGGAGTCCCACCAGACTGTGTACCCATTGCTGCAACACACATGTTGGAATAATTGATGGCCTATCGCCGTGATCGCCCCCTCCTCGCGCCCCATTGGTGGGCTGAGCAGATGCCCGATAAGCCAGTCTGGCGCCATGATATCTTGATTGGACAGATATGTAGTTGACATGACGCTCGCTTTAAATTAGGCGTAATTAATTGTTCCTGTATTCCATAATCAGAATTTTTTTGGTCAAATCTTGAACGAATATGAAACAAAATCTTGCTTGAATTTGGTTTATACACAAAGCTAGCGTAAATTTCTACTTCCTATTTTCTAAACTCGTGACTTTTTTGAAACAGAATGTTGGTTAAAAGGGAACGTACAATATTGGTAATTATTTGATTACAAAATATCGAATTTGTATTGGAAAGCTTGCTTGATGTGAAGTAGTCGGTAAAGGTAATCCTGTTAGGCTATCAATTATTCTCTCTGAAGTGCTCTCGTTTAAGAGAAAACACGAAAATATGCAAATAGTATTACTATTTGCTCCCAGTGTTTTCTGTACAAAATATTAATGCTTGTTCACACTTCTCATGAATTGAGCTAGAACATTTACAGGTCGGTTGTTTAATGTACCGGTATATCTTCATTCAAACGCATGTAAGCATAGGCCTAGCTTACTAATTGAATCAGCTTTGGTCGAAACTATACAAATGTTGTACATTTCCTTTAAGAAAAGTTAAATGCAAGTCACATGAAAACTGTATCTTACCCTGTACAGAAAAACGACAAATCTTTCAAGGGTGCATATGTAAATAATTTTAAAAACTGTTGAAAGTATACTGAATGTGAAACAGAGGGCGCTTATTATCGCGCCCAATAAAATACCGTGTCCCTCTAAATTAATGTCTGAACCAGGGGGCTATCCGGCGCTTATTATCCTCCAATCGCGCCCAACGATTCACTTTGTCCTAAACTGTCTGAACCAGAGGGCTATATACAGTGCGTATCAAAAAAAAGGTAATCCGAATTCAGGGGGTTAATATGCCAAGGTTATTTAGTTTGACAATTTACATGTAGTGTACCAAAGAAGAGGAACTCCTCAGCTTTCCATTGATACCTTTATTGACCCATTGCTGTCACACATGACCGAGTACATTGTTATTGAAAATGACAAATTCAAATCGCATTTTTGCAAGTTTGGGTAATCAGTGCAAGGCAGGATAATTAGTGCAAGTCAGTATGATAAACCAGATTTTCTTTAGGAATGACTGGACATTATTCAAGAAGAATCTCTTCTAACATTGCCCTTTTATGCACCCACACCTTCAACATGTCCACCTCCCCTTTCGACACAAAGCTGACAGCGACGGAGCATGTCCTGCACTGCTCGTCTCACCATAGCCGGATTATTGCGTAAAGCATCCACTTCATTTCGAATACGGCCCTGCAATTCATCAAGATCACGGGGAAGAGTTGCAAACACCTTGTTCTTCAAATGTCCCCAAAGGAAATAGTCACATGGTGTGAGGTCAGGTGATCTTGGTGGCCATTCCACCTCATGGTTGACGGCGATGACTCGTTCGCCAAAGAGTTCCCTCAGACGATCTCGGACAGCGATAAGGCGATGTGCTGGGGCGCCATCTTGGGCCCACCAGAGTTGTCTGAAGACCCCACGAACCTGTCGCTCAAAGTGTTCCTGCAGCTGCGGTAAAACGTTATCATTGAGCATCTGCAGATACATGTTACCACTGACATTCCTTTGAAAGAAAAACGGTCCGATCAGCTGACCACTTCCACAAAGTCCTAACCAAACAGTCCACTTTTGTCGACTCATGTTAACCTCAAAATTGAATTCTGGGGGGTGTCTTGCTGGTGCATATTCAAGAACATTATGCGTATTGACCTTGCCGTTCATGGAGAAAGCAGCTTCGTCGCCGATTACGAGATTCCGCAGAAAATTGACATCTCTCTCGGTATGGGCTATCAACCATCTGGCAAACGCCAGCCTTCTAGCAAAATCTCCTGGCGTAAGTTGATGTCGGATGTGAATCCGATATGGATGCTGGTGGAGGTCCAATCTCGTGATTCTGTTGAATGTCGCCGAAGGCAATCTCAGCCCATTTCGCCTTGCGCTGGTGTCCCTAGGATGCTCCAAAAGTTGCTGCCTTACTGCTGCAATGTTCCCTTCTGATCGCCCGGTGCGCCTCCTGCCAGAATTCCCCTTGTTGCGGTTGAGGCTAGTGCCATACTCTTGATATTTTCTAACATTCGCCCAGATGGTTTTGGCTGCTGGGGGCTCCCGTTCGGGAAATGTTCCCTGAAAGCATCGCGAGTTTGCTGCAAACTGTGAGTTTGGTGAAATGTTGTAATCACGAAAACTCGCTGTTCAGTCGTTAGTTGTACCATCTTTCCAACTAGCTTAAAAATCTTACATAATCATCTAGGCAGTCAAGTGATGCGTCCATTTCAGACTGCCTTGAACTGATTACCCAAACTTGGAAAAATGCGATTTGAATTTGCCATTTTCAATAACAATGTACTCGGCCATGTGTGACAGCAATGGATCGATACAGGTATCAATGGAAAGCTGAGGAGTTCCTCTTCTTTGGTACACTACATGTAAATTGTCAAACTAAATAACCTTGGCATATTAACGCCCTGAATTCGGATTATCTTTTTTTTGATACGCACTGTATAGGGCCTATATAATATATATTGTTATATATGGTCTTATTAAACGTTAAATGATTCAGGGTAGGCTCATCTCACCTACAGCTCAGTTCTTTTGACCTCCATAACATTGAAACCAAAAATGGATTTCAAATCCTTAGTGACTCGTTTTATGTCAGCATTGACTCAGTTAAGGCATGCTTCCTGGACCAGGCACACGACCTCGATCGGTCTGTAATCGATAAATGTAGTGCAAACTTGGTTCGAACCGAAGGAGTCAAATCGTCTTGGAATCACCCTAGTAGTATGTCAGATGGGTGATCTAGACCACCTACTAAAAAAAAGATATTTTGGGTCAAATTCGCTGAAAGGGAGTTTCCCCTTAAAATGAGGTAGCCTCATCAAAAAATCGATGAGGCCAAGAGTGTATTTAAAAAAAAACAGTACTTATAAAAGTGAGATAACGAATATATATTATCTTGTTTAATAGTAAAGATGGAGAGAACGAAATATTTATCGAAATGGACATTGAGAGAATTGAAAGATTTTGCGCGAGAACGCATTAGTCGATTAATTCTCGTGCAAAACAGTAATAATAGAGTAGATAAACGCAGTTGGTACAACGCGGTTAAAAAGTATATAAATCAACAAAAACAAAAGCCATTATATGAATTAAATTTAGCGGAATTACGAGAGCGCGTAGCGGTTGAAAATATTGAGCTACCGCTACGCGGCTCGGGAGCGAACGAGCGGTTGATTAAAAAAGACTACATTAACGCTATTAAAAGGTTTTACGGTAGAGAAACCGAGTTGAAATTTAACCACCCCATTAATGGTGGTAGTTATTTACGCGAACATGTAATGAATGTTCCGTTGAATCACAGCAAAGAAAAAGATTTAAATGTTTTTTGGAGAGCTGTAAAACCAAAGATTATCGCCGAGTTTACTAAAGACTTGCAGGATTTTAAAGCGTTCAAGTTTATGATATTTATACGCGTTAAATTACGTAAAGTAAACTTGGCCGGCACGGACGATTTTGTTGAACCAAGTTTTCATAATAAAAAGCAAATTGTTTTATTGAATTTAAACAATATCGAAAATGAACTCGATACGACAATTTCACAAATTCAAGAAGCTTTAGAAAAATACACTCGAGAGGGTAGTGGATGGATAGTAGATCGTGTCGAAGAAATGAATCTAAGAATCGCGAAATATCAACCTCTAAGAGGAGGTAGTTATATCGAGCTATGCGATTACATTAAAAATAAAAAAGCTTGCATCAACGTAAAAAATAAAGACGACGATTGTTTGCGATGGGCTTTACGCGCTCATCGTTTTCCAGCTAGCGATCACGTTGATAGAACGAGCAAGTACCCAATAAAAGACGGTTTTAATTTTAACAACATTGACGCACCTACACCGATTAATCAAATTAAACGAGTAGAAAAACAAAACAATATAGCGATAAACGTTTTCGGTTGCGAGTCAAAAACGATAATCGTTTACGATATAAGCAATCAACCGTCGGAGATGGATCGCATAAATTTACTATTGATTCATAAAGACGCTAAATCTCACTACGTTTACATTAAAGATGTGAATAAATTACTTCGCGATCAAACGAAACACAATACTCGTAAGCATTTTTGTTTGAGATGTTTGCAAGGTTTTTCGACGGGAGCGTATCTCGAAAACCACGTAAAAATGTGTAAGGGTATAAACGACAGACCAACGACTATCGTAATGCCTGAAAAGGGTAAAAACGATAAAATAAAGTTTATAAATTTTCATAAAAAGATGAAAGTTCCATTCGTAATATACGCCGACTTTGAAAGCATTATCGTAAAGATTGTTGACGAAAACTCTACCAATACTAAAAAACTACAAGAACACGTCGTTTGCGGTTATTCGTACGTCGTTGTTTGTTGCGATGGTAAAAGTAGTTTCCCCGTTACGTATAGAGGAAAAGACGCATCTAAACATTTTTTAAATGAATTACAAAAAGAAGAAGAAAAGATTAATACTATATTTAAAAATCCTAAAAAATTAAACATGACTGAAGAAGACGAGCGAGATTACGACTCTGCTAACGAGTGTTGGATATGCGAAAACAAGTTTTTTAAAGACGACTGTAAAAAGGTTAGAGATCATTGTCACATTACCGGAAAATATAGAGGCGCTGCGCATAATTATTGTAATTTTAAACTAGGTATAAAACCAAACAAAACCTTTATTCCCGTCGTATTTCATAATTTGCGAGGTTACGACTCTCATCTCATTATGCAGGCCGCTGGTCGCATCGAGGGAAATCTAACGTGTATTCCAAACAATATCGAAAAGTATATTTCTTTTAGTATTAATCAACTACGATTTATAGACAGCGCTCAATTTTTACTAGCTTCGTTGGACAAACTCGTAAAATCAAACGATTCTTTTCCAATTACATTAAAACTTGAACCCTCCTTAGAAAAATTTAATCTCATTAAAAGCAAGGGTATTTATCCTTACGAGTACATGGATAGTTTTGAACGTTTCAAAGAAACGCGTCTTCCTTTACAAGAATCGTTTTACAGCAGTTTAAACGATAGTCACATTACGAGAGAACAATACGAGCACGCTAAAAACGTTTACAGCAAGTTTGATTGTAAAAATTTAGGAGATTATCACGATTTGTACGTGCGTACCGATACTTGCTTGTTGGCGGACGTATTTGAAAACTTTCGTAATACTTGTTTAAAACAGTACGGTTTGGATCCTGCTAATTATTATACGAGTCCTGGGCTAAGTTGGGACGCTTTGTTGAAACATTCTAAACAAACTTTAGATTTGTTTACTGATATCGACATGCATTTGTTTATTGAAAAAGGCACGCGCGGAGGAACGTGCATGGTGAGTAAACGATACGCGAAAGCAAACAACGCGTATTTAGACGACTACGATAAAACGATCGAGTCGAGTTACATTACGTACTTGGACGCTAATAATTTATACGGCTATGCCATGAGTCAACCTTTACCGACCGGTAATTTTAAATGGTTATCGCAAAAACAAATTGAGCGACTCGAGAAGCGAGGATTTAGCAACAATAAAGGATACATTTTACAAGTTGATTTAGAATATCCAACCATTTTACACGATTCTCACAACGCATTTCCACTAGCGCCAGAGTCGTTGATAGTACCGAAAGAATGGATGAGCGACTATCAAAAGAATTTACTAACCGGCAAGCCGGCTCCAAACGTTGTTAAATTAGTACCAAATTTATACGACAAGAAAAACTACGTGCTTCATTATCGTAATTTACTATTGTATTTACAACTCGGAATGAAGCTGACTAAAATTCACAAAGTTTTAGAATTTGACGAAGCACGTTGGATGAAATCGTACATCGATAAAAACACTCTACTCAGAAAAGAAGCGACGAGTGATTTTGAAAAAGATTTGTTTAAACTCATGAACAATTCAGTTTTTGGAAAAACGATGGAAAATGTACGAAAACGCGTCAACGTAAATTTAAAACGGCTAAACGATGAAAAACAAGACAATTTAATTCGTTCGCTCATCGCGAAACCAAATTTTGCAGAGGCTAGGATTTTCGATAACGAGCTAGTGGCTATCCACATGCACAAAACAAAACTCGTTCTAAACCGGCCAGTTTACGTAGGAATGAGCATATTGGATATATCCAAGGTTTTCATGTACGATTTTTATTACAATCATTTAAAAAGCAAGTATGGTAACGATTGTGAGTTGATTTACACGGATACGGATAGCTTATTGTTGGAAATTAAAACGAAAGATGTTTACAAAGATATGAAAAAAGACAAGCATTTATACGATTTTAGTAATTATGATAAGAGTCATTTTCTGTTTTCTGAAGAAAACAAAAAAGTGATTGGTAAAATGAAAGACGAGACCGCGAAAACTGTAATCTCTGAAGTTGTTTGTTTAAGACCCAAAATGTATTCGATACTTACTTTGGACAAAGCTGAAATAAGAAAAGCTAAAGGAGTTAAAAGACAAGTTTTAGAACAAGATATTAAACACGAGCGATATAAACAAGTTTTATCGTTTAAAAATACTCTACATCACCCTATGAATTTTATTAGGCATGTAAACCATAGACTATATACAACTCGAGTAAATAAAATATCGCTATCTCCTCTAGACACAAAGAGACACATTTTAGAAAACGGAATACACACTCGAGCTTACGGTCATTGCATGATTCCATGGATTGATTAACGTTTAACGATTGGTGGATTCATTGTATCTCTAGGAATAATTTGTATTTCTTCTCTTACAAAACTACGAGCGGGGCCCGCGTCTAAATAATACAATATGGGTTGATTCGCAGCCTTCATCGTTTTAGATATTCTATAAATGTTTATACTCCATATAGGATCGGTCGCTCTGCGCCTCGTATCTTTTTCAGCTTCACCGGGCGCGTATAAATACCGAACTAGGCTGTTTCTGGGAATTCTTTTTTCGTTCTTTACAACAACTGGTGATGCTGGATTTTGCTCGACGCTACGTAGTTTAATCGCGTCTTTGGGTTTTGAGTTAATCAGTCGCGTCGTCTCGTTGTTTAACGCTTTTACGACCAGAGGTAATCTTTTAACCCATTCTCTGTTTCTCGTATCGGTAGCAATTTCTTGACCGTATTGATGCGAAAATAATCTTTCGCTCAAAGTTTTATTAAATCGCTCCACTATACCCTGAGCTCTGTGATTTCCAACCTCTCCTCGCTGAATTTTTACATCGTGTTTGCTCATCAACGCGTTAACGCTGCTCATGAATTCTTTCCCGGGATCGACTTTTATAATTTTAGGCCAAACCAACAACGATCGTTTATAAATTTTTTCAAAAGCATCGCCGACTCGCGCGGCCGTTTTATCGATTAAAGGTTGCGCTTCTTTATATCTGCTGGCTTCGTCCACGACCGTTAACGCGTACTTGTACGTAATTCTACCGACTTTGTCGTGCGGAAGAAACAACAAGTCTGCTTGATGAACCTCGTTTGGTTTTTCGAGCGTACTATTTGATGAGGTCGGTTTCGGAATATATTTAGGATAGGGTAAATAAATTTGCCACAGCGCTTGCTTTTTTATCCATTGTCGAACAAATTTTACATTTACTTTTGTTTCTTTAGCCAGCTTGCTGATTGCATCTTGACCTTTGTAGTATCCTCGTGGACTATAATAAGCGTTGGATAGTTTTCGTTCATCCATTTTTATATTGCGCAACATATTTTTATTCATTAGGATTTTTAGGCATGAGCGAATCTGGTAAAATTCCTCGTTTAACTAACGCCGTTTGAGTTCCACCGGCTAATGCGACCGTCACGACGAGTTTTAACCCATCTTTTACACTAACTTTTCCCAAGTTGGCTGGTTCTACGCTTAATGCTTTTTTACCGATCATACTGTATAAAAATAAAAAAAATCCAAAAACGAGGCTGTGATAAACCGAATCTGCGATTGTTTTCGTTTCCATTGAAGACATATTTATAACTGTAAATATAATATTTAAAAAAAAAAAAAACTTTTATTCCATTTCAAAAACAACGCGTTGTTCTCTAGCGAGTTTAACGGGTTCGTTTTTAAATGTTGGTTCTCTAATCGTAGTTGGTTCTCTAATCGTAGTTGGTTCTCTAATCGTAGTTGGTTCTCTAATCGTAGTTGGTTCTCTAAACAAGAAATAAGCGATACCTCCGATAGCTAAACCAATAGCTATATAGTTGTAGCTCGTCGAGTTGTTTTCTTTATAAATAGGCGCTTCTTTACTATCGCTAGACGTTACAACGATTTTTGCGGGTTTAGCGAGTTGTAGTTTTTTCTGTCTATTAAGTTCGGCGAGTTTTTTACCGGCAGCGACTCTGTTTGGATTTTTTACTCTAGTCGATGTTTTCGTCACTGTCTTTGGATGTGACGACGGCTCCATCGGCGCAGTTGTTTGCTCGTTTGTCTCCATCTCTTTCATTATCTACGCAAGATTCTTCTTTTCTTTTTAAATGTTTTGCCGTAATCAGCGAAGCGCTGAGCGGAGCGATAAACATACCGTACTTGTAGTATATTTCGCACGACATTGTATTAAGCATGCTACTAATGAACGGATCTTTTTCTAAATCTGAAATTAATTTACCTTCATCGTCAATTTGAAATTTATGGCCGTACAAATCAATACGATTTAAACTTAATCCCAATAGTTTAGCGTATAACGTTATAAAAGCGCCACCTAAAGACTGAGTAATATCGCGACCTAATTTAGTTTCGTATTGCGTGTGTAATGCATCGCGCTCTTGCTCGCTCAAAGCTTCAATATCGCTAACGCTTAGTTCTTTACCGAAAAACTTGGTCGAGTCTCCTCCTATTACGACCGATAAAAGACGTAGTTTTTTTTTCAACAATAAGCTATCGTCGTTGACGCTAACGTCGTTAACGAGTGGTGTTTGTATATTTTCGTTTAATAGCTTATGTACTTCTTCCATTTATTATACGTACTTATAGAATAATCGATTAAATTTATTAAAAAATATAGAACCCAATAATTAATTTTAGATAACTTATCGGTGTTTAAAAGTTTGTCAAGATTCAACATTAGATCTTTTACTCGTTCAGCATCTATACTCTTAAATATACCTTTTACTTTTTCAGTATTATCGTTTAAAAATTGTACCAACTCGCTTCTTTCTTCTTTAGTATTTAAAAGTACATTAAGATTACGTATAAAATCATTTATTCGTTCAACATTTACGTTCGTAAATATTATTTTTGCTCGTTCAACATTCATATTTATAAATAGATTTTATAATGTTTTATTAAATCGCTCACGACTTGACGGTAATCGCTCACGACTTGACGGTAATCGCTCACGACTTGACGGTAATTGCTCACGACTTGACGGTAATTGCTCACGACTTGACGGTAATTGCCAACGACTTGACGGTAATTGCCAACGACTTGACGGTAATTGCCAACGACTTGACGGTAATTGCTCACGACTTGACGGTAATTGCTCACGACTTGACGGTAATTGCCAACGACTTGACGGTAATTGCCAACGACTTGACGGTAATTGCCAACGACTTGACGGTAATTGCCAACGACTTGACGGTAATTACTCAGTCGCGTATTTCCCAACCGGTAGGCTGATCCGTTTTTAAAATTAATTTACGGTGTTTAACTCGTTTTAATTTTTCATGAATTTCCATTCTCAACTCTTTCGTAGGTACAACATCATTTTCTCTAAGACAATTCTCGTACGAGTCTCTATCTTTACAATAAAATAAACACACCCATTTGAGTTGTTCTCTAAAATCTTTCAATACGCTATTATATTTTTGCGAAAGAATCCAACAGCTGTGTCGTACGTGTCTACCGCTAAAAGCCAATTGCGTGATCATACATTTATTATTCTCGTCGTATTTTTTATAATGCAACTGTTTATTTGCGCTGCAATCGTCTATAATAAACAACGTTTCTTCCGTTTTGAAAGCGTCGCTATAAATTTGTATAGCCCTATTCAGCGATATGTCGTTTAAATCGTTAACGTGTACGTTATCGTCGTTTAGAACCCATTTTCTATTTTTGTACGTATCGTTGTTGAAAATGGTGGGGCATAATATAACGATATTTTTAAAATATTTAAAATATTCATTTTGTAATAAATTTAAAACAAATTCAGTTTTACCGCATCCCGTTTGTCCGCAAATTAACGCGGCGTGTGGATATTTAGGTAACATTTTCTTTTTAATATTAAACGTTTTTTAATAATCACTCTATCGTTGACGTTTAATAATCGACGGATTCGAAACGCGAGTTTCTTATGTTTAGTTGCGCGTCCATGATAATAAAAGTATACATGTTTAGTTCGCCCGCGGATTCGGATTCTTTTTCAATTTGAATGGTAATTCCTTCGGATAAGTTTTGCACTCGTCTTCCGCTTCCGTGTAATTTATTATCGGTACTCGTTCTTAAATCTAAAAATAAACCGAATCGATTTAAATAATAACTCGATATTTTGATGTTGGATAAATCTAGAGCTTGCGCAACTCGTATAGCGTGTTGTTTTCTCGAATCACCAAAATATTTTGAAATCTCTTCCCATTGTTGATATCTTTTCATTCCGTGCGCGTAGAGTTGATTGGGAACGCCTTCGATGGTAATACTAACTTTGTTTATTTTCGGATTATAAAACCTGTTGCACTCTTGTATGTTGGGTTCTTTGAATAGAAACAATATTCCTTTCATACTTTTTGCCGGAGTATTTAAATTTATATTCCACATTGTATCTTTTTGTTTAACGTCGTTACGCTCTGTCTCAGTACGCGATCAAACAATATACTCGTTCTATCGCTGTATTGATTTCTAATCGTTCTAGCGAGTTCCGGCATATGAACTACCTCGAATTCTAAAGAAATTCCACTTATGATATATTTCGCATTATCGTCGGTGCTTTTGATTACGTTACTAAATTTATTAAACACGAGTTCGTAAGTCAATCGATCTCCGATGCCCGATTGATAGTAGGGTTGATGATCGGTCAACAATTCAAAATCGAGCGGAATGTGATATCTATTTTTATACGCGTCTGCGACAGCTTTATCTTTTCCGCTGTTTGCGGTTACATCTTTATCGCTAGCGTCTATTCTTATTTTAGTGACGTTTACATCTTCTATTCCTTGATACGTTAAATTTTCGCGTTGATCTTTGGTCAGCCATTCGTCTTTGTAACAATTGAATACATCCGCATCGTCTAAACTAAATATTTCGTTTCCTTCCATTTTAATTATTATATGTTTTACGATGCATCTACCTATATTTTGTACCAACGTTCTATTTTCATCGTCCGAGCTAACGAGTTCTATGTTGAAAGCTAATCGCGTTGTATTCGGAACGATAACGTCGTTCATTCCTAAATTTGGAAAACGAACCGTCAACAATTGATTTTCGTTTATGGTGCTCGGATTATTTGTAATGACGACTTTTTGACGCATACCTTTTACACCTCGAGGTTCTCTTAATCTTCTGTATGGATCCAACGCATCTCCGTACATGTTACTAGTCATATTATTTATAAAAGTATAAACATAATAATTTTTATCTTTTTTTTTTTAAAATAAACTATATTTATACACTTATAGTTAATTTTACATGTTTGTAAAATAAACTATAAATACAAAATGGTGTCTGTAGCGATGATGATTGGAGGAGCGTTAATTAACGCGTTTGCTTTTACCGGTAGCAATGCTTTATTTAGTAATTTACGCGGTAGCGACGAACGAGCGAGACACGATTTAGCGATAGAGCAACTTTCGAAAGCTAGAGAAGAATTTAGTAAAAAACGTTTAAAATATCTAGATTATTTGAATGAAAAAATCCAAAAAGAATCGAGCGCCGTAAGAACGTTTAATAATATCGACGATGCGATGTATGAATATTCACGAGTTTCAAATACACGAGTAAATTTACCTCTTGATTTACGAGAAGAACCGCAACTAGAAGATTTTTACGACGCTAGCGAAGATTCAAAAACTAACGAGATGTTATTTATCATTATTGGTATGAGTATAGTGGGTTACGTGAGTTATAAACTATTAAAAAAAGATAAAAAGTGATTATAAAATGGCTTACAGAGGTCACGAACTTATGGAGGCGGATCCAGAGTATAATCGGCCCGAAGAAGAAGAAGGTGAATATATGGATGATGAAATAAGCGATATCAACAGTCAAGAAAATGCCGATAGATTAGCGAGACTACGAGAAGGCGCGTCATTTCAACCGATATCGTTTGATTCTTTTCAAGCTGAAAAATTTTATGAAAATGTAACAAAACAAGGTTGGGATTATAAACCGGTTCAATATGAAAAATTTCACGTACTTGACGATGGTATTTATTTTCTAGATGATGAAAAAAAAGTCAGGTTGACGAAAGAAAAACAAAACAGAACCTTTCTCGCGTTAAGTACAATAGCCAATGAAGCGAGAAGAGCTGGCTATGACCAAACTAGGTTTATGAGAGAACAATTGGGTATAAAAGACTGGTCGTCTAAACCAAAAGTATCAAAAAAAATGCAAGAAAAGGCGGGTGAAGTTTTAAAAGAGATAGCACGGCCACCAACGATTGATCCTCTTCGTAAAGAAGGCCGAAAGTTACCGACGCCACCTTTACAGCGAGAAAAAGATAACATTGAAATGAGCGATTTACAAGTTGAAAAAACGATAGATAAGGTTGAAGAATTTCTTGGTTTTCTTACGCAAGATGCACAAACTCTAGAGGAGGCCAATATATACCGTGAATTAAAGGGTTACGTTAGTCTTATGGAAACGGCGCAAGGACATAAATTAAAATTTGAAGCCGAATTGCACGCGCGAAACAAAGAATTAACAACGATTAGAGAAAGAATCGCCAACAACGACGTGGGAGATGAAAATGTACAACTAACGCAACGAAAACAAGAATTATTAGATGAAATTGATACGATTAAAGAACAAATTGCCAAGTTTGACTATAAGAATAGTAGCCAACTCAATAGAATTAAAGAAACGTTATATAGAATAAAAAATATAGATAAAACGTTGGGTGAAAGAGTTGGAACTTTATTTAGAGAACAAGGCGTAACGATCGTTAGTGTATTAATAGCCATCGGTATGGTTATCAATTTTATCGTCGAAGCCTCCGTTAACGTTGTGAATTCAGTTTTACCAACTCCTACACCCACACCCAAACCTGTATACCCAGAACCAACTCCACCCGAACCACCACCACCAACTCCACCAACTCCAGATGATGGGTGGATACAAAAAACGTTAAAAAATTTAGCTAACGTATTATCTAAACTGGGAGCGAAAGCTTTAGCCGCTTTACCAGCTATTATCGGTAGTATAATAAGTTGGTTATTTAAAATAGCTTCGAGCGCCGTTATGCTCGCGGCGCAACATTTATGGTTAACCTTGACCGCGGTCGGTGTTTTAATTATAACTTGGACGATAAAAAATAAAAATCAATTATAAAATGGCGGAAGGAGGTGATATTCCGATGGAAGATTTTAACGTTGATGATGAAATGATTACCTATGACGAAGATGATGTAGAAGAGCGAGTTGATGAAACGCCTTCTGGTCAGTTTGATAGCACGGGCCATTATATACATGAAAAAGATGTCGTTGATGCATTTTACAAACAATTGAATAAACCAAACGTTGTAAAAGACTATAGTAGATTTAGATATAGATACTCTGTACTTTGGTTCGTTATGGAAGATGGTGATCAAATACGGTTAAGTAGCATAAAGAAAATTGGGAAATTTTTAGCAGAATCTACTTTAAAAAAACAAAGCAAAGATATTTTTTACGAACTTTATGGCCTACCAAAAACAAAATTATCGCGTGAACAAAAAGCAATAAGCGATAATTTTGATACGGTGGAAGAAGCGCAAAGGAAAATAACGTTAGAACCTACCGAGGTACCGCAATTGATTAGCGAAACGGTAGAAGCTAACGAAAATACAATAAGCGTTCTTTCTGAAAACTCGGCTTTAAAAGATACTACCGATATAAGAACCTTGCGGGGCATTAGTAAACTTATGGAAACGAAACGAGGCGCGGTATTAGAATTATTGCTTAGATATAGAGAAAATAAAGAAAAAATAGCTAATTTGAAACAAAGAATCGACGAAAATGAGATAGGAGATGAAAACGCGATGGATTTACTACGTAAAGAACGAGCAAACCTAAAAGAAGAAACATCGGAGATTGAAAAAATTATGGAAGATTTAAAAGATAAAGTACGTAACCTTTTGTTTAAAAATGAAGAAGCGTTAGACGTGATAAATAGAAGAAAGCGCACGTTGGGTGAAAAAATTAAAGGCTTGTTTAAAAAACACGGTGTAACGATCGTTAGTGTATTAATAGCCGTCGGTATGGTTATCGCTTTTATCGCTAAAATGATAGGTGAAGTCGTGAATTCAGTTTTACCAACGCCTATACCTAAACCCATACCACCTACACCCACACCCAAACCTGTATACCCAGAACCAACTCCCATTTCCCCAGAACCAACTCCTATTCTCCCACCCACACCAACTCCACCCGAACCACCACCACCAACTCCACCAACTCCAGATGATGGGTGGATACAAAAAACGTTAAAAAATTTAGCTAACGTATTATCTAAACTGGGAGCGAAAGCTTTAGCCGCTTTACCAGCTATTATCGGTAGTATAATAAGTTGGTTATTTAAAATAGCTTCGAGCGCCGTTATGCTCGCGGCGCAACATTTATGGTTAACCTTGACCGCGGTCGGTGTTTTAATTATAACTTATACGATAAAAAATAACAATTCGTAAATCATAACGCCTAGTCCGGTTAAAATCGCAAAACCAACGATCAAAGCACTTTTTTCTTCTTCATGACTATTTAGAGTTGGCGCAGTTTCAAGAGGATGTGATATTGTAGAAAGAGTTGTAAAATCGTTTGATTCTTGTACGTGTTTAGTTGACGATTGTACGCCGTCGTGAAGCAAAGGTAAAATAGAAGGAGCAACGGGGGTTGAATTTGTATCTAAATTTGAACCTAGAGATAAATCGCTCGTCGCTATCAATATATTATTATTGTATCCGACGTACGTGCCTATTCGTAAATTCATATCGCTAGGCATCATGTATAAATTTTCTCCTAAACAAAAGTTTAATTGAGAACGAGCATTTTGTAAAACATCTTGATATCGTTGAATACTCTTACTCAAATCGACCGGAGAATAAATCTCAGCTTCGGTTATATTTATAAATTCACGTTGCGCGTCTAAACCAGTACCACCCGCTAAAAACGAGCTTTTAACTCGCGCTTGAGCTCCCAATAACGCGTACACATAAGTTCTTATAGAGTCGTTTATGCGTTGCGTACCAACATCCGTAAAACCTTTAGCCAACTTTATAGGCAATATAAACTTTGTCCACGCCATTTTAACGCTTGGCGATTGAGAAATGTATTCGACGACGTACGAACCACCTATATCGTTAACGCTATTTACTAAATTTAAATCAACTTTAGATTTATCGAAATCCATCCTTTTCTCTCGCCGATGTTGTAAATTTGAATTGTCATAGTTTTTCCCCAGCACCTCGATGTAACCGTAAATGTTTTGATAATAAGCCGTTCCCAATCCGTTTGAAAAGTGGTCTACTCGTTGTTTTCCAATCATCTTTAATCGATAAATGAAATTCAGCGCATAGTCTATTGTACGCGCTTATATCGATATTGTTTGAAAACGCGTCAAAAAAATTCGAATAAGATGTAGGGCAGCTAAGTTCTTTGAGCAATCGTCTAATTTGATAATAGACGTGAAATCTAAAAAAACTACGAATCATCATATTTGAATGATTTAAATGATCGTAACCCACACCGCATCTCGTCGTAGCGCAATACGTTACAAAATTTATTTGATTTTGATAAAATTTTAGCGGGTTAGAATACCAATCGTTTACAACATCATCGCTGACGGCGTGAGGTAACGTATATTTTTGAAACACGTTAACGAACGTTGCGCTAAATGACTCTGTTTCGCTGACGTAAATTTTTAGACTCGTTAAATCGTCGGCGTAAAAAAGAGGCGCTTTAAAATTTCCAGATTGCTTGTACGGATACGTATAATTACTCTCGAATGCTAATGGAAACGTCATTTTATTATATTAAAATATAATAAAATGTATCATACGTTCGAAATCGAAATTGGTAAAGAAGGAGGGTCGATTAAATTAGACAACGTTATCGATAATCGGCGAGATAATCTATCGATTATATTACACAGCGTAAACATTTGGGTGGGATATTACAACGTGCGTAAAAAAGAAAGAATACTAATTCGTACGGTGGGTGAATCGGAAGGTGATGTAAAATTTATCGAAGCGGGCCTTTACAACATTAACGAAATTATCGAGATTATAACGAAAAATGAGCCTTGGATAACGTCTAGAATCGATAAATCCAAGGGTGAATACACGTTAATATTAGCTCAAGTGAACAAGAGCGTTAAATTTACATCTGGGTTAGCTAATTTATTGGGGTTGCATAGCGAATCTCTAACCGCGGGGGAATACAACAACAAAATTGACGTACAACTTTTTAAATTTTTATACATTCATTGCGATCAAATTTCTACGACCGATAATTATTTCAACGGAAAACCCTGCACAATTTTAAACGCTTTTCCTTTGCAAGACGCGTCGTTCGGCGAAAGCATGTACATGCAATATACAAATCCATTAGCAAAAAAATTACGAGTCGGAACTTTTAACGAGTTGAGTTTTCGAGTTAGAGATAGCAAAAGTAGAGATATACATAATCACGGTTTCCCCATTATTTTAAATGTTGAAATTATATAAATATGGCGAGTATTTACGGACCGAGTCGTATAACGAGCGTTGCTAGAACGAGCGCTAGCGATGAAGCATCGAAGAAAGGCGAAATTTACGAACATCACGGATATCTAAACAGAGATGAAATTTTACAGCGAGTAGTTTTAATTGAAAAATTTGATGTCGTACTAGGATGGCACGATACGTTTAAACAACCCTTTTTCTTGTTTACGGTCGCGCCCACGTATTGCAGCATTTTTACGCAGTTTATGAAAACTAATAGTATTGCTACGCATTCGACGACGCTCGATTACGCTCCCAACATTTATTATATTCCTTCTCCGCAACGAGATGTAAAATTTCATTTTCTAGAAAATGAAACGCAACATTTAAAATACGAAATGTGTTTTAAAATTCGAAACGTTAGAAAAGTTTTTGTGGAGGCGAGTTTTTTCGGTTCGCTAAATTCAAAAATCTGTTTCAATATTAAAATTAAAAGTTTACCGTTGAATTAATTATTTTATATGTTATAAATATGGCGAGCATTTACGGACCTAGTCGTAAAAATAATGTTGTTAACAATAACGAGACGAAAAGATATGTTAAATTTGGACACATCGAACCTAGTGAACTCTCACGTAAACTCGTTATTTATAACGATTTAGAAGTTGAATTTGCTTGGTTTATAAACGCAGTAAGTATTTCTTTATTTGAAAACGCGTTGTTTCGTTCGTTCTACGTTAGAACTAGCGTAGGTGAAAATAATTCATATTCTACGACGGGAGTTTTCTTCTTACATGGTGAAGAAAAATTATACACAGTATCCAATAAAGATGCGTTTAATTTTACGAATGAAACACGATATGTAGAATACTCATTGTGCCACGTTTCAAATTTAGACGGTCGTAAAATTAAACGATATATAACTATAAATTTAATCGGCTCTTTAGTCGAAGGAATCTGTTATGAGTTAATTATTAAAAGTTTACCGTTGAATTAATTATTTATATGTTATAAATATGGCGAGCATTTACGGACCTAGTCGTGAAAATAATGTTGTTAACAATAACGAGCCGAAAAGATATGTTAAATTTGGACACATCGAACCTAGTGAACTCTCACGTCACCACGTTTTTTATAACGATTTAGAAGTTGAATTAGCTTGGCTTACAAATTCAGTAGGTCTTACTGTATTTGGAGGCTCGTTGTCTTTCTCGTTCTACGTTAGAACTAGCGTAGGTGAAAATAATTCATATTCTACGACGGGAATTGAGTACCTTAGTAGCGATGTATCAGCTTTCTTTATACCCAATAATACTAATTTTGAGTTTACAAATGAAATACGATATATAGAATATGCATTGTGCCACGTTTCAATTTTAGATGGTCGTGAAATTAAACGATATATAACTTTAAATTTAATCGGCTCTTTAACCGAAGGAATCTGTTATGAGTTAATTGTTAGAACTATTCCCATTAAAATATAATCTTTTACTATAATAAAAACAATGAGCGAATCGACAAACGTACTTTATCCAAATTCAACATCATCAACTAACGTACTTTATCCATATTTACCACCTTTGACGAATGATGCTAAAACATTTCGATTGCAAAAAATCGACTATATTCAAAAAGAATTACGAATCGAAATAAACGAGCGCGAAGCCACGTTTAAAAAATATAATAAAATCATAAACGCTTGTAACGCCGCAGAAACTATCGTAGAAATGGGCTGTATGGGAGCGGGAGCCATCGGAATAGCCAGTATCGCCACAGTCGTATCATCGCCGGTAGGATTCACTTTAGAAGGTTTAGCTTTGGGGTTGGGCGGCGTAGCGGTTGTTATTAGATTTGCGAAAAATTAATTGTATAAAAAAGCTAAAAAACACGATGAAATACGAGTTTTAGCAATGAGTAAACTCAACACGATCGAAAACCACGTTAGTAAAGCCATCCAAGACGGTATCATCAGTCAAGAAGAATTTGTACTCGTGTGCGAAGAGCGAGAAAAATATTATAAAATGAAAGAAAAAATCCGTAATGTACCGACGACTATACCAGAGGTTAAAACTACCGACTCTGACGAGAATCGTGAAAACGCAGAAAAAAAAATTCTTATAGAAAAACTTTTGAGTTTAAAGTAAACTTGAGCGTAAATAAGAGCTATAATCAAAAACACGCTTCGCGAGTAGCGGAGCGTGATGATAGACCACCACCGTATAATTATAATTTATAATCTATAAAGAAATTTCTTTCCAACAATTCTTTCATCACGCTATTGAATGAGCGTATAGCTTTTATTTGCGCTACATTTGATATCTTCGCGCATTTCGTACACGAGCCCGACTTTGCTTTTGTGCCCTTTTTACATCTACAACAAGGAACGGTCAGAGCATGACCTCGCTGAATACGCCATCGATGCATCGGGCAATAGACATCATCACGAACACTCATTCTACAACACTTTACGTTTTTGCCAACTAAAAGCCATTCGCACAAAATCATCGTTCTCTCCATCTTTACTATTAAACTAGATAATATATATTCGTTATCTCACTTTTATAAGTACTGTTTTTTAAAATACACTCTTGGCCTCATCGATTTTTTGATGAGGCTACCTCATTTTAAGGGGAAACTCCCTTTCAGCGAATTTGACCCAAAATATCTTTTTTTTAGTAGGTGGTCTAGATCACCCATCTGACATACTACTACCCTAGATAGTTAATCATCACCGGGCTTATCAACATCAATCATCGTCATAGATCCCCGGGGGAAGGGGATATATATATACCCTCAGTTTGTGCCCAGGGGATGGTCCACAGGATCATCACCCCTTATGAAAAATCAGTAGTTGTAAAACCGAGTTTTCAGTAACACCAAAAGTCTAATACCGACATGTAGGTAACAGACTTCTGGTAACACATAATACTACATTTGAAGAATACTTTTAAGAAATGATTCAGGGCTATCATTCTTTTAAACTTGTTTCCAAATAACCCAACATGTATCCCTTATTTATCCTTATATTTCGAAACATTTTCAAAACATTCACACAGTTTCACCAAGTTGGCGTACGTTTTCTCCCAAATTTCAATTACTTTCAACATTATGGCTAAAGATTGTGTGACACATTACATCACATTTTACCTCGACAGCCCCCTCTACCGAACAGTGGTAGGCAACAGAATGAGTAGTGTGAATGGAAATCAATGTAAACTTTTTGAATTTGTTGATGGAATGTCATCCAGAATTGTGCAATGCTAAGTGAGGCACTATATATTAAATCTTATTCATTGCCAGTTTCTGCAAAACTCGATATTATATGGATATCAAAGTACAAAATGTAAATATCTGTACGTATAAACATACATACTTTGCCGACCCTGAATTACAATAATGGTAGTGACAGAGGGCACTCCAATTGTATTCTGAATTAAGTTCAGTCTTAAGATGCATTCTCTTAACCGAAAGAAAATCCTGGCCATGGCATACAACTGCTGCAACTCAGTTGGAATTATGAATGGGGGTAGCATGACCGGAAAACGAGCTTTCTCACCAGCAGATCAACATCAGTTAAGATTGACGGTGTCACCTTCAGCATTGTGCATGTCATCTCCGGAGTCCCTCAAGGGTCTATCCTCGGCCCACTTCTCTTCCTGTTTTTGTAATAAAACGGCAATGACGGTGTCATGACCTACACCGCATGACTGTTTGCAATAGAAAACAATTCACACTGCCAAATTAAGCCATGAATAAAACCCTGACAAAACTAGTGTGAATTCATCAGTATCAACCGTAACAATAACCGATCTATCGCACCACAGAAATATGTGGACCGTAACTGGACAAACATCATAGACTTGTACAATGACTCAGACTTGGACTAGGATCTGGGGGGGGGGGGCACTGGGGTCGGGGTTAGTTGGGAGGGGGTTGGTCATGGATCCATACTAAGACATGCATTATGTTTATTTTCTGTTTGTCCTTCATTTATATAACAATTACAGATGGGTTAAGTACGAGGAAGATGTAGATTATGGTGCAGGACGCTGGAGCAAACCTCACGTAGCTACATTGTCTCTCCATAGTCTCTTTGAGCTGAAGAGACTTCTTCAGAATGGATCTGTGCAGTTGGATATGGATGCAGAGCATATGTGGACCATATCTGGTATACATGAGCACTTATTAGCCGAAATTCAATTTTTGAGTTTATTTGATTTCTACGCGAAAATCAATTCAGTTCAGTTCAGTTCAGTTCAACAGTATCGGCTAAAGGAATAAGACAATGGTGTTTGAGTGGCGGAGGTCTCGAAAAAGTAAACTTGTCAGGTTGAGACCCCCACACATTGTGCATTTAGAAATTACAGTATATGCTGTATTCATATAACTGAAATCATAGAGACCTTTCTCTATGTTGAAATAAATAACCAAGTTAGTTAAACGTAACCAAATTATATTAGGTCTATTAGTTACACATTCAGGGACAATAATAATAATAATAATAATGTGTGGATTTATATAGCGCACGTATCCACCAACTAAGTGGTGCTCAAGGCGCATTATATTATTATCCCTGCTCATAAGGCTCATAAATCATTCCTGAAACCATCTCAGCTCCCTGGGGAGTATACAGCTCAATTGCTGCCATTTCTAGCGCATATAGAGCAAACCAACTCTGCCTTCACAGGTACCCATTTAACCCTTGGGTGGAGAGAAGCAATTATGATTAAGTGTCTTGCTCAAGGACACAAGTGTCACGGCCGTGATTCGAACCCACATTATGTTGCTAACACCAGAACTTGAATCCGGTAAGCTAGACCGCTCGGCCACGACAAGGAACAAACACCGATATTACACGGGGTTTAGAATGCACAGCAGTTTAAAAACATTAAAGACACCCAAAGATTATCATTAAGAAAAGTAAAACAATATTATAATACACACCAGCATGGGCGGATCCAGAATTTGTTTTAGGGGGGGGGGCTGAGAATCAAAAACAATTATTTTTCAGTACTACAAAAATTACAATGAAATAATCAAAGGGAGAGAAAAATAAAGCACAGTGAGGGAATGGGAGTGCGTTCTCCCCTCCCCTCCCCTCCCCTCTCTCTCTCTCTCTTTTTTTAAAATTTTTTAAAATTTTTTATATTAATTTTTTTTTAAACGATTTTAGTGGGGGGGGGGAGGGGGCTACAGCCCCCCTTAGCCCCCTGGATCCGCCAATGACCAGGGGTTGCCCTTAACGTTTTTCACTAGCCAGCCGGACCAGTAATTTGACTAGCTATACCGCAAGCGTTTTCACTGGTCTGCAAGTACCTTTTTAATAAGAATCCGCAGGACTACAATTGTAATTTTTTCGAGGTAAGACAAAAAGAGTCAGAGATTACTTTTCATTGCCCAATGGAATAAAAATGTGTAAAAAAAAAGAAAGAAAAAAAATATAATAAAAAAAAACATTTAATGTGCTATACTGAATACATTAACTTCCGGTTCATCCCATATAATTTTAAATTCTTCCAACCGTAAGTTCCAGTTTAATCATGTGACGTCATTCATACTTCACAAAATCTTTCCTCATAATATGGGTGTCAATTGTGCCAAATTTGGTAAAATTCCATCTAATATTTTCTTGAGATAGCACAAAGTGATTTTTAAGGGCAATGACGTCACCAAATATATTTTTGAAAAAAGCAGGTCCCACTTAACATATATACCCAAAATGTTATTTCGAATACCCTTTCAGATTTGAGTCAATTTATAAAGAACGTGAACTTCCAGTTTGGACCGGAAGTAAGGTTCAATAAGGTCATGTCTTTGTATCAAATGTCGAGTCCTCCATGTTCTGTATGATTGTGAAGGAATCAAGATATTATCTATTGTGGTTCACGAGATATAAAATATATTGTTTTAATTATAATTAATTACGTAATAATTCATTAGATGACCTCACCAGACGTCACAACGTTACCTGGAACTATATGTTAAGGTCTAACTATTTTTTTGTTGCTTTAAAGTTCTTTGAACTCCGCAACTATGTTTTGGCTGTACAAATACATTTACAGATTATTATACAGTCCATTTTCATAGTTTACAGAGCGCCTACGTTCGTTCAGAAAAGGTATAACAGTGAAATGTAACATGGTGAACATATACTGAGACGCAATAGAAACTTACCACTTTTTCGACCTTAAATTATCAGTAATCACAATGCACAAATGTAATATGTGCATTCGCGGTGAAGTGGATACAGATGGGATCGAGTACAGTGGACAAAACGTGGGCATTTCCTCAATAAAATGCCAACATTTCTAATACAAATTGTTGTATTGTCTTATTTTGAACCATTACAATTTTATGCTATTCCAAAACAAGTGGCAAGTTTCTATTGCGTCTCAGTATATATTGCGATGTATTATATTCTAATTAGATACTGTCATCTACAGTGACTGTAATACAGTTTATACAGTGTATTATACACTGTATGCCTCTTGTCTGTGTGTGTCAAGGCCGTTCACACGCGGAATGGGCTGTGTGCTTATTATATAGTACATATACTTCTGAATGGTTGTTCGCTTAAACTTCCGTGTTCGGCCAGAAGGAGAGGTCAAATTGGGGTCATGTCTGTCTAAGAAATGTGACATAGTTCAAGGTCTTTAAGATGATGCAAAGATTGTGAAAATATCTTCTGTGGTTCATGAGATATGATTTTTTTAAAATATTAAACTTCCGGTTTCGACCGGAAGGAGAGGTCGGATTGGGGTTACGTCTGTGTACGAACAATCACATAATTAAAGATCTATAACATGGTGCAAAGATTGTGAAAATATCGTTTGTGGTTCATGAGATATGATTTTTTGAAAATATTAAACTGTTTTTTGAAAAAAATTAAACTTTGATTTAGTGTAATTTGATATCTGATGACCTCACTAAGACGTCACAACTTAAGGTACAACTACATGTTAAGGTCTAACTATGTGTTAAGTTTTAAGGTTCTGTGAACTCCGCAACTATGTTTTTGGCTCTGGATATGTTTCAAGAAGAAGAAGAAGAAGAAGGAGAAGAAAAAGCAAAAAAAACTAGACGGAAGTGTTTGTGATATTACAAACACATAGGTGTTCGAGTTTTGTCAGGGCAGTGATGATGACGTCAGAATGTTTTTTAAAGAAACTTTGCATTATTGTTATTTTTTTTTCATATTAAAGAGTACCCTGTAAAATATGATGTGGTTACCAACGATGATTTGTTTGAAGTCCATTTCAATGATTTGAACTTAATCACATTATTTATTCTTGAAAACACAATTGTTCTGCTACATAAGGGTCAATTTTGGTACCGAAATTCTTTGAGAGAAGGCATTTATTTCTTTGGCGAGTTTTTACAACCCGTTTTCGTGTAGTTCCAGATACGAATTGTGATTTTGACGAAACCGTCGTCCTCGCTAATAATGTACGATTTTGGAATTTATTTTTTAATATTAAACTTTGACTTCCGGTTTGGACAGGTCAAATTGGGGTCATGTTTTTGTAAATATTTTTGAAAATTAACAATCTGTACATTAGTGCAAAAAACTGAATTTACCTCTTGTGGTTGTTGAGATATGAATTTTTTCAATATTAAACTTTGACTTCCGGTTGGGACAGGAAGTAAGGTCAAATTGGGGTCACCTTTGTGTAAATATTCCTCGACAATTATTAACAATCTATACAATGGTGGAAAGATTGTGAATTTACCCCTTGTGGTTGTTGAGATATGATATTTGTAATATTAAATTTTGACTTCCGGTTCAGACAGGAAGTAAAGGTCAAATTGGGGTCATGTTTTTGAAAATATTTTTGACAATTAACAATCTGTACAAAGGTGCAAAAACTGTTAATTTACCTCTTGCGGTTGTTGAGATATGACTTTTTTAAATATTAAATTTGACTTCCGGTTTGGACAGGAAGTAAAGGTCAAATTGGGGTCATGTTTTTGTAAATATTTTTGACAATTAACAATCTGTACAATGGTGCAAAAACTGTGAATTTACCTCTTGTAGTTGTTGAGATATGATTATTTTTAAATAATAAACTTTGACTTCCAGTTTGGACAGGAAGTAAGGTCAAATTGGGGTCACCTTTGTGTAATTATTTTTCGACAATTAACAATCTATACAATGGTGCAAAAAATGTCAATTTACCTCTTGTAGTTGTTGAGATATGATTTTTTAAAATTAATATTAAACTTTGACTTCCGGTTTGGACAGGAAGTAAGGTCAGATTGGGGTCACGTCCGTGTACATAAATCATATAATTCAAGATCTATAACATGGTGTAAATATTGTGAAAATATCTTATGTGGTTCATGAGATATAATTTTTTGAAATATTAAACTTTGATTGAGTGTAATTCGATATCTGATGACCTCACTATGACGTAACAACTTAAGATACAACTTAAGATACAACCCTGTCTTTTTCAAGACGTCTTCGCCTCCACGTGGTGGGATCGGAGGCCGCTCCATAATGGATGTGGCCAACAAAAGAAGACACGGACGTCGCTCACAAGAGGCCCTTGCCCGCAGGAAAAAGGCCTATAACGAGAAACGCAACTTCAACCGCAAGCTCGGCAAAATTGAGCGACGTCTGGAAGGACCCGCGGGCGCCATCCCGGGGCCTCGAGAGACGCTTTCAATGGCGACTCCCCGCATGGAACCAAGAGAAACACTCATGAATCAACTACCAAAAACTCTCAAAGTAGCTACGATGAATGTGAGGACGCTCCGTCCTCGCTGGCGTCTTAGAGAGGCCGTCCGCTTGTGCAATAATAGAAAAATTGCCATCCTCCTCATTCAGGAGCACCGTCGGCGAGAGAATCTCATTGAAACGTTAGCTGATGGATGGGTTTTCAGAGGTTATCATGCGTCACCGGAGGGAGTTGGTGGTATTGGCTTTCTTCTCTCTCCGGAGGCGGCCGGGGCTTTGCTGGACATTCAATTTTCTGAGCGAATGGGCACAGCTACTTTTCAAACAAGGATGCGGCGCATGAGGGTTGTCAACGTGTACGCTCCTACATCACCAAATACTGACCGTGATCCTGCTGCAACAGAAGATTTCTACGATGACCTCGGTGAAATTTTCCGTCTGTCGCCATCACGAGATCTGTTAGTTATCGCCGGTGACTTTAACGCCCCCCTTCAGCACGACGGCATTTTTATTTGCAATCGTGCACCAGGGCAAGAAAACAGCAACTCTCCCTATCTTCGTGACTTCATCACTGCGAATGAACTATGGGCCGCAAATGCAAATCTCAGGCAAAAAGCAAATCGGTTATTAACCTTCACTGGACCAAAGAATCGTAAAACACGACTAGACTGGTGCATTCTACCTCGTAGACAACGTCATCATGTGCGTAGGATTGGCATCATTGCGCCTGCTGTTCTCACATCTGATCATCGATTGGTGGAAATGACCATTGACCAAACTTGGCATCGTTCAAGACCACCTGCGCCACGCACCTACTGGCCCAGCCTGCAAGACTCGGGAAACCGAGCTAACTTCCTAGCAGAGTTTAATGCTTTATATACAGCAACCGATGGTTATGACAGCTTTATAGATGCAGTACATCGAGCTGCTAACAGTGCATTGCCAAATTTGGTTAGTGCTAATAAATTAGTACCTTGGCTGAATGATCCACGAATTGTAATAGCACAAAAGGAGGCGCAATCAGCCTTGGCAAAGTACGGCGCTGATAGCGCCCTATTAAGAACAGCAGTTTCCAGAGTGCGCAATGCGCATACACTTGTCGCCGAAGAAACTGCTCAGAACACTATTAACGCCATTAAATCTGCGTCCCAGGCTGGACGATCTGCAGCTGTTTGGGCTGCCGTCAATGAGGTATCTGGTAGAAAAACGAGGCCTCATGCTATTGTCGCGGCAGAATCTATCGAAGATCGAAAGAAGCTGCTTTCCCAACACTTCTCGTCAGTGCTCAACTCAGCATCACCGCCATCAGGAATTGAGCATCCTGACGCTCTGCTGTCTGTTGACGAGACCATATTCAACATTGAACCATTTACAACACACGAAGTGCATATGACACTGAAACATATGCGAGCCGATGGTGCTCCTGGACCTGATCAAATCCCAACCCGTGTACTACAACTACCAGATATGCTAAATGTGGTAACAGATGTTTTAAACTGCCACTCCACGTTGAATAACAACTTTGCGCCAGATGCTTGGCGTACAGCCACCATAGTTCCCATACCTAAGAAAGGTACATCAACCTCATTAGATAATCAGCGAGGTATTAGCCTCATGTGTGTTTCTGCAAAGCTTGCTAACAAAGTACTGCTAAATCGTCTGCAGCCTCATCTACTCCATAATTTGCTGCCTCACCAAAGCGGCTTCCTACCAGACCGCACCACCATTGAGCAGATTGCTACACTCCGACTTATTGTTGACTCGTGTCGTGCTCGGAAGCGCTCTGTGTCGGTGGTGTTTGTAGACTTCCGCAAGGCGTTTGATAGTGTATCGCGCGCGGCTATCGCCATCTGCCTCCGATACCATGGTGTTCCGGAGTCTCTCATCACAGCAGTAATGGACCTGTACCATAATACTCAGGCAGCTGTTAAGACGACTCATGGATTAACAGATTCATTTCCAACAACATCCGGGGTTTTACAGGGTGATACACTGGCACCTTTTCTGTTTGTTGTGGTATTGGATGTTGTACTGAGACAAAGTAATAAAGATGATGACTCGTACATACTAAGGCCGAGGCGCAGCTCTCGCCATCCTGCTATCTACTTGCCGTTTTTAGCATACGCGGATGACGTTGCTCTCCTAACACCTGACCCTGAGTCGGCTCAACGAGCTGTTAGCAGATTCTACAATGAAGCACAAAAGGTTGGTCTAAAGATCAGTGCAAGCAAGTCCGAAGTGCTTCATGTAGGAACCACAAATCGGCCAAATCTATATTTACCTAACGGAGAGTGCATAGCAGTGTGCAATGAGTTTGTATACCTCGGATCCAAAATCTTTGATGTTGACCACATTGTTCAGCAGCGACGCGGCCTGGCCTGGGCGGCGGCGAAGGGGCTGTCGTCTGTATTCCACTCTGATGTTGCAGATGAAATTAAAATAAAACTATTTCGGGCAACTGTTGAGTCGGTATTTGCCTATGGTCTGGAAACTGTTCCCATGATACAGTCTCGCAAGGAGAGACTTGATGCATCGTATCGAGCTCTGCAACGTTTTGCCCTGGGGGTTCACTACCCCACACGACTGTCAAATGCAGCTCTTGCTGCGCGGGCTGGAAGCACCAAGTTTACCGACGTGCTTCAGAGGAGGCGGCTTGCACTCATAGGACATACAGCTCGGGCTTCATCACGAGATGCTCCAACTCCACTCGCGCTGGCACTACAATATCCACCGACGGAGGGGCTGCGACGGGGAATGGCTCGATTAGTGACCCTTCCTGCAACCTTCGATGCCGATCTTGCAGTCTGTGGCCTGTCGTTTGAGGTCATGAAAACTCTTTCTAGGGATCATCTGAAATCTATCTTAGATAACTTGTAGCGATCAAGCGAGTTGTTTCTCGGTTCCACCCTCAATTTTTGAGGGTTATATATATATATAACTATGTGTGAAGTTTTAAGGTTCTGTGAACTCTGCAACTATGATTTTTGCTCTGGATATTCACCGAAAAGAAGAAGAAGAAGGAGAAGAAAAAGTAAAAAAAAAAAAAAATCGAACAATATCAAGAGGTGTTCGCGCTGTGGCTCGAACACCTAAAAAAAACCCGAACAATAACAAGGGGTGTTCGCGCTATAGCTCGAACACCTAATAACAAGAGGTGTTCGCGCTATAGCTCGAACACCTAAAAAAAGGTTTCAGTGCAGTCTGAACTTTTTACTAGCCCGCTGAACTAAGTATTAGGAGAGGGGTTTTGATACGTCCGCCGCTATTTAAACTGGCATTTGGCCAGCGGATAACTGGCAAATTCGAACCCTGCACACATCAAAATGTTCACAGTTCGTTTGAATTTAACAGTAACAATAGGCACATTATGAGTGGTGGATCATCTAGAAACCCATAATAATGGTTGTCATTGAATACATAAAACACGCTACAACTGGAACGACAAATTGTAGTTTGTTCAGAAAAAGGAAAGACAGAAAACGAAACATTTCCATTTTCGTCATTGAGCTAACACAGCTGTATCATTAGAACTTCCCGAGTGATGATGCAAGAGCGAACTTAAATATTATATTTTCTATTTAACAGATTTGGTTATCGATAACATGGTTGCAACGGGACAATTACCTGAAGAAAGTAGACCAAACGTAAAAGAAGCATTGATAAGAAAACATCGTCATCACTTACAGAAAAGGTGAAAACATTTGTTCAACTTCTACAATTTGTCCATTTTTTGTTGTTGTTGACTGACCTCCATACAAAGGGACGAAATTATAACTACATGGGGCCTTTACGTTTTTCTGTTGAACTACTTTTAGATTGCTCAATTGTACAAATGTATACTTTTCATTAAATAACATTCCCAACAATCTGGATATTTTCAAACCTTTGTAAGTAAATCAATGTTTGAGTTAGCCTATCTATTAATACTTATATGATAACTATTACGTATTTAATTATTTAATTAATCATTTTTTTTTACAAAAGCAAGTGAGACAAAACTGTATAAGACACTGTCACTGTATAGAAGTTGGGTGGGTGTGTCAAAATCGTACGAACTAGAATCACAAAAATACATATGAATAAATATAACCATTAGGCTAATCCAGTAGAGGGGCATAACATTTCCATCATCAGAAACTACAGAAATAAACTATTACGGTTAATAAAAGAATGATATCGTACAAAAATGGTTTTGGAAGATGCAGACGGTGAAACATTTTGCAATCATTTCACCTTGGTCAAAGGTCAAAGGAGGAAAAACAGATGGCGAAAAATTCAGGCAGAGGGAGACGCAGGAGCAGCTTATATCCAGGAATAGACAGGAGCCAATCCACAGGGGGAAATCAAAATGTCAGCATGGAGCAAGGTAAAAAACAAAATGGCAACCACCATGTAGCCACTTTCAGTTTTATGAAAGCAATCTAAATTTGCATACACTTTGCATACTATTTAAAGATGCAAACTACAAGAGGCAATTAACATATCAGCATGGAGCAAGGTGCAAACAAATGGCAACCACCTTGTAGCCACTTTCTTAAACAGTTTATGCAAAGTGATCTAAATTTGCATGCACTTTACATACTATTCAAAGATGCAAACCATTTTTTCAAGAGCCAATCAAAATGTCAGCAGGGAGAAAGGTACAGGCAAATGGCGAGCACGATTTGTCAACTTCGTTAAACAGTGAGGTCAATCTGCATAATACATTGCATAATATTAAAAAGGCTACAAACCATATGATTGGACGCTATCGGGCCCAAAAAGCTTCACACGACTATCATTATTATGTGCATGACTGAAAGGAAACATTGGAACCTGATTATAAAGGTAAATACAAATATCCTTTAAAATTTCTTTTTGGTTGTCTGTAAGTATTCAGAAAAAAAGAAACGTTACTTTTCTTTTTCAAAGTTTTGACTTTGTCATCCTTGGAAACGATGGGCGCCCAGTATCGCCCAATCGGACCCAACAAAAGCTGTACTTTAAGGGGACTTGCTTTTTCATTTTAAATACAAACATTATCTAAGTATTAGATATATATATTACCGTTTTCCAATTTTCCAATTTGTCCCAATTTTAGCCGCAGGCATCTTGTCTAAGAAACATAGTTCTGCATCAAATCTAGAGAAGATGAAGCAATCCGGTAGCCAGGGATCCCTGGGTAAAATGGAGGCGTCAGATAGTCTGGAACAAATACAAAGGGACACCGGTAATAAGGTATGTTTCCTGTACATGACTACTATAACATTAGGCTTTACTGATCACGACTCTTGCCTCATTATTTTAGCATTACAACCATTAATTCAATTGAATCATTATATTCACTTCGTGCATTGTAGCGCGGCCCTCTGATAACTCACTTGGACTCCGAGTTTGGGGCATTTTGCGACACCATTTTACGGTTCGTAGACATAAAAACGTATGCAGTGACATTGTTACAGTTATGTCGCTTGAATGATTAAAGGGCCAATATCGTCACGATCAACAGGGCATGGAATCTGAGTGCTAGTTTTAGATTAACTAAGTGACTGAAAAAACACCCCATGTGATAAGGACATTATTACCGTTGCTGGCTGCATAAATGAGCCAGTAATTTTCAGTCACTGTGTTCGTCTTAAACTAGGACACCGATTCCATGCCCTGTTGAAAGACTGCTCTGATCGTGACGATATTGTCCCTTTTGTGCAAACGCAAAATACTTCATGCCGCATTCAATAATTCATCCTCTTACCTACCTCCTTCCAAATACCATGCCGTTTCCTGCGTCCTGAGGACGATCAGAGCATACTGATCGAAACGTCGAGTTGTTACCTCCAGTTCTTTTCAGACTAATTACTACTCAATTGCGAATTTTCACATGGTGTCACCGCAATTAGTCTTACGTTTCCCGTGTTATTAAATATCTTGCTGCTTGTATAATTGAATATTAAGTGCTGTTCTATGTGAAAAAAGGCAGTTTTTATCAGCAAGTTTATAAGTTTTGTTTTACGGTGAAAATTTCCTCTCAGGCGGCAAAACTGTGGTTTGACTGAACGGTGCCCTCATAAGGCTTCGCCCATAGCCAATAACATACTACCACTAGAGTGAACAAGTTCTAAGGAAACAGTGATGTTCGTTATAGCGAATGTCACGAGCTACTTCAGCTTAAAGATGGACTACAACGAGAACTCTCACATTAAATTGACTATCGAACCTTGTTTATGTTGTGTTCAGGTAACAATTTATTGTTGTGGTCATGTTTTTCTCTTTATAATTTTGTTGCAATTTGACCGAAAAAATTAGACCCCGCTTCTTCGATTTTTGAAATTTCCCGCCCTGCACTGGTTCCCGACAAAGACCCATTGAAAATCCACTATGAAATCCACGATATAGTACCAGCGGACTTGTAAACCAGCGAAAAGGGATGACGTATAACCCATGAGCACCCGAGAGTAAACAGAAGACGCCATGTTACTTCCGTGTATATTATACATGCGTTTTCATGCGTCAGCAGAGGCATGAAGTTTTTATGAAGCTTTTTTTCGACGTCGTTGTGTAACAGTTATATAATGCCGACTTCATGTGTTGTTGGTGGATGCACTAGAAATAGTATTAAGAATCCAGAGACTAATGTTTTTCAATTTCCGCGGGATCCTGCGATATCAAAGGAATGGGTGAAGTTCGTGAATAATACACGAAAGGATTTCACCTTCATGCCAAAATTCCTGGATCCGCCCCTGCTGATATTTGCCTGTTTTTATCACTTTATCTGGCTCCCATGTATTTAATCTTTTATAATCTTTGCTATTGTTACTTTAGGTTATTTTATTATATTTAAAGGGCCTGGGAGCATTTTATTCAAATGGATTTGGTACTATATACATGTCTTATATATTTTTTTATATTAATATTTGATTGAAGACAGAATGACATGGCCTGTACACATTTATTGTTATTCTATTCTTGTATTTTACAATTTATTGCCACTGTACACTCAGAACAAGTTTTAAGTTTTATAGGCAGAAGTACATGAGATTTACCAACATGAGATTTACAATATTAGTCTTTGTCACACTTCTCCCTTTTGTGATGCAAAGCCGAAAAACCTAATTGAATTAGCTTTAATCCAAGAAAATCTGAACCTGCTCAGCAGTAGAGTTATGCTGATTGTAAGTTTTTTCCTGGGAAAAGAGCAAGTGTGAAACGAATTTCAAAGGATTTCCAGTTCGGTTTAACAGAACAATGGCCAAGTTCCAAACAAGTATGTACAGGATTTTGATTAAGTTGTTGTCGTCATCAAGAGGCAACTTTTTTAATTTTGATATTTTAACCTCAAAAATAAACTCAATTGTTGGTTGCAAATACATACATATTTTGTCTTGTCATTTATTCGAAAGTACTAAGGTCTTGTAAAATTTTCAGTTCTTGGCATCTTTCTGCCATACCGAATTTGTAATCTTTTTACCATAGTGTATTGTTGGCAACATAAAACAAGTTTATTTCACATTAGTGCTAAATTAATCAACTTCTCCCCCCCCCGAAAAGACACAAAATGAAATACACACGTAATTGATTCTGCCATTGATCATGGTTTATGAACGCACAAAATAATTTGTAACTCCCTCCAGGGAAGAATGTTACCAATTTAAAAAATAAAACAAAGCAAATCGGCCTAATCCAGTGGTGGATACGAAAATCCTTTGTACTGTCCATCAGGGTTTGGGAACGTCCTGCGGATTGCGTCCATTACACATGATGGCAGTGGCACCCGGTTGAAACGGCCAAGATAACCCCAACACCACCTCACCACTTGCCGATATGCAACATGGCGATATTTTCTGTAAAACAAAACAAAAAAACCAGACAAAATTATAAACATAAGATTTGTGATTTGCATGGTGGAGTATCGATATTGTTTACGTTAACACCATGTGAAACTGAAATGCTATAAAACTATAACCATACCAAAAGGCCATCATGATCAAAAGTAAACAATTACATACATGTAATGCATGTACAATAAGATATAGATGCACGTGGGTCAACCAAGGTCATATTCAGTTGTGTGCGGTTACTCTGAAGTAAACACCGGTGCTCATTCTGGTCAATCAAATGTAATCTGCTTGATATGCAGATCATTCAAAACTGACATTGCTCTAAAATATCATGGAGGTTTACCTCCATGAAAATATTAATTGAAATTGATGGTACATTGGCTTTGTACATTCAGTCAACACTCAAATCACTTACTGGTCAAGCGTTCCTTCAACTGCATCTCTGCCATAGTATGCTCTGTACTGAAGATACGCTGTTGCAAGCACTCCTGGGTGGAGGCAGATCGCATCAAACCAATCATGGATGGTAAGGCACTGGTTGGGATCATCCACGTTGATGTCCAGCTGCCGCATCATGTTCTCTGTCTTCTCAACTTCTTTGCAACATATACAGTTTGCGAGCAAAGGCTGAAGAACACAATGTCCACACGAACACCTATTACAAAAAAACAAGTTTGGAAAATATAATTTTAGTAACTTTGTCATTGGGGTTGCACTACTTAAAAATTGATCTTGAAATACATCCCCCATGAACTGATCAAGGACAGGTACATCACGAAGGAATACATTTTTCCATGGGCAGATCAAACATTTTTATTGTGCAGGGGGAGTAGTATATTAGAATACTACCCCGTATCACTTTTATAAAAACTGAGAAAATAATCTGGAGACGTGTAAAGACACCAAATTATGCAAATGAGGTATGACGTCACTTAAAAAAGGTGACGTCATATAAATAAAAAAGTGTTAAAAAATTTTTTTAAAAATAAATAAAAAATAAAGATTATGTAGGAGTATAATAAAGATGGCGACAAAATATGAAATACAGAATAGAGTAACTGTGCCTTGCGAGTGGCTTTTAGTTGGTAAAACAGACAAGTGTTGTATACTTAGCTCCCCTAATTCGGTATATTGCAGCCGGCATAAATGGAGACTTAAATGTGGAAAAAGTATTCCCGTTGCGTGTCGTAGATGTAAAGTTGGTACAAAATCAAAGTATGGTTTATGTACGAAATGTGCCAAGATATTACATGTAGTAAGTTTTGCGCAAGCTAAAGGAATATCAATACGAAAATATAATTTAGTTATGCAAGAGTTGTTAGAAAGAGTTTTTTTTATAGATTATAGTTTGTAAAAAACATACTTTAAAAAGTGGGGTTTTGAAACGAGGAAAAAAAAAAAAAATATTATCTTGCTATATAATAAATGGAGATGAATGAAGAAAGAAGAAGAAAATATTTATCAAAATGGACATTGCCAGAATTGAAAGAGTTTTCGCGCAGACCAGAGCACTTTGGTAAAATTCATTTTGCGATAAGGAGGAGGGGTAAAATTACTAAACGCGCATATTATGAAGGTATAAAAGATTATATACGGCGGAATAAACCAACGCCGTTATCTCAATTAAACTTGGCTCAACTTAGAGAGCGTATAGCTGCTGAAAATATACCACTACCAGAACGCGGTGCGGGTAGAAGGAATAAGTTGTTAAAAACAGATTTAGTAGGTGCTTATAAAAGGTTTCACGGTCAAGAAGAAGAGTTGAAATTTAAAAAGTTAATTAACGGTGGAATATATTTACGAGAACGAAGAATGGTAGTTCCACTAAATCATAGCAAAGAAAACGATTTAAACGTTTTTTGGGAAGCGGTAAAACCAAAGATAATTGTAAAGTTAAGTTACGATTTGCAAGAATTAGGGCCGTACAAGTTTATGATATATATATGTATTAAATTACTTAAAGAAAACCAAGATGGTGATATAGATTCTGCAAAGCCAAGTTTTCATAATAATAGACAAATTGTTTTAATGAATTTAGATGATATTGAAAATATATTAAATACAGTTTTTTCACAAATTGTCGTAGCTTTAGAAAATTGACCCAAAATGGTTCTGGATGGGTGATAGATCGTATCGTGGATATGACTATTACTTATGCGAGATATCGGCCTTTAAGAGGCGGGTCTTATATTGAGCTTTGCAACTATATAAGAAATAAAACAGCGTGCATTAACATCAAAAACAAAGACAATGATTGTTTACGATGGGCGTTGCGTTGTTATAATAAACATAAGGAAAAATCAATAGAATTAAATATTTTGATTGAAAAAGTAAAAATACAAAATTCAGATAGGATCTCAAAGTACTCAACAGAAGACGGTTTAAATTTTAATAATATTGAGGTTCCTACACCGATTAATCAAATTAAGCTAGTAGAGAAACAAAATGATTTAGCAATAAACGTTTTTGGTTGCGAAAACAATACAATACTAGTTTACAAAATCAGCGATCAGCCTGCGGAACTAGATCGTATAAATTTATTATTAATTCACAAAGAAGAAGAAGAAGGAACTAGATCTCACTATGTTTGGATAAAAGATTTTAATAAATTACTTCAAGATCAAACGAAAGGTAATCATCGTAAACATTTTTGTGTGAGATGTTTACAAAATTTTTCAACAGAATCGTATCTCGAAAATCACGTAAATATGTGTAAGGGAATAAACGGCCGACCAACAAAGATCGTGATGCCTGAAAAGTATTAAAACGACAAGTTAAAGTTTATAAATTATCATAAAAAGATGAAAGTTCCTTTTGTTATATACGCTGATTTTGAATGTATTATTAAAAAGGTTGATGATGTAAATAATACGAATACTAAAAAACTACAAGAACACATTGTTTGCGGTTATTCGTACGTTGTTGTTCGTTGCAACGGTAAAACAATTACTCCTGTTACGTATAGGGTGAAGATGCAGCTTCACATTTTTTATTAAAATTAGAAAAAGAAGAAGACATCATCAATGAGATATTTAAAAACCCTGTTAAAATAATAATGACTAAAGAAGATGAATTAAATTTTAAAAACGCTAAACAGTGTTGGATATGTGAAAGAATTTTTTATGAAGGTGGTGACAACAAATTGAGCAAAGTACGCGATCATTGTCACATTAGTGGAAAGTATAGAGGCGCAGCACACAATTGTTGTAATTTAAAACTAAGTTTAAAACCAGAGAAAACTTTTATACCAGTCGTATTTCATAATTTACGTGGTTATGATTCTCATCTCATTATGCAGGCTGCAGGTAAAACTTGTAAAAAAATATCGTGTATTCCAAACAATATAGAAAAGTATATTAGTTTTTCGATTGGTCAACTACGCTTTATTGACAGCGCTCAATTTTTAATAGCTTCATTAGATAAACTCGTAAAATCAAATAATTATTTTCCTATTTTAGAATCATTTGTACCAAACGATGAAAACAAATTGAGACTTGTAAAACAAAAGGGTATTTATCCTTACGAGTACATGGATAGTTTTGAAAAATTTAAACAAGTACAACTTCCTCTAATAGAGTCTTTTTATAGTAGTTTAAACAACTCACACATTACTGAAGAACAATACTCGCATGCAAAAAACGTTTATAAAACATTTAATTGTAAAAATTTAGGTGATTATCACGATTTGTACGTGTGTACAGATACGTTGTTATTAGCGGATGTATTTGAAAATTTTCGTACTACTTGTATAAAACAATATGATTTAGATCCAGCTAATTGTTATACTAGTCCTGGATTAAGTTGGGATGCTTTATTAAAACACTCGAGACAAACTTTAGATTTGTTTACAGATATTGATATGCATTTATTTATAGAAAAAGGTATACGAGGAGGAACGTGCATGGTAAGTAAACGACACGCGAAAGCAAACAATAAATATTTAGCAGATTACGATTCATCAAAACCAACGAGTTACATTTTGTATTTAGACGCGAATAATTTATATGGATACGCAATGAGTCAACCTTTACCAACGGGTAATTTTAAATGGATGACTAGAAAACAAATTGATGTACTCGAGAAAAAAGGACTAAAATATGGAAAAGGTTATATTTTAGAAGTTGATTTAGAATATCCAAAAGAATTACATGATTCTCACAACGCCTTTCAACTTGCACCAGAGTCGTTAGTAGTACCAAAAGAATACATGTCAGAGTATCAGCACAAGTTATTAAAAGATAAACCTGCACCAAATGCTGCAAAATTAGTACCAAATTTAAACGATAAACATAATTACGTACTTCATTATCGTAATTTACGATTGTATACAAAACTCGGTATGAAACTAACTAAAATTCATCGCGTATTAGAATTTGATGAATCATGTTGGATGAAATCATACATTGATAAAAACACCCAACTTAGAAAAGACGCAACAAGTGATTTTGAAAAAGATTTATACAAACTTATGAACAATTCGGTTTTTGGTAAAACGATGGAGAATGTACGAAAACGTGTTAATGTGAATTTGAAACGGTTAAACGAAAAAAATGCCGAAAATCAAATTCGTAAACTTGTTGCAAAACTAAATTTTGCCGAGGCGAGAATTTTTGATAATGATTTAGTAGCGATTCACATGCACAAGACAAAACTTTTACTTAACCGCCCAGTTTACGTAGGAATGGCTATTTTAGAATTATCAAAACATTTAATGTACAATTTTTATTACAATCGTTTAAAGAAAAAATATGGTAATAAATGTGAGCTACTGTATACGGATACTGATAGTTTGTTACTTGAGATTCAAACTGAAGATGTATATAAAGATTTATTAAAAGACAAAAATGAATATGATTTTAGTAATTATAACAAAGATCATTTTTTATTTTCTGAAGAAAATAAAAAGGTGATTGGTAAAATGAAAGACGAGACTGCAGGGACTTTAATCTCAGAAATTGTATGTTTAAGACCCAAAATGTATTGAATACTTTTATCAAATTCTAAAGAAATAAGAAAAGCTAAAGGTGTTAAAAAACAAGTTATTGAAAAAAATATTAAACACAACCGATATAAACAAGTTTTATCTCAAAGTAGTACGCTTCATCATTCTATGAATTTTATTAGACACGAAAATCATAGACTATATTCAACTCAAGTAAATAAAATATCACTATCTGCTTTAGACACAAAAAGATATATTTTAGAAAATGGAGTACATACTTTAGCTTATGGTCATTACAGTATTAAAATAAAATAAAATTTTAATTTAGTTATGCAAGAGTTGTTAGAAACAACCAAACGTTTATAATTTTTTAATCGGGGGATTTTCTGTATCTCTAGGAATAATTTGTAATTCTTCTCTTACAAAACTACGAGCAGGACCCGCATCTAAATAATACAAGATGGGCTGACTCGCAGCTTTCATCGTTTTAGATATTCTATAAATTGTTATACTCCATATAGGATCGGTTGCGCGACGTCTCGTATCTTTTTCAGCTTCACCGGGCGCGTATAAATATCGAACTAAACTATTGTTTGGGATTCTTTTTTCCGTCTTGGTAATTTTAAGAGTCGGTGAGGCTGGATTTTGTTCTACAACTCTTATTTTAATCGCTTCTTTAGGTTTTAAATTTATAAGACGTGTTGTTTCATTATTTAATGCTTTTACAACCGCTGGTAATCTTTTAACCCATACTCTAGATCTCTTTTCTGTTGCTATTTCCTGCGCGTATTGATGAGAAAATAATCTTTCAGCTAAAGTTCTATTAAATCGCTCTACTATACCTTGTGCTCTATGATTACCAGCCTCACTTCTTGGATTTTTACATTATGTTTACTCATTAATACATTAACGCTAGACATAAATTCTTTTCCTGGATCTACTTTTAGAATTTTAGGCCAAGTTAACGCGCTACGTTTATAAATTTTCTGAAAAGCATTACCGACTTGAATAGCTGTTTTATCAGTTAACGGTTCCGCTTCTTTATATCTACTAGCTTCATCTACAACAGTTAACGCATATTTGTACGTCTTTTTAGCTATTGTATCGTGCGGAAGAAATAATAAATCTGCTTGATGAACTTGATTTGGTGCTTGTAACGTACTATTTGAACTAGTAGGTCTTGGAATATATTTAGGATAGGGTAAATACATTTGCCATAGCGCTTGTTTTTTGATCCATTGTTTAACTACTTTTTTATTTACTTTAGTTTCTTGAGCTAATTTATTAATTGCATCTAAACCTTTATAATATCCTTTTGGACTATAATATGCATTACTAAGCTTGTTTTTTGTTCTTGTCAACATTTATCATTTATAAATATTTATAAAATAGAATGTTTAGGCATAAGAGAAGATGGTAAAATACCTTGTTTAATTAACCACATTTGCGTCATTGAAGATAATCCAAGCGTTACGGTTAATTTTAATCCATCTTTTATATCTAATCTATTTAAATTAGCTGGTTCTACGCTTAATGTTTTTTTAGCTAACATACTATATAAAACAGTAAAAAGTGTTAAAACACTGCTATGATAAGCTGCATCGGCAATTGTTTTTGTATCCATCTTGTTTTATACTTGTTGTATCGATACAATCAGCACTCAGCAAACTGTCCTCCTGCATCCAAGATTTGAAGCTATGGATGACCCAAAACATGCTAAAACTGAATGACACAAAGACTGAATTTCTTATAGCGGCTTCTGCACACACACTTCGTAACTTACCCCCTGTCACTCTGGAAATAGGGGGTACTATTATAACACCATCGCAGTCCGTCCGCAATCTTGGAGCCTATTTTGATGCAAACATGTCAATGTCAACACATGTTGTCAACCTCAACCGTAGCATTCACTTTCAACTTCGCAACATTTCACGAATTCGGAGATATCTTGATTTTGAATCATGTCACCAAGTAATTCGTGCGCTGGTTTTGTCCCGTATGGATTATTGCAACTCTCTACTCTTTGGTATTACTGAATTTAATCTTGATAAACTGCAACGACTACAAAATCGTGCCGCACGCCTTTTGCTTGGGGTTGACAGGCGTGAATCAGCTTCCCCACTACTTACTCAACTTCACTGGCTTCCCGTCCGACGGAGAATCAACTTTAAGATCGCCCTCATCATCTTCAAATGTCTTCACCACACAGTTCCTCAATACCTTGATTACTGTATCCAGCTCCGTGTATCTGGCCGACCTGGCCTTCGTTCCGGTTCTGATGGTACACTGCTGTCAGAACCTAGATCACAAAACACTTCCACTGACAAAGCTTTCACAATTGCCAGTCCTAAACTCTGGAACACAATACCAATCCACATCAGATCACTAGACACCGTTTCATTGTTCAAAACAAACATGAAAACTTACTTATTTCCAATTGCCCTTTGATAATGTTCTGTTTTCGCTATCTTGTGTTGCCGAGCGCCATGATCTAGATGGAATGGCGCTATAGAAATCTTATTATTATTATTATTATTATTGTATGATAATAGTTTTTTATAATTTTAAATTATTCCATTTTAATAACTACGTTTTCTTTCACTTGTGTCGCTTGCGGTGGTGGCAGCGACTCTTTTAAAGCTGTAGGCTCAACAGTCTTATTATCTGAGTTGATGGTGTCTCTAAACGGCTCTGGTTTTGACCTAAGCAAAAAATATACAAAACCTCCAATAGCCAAACCAAAACCAATGTAATAGTAGTAGTAGTAGTTGTTATTGTTTGTTTCACTCGTTGTTGTTGTTGTTGCTGTTTTAATGCGGCTAGCTACAGTTTTATTACCTTTAGTAAGGACAAGTTTTTTTTCTTTATTTAGTTGAGCAAGTTTTTTACCCGCCGCGACTCGGTTTGGGTTTTTATCTTTTTTTTTAGCTAGTGTTTTCGTTACTGTCAGTAACTGCTGATTGGGTTGGTTCGCTGGTGGTAATGCGCTGTGGTTGTTTGTTTGTGGTTGTGCATTCTCCATCGCTTTTATTATCTAAACAAGATTCTTCTTTTCTTTTTAAATGGTTTGCTGTAATTAAAGTTATAGAGATAGGTGCTATCATAGCGCCGTACTTGTAGTATATTTCGCACGCTACTGTAGAAAGCATACTAGAAATGAATGGATCTTTTTCTAAATCAGAAATTAATTTACCTTCATTATCAATTTGAAATTGATAACCATATAGATCAATACGATCTAAACTTAATCCTAATATTTTGGCATATAGCGTTACAATGGTTTTTCCTAAAGACTGTGTTATAATACTACCTAATTTAGTTTCATATTGCATGTGTAATGCGTTACGCTCTTCTATAGACAAAGTTTCAATATCGCTAACGCTAAACTCTTTACCAAAAAACTTTTTTGAATTTCCTCCTACTACAACCTTTTTTAGTTGTTCATCTCGTAGTTTTTGTTTTAACATTAACGCATCACTCACATCTACGCTATCCGGAGTTGTCAGCAATGGAGGTGATTGACTTAACATTTGTGAATTTTCATTTATAAGTTTATGAACTTCTTCCATTTATTATAAGTACTTATAGAATAATCTGTTAAATTAATTAAAAAATATAGAAACCAATAATTAATTTTAGATAACCCATCAGTATTTAAAAGTTGATTAAGATTATATATTAGATCTTTTACTTGTTCATTATCTATACTAGTAAATATACCTTTTACTTTTTCAGAGTTTGTATTTAAAACTTGTACAAGTTTATTTCTATCGTTTTCAGTATTAGTAAGTTGTACAAGATTATATATAAAATTATTTACTCGCTTATTATCTATACTAGTAAATAAATGTTCTAATGTTATTGTATTCATGTTTATAAATATATTTTATAATATATTTATATTATAAAATAACCTAGTAAGCAATTGAGCAATTACCCCCATTACCCTCAAGTTGCTAAGCAATTACCCAAGTAACCTAGTAAGCAATTGAGCAATTACCCCCATTACCCTCAAGTTGCTAAGCAATTACCCAAGTAACCTAGTAAGCAATTGAGTAATTACCCCCATTACCCTCAAGTTGCTAAGCAATTACCCAAGTAACCTAGTAAGCAATTGAGTAATTACCCCCATTACCCTCAAGTTGCTAAGCAATTACCCAAGTAACCTAGTAAGCAATTGAGTAATTACCTATAGGTTAACCTAGTCACGTATTTCATAACCGGTAGGTTGATCCGTTTTTAAAATCAATTTACGATGTTTAGCTCTTTTTAATTTTTCATGAATTTGCATTCTCAACTCTTTTGTAGGTATAACATCATTTTCTCGAAGACAATCTTCGAATGAATCTCTATCTTTACAATAAAATAAACATATCCACTTAAGTTGATCTCTAAAATCCTTCAGCACGCTATTATATTTTTGTGATAAAATCCAACATGATTGGCGCTTATGTCTCCCGCTAAAAGCTAATAAAGATAACTCATGCTGTCGTTGATCTTTAAAAAACTTTTTATATTTTAATCCTTTATTAGCGCTACAATCATCAATAATAAACAACGTTTCATCTCCTTCAAACACATCGCTATAAATGTGTAATGCTCTATCTAATGAATCATCTTTTAAATCATTAACAAGTACTCGCTCATCATTCCAAATCCATTTTCTATTTTTATAAGTGTCATTAATAGCAATAGTAGGACATAATATAATTATATATTCAAAATGATTAAAATATTCTTTTTCTAATAAACTTAAAATGTATTCAGTTTTTCCACATCTGGTTTGGCCACAAATTAATGCAACGTGTGGATATTCAGGTAATATTCCTTTTAACATTCCTTTTAATATACGCTTTTTTAAAAGGTAACACTTTCAAAACGTGAGTTTTTAATAATAAGTTGCGCATCCATAATAATAAAAATATACATTTGTAGTTCACCCGCAGTTTCAGCTTTTTTTGTTATATAAATGGTAGCTCCATCATTCAAATGTTGTACTCGTCTTCCATTTCCGTGGATTTTGTTGTCGGTACTCGTTCTCATATATAAAAATAAACCGTATCGGTTTAATAAATAATCACCTTGCTTGACGTTGGATAAATTTAGAGCTTTAAAAATTTGAATAGCATGCTGTTCACTCGAATCACCAAAATATTTTGATATTTCTTCCCAATGTTGATGAGGTTCCATTCTGTATTTTTGGATTATAAAATACATTTGATTCTTTTACGCTGGGTTCTTTGAATAAAAACAATACTCCTTTCATACTTTTTGCGGGGACATTTAAATTTATATTCCATGTTGTATCTGATTTGTTTACGTTATTAACTGTTTCTCTTAATATGCGATCAAACAATATACTTATTCCACTATTATATTGATTTCTAATTATTCGGGCGAGTTCTGGCATATGCACGATTTCGTATTCTAAAGATAAATTACTTAGGTTATATTTTGCATTAGCATCGCTGCTTTTAATAACATTACAACAGTGATTAAAAATGATTTCGAACACCAACCGATCTCCGAGTCCCGCTTGATAGTAAGGTTGATTATTAGTTAACAATTCAAAATCAAGCGGAATGTGATATCTATTTTTATAAGCATCTGCAATAGCTTTATCTTTTCCTTCATTTGCATTAATATCCTTATCGCTAGCGTCTATTCTTATTTTAGTTACGTTTTCATTTTCTATTCCTTGATAAGCTAAATTATCACGTTGCGCGGCTGATAACCATTCGTCTTTGAAACAATTGAATATATACGCGTCGTGTAAAGCAAATATTTCTCTTCCTTCCATTTTAATATTTATTGTGTTTACGACAGCTCTACCAATATTTTGTACTAACGTTCTCGTATCATCCGTTGAAATGAGTTCGATATTAAAAGCTAATCTGACTGTATTTGGAACGACAACGTCGTCCATTCCTAATTTTGGAAATTTTACAAATAATTTTTGATTTTCGTTAATCGTAGCTGGATTATGAGTAATGACAACTTTTTGGCGTATTCCTTTTATACCTCTCGGTTCTCTTGTTCTTCTGTATGGATCAAGCAAATCTCCGTACGTATTAGCCATAGTTTTATAGTTTTAAAAGATAATAATTTTTTTATTTTTAAAAACTGAAATGGTATCTATAGTGATGATGATTGGAGGAGCGGTCGTAAACGCGTTAGCATTTACCGGAAGTAATGCTTTATTTAGTAATTTACGTGGCAACGACGCTCAACAAGAACGTAAACGACATGATTTAGCGTTAGAACACCTTTCAAAAGCTAGAGATGAATTTAGTAAAAAGCGTTTAAAATATCTAGATTATTTAAATGAAAAAATACAAAAAGAATCGGGTGCCGTAAAAACGTTTAATAATATTGATGAAGCGATGAATGAATATTATAATGTAACGAATGAACGAATAAATTTGCCAATAGATTTATATTGAACCTCAACTATCCGACTACTACGTTCCTAGCGAAGATCAAAAAACGCGTGAAATTGTATTTATCTTGATTGGTATGAGTATAATAGGTTACGCTAGTTATAAATTATTAAAAAAAGATAAAAAGTAATTATAAAATGGTAGAAGACCGTAATCATTGGGTACAAGATCCGCAGTTTCAAAATCTTGAAGATGATGATGATGATGACTTAGAAGAAATGGATAATGTAGATAAAAGTTTAGAAGAATTAAAAGAAGATGATGAGTTTGCCAATATTGATGAAAGTTTAGAAAGATTAAATGGAAAACAATTAGCAAAAATAAAAAAGAAATTAGATATACCGATAAAACTATCTCATAAAAATCTAGAACTTAGAGAAACAGTCAATGATTTTTATGACAGTACAGGGTATGAACCTAATGAGAGAGACTATAATAAATTTATAGAAAAATCAAATAAAAAAGGAAAGAGTATACTTTATTTTAAAAAAAAAGGTAAAGAAGGTGAAGAAGATAAAGAAATACGACTAACTAAAGAAAGAGGATATGGATTTTTAAAAATAAGCGGTATAAGCGGTTTATCTTTATACGATCTAGGTATATTTGATGAAACTAAAAAAGCTATAGCAAATGTTATAACCGAAACAGAAAAACCGATAGAAGAGCGTACGGCCAGCGGTAGAAGAATGTTACCACCTACACCGATGCAACTTGTAGAAAAAGCTAAAGAAATACAAGAATCTATTGAAATGGTGGTTATGACTGCAGATGGTAAAGAAACACAAACAGATTTTGTACTTCCACGTCGAGAAATCTTGGGACTCGATAGAGCTTTACGAACGACTCGAGGTCAACTTGAATTAAATTTAGCTAGATTGAACCAACTCGAAAAAAAAAAATCTGATACTCAAGAATTAATTAGTGATGCAAAAGAAAGAGGGTTTGATGTTGATGAAAAATATCAACAAGATTTACAAAAACTAAAAGATGAAAGACGAATGAGATTAGAAGCAGCGAGTGAGAACGAAAACATTCTTCGTAGTCAAATCAATAGAATAAAAGAAACGTTTCAAAAAATGCTAACAAGAGACGTTACGTTGGGAGAAAGAATTAGAACTTTATTTAGAGAACAAGGCGTAACGATAGTAAGTATATTAACGGCTTTTAGTATGACGATCGCTTTTATCGTTGAATCGATTAGTAATGCTGCAAGTTCAGTTTTACCTAAGCCAACACCACCAACTCCAAAACCAACGCCACCAACTCCAGCACCTCCAGATAGTGGTGGTGTAAAAGAGTGGATACAAAAAACATTAAAAAATCTAGCTAATACATTATCTAAACTAGGAGCAAAAGCTTTAGCTGCTTTACCTGCTATTATAGGTGCGGTTATAAATTGGTTATTTAAAACAGCCTCTAACGTCGTTACATGGGCAGCGGAACATTTATGGATAGCGTTAACCAGGGTTGGAGTTTTAGTTTATACGTATATACAAAAAACGTTACGCTAAAATAATAATTCATAAATCATAACGCCTAATCCAGTTAAAACCGCAAAACCAATAATTAAAGCATTTTTTTCTTCTTTGTGGTTATCACTAACACCGTCTAGTTCTTGATATAAAGGTGGTGTAGGGAGAGATTCTTCTACGTGATTCTCCTCAAAGTTAGTATCATTGCGAGCAATGAATGGAGTTGGTGGTGAAGAATCTAAAATAGGAGGAGGAGGAACAGGTGTTGAGTTTAGATCTAAATTTGAACCTAGAGATAAATCACTCGTTGCAATTAATAAATTATTGTTGTATCCAGCGTACGTCCCTATTCGTAAATTCATATCACTCGGCATCATGTATAAATTTTCTCCGATAGCAAAATTTAATTGTGAACGAGCGTATTGTAAAACATCTTGATAGCGTTGAATAGAAGATTGTAAATCAACCGGAGAATCAATCTCTGCATTTACTATATTTATAAATTCACGCTGCGCGTCTAAACCAGTACCACCAGCTAAAAAAGAACCTTTTGCTTGCGCTTGAGCTCCTAAAATCGCGTAAACGTACGTTCTTATAGAATCGTTAATTCTTTCCGTACCAATATCCGTAAAACCACGAGTTAATTTATACCCAAGTATGTATTTAACCCAACCTCGTTCAGCTTCTAAAGATTGTTCTATATAATCGATTGTAATCTATGTAAGGCTTAAACCTTTGAGGCGGGTCTTGTTTTATATCTTGTCTAAATCTCACGATGTTTATTTCTCGTTTATACTCACCATTAATAAAACGAGTATCTACATAATTTTTACCCGGTACGGCTTTATATACACCGTTTTTTATATATTCGTAAGCCGTACCTAAACCTTCAGAGTTTAAATCTAGTTGTTGCCTCCATGCTGTATCTGGTGATGCGTGAAATTGTCTACATAGATTATTATACACGTTAATGTCTATATTATTTTCAAACGCGCTCCAAATTGGATTTAAAGGTTCAGGAATACTCATTTCTTTGAGTAGTCGTCTAATTTGATAATAGACGTGAAACCTAAAAAAACTACGAATCATCAAGTTTGAATGATTTAAATGTAGATAACCTACCCCGCAACCCGTAGTGCTACACCATGTTGCAAAATTTATTTGATTTTGATAAAACGGTTTAGGAACATATCTCCATCGACGTACATCTAAATTACTATAAACACGTGGCAGCCTGTAATTTTGAAAAGGATTACTCAGTTGTACGTTAAAAAACTCGTTTTCGTTAACGTAAATATTTATACTCGTTAAATCGTTATCGGTAAAATTAAGAGGTGCTGTAAAATTTCCAGATGTTGAATACCGTTTTGATAAATTACTCTTGAATGCTAATGGAAACGTCATTTTATTATATTATATTATAAACTTTTAATAATAAATGTATCATACCTTTGAAATCGAAATTGGAAAAGATGGTGGACGAGTTAATTTAGATGACCCTATCGATAACAGAACCGAAAATTTACAAATTGGATTAAAAAGCATAAACATTTGGGTAGGATATTACAACGTGCGTAAAAAAGAAAAATTATCTATCGTACAACAGGGTTAGATAATGTTATAAAATTAGTCGAACCGGGGCTTTACAATATTTTTGAAATTATAGATATTATATCACAAAACGAGTCTTGGATAACGTTTACGATCAATCATGAGATAGGTACTTACACGTTAAAGTTATACGATGAAAACAAGTCAGTAAAATTTACAGCTGGTTTAGCTAATTTACTAGGACTTCATAATGAATTTTTAACCGTAGGAGAATATAGTCAAAAAATCGATATACACCCTTTTAAAATTTTAAACATTCATTGTGATCAAGTTCCTACAACTAATAATTATTTTAATGGTGCTGGTAGCACCCTTTTAAACGTTTTCCCTTTGCAAGGTAAATCATTCGGAGATAGTATGTGGATGGAATATAAAAATCCATCATTTAAAAATCTACAAGTCGGTACTTTTAGTTACTTAAGTTTTCAAATTAAAGATTCAAAGGGTAGAGATATAAATAATCACGGTTTTCCCGCTATTTTAAATCTAGTAATTATATAAAATATGGCGAGTATTTACGGACCTAAACGTACAACTCTAACTGCAGATAGTGGAGGTATTAGTGGCGTAGCCTCGATAAATTTACGAGCATCACCTGGTGAAATTTATGAACATCATGGATATTTAAACAGAGATGAAATTTTACAAAATAGAGTTTTAATTGAAAAATTTAATGTTATACTCGGATGGCACGCTCATTTTAAACAACCCTTTTTTATGTTTAACATTTCACCTACGTACTGTAGTATTTTTACGCAATTTATAAAAACTGATAGTTTTGTTACGCATTCAGCAACGCGGGATTATGCAGCTAACGTACATTATATTCCTTCTCCTGAACGAAATGAGAAATTTCATTTTATTGATAATGAAACGCAACATCTAAAGTATGAAATGTGTTTTAAAATACGAAGTGTCCAAAAGGTTTTTGCAGAGGCAACCTTTTTTGGCGCTTTAAATTCAAAAATCTGTTTTAATATAAAAATTTAAAGTTTTCCGTTAAATTAATTTTTTAAATTTTATACTATAAAATATGGCAAGTATTTATGGACCTACTCGTGTTAAAAACCAGCTAGCTTTATTTAACAATAATCAAAAAAGTAACGTCATATATGAAAAAGTTGGGGAAATAGTGAAAGAAAACGGACTCGTGAATTATCAATTTTTTACGTTACCGATTGGAGATTTTGAAGATAAAAATTATAAAGCTTCTTTTTCGAATTTTGGTGTTAATATGTATATGAAATTATTTATTGTAACTGAAGAAAAAGAAGAACTAGGTGACTTTTCTTGGTTACGTGTTGTGTTAGGTAGATTATCATTTTATTCGATTTTTTTTCCAATCATTTGAAGACGAAAATAACCATTCTTTTTTTGTAACGAGTGAAAAAATTGCTAGTGATGACGATTTGGTTAATTATTACCACGATTATAGGCGTACGAATTTAGCGCGCGGTAAACATCATTTTATAAAGTGTATTTTTTGCTTAAGTGCAAAAGATTATAATTTTAAATTATATGTAAAATTTAATCTTTTTGGTTCTATAGATACGGGGCTCTGTTATGATATAAAAGTTTTTTCTTTTTAGCTGCAGATTAAAATATTTACTATTAATAAAAAACAACAATGGGTGTGCCTATAGAATCAACTAATGTAATTTATCCAAATTTACCGTCAATGACGGATGATGCTAAAACATTTCGATTACCAAAAATCGATAGTATTAAAAAAGAATTAACGATTGAAAGAAATAAACGCGATGCTGTCTATAAAAAATATAATAAAATTATTAAAGCTTGTAGTTTCGTAGAAACTTTATTTCAAATAACCGGTGTAGCAGCAGGAAGTCTTGGAATCGCTAGTATCGCTAGCGTTATATCCGCACCTGTAGGAATAGCGTTAGAAGGTGTAGCTGTAGGCTTAGTAGGCTTAGGACTAAGCATTAGATATATAAAATATCGACTAGAAAAAAAAGCTAAAAAACATAATGAAATTAGAGTTTTAGCTGAAAGTAAACTTAATACTATTTGTGATCATGTTTCTAAAGCCATTGAAGATAGTGTTATAAGTCAAGAAGAATTTAATTTAATCACTAAAGAGCAACAAAAGTACGTCTCAATGAAAGAAGCTATACGTCAAACTGCTAAAAAACCATCTAAAAATTTAAATGAATTTAAATTAAATGAAAATGGTGAAAATCCAGATCAACAAAAAAAAGATGTCATACATCTTGTAGAAAAAATTATGAGTTTAAAGTAAATTTTACCGTCAATAAATCATATAGAGATATACCTCTGCAAGTAAAAACGACAGATAGGCCTCCGCCATATAATTATAAAAATGTTTAGCTTTTACCACCATAAAAACCATCATCAAAACTCTCAACCTCTGCATTGGAGTTGCCGTCTTCTTCTTCTTTTTCTAAAGAGCTTTCGTCTTTAATGTATGCAGAAAGCATACCTAAATTTCCTACTGGCACAACAATCTTTAACAACCCATTATCGGTATGAGGAGCGTAAAATTGGATTTGATTGCCCAATATTGAAATTTTTAATAAAATGCTAAATAAAACTGTAGCAAAAGTAGCTGAAAAAGTTGGTTGTTGTTGTTTTTTATCAAAATCTCCTAATTCTAAAGCTACGCTATAAAGACTTGAGTTACTGCTATAAAAACTAATGCAATCTAAATCGTACATAGCAATATTAATTTCTGTATTAATCTGCAGATTTTGTTTTTAAGGAGATTGCTAGGCTGGATCCTGGGAAGTCTGCTGGTCTGGACAACATCGATGGTAGGCTATTTAAGCTGGCGGCGCCTGTTATCGCCCTCCCCTTGACACATATATTCAATTTAACCCTTTCCACCTGTACCATTCCTCAAGCGTGGAAAAAGGCCAAAGTTATCCCCATTTTTAAAGCAGGTAATCGCAAAGTGCTCAATAATTACAGGCCCATTTCGATTTTGCCGTTGGTTTCTAAAATAATTGAAAAAGCTGTCCACTCACAATTCCTCTCATACCTTACTTCAAACGACCTTCTGTCTTCTAATCAGTTTGGTTTTAGACCTGGATACTCCACACTTGCAGCAGTAGCTCATGCTCATGATAACTGGCTTCATCACATTAACAATGGTAATTTAATTGGTTCTTTATTCATTGATTTACAGAAAGCCTTTGATACAGTTAACCACGATATTCTTTTACGCAAACTTTCTTTTTATGGATTATCTACCTCAGCTGTTGATTGGCTAGCATCTTATTTATCTGGAAGGACGCAGCAAGTCTGTTATAAATCCAAACTTTCTGTAGTTAATCCTGTAACATCTGGAATACCTCAGGGATCAATCCTGGGGCCCTTACTTTTTTCATTGTACATTAATGACCTGCCAAAATGTCTTGATCACTGCAACATTGATATGTATGCAGATGATACACTTATTTATTATGGTGATAAAAACACTAGTCTCATTGAAAATAAATTGAACTCGGATCTTCTTAATTTAACAAAATGGCTGCAGGCTAACAAACTTATTTTAAATCCTCAAAAAACAGAAGTTATGCTAGTTGGTACTGCTCAAAAACTTATAAAGAGCAATCCCCTCGAAATTTTTATTTCTGGCCAAAAAATACAACAAGTTGATTCTCATAAACACCTAGGGATACTAATGGACAACAAACTAAATTTCTCTGAACATGTGAAAAAAGTCTGCAATAAATTAAGTTCTTCAATTTCTTTGCTCGCCAGAACAAGAAAATTTGTTGAGCAGCCAACAGCTTTTTTATTATATAATGCCATGGTTCTACCCCACATAGACTACTGCTGTATGGTGTGGGGTGCCAAACCCACTCTTGTCTCCAAAATTCAAAAACTCCAAAATAGAGCACTTCGCATTGTTCTTAAGCTTCCACCCATTTCACCCACCAACTTACTTTTTAGTAATCTCAATACAATGACAGTTGCCCAGCGCATTCACTTCCAACTTGCCTGCCAGGCTTTTAAGGCCTCCATTGGTGTTGCTCCGGACTGTCTCTGCCAAAGACTTAACCCGATCCAGCCTGGCGATCGACCAACAACTCGGGCAATTACACACGGTAACTTTATTATTCCCAAACCTAAATGTGAAATCTTTAAAAACAGTTTTAGTTACAGAGCTCCTTCTTTTTTAAATGGTGTCCCTTTCACCACTCGTTCAAACTCTTATTCTTCATTCAGGCGTTTGCTGAAGGAAGGCAAGGTTTGAAGTAATATTTTTTTTTTTTATTATTATGTCATAGATTACCTTGTGTCTTGCCTGAGATGTAGGTATACAATTGATAATTAATTTACTTTTTGCTCCATTTTTAATCTTCCCTTTTAGTCCTATCTTTAATCAGTATGGTAGACTGGGACGGGGGTCTATTTGTGCAATTTAGTCCTTTACGTTTTATTTTGTATGTAATTGTCCATTAAGACTTTTTATTATTATTAATTCATCTGTACCTCCTGTAACAATTTTTGTATAATATTGATATATTTTTATATTATATGAGGGCCCCAAATGATCAGCTGTGCTGGATGGGTTACCCTCGTTAAAGATGGTTTTAAATAAAAAAAAAAAAAAAAAAATAAATAAAAATAAAAAAAGTCTTTTAAAATCAATACTTTCTACAACATAAGGATATCTATAATTATCATCTGGTAAACCAATTGGTTTAGTAATAAACACTGTATTGATACTCACGCTGTTAATTTCTCGTTTGTTTTCACCGCATGATCCAACGATACACGTTATAATAGAAAGTTGCTCGTTTTTAACGTAAATTATCAATGATACTTTTCGTTTAATAGCACGAGTCATTTTTTGTAAATGTTTTAAATTAACCATAAATTTAATTGGATTTTCACATTTAAATTCAATTTTTTTTTCACGGTTTAATACTATATCAGCGAGTATTCTTTCTGAGTTATCCATCGCTCTACAATAAAAACCATTATAATCAACTTTAAAAGTAACCTTTGACTGAATAGCTACTAAAACGTCTATTAAACTTTTAAATGTATAACCACTTTTTATTTTAAAATAAAAATCATATTCAGTAGATTTCTTCACCGGCTGAGGTGTGCTACCTATATTATCATAATTTAAAAATTTTGATTCATCAAATAATGTTGGCTCGTTCAATGGTGCTAGTATTTCATATTTTGTCGCCATCTTTATTATACTCCTACATAATCTTATTTTGTTTTTTCATTTTTTTTTTTTTTTTTAACACTTTTTTTATTTATATGACGTCACCTTTTTTAAGTGACGTCATACCTCATTTGCATAATTTGGTGTCTTTACACGTCTCCAGATTATTTTCTCAGTTTTTATAAAAGTGATACGGGGTAGTATTCTAATATACTACTGGGGGCTACAACCTTTGATTTGAAGGGAAAGACTAAATGTCAATTATGCTTAAAGCATGATGGTAAAAGATCATGATTTTATTTGAATTTTGAGCAGTGATTACTTTCCCATCATGTCTTCATAAATACTGGCTAATATTGCCAACAAATCATAAAACGCAAGACAAAGTAATTACCCCCAAATTTCCACTGTACATGTATTGTACACATGTACATGTACTACTACATTATGTACCTTGGGTCTCCATCATGTTCGTTCATGTTTTTGTCAAGAATAGCCTACAACTATTTTTGTACAGCAGAAACGAATTGATCAAACGAAGCATCATTCAGTATTTCATTCATGAATCATTTTGTGGGCTTACCAGTCTGTGTTTAGCCGTCTATCATCAGGATTTGGTTCGTCGTCTTCGGCCTGACGATCACCGTCACCGGGCTGGTCAACTGCAGGCGCCGCAAGTGGCTCGAACCGGTATGGTTCAGCGCCACGTACTTCGACTTCTTCGTCATCGTCTTCGGAGCTCCCATCGTCTGGGGAGCTCCCATCATCGCTAGAGCTGACATCACTATCCTCAGAAGTGCCTATATGAAACTCCTCTTCCTCATCTATACTGTGATCTTCCCAATATTCGCTGCTATCGGACATTTTCGCTGTTTTTCGGTCTAGAAGATGTCGCTTGTCCGCTGTTGTTCCGCATTGCATGTATGGTACCGTAAATGCATACAGTACACACGATCGACTGTTGTGCGTGGGGGTAACAAAGCGTCATGGGTGCTACGTCACACACGAAGTATGAATTATTCATGAGTTGAGGGCTTTTGGTGAAACTGGGCTTTTCTGGGTCGTAGAACGCCGATCAAATTGAATTTTTTTTGCATGAAGGAACAAGTTTTATTGAATAATAATAATATGTTAGTAATCATTACACATTTCTCGAACGAAAACAGCAACACAGCACTTATCATTATTCCGTTGTAGTCAATCTTTAAACGATCACAGATTGACCTTTAAAACTCATTCCAAGATCTCCGTATTTTGCATCTGATTACATTTTACTTTTAGGTAATAATAACTAGTTTTATTCATGCAATTATTTTGAGCTCGAATCCCACTGTTTGACAACCACAAATAATCGTGATCTTATTTCAGTTCTTGAAGAAGCTCCCGGCTGGAGCCGAGGCTTCCAATATTCTGATCGGTGAAGTGGATTTCCTGGAAAAGCCAATCATCGCATTCATTCGTCTGTCAAAAGGCGTGTTGCTACCGGACATGACTGAGGTGCCTATTCCTACGAGGTTCTTGTTCATTCTTCTCGGTCCTCCAACTGGAGATACGCTGAAGTACCGGGAAATAGGAAGATGTGTCGCCACTCTTATGTCAGATGAGGTCAGTGCTTTAAGAAGTTGTATCTCAATATTATAAAGGGGAAGGGGTGGGTGGGGGCAGGTTCACAAGGAATATGGATATTTAATGTAACTTGTTGATATTTACATAGAAACATATAAATGCACATGGCACTATTCGCAAAATCTGCACGTTACGACTCCATAGCAAATTGTAGGAGGTTTGTGGTAGCACTAAGTAACTAACTATATCTCTCAAGGGTGATAATAGTGTTTTTTTTAATAAAAAAAATGGTGCGACGGTTTAATCATTGTCTGATCATTTTCAGGGATATTTCACATGAAATAGATTAACTTCCTGTTTACAACGAAAATAACTGTTTCTTCCTGAAGATGATCAGAATACACTGATCGAAACGTCGATTTATCACACCACCGGTTCTTCTCAGAACCAACACTAGTTATACCCTTGAGAGACCCTTGGTACACGCTGTTACCGCACACCTTTACTTCTAATGTTCTTCAATCATGTAAAGCTCCAAATCCTACTTAAACATTTCGTATGTCTATTCGCTTCCACAGGTGTTCCATGACGTAGCATACAAGGCCAGAGACCGAAACGACTTACTCGCTGGGATTGATGAATTTATGGATCAAGTAACTGTACTTCCTCCAGGTGAAAATGTTTGTTTCGTTAAAACTAAGGTAGAATTGATTCCGAAGTGTTCCAAGCAACCCCGTAAACATCCGAAACCTCTTCTGAAAATAACATCATAATTATCTATTCCAATGGAAAAACCAATCTATTTCAAGGTTATGCACTTGTTTCCCCTACTCCTCCCCCGGGCCCCCTTCTCTTGATGTGGGGGATTGGAAATGTTCATTCCCCGCGTATGGGGCACAGTAGAAGTGACAATATCCTCACACCATCCCCAACATCCATAGGTGGGGATGTTGAATCACCGGGCGTGAGCATGATCAAAGTCCCATAGCATTTTAACTAGATGGTGTTTGCATGGTGGAAGAACAATAAACTGAAAGGTCTGCGGTGACACCATTAGTCTGTGGGCTGGAGGGGTCTACCGTGCACCCCCCCATAACCCACCGCCACCGATATTTTTTTGTTCCTTTGGATGTCCTAAACACGAAAAAAGATGTTAACATTGAAAATTTTGGGTTGCACTATCTGTTCTGGCCCACTATTGTTTACCCGTATAATGAGCTTATGCTGATAATTCTTAGCACTAGGGGTGGAAGAAGATCAAACATCTCGCCATTACTCCATCATGTCTTCACCTATTATCATGTAACTTGGTACAATTAATGTTCAGTCATATGTCGTCATGATGACGTCATCGGTTCTCGTGAAAACGACCGGTAGAGGGCGCTATAATTGTACGTATTTTATGCATATTTTAATTATTGGGATTTTCAGAAAATATCTCATTATAAATCATTTAGTTTTTATTGTTGCCACCAAGAACAAAAAATTAATTAATTTATGCCTTAAATGGATTTGTCTATGTCTAATGTAACCACAAAAATGTGTTAACTTAGAATTTATTTGGATTTTCTATCTCTGGGGGCACTTTTTTAGCCCCCGTGGTATTAAGCTTAGTTGGACGTCCATATCACTTCATATTGAATAATCCTTTATTTCTCAAACATGCTTTGACCGACATTAATCAAACTTGGTACAATAAATGTTCATTCACATGTCGTCAAGATGATATCATTGGTTGTCATGGAAACTACCTCTAGAGGGCGCTGTACTTGGATGCATATTATGCACACATGAATTAATGGATACAATTATTTCTTATTTTTAGCCATTGTAGTACACTAGGTACCACTTTGGGTTTAAAGTATCATTAAGTTTTACTTCACAAGGATGTGTCAAATGTCAAACGAAAGATAAATTTGAAAATATTTTATTAAGGGGTCTCTGGAGCTCATTGTTTAAGCCCCTATCGTGTCAAATTCAGCCGGGAATTCTTAGCATTTGGGGTGGGAGGGGATTACACAAACCTCCATTACTCAGGCATGCTTTGACTTACATTAATAAAACTTGACACATTAAATGATAATTTATATGTCGTCAGGATGACGTCATTGATTGCCATATAAACTACCTCTAGAGGGCGTTGTATTTGGATGAAGACTATGCGCAAATGAATAAATGGTTAAAAGTATTTCTTATTTTTAGCTATTGTAGTACACTATAGGGATAATGTATTATTAAGTTTTAACTGGATATGATATGTTAACTCTAGTGTAAGAAAAACAAAGGATTAATTTGAAAATGTTGGGTTACGTTGTCTCTGGAGATCAATGTTAACGCCCCTATCAGCCCCTTGTTCAGCCAAGAATCTTTATCATATGGGGTGGGAGGGATTAAACAAACCTCTATTACTCCGGCATGCTTTGACTTACATTCATAAAATTTGGTTCATGTAGATGTTGTCAAGATGACATCATTGGTTTTGATGGAAACATCTTTTGTGTTGTACTACATGTTCTGGTTCATTGCTGACCAAGTCCTTGTCTGTAAGAAGAAGCTTCCTGTTTGAGATGGCGAGTCCACCTTTACAAGGAAGCTGCATCCACCTTTTGAAGGAAGCATCATTGCAGACCCAGGTTGTATGGGAGCACCAAATCAATATGTTGGAGTTATGAAACCTTCTGAAAGGGACTCCTGAAAGGATGCAGTATCCTCATAAAGTCAGACAATACAACAGTGTTGGAATATAGGCCAACACTGCAGCACTTGTTCCGCATCCCATCCTGAAATGTGGCTTCCCCTAACATGGGGACTGCTGTGTGATGTATGAGCTAAGGCAGAGCTAAGGCATCTGCCTGTCAACAATTCATCTGCCATCCAAACTCAGTGACACACGTTTTATTTCCGGGAAGGGTTATCCAATGGAATGTCACTCCGGCCTGCTTTTAGGCACAGGAAATCATCAGCCGGCTTGAAAGGGTTCACATGGGCTATATGGTTCTCTCCAAACATGAATGTACTTCATCCGCAGATGTTCCATTCAAATGCGATCTTAGATTCACTGCTTAGCGGATCGATTCAATGCAGCCTGCCTGTGGGGCTCTGTAGGCTGTATACCTCTTCTAGGGGTGCGTCAAAGGCACCCGGTGACTGTGCATAGGGGTATTGTTCCGGCTCCTGTCCACCAAAGGAGTATGTTTGCTACTGCACCACACAGAAGAGCAGAATTCAGCAGAAATGTCAACATAACTATATTGAAAGTGCATAGGATGGCACTGGCTCTTATAGTTCTGGCCATACAGCACAAGCTGGCACAAGCTGGACAAAAACCAGGACAAACTGGCACAGGACGGCACAGGACGGTACAGGACGACACATGACAGCACAAACCGGCACTGGCCGGCACAGGACGACACAGGACGGCACAAACCGGCACTGGCCGGCACAGGCCGGCACTGGCCGGCACAGGCTGGCACAAACTAATGAAGGTGAACAAACTAATGAAGTAATCTGTTGGTAACACCTATGGATAAAACGAATTAAGGCTCAGGACTTTTCAAAACTCCTCCGAAAGGATATGGTGATCCCAGGAGTGCCTTTGTGCCATCATTGTGTTGCATGGCAAGAACTACATGGAGGAGAGCCAATGTTATCCTACACACTTTCAATATAGTTTCTGTGTACATTTCTGCTTAACCCTTTCAACCCCAAACGTGCCACCTGTGCTCAATGTGGAATGTACGTTCTTTACCAAAGGGACGCTATGTCACGGGAATTCACTACTCTTTTGTTCCCAAGGCTCCTCTCCGGCACAACGCCTGAAACCTGTAACTGAAATGTAAATAGCGCCCTCACTTGACGTTGGCATGATTAATCAATCGCAGGACAATGCGCGCGTCAGTATGAATGATTTTCGCGTCTCTATATAAAGCTTTAGCTTTTTTGCGTGACCGCCGACGCTCACTTAGCTGTTTTTACAGCTGACAGTCGACCGCTAGCCATGGATGACGCTGAAATTATTGACGAAATATTCGCGGATAGTGGTTCAGAAATATCCGATGACCAGTCCTCCTCATCCACATCAGAAGAAAGTGAAGAAGAGTTTGTCACACACCCACCAAGGTCATCAAATAAGCAGAACTTCAGGTAGGCCTTAAGACGTAGCTGAAAAACTTTCACATAACTGTTCCAATTGGCTAACGTTACTGATTAGAAAGAGCCAAACATGTTTTGCATACTTCTGAATGTAGGCCCTAGGCCTACTTTTATGTTTTTTTCTAAAGGGGTGTTGGTGAAACTGAAAGTCGGATCCTCCAGACCTAGTCAGACTTTCCTGGATCCTCAGAAGAAAACGTTTTTCTTTCAAAGGAATGATGGATGGAATGGCATTTCAAAGAATATTAACTGTTCAAGTAATTTCAAGAATTATCTTACGTTTGAATGTAATTAACTTAATTTGCCAAATATTGCAGGTGAAATGGGCTTCTTTTTATGTAGGATGGATCTAGTATGGTCCGACTTACGTTGACATTAGATCCGGGGAATCTGGGTTTTACCAATTGCCTTTCTAACGAAATTCATAATAGCATATTTGAATTAATCTGATTTTTACTATGCAAGAAAAAGACATGAATAAAATCACAAAGTTTGTCCCAAAAAGTGTGCAGTATAAATGCAGAGTCGGCCTAACTTGTGAACTTCTTGCACCATATCAAAGTGAATGAATGATGAGGATGTCACTTGCTCTACCGTAGAGCAATTGGCATCCTCCAGCAAGTTGCATCATCTTTTTGATCTATCAAAAGAGCATTTTAACATTTCAGTGCCATCTAAGGTTTCGAGTCAACTCTGTCCCAGGTCAACTCCGGTCCAACTCGGCTAGTGTTAGTGTTCGTGCCCAAAAATGTTACAGCACCCTCTTCGACCAAGAATACAGCCTATATTTACTTTAATTGGCTTGCATTGTACCATCTGGACAGAGTTGACCTTGGACAGAGTTGACCTGCATCCCCATCTAACCATATCGAGTGTATGATTAGATAACACAGGAAGGTCATACAAATTGCAAGCACCTGGTGTGCTGTCATTTTCAAGAAAAGTGGGACTATGCATAAATTTCCGATGATGGTTTTGCTGAGCATTGCCAAAAAAAGTAAATAACCGCCAAAGCTCATTACACCCAAATCATACAGTGCCCTCCAGTAGTATGTTAAATGCCGTATGGGGGACAAATGTATAAAACTGAGAAAAGAATCGGGAGACGTGTAAAGACGCCCAATTATTTAAATGAGGTATGACATCATAAAAGAATTTGTGACGTCATAGAAAATAAAAAAAGTGGACATATAAAAATGAAAAAACTAAATAAGATTATCTCTGAGTATAATAAAGATGGCGACAAAATATGAAATAAAGAATAGAGTAACTGTGCCTTGCGAGTGGCTTTTATGATGATTTAGTTTTACCAACTAAAAGCCACTCGCAAGGCACAGTTACTCTATTCTTTATTTCATATTTTGTCGCCATCTTTATTATACTCAGAGATAATCTTATTTAGTTTTTTCATTTTTATATGTCCACTTTTTTTATTTTCTATGACGTCACAAATTCTGTTATGATGTCATACCTCATTTAAATAATTGGGCGTCTTTACACGTCTCCCGATTCTTTTCTCAGTTTTATACATTTGTCCCCCATACGGCATTTAACATACTACTCCTCCTATTGTGTCAGCCATATCTGAAAAAGGCTAATGTTGTATTATGGTATCATCAAGAAAATGTGCCTTAATTCCATATAGCACCATCATACATAAGTTTCTTAATACTCATACTTCAGGTCTGGATGGCATAAAGCAAACTCCTCCTATACGAAGCGACCCCCTATGAACTTTACTGAAGAGACTGGATGTACTGAAGATTTCAGTAACCTCTCACCTGGGCAGATCTTTCAACTGTTCTTCTGTCAGGCAGTCTGGAAGTTGATGGTGACAGAGACCAATCGCTATGCTGACCAAACGCTGGGTGCAGATGCAGCCAATCATCAGCATGCCTGGACTCCAACGGATATCCCTGAGATGATGGCATTTGTGGCCTTGCTTCTGTGTATGGGCATCAACAAAAGGCCACGCTACGCCATGCACTATTCCAGGTGTGAAGTTCTGCGAAGTCCTGTGTACTCATCAACTATGTCTCGCAACCGATTTGACGCACTCCTGAGATTTTTCCACGTTGCCAACAACAGAGCTGAAATGGATGATGACTCTCCCCGTGACAAACTGTCTAAAGTTCGCCCGCTGCTTCACATTGTACTGCCATTGTTTTGTCGCATATATAAACCCGGACGAAACCTCTCGCCAGATGAGACTATGATAAAGTTTAAAGGCCGAATCGGTTTTAAACAGTACATGCCACGCAAGTCTGCCAAGTTTGGATTGAAATGTTTTTCATTGAACGAGTCTGAAACCGGGTACACATGTGCGTGGAAGGTGTTCACTGGTTCAGAGCCCACATCGTACCAATTCCAGACATCCTCAATTGCTTATGCAGCAGCAAACCATCCATCTAACCTTTCAGCATCTGGCAAAATAGTCATCGAACTACTGCAAGGACTCGAACATAAGGGACATTTTGTTTTCATGGACAATTGGTACACCAGCCCGGCTCTCGTCCACAAGTTATCACAGCTAGGGTTTGGAGCTCGTGGAACAGTACGATACACCACCCAAGGGATTCCGGAGAGTGCAAACCCAAAGAAGTTCCGCATGAAAAAAGGCGATGACCCGCACTTTTACACAAAAGCAGGGCAACTATGTGTTGTTTGGCATGATGCAGAGCGTGTAACTCTTCTGACTAATTATGGTGACTGCAGTATGGACACTAAAGAAATTCGCAGCAAATACAGTTCCACTGGACTTTGTACAATCAAAAAACCTGTTCTCGTCAGTGATTATAACATGGGTGGAAGTGATCTAGCATCGCAACTGTGTCAGTATTATACACACCACCATAGATCGCTGAAATGGTGGAAAAGAATTTTCGTGGCCATTCTTGACATCTGTTTGGTGAACGCTACTGTCGTCTACAACCGAATTCCTACAAACCAGCACTTGACGAGCTTGGATTTCCGCGTGAAGGTGGTCAATGAACTTCTTTCCACCTGGAAGCACAACCGAGCAAAGCACACCAATGAGCCATCGTGTCTTTTGAGTAGACATTATCCCGGGAGAAGTGAGCCCAGCAAAAGGCGCAACTGTGTCGTTTGCAGCACAAAAGCCAAGCGGAAACAAACTCGTATGATTTGTAAACAGTGTCAAAAGCCAATGTGTGTTCTGCCATGCTTTGAGAAGTTTCACAGTGTGTGATAAACATTTACCCAATGTAGTTTGGATTGTGTTCTAGGTGTCCCCCCCATTTCAATGTTGCTCACCCAGCAAAATATGCAACTGTGTCATTTGCAGCACTAAAGCCAAGCGGAAACAAACTCGTATGATTTGTAAACAGTGTCAAAAGCCAATGTGTGTTCTGCCATGCTTTGATAAGTTTCACAGTGTGTGATAAACATTTACCCAATGTAGTTTGGATTGTGTTCTAGGTGTCCCCCCCCCCCCCATTTCAATGTTGCTCACCCAGCAAAATATGCAACTGTGTCATTTGCAGCACTAAAGCCAAGCGGAAACAAACTCGTATGATTTGTAAACAGTGTCAAAAGCCAATGTGTGTTCTGCCATGCTTTGAGAAGTTTCACAGTGTGTGGTAAACATTTACCCAATGTAGTTTGGATTGTGTTCTAGGTGTCCCCCCCCCCCCATTTCAATGTTGCTCACCCAGCAAAAAATGCAACTGTGTCATTTGCAGCACTAAAGCCAAGCGGAAACAAACTCGTATGATTTGTAAACAGTGTCAAAAGCCAATGTGTGTTCTGCCATGCTTTGAGAAGTTTCACAGTGTGTGATAAACATTTACCCAATGTAGTTTGGATTGTGTTCTAGGTGTCCCCCATTTCAATGTTGCTCACCCAGCAAAAAATGCAACTGTGTCATTTGCAGCACTAAAGCCAAGCGGAAACAAACTCGTATGATTTGTAAACAGTGTCAAAAGCCAATGTGTGTTCTGCCATGCTTTGAGAAGTTTCACAGTGTGTGATAAACATTTACCCAATGTAGTTTGGATTGTGTTCTAGGTGTCCCCCCCATTTCAATGTTGCTCACCCAGCAAAAAAATGCAACTGTGTCATTTGCAGCACTAAAGCCAAGCGGAAACAAACTCGTATGATTTGTAAACAGTGTCAAAAGCCAATGTGTGTTCTGCCATGCTTTGAGAAGTTTCACAGTGTGTGATAAACATTTACCCAATATAGTTTGGATTGTGTTCTAGGTGTCCCCCCCCCCATTTCAATGTTGCTCACCCAGCAAAATATGCAACTGTGTCATTTGCAGCACTAAAGCCAAGCGGAAACAAACTCGTATGATTTGTAAACAGTGTCAAAAGCCAATGTGTGTTCTGCCATGCTTTGAGAAGTTTCACAGTGTGTGATAAACATTTACCCAATATAGTTTGGATTGTGTTCTAGGTGTCTCCCCATTTCAATGTTGCTCACCCAGCAAAAAATGCAACTGTGTCATTTGCAGCACTAAAGCCAAGCGGAAACAAACTCGTATGATTTGTAAACAGTGTCAAAAGCCAATGTGTGTTCTGCCATGCTTTGAGAAGTTTCACAGTGTGTGATAAACATTTACCCAATATAGTTTGGATTGTGTTCTAGGTGTATTACCCCCCGCCCTTTTCAATGTTGCTCACCCAGCAAAAATGCAACTGTGTCATTTGCAGCACTAAAGCCAAGCGGAAACAAACTCGTATGATTTGTAAACAGTGTCAAAAGCCAATGTGTGTTCTGCCATGCTTTGAGAAGTTTCACAGTGTGTGATAAACATTTACCCAATGTAGTTTGGATTGTGTTCTATAGGTGTCCCCCCCCCCCCATTTCAATGTTGCTCACCCAGCAAAAAATGCAACTGTGTCATTTGCAGCACTAAAGCCAAGCGGAAACAAACTCGTATGATTTGTAAACAGTGTCAAAAGCCAATGTGTGTTCTGCCATGCTTTGAGAAGTTTCACAGTGTGTGATAAACATTTACCCAATATAGTTTGGATTGTGTTCTAGGTGTCTCCCCATTTCAATGTTGCTCACCCAGCAAAAATGCAACTGTGTCATTTGCAGCACTAAAGCCAAGCGGAAACAAACTCGTATGATTTGTAAACAGTGTCAAAAGACAATGTGTGTTCTGCCATGCTTTGAGAAGTTTCACAGTGTGTGATAAACATTTACCCAATATAGTTTGGATTGTGTTCTAGGTGCCCCCATTTCAATGTTGCTCACCCAGCAAAAAATGCAACTGTGTCATTTGCAGCACTAAAGCCAAGCGGAAACAAACTCGTATGATTTGTAAACAGTGTCAAAAGCCAATGTGTGTTCTGCCATGCTTTGAGAAGTTTCACAGTGTGTGATAAACATTTACCCAATGTAGTTTGGATTGTGTTCTAGGTGTCCCCCCCCCCATTTCAATGTTGCTCACCCAGCAAAAAATGCAACTGTGTCATTTGCAGCACTAAAGCCAAGCGGAAACAAACTCGTATGATTTGTAAACAGTGTCAAAAGCCAATGTGTGTTCTGCCATGCTTTGAGAAGTTTCACAGTGTGTGATAAACATTTACCCAATGTAGTTTGGATTGTGTTCTAGGTGTCCCCCCACCCCCATTTCAATGTTGCTCACCCAGCAAAAAATGCAACTGTGTCATTTGCAGCACTAAAGCCAAGCGGAAACAAACTCGTATGATTTGTAAACAGTGTCAAAAGCCAATGTGTGTTCTGCCATGCTTTGAGAAGTTTCACAGTGTGTGATAAACATTTACCCAATATAGTTTGGATTGTGTTCTAGGTGTCCCCCCCTCCCCATTTCAATGTTGCTCACCCAGCAAAAAATGCAACTGTGTCATTTGCAGCACTAAAGCCAAGCGGAAACAAACTCGTATGATTTGTAAACAGTGTCAAAAGCCAATGTGTGTTCTGCCATGCTTTGAGAAGTTTCACAGTGTGTGATAAACATTTACCCAATATAGTTTGGATTGTGTTCTAGGTGTCTCCCCCATTTCAATGTTGCTCACCCAGCAAAATATGCAACTGTGTCATTTGCAGCACTAAAGCCAAGCGGAAACAAACTCGTATGATTTGTAAACAGTGTCAAAAGCCAATGTGTGTTCTGCCATGCTTTGAGAAGTTTCACAGTGTGTGATAAACATTTACCCAATATAGTTTGGATTGTGTTCTAGGTGTCCCCCCCTCCCCATTTCAATGTTGCTCACCCAGCAAAAAATGCAACTGTGTCATTTGCAGCACTAAAGCCAAGCGGAAACAAACTCGTATGATTTGTAAACAGTGTCAAAAGCCAATGTGTGTTCTGCCATGCTTTGAGAAGTTTCACAGTGTGTGATAAACATTTACCCAATGTAGTTTGGATTGTGTTCTATAGGTGTCCCCCCCCCCCCCCATTTCAATGTTGCTCACCCAGCAAAAAATGCAACTGTGTCATTTGCAGCACTAAAGCCAAGCGGAAACAAACTCGTATGATTTGTAAACAGTGTCAAAAGCCAATGTGTGTTCTGCCATGCTTTGAGAAGTTTCACAGTGTGTGATAAACATTTACCCAATATAGTTTGGATTGTGTTCTAGGTGTCCCCCCCCCCCCCCATTTCAATGTTGCTCACCCAGCAAAAAATGCAACTGTGTCATTTGCAGCACTAAAGCCAAGCGGAAACAAACTCGTATGATTTGTAAACAGTGTCAAAAGACAATGTGTGTTCTGCCATGCTTTGAGAAGTTTCACAGTGTGTGATAAACATTTACCCAATATAGTTTGGATTGTGTTCTAGGTGCCCCCATTTCAATGTTGCTCACCCAGCAAAAAATGCAACTGTGTCATTTGCAGCACTAAAGCCAAGCGGAAACAAACTCGTATGATTTGTAAACAGTGTCAAAAGCCAATGTGTGTTCTGCCATGCTTTGAGAAGTTTCACAGTGTGTGATAAACATTTACCCAATATAGTTTGGATTGTGTTCTAGGTGTCCCCCCCCCCCCTCCATTTCAATGTTGCTCACCCAGCAAAAAATGCAACTGTGTCATTTGCAGCACTAAAGCCAAGCGGAAACAAACTCGTATGATTTGTAAACAGTGTCAAAAGCCAATGTGTGTTCTGCCATGCTTTGAGAAGTTTCACAGTGTGTGATAAACATTTTTGATTGTGGTCCTTCCGTCTCCCCCTCCCCCATTTCAATGTTGAAGTGACAGTGCGCACACCAGCAACACAACATTGAAATGGGGGGGGGGGGTAGGTTGGTGGTAAGCAATCTTGAAATGGGTGGGGGTGGGTATGTGAGCAACCTTCATTTAAACTTGACTACTGCTACAGTAAAATCAATTTTGTGCAATTACCGCAACATTCCTTTCACCTGAACCTAAAATATATCACCTATTACGTTGGGGTTTATGAACCACCCATAAACAAAACAAGCATTTGTTTTATTGGTCAATATTTTTCTTGTCATAACTTGTGGAGTTATTTGTTGTCATTGCAAGAGTGGCCTTTCATGATGTTGTTGAGTGAGGGCGCTATACACTGAAAGTTGTTAAAAAGTCTCTGGTAAAGAACTGAACATGCTATGCAAAAACCGGTAGCAACCAAGGCATGACTGATCAAATATAGCTCGGTATTGAAAGGGTTAATTCTGCTCTTCTGTGTGGTGCAGTAGCAAACATACTCCTGTGGTGGACAGGACCCTGAATAATACCTTGCACACAGTAACCGGGTGCCTTCGACCCACCCCTAGAATTAGTACCGAGCCTACACAGCCTCGCAGGAAAGCAGTGAATCAAGCTGACTAATCAAGGTGATGAATTGAGCACATCTGTAGGCAATGTCTGTGGATAAAATACATTCATGTTTGGAGAGAACCATATAGCCCATGTGAACCCTTTCAAGCCGGTTGATTATTTCCTATGCCTAAAACCAGGCCGGAGTGACCTTCCATTGGATAAATAACCCTTCCCGAAAATAAAACGTGTGTCACTGCGTTTGGATGGCAGATGAATTGCTGACAGACAGATGCCTTGGCTCATACACCACAGCAGTCCCCATGTTAGGGGAAGCCACATTTCGGAACAAGTGCCAACACTGTCCGACTTTGCGAGGTTAATGTATCCTTTCAGGAAGTTTCATATTGATTTGGTGCTCCCATTCAGCCTGGAATGAGGCTTCCTTGTAATGGTGGACTCACCATCCCAAACAGGAAGCTCTTCTTACAGACAAAGACCTAATCAGAGATGAACCAGAAGATGTAGTACAACATAGAAGTTTCCATGGAAACCAATCATCTTGACAACATACATGAACAGAACATGTGCCAAATTTTATGAATGTCAGTCATGGATAGGTTGCAGAATAAAGCATTTCGCTTACTCAGGATTGACGAGCCTCTTAAGTATGGCATTGTTCCACTGAGTCGCAGGAGAAATGTTGCATCACTCTGCGTCTTCTACCGTCATATCTTCCTGAAACCATCCAATGAGCTGGCTGGTATTTTACCCCCTTGGGCACTGAGTGTAAGAACTACCAGATCTTCACTGACTGGACATTCATACTGCGTTCATATACCTTTGACAAAAACAGAACTTCATCTCAACTCATATATACCAAGGACAAGTCGACTGTGGAACTCCCTTCCAGTGTCTGCTTTCCCTACCTCTCCAGATGTGTCTGTCTTTAAGACAAATGTGAACACCTTCCTCATGGATCAGATGTCCTAAATCATTTCAATCTCAATCTTTTTACTGTTTCAACCGGTGGTTATGGAGTAGTGTAGGCTAGGTTAATGCCTGACTAGGAGATGGTGACCTGCGAATTGACAGCCTACGGGGCCCGGGCCCATAAAGTGTGGGTGAACGGCACGCCTAGTCAGGTGGTAGGGCTCTGGTAGGGTAGTTTTTAGGTTTCCTGGACACCATGACCACCAGTCACATGATAACCAAGTTTTTACGTTTGTTGTTACTTATGATCCATTTTTTTATTTTGTCTTATTGCAACTTATTTGCTATGGACCACTCTTCATCTTTATTGATGTTTTCACCAGGTCCCTGAATTCAAGTTAAAAAGAAAAAAGCAAAAAAAAAGCATGCCGGAGTAATGGAGGTTTGTTTAATCCCTCACACCCCATATGCTAAGGATTATTGGCTCAATAAGGACCCGATAGGGGCTTAAATACTGATCTCCAGAGACAACTTAATCCAAGATTTTCAAATTTATCCTTTGTTTTTCTTACACTAGAGTTGACATATCATATCCAGTTAAAACTTAATGATACATTATCCCTATAGTGTACTACAATAGCTAAAAATAAGAAATATATTAACCATTTATTCATTTGCGCATAATATTTATCGAAATACAGCGCCCTGTAGAGGTAGTTTCTATGGCAACCAATGATGTTATCCTGACGACATATACATTAACATTTAATGTGTCAAGTTTTATTAATGTAAGTCAAAGCATGCCGGAGTAATGGAGGTTTGTGTAATCCCCTCCCACCCCAAATGCTCAGGATTCCCGGCTGAATTTGACACGATAAGGGCTAAACAATGAGCTCCAGACACCCCTTAACAAAATATTTTCAAATTTATTTGTCGTTTTTCTTTACATTACAGATGACACATCCTTGTGAAGTAAAACTTAATGATACTTTATCCCCATAGTGATAACTAGTGTACTACAATGATTAAAATAAGCAATAATTGTATCCATTAATTCATGTGCGTGTGCAGCGCCCTCTAGAGGTAGTTTCCATGACAATCAATAACATCATCTTGACGACATGTGAATGAACTTTTATTGTGCCAAGTTTGATTAATGTAGGCCAAAGCATGTTCCAGAAATAAAGGATTATTCAAATGTAGTGAAATGGACGTCCAACTAATCTTAATACCATGGGGCTAAAAAAGTGCCCCCAGAGATAGAAAATCCAAAAAATCCAAAGTTAACACATTTTTGTGGTTACATTAGACATAGACAAACCCATTTAAGGCATAAATTAATAAATTTTTTGTTCTTGGTGGCAACAATAAAAATTAAATGATTTATAATGAGATATTTTTCTGAAAATCCCTATAATTAAAATATGCATAATATACGTGTAATTATAGCGCCCTCTACCGGTCGTTTTCACGAGAACCGATGACGTCATCATGACGACATATGACTGAACATTAATTGTACCAAGTTACATGATAATAGGTGAAGGCATGATGGAGTAATGGCGAGATGTTTGATCTTCTTCCACCCCTAGTGCTAAGAATTATCAGCATAAGCTCATTATACGGGTAAACAATAGTGGGCCAGAACAGATAGTGCAACCCAAAATTTTCAATGTTAACATCTTTTTTTCGTGTTTAGGACATCCAAAGGAACAAAAAAAAATCGGTGGCGGTGGGTTATGGGGGGGGGGGGTGCACGGTAGACCCCTCCAGCCCACAGACTACATGTGATGAGTGAATCTCTCTTTTGAGTATGTGTGGTTCCGAAGGAACCGGTTGACTCAACGTTTCGGACAGCATGCTCTGTCCGTTTCTCCTGACGACGGACAGAGCATACTGTCCGAAACGTTGAGTCAACCGTTAAGGAACCACACATACTCAAAAGAGAGATTCACTCATCACATGGTGTCACCGCAAACATTTCAGTTTAGATGGTGTTTCTTTTTCGGTTCATTAATATAATTTAAGTTTACCCATGAAGGAAAATTTAATTACCTGCTGAGTTTTGTTTATATCTTTAGTGTAAACATTCCCCATGTCACTTATTTATTACTGAGTGGTAAACATGAACAAACATACAAGCAAACACAAAAAACTAACTGCGGATAAACTTGTGAACAAACAGGGTAGTGAGTGGAGGTATGACGATAAATGATCGCATATTGATGGTAATAATAATTGTGTTCTCTATGTGCAAATCACTATTATACAATCAAACACTTATTATAATGTATGTATTAGGAAGTTGGGATCCAAGCATACGCATTGAGCCCCCTAAATCAGCGCCCTCACAAGAGAAACGTCGGCAATCGGAACACTTTACTCACCCAATACCTCTGAGCATTCATTTGGAGGACGATGCCAAATTTGAACTGGCGCGGACGGGAAGGTAGGCTTTACACGCTTCATTAATTTGAGATCATTTCACGCACGACCCTTTTTCAGAATGTACCGATCTACCACGAACAGTGCCACAGTCATGTGCCCCCTTTTTTCGTCGTGCGTGTACAATTTACCATACGTTTTTTGTGACCATTTTTTTTGGCAGTGTGCCCTCTTTTCGAGGAACTGGATCCGTATCCGTGACTCTTTATGGGTAACATTTTTCCACAGACTAGTCTTCGATAGATCTACATCGTCATCTAGGTACTAAAACGGCATTAGCTTGACAAGGTCCGATTTCACGAAAAGATATAAAGATCGAAATTCACTAAACTTAAGATGCGGGTGCTATTAAAATGTGGGTTTCCATGTCTGGTAAAGCAAATACAACTAAAAATATAACTTTCATCTTCAACAATGTGGCTAATAAACATTGTTTTGGTTTATTTCAATAGGCTTTTTGGTGGACTGATCAATGACGTCAAGACCAAATTACCATATTATGTAAGTGATTTCACCGATGCCTTAAGCATACAGTGTATTGCTTCCTTCGTCTTCATGTATATCGCTTGCATCACACCTATCATTACGTTTGGAGGATTGCTTGGAGGTGCGACAGATGATTATATTGTAAGTATTTTGCTATAAAGTTGGTACACCAATTAATTATCATGATAAATTATTCCGTCTTACGTTTTTGCGTCTTAGAGAAAAAGGAATTATTTTGTCAAAACAATTTGAATTTCCAAGAGTTGCGGAACGACAACCTTTTGAAAAACCATTATTCACAGTTTTACGTAAAACTGATAACGATACCAAGCATCCCGAAATATCTTCTTGACTGAAGTGCAACCATTTTAGTAAAATTACTTCCCGAAATGAATTAACGTCTAAAAAGAAAGGATATAATTGTATATAATTCAACTATTCAAACTCTAAATACACATTCAGTATTTCTATGGATTTTTGATATCATTATCAACTTTTAAACACAGTATACCGGGAATAACGTTTTAGCATGAGTCTATCTATACCTATATGAAGTGTGCCACTCGTGTATCCTTGTCCACGGGATAGTACTCCAACAACAATGAATTTGGCCCATTCATGACGTTTTGTTCCACAAACTGACATGTAAGGTCACAAAAAGAAGCAGTGCAATCTGGGAGACTTACCCGGCATTTGAGAGAAGTGTATCTCACGCGCGCACCTTAGGTTTATTGAACGCGCCCATTGTTTGTCCTACAAATGGTTCGCCTGCGTCTAGTTTAAGATTGCGTTCTAGTTCTCTAGGAACTAACCTCAAGATCTTACGTCACGCTTTGAGGCTCGTGAATTACGCCAGATACTGGCAGCGGCCGCCATGTTTTCCCTGAGATTCAACTTTGACCTTGGCTGGTAGCTAGCACGCGAGCCTTGCAGCGTGACGTCAGATCTTCAGCACAACGTATCCAATGAAATCCCTTGAATGGTACGCCAAGAGCCTGTCTTTATCCTCAAGGATAAAGACAGAGCACCAGTCTATCTAGGAACTAGCTTTGAATGGAAATGCCTATCCCATGATGCCCCACAGTAGACCGGGCAGGGGAGCAAAACCCGTAACCAAGATCGTTTTGCGTGCGCACATTTGGAGTACAACGCTGTGGTATGGAGCAGGCTGGCACACTTCATGTAGTATTAAATAGACTTCTAGTTTTAGGTATATAAAGCCTTAAATGGACAATATTGTGCATGCAAATACTTTAAGGTTAATTTTGGTTATAGATAGATATATACACATATAAAACAACTTATTAGCCTACAAAGGGGCGAAATTAAGTATGGACTTGACCGAAAACAGGTTACATAACAGTACACAAATTTTTGTTTGGGGTTATTATTTTTTGTTATATTAAATCTTAATACAATTAGTGAGCAGGGCCGACCAGGGTAAGGCTAAAGATCTCACAACAGTCATCAAAAAGATGTGCCATCCAAGACCTCTGCACATAAACATACATAGACCCACATGCCTTTAAAAAATATATATATACAATTAGACAATATTGTAAAACGGCAGATAGGCTACCACACATTTACATTTCCTGAAATGAAAATTTACAAAGATATTGAAATATATATTATATTATAACATATATTATAGGGACCATTCACTGTATATCATAAACCATACTGTAAACACTATTGTTGGATGATTTTGTTGGCAGGCTGCGTTCGAGAGTCTGATTGGCGGAGCGATATGTGGAGTTGTATATCATCTCTTCTCTGGCCAGCCTTTAACTATCATTGGAAGTACTGGACCTATTTTGATTTTTGAAACCATCATGTTTCAATTGTGCGGGTAAGAAGAACATCTTTGAAAAATACGGTTAAAAGTTTTCTGAAATAGAAAATATTTCTGTAGTAGATTGATCGATTGGTTGTTGAAACAACCTTCTTTGATTTTTGTTTCTCCAAAATATATTACAAATTGAAGATTAAAAATTTGGTCATTGTTCTTCAACCCCTGAATAAAAAGATCAGCGATTTTTGTTCGTCAGCGCATATGACGTCATTTGAAGAGTCTTTGCCTCTGAGGTTCAAATTTAATTTGGAGGCGTAATATGTTTTGATTTGTAACACTGACACGCCTGCCCACATTATAAAGCTATGACACATTAACATATTATTGGTGTTGAAACACTTACAATTTGTGAAATATATTTTGTGAAATATATCCAAAAGGAGCCAACGACTATTTTTTAAAACCTGTCTTATAAAAAATCAGCAATAGTCGTTGACCCCATCAATGATCATTCTGTTGATGACGTCATAAATCGTGTTGTTATAAAGCGAGGGGGGGGGGGTGTTGATAGATTTAGGAAAGAATACTATTTCCTTAATTCGAACAGGACATTATTTCACTTTTCTTAAAAGTGACATCACCTCTGACAAATGTATTTCTAGGGAATATACCATCATCTGTTTTACACCAAGTAAGTTTCACGTTAATACAATTTGACCACTTTTTAATTACTAATTCAATACCTTTACTTTTCTGACTAACACCGGTTCATGATATTTTCTGTAACCATTGAAATCTGTACATCAATACAGAGCTGTTGGCCTGAACTATTTGTCTTTCCGTGTGTGGATTGGGTTCTGGACATGTGTCATCTGCGTCATCTTAGTGGCGACAGATGCTAGCGCCCTCGTACGGTACATCACTCGTTTCACGGAGGAGGCGTTTGCTGCACTCATTGCTTTCATCTTCATCGTGGAAGCATTTGAAAATCTGATTGAAATAAACCATGAGTACCCACTCGAAACGTAAGTTCAGTCAAAACTTTTCACAATGCGGGATCAGGTTGGCCTATAGTGGTACGTTCCTCGCCTTTCACCTCTGTTGACACGGGTTCGAATATCACTCGGATCCGACGGATGTCATGTGGATTGGATTTACATTCCTAGCCTGATTACATAGATTTTCACTAGATTGTTTGGCTGGGATTTTCCTCCCACATCTAAAACTATTAAACATGTTTCTTCAGGTTAAACGAGCTACGGTGCTTTAGACACTTTTGAGGAATCCTTGATATTACACATTAAATAAAGAAGAAGGTATACCCCCAAATGTTGACGTCACTGTATCGAAACGATTTGGTAATAACGTATTTTATCCGTCTCTTCAGACACCCAGTTCCATTCCAACACATGAACATGTCCGAATCTGACTGCGTCTGTATCCCGCCAAATGACACATCAAGCGATCTGATGTCAAACTGGACCGAAGTCTCCATCGAAGAGTGCGAACTTCTCAATGGTACACTGGAAGGAGAGACTTGTGACCACCACGGCCCCGTGCCCGATGTCTTCCTGTTTTGTGTTATACTCTTCTGTGGAACATTTGTGCTGTCTTACGCGCTGAAGGCGTTTAAACTCACCACATTCTTCCCAACAAAAGTAAGTTCTTGGCTGCACTGGTCGGTGGCGGCGTGCACCGGGCTCGTATGAAATGTGTACCGCGTACGAATTCCACCACCCCTTGCTGATTATCGGCAATGATCGAGTTGAGACAAGATGGAGAATTCCAGATGGAACTTTACTTACTTTGTAGGCATTCATATGCAAGGGGTTACACTTTTTTATGACCGTATAAATTGTATGTGACGCCTGTGCTGATTTC